>OX382266.1:25693589-26893589 GCA_947507595.1 Pyralis farinalis
GTCTTCGAAAATGGTATCAGTTACATAGGCGTAATATCGCGGATCTATTATTTCCAATATTACAAAAATAGTTAACTAAATAATGTGATGCTAATATATGGATGTAACAGAACGCAAGAATGACGGTTGATGATGTAGTGTACCGCTTGGATGAATTGTATATCTTCCATCAAAGCTCGCTGTACACAATGCGGTGCTAATCACAACATTACGTATGGAAAGTGTGGTATATAAGTATGTATGGTAGAGAGAACATAAAAGTAGAATAAACTAGGTCAAAATGCGAGTGTTGCGTAAACTTTATAGCATAATGTTTGTAGACCGCTTTCGTAATTATAATACACGAAACAGAGTTGGTGTAAAAGAGAGCGTCTGTGTTAAAATAAGAAAGGGCATGCTTCGTTCGTTCGGACATGTACAAAGGATACACGAAGAAATAATTACAGAACCTACACATAACGAGAAGTTCTAAAGACTGAAGGTATTCATCGTATGAGAAGGCTTTTTAAAAAATAATGTTTTACTAAAAAACAAAGTATGCAGCACGAGTACCTGTCACGTATTGCCAATGCCGTTGCTAACACAGCATCTAGCAACTTCTCAGGAACTCACTGGCAAGCTATTTTTTATACATCGTCGGGAGGCATACAAGCATACGATCCACCTGATGTAAAGCGGTTATAGTAGCCTATGAACGCTGGTAATGCATTGAGTATCATTCGCGTGATGCCACCTCTAATGCTAACACAGCAACTCCTTAGTAACCGGTGACCTCACTCACACGCAGGAACAAAACAAAGCTCTTGGGAGTTGTTATTTAGCTGCGGTGTTCTGTGAGGGTGGCGGTGCTTCCCCAAATGGGCTACTTTGATGCGCCCTACCTCTCTTATAACCTCATTCACCTGCAATAATACAACAGGCCACCGGGCAGTAATATTTGACTGCGGTTTTATACGTCCCCTAGTCTTAAAAGTACTCTGACCGAGACAAACACGAGCATTGGTGTTAAAATAGCGTTACTAACCACTGATCTCGTCGTATCGAAATTCTAATAATTTATCAATCATAATATTTTACGTTACAAGCTCGAGCCGCTTTCTTCCTAGCGCTGCTCTATCGCACTGCGCATCATCATTACACATCTTACCCGCTCCGCTACACCGCTCAGCATTGGTGGAAATGGTCACATAGTTTAGCTTTGATTGGTGAAAAAGCAGTCACAGATATCAGTTAAATACACTGCGGAAATCAGTGAAACAAAACCTTAACTACCCCGGTAGTAAAGTGGTTAGCAAATTTACACGGACTTTGGTGTTATAGTAACATTGCTGACCACTTCATTCGATTCCCACACAAACAAACATTTGTATGCGAGACATTTTTGTTTATCATGGTCTTGATTTTAAGAGAGATCAAATGACATATGACCGTATGACAGCATAGAGGTCTTCAAGAAAGGCGTGAAGAGGTTTTTACAGGGGCGGCAATGCTATAGTGACACCCTGGTGTTGCAAATGTCCATGGGCTGAGGTAACTGCTTACCATCAGGCAGGCCGATCGCTTGTTTCCACCTTAGTGGTATAAAAAAAATCTAGAATACAGAATTTAATAACGTTGTCAGATTTTTTATAATACTTTTCTTAATCGTGGATTATTTTCAAAAAAATTCTTGTACGTACATGATTTTAGAGTATTTTCGTGCCTGTCAAATTTTCACCTTGGATACTATTTAAATATAATCCTGTAAAGTCTACTATAAGATTAACAATTAGATTAAAAATATGTACTTTTAGTAGGTTTTTTATACCCAGTGGATGACCAATGAAATTTTGTCAAAACAAAATTAGTGATTTTACGGGACTGCCGCGGTTTACCTACTTGTTTATGACGTTTCAACTCACTGGCCCTGGTACGAAACGAACGTACATGGTACGAGGTTTATATGTACGAAATATTTAGAAACATGGACCGCCATCGATAGCGATGATAGTAAATTGGCAAGAGACTGTAGTTGGATATTACCCCAATATTTTATTTATATATGTATATGCATACATACATACGAAAATAAAATATGTGTCTATATCTTCACGCCAGGTAGGCAGAGACTGCTGAGCACATTAAGACGCGGTCCTTACACACCTCACTCGCTTCTTCAACATTCATAATATTTATATAATAAAATAATTGTCAATTGATTACAATTAGTATAATTTTCATTACAATACTTGTACATTGTTCATTTCATGCATGTGAAAGTAATCAAGTGTGAACTACTGCTCCACCATTATTAAAGACCATATTACTATAAATTTGGAGAGTATTGATACCGCAAATGTAAACCTTAATGCAAAAGCCCCGTATTTGCAGTCTTTGGACTGCGGATAAAAAAACTGAATTAATTGAATATTTTGGAAAAGCTCATTACAACAACATTATCAAAACAAAATTACTTACAAGAATGAATCGTTTAAAGAAAGTAGATAAACAAGTTTTATTCCATTCTATGTAGAACGGTGGACAGAAGTGCATCTACTGTAAAGCGATTACCGTAGTCTATTGCATATACGAGTACAGTGCAATGCAAAAAATAGCTTAATAGTATCAGAGTTGTTTTTGCTGCGATCTTTAGCAAGGTAGAGGTAATTTCTTAATCAGACTGATTATTAAATGTAGCTGTGTCATTCTTTGTGTTGCCAAAGGCGCATATACTTGTTAACAAGATACGTCACGAGTATGGTTTTGAATTTGCTTGAAAGATAATGGTGAATCAAATACAGTCCAAATTAAACATATGTTGTATAAAATATTAGTACCGTATGATAGTTTGGGCTATGTAGAACAAATTACTGTAGTAACGACTAAAGAATCATATATTTTACCTGCTGTTACACCCTAAGCGTGGCTAGACATCCACATGAACCCATCTGAAGCCATTTGCAGAATATCGAAGGCTAGTGTTTTCAAGCTGTCAGAATGCTGTTACCATCTTTCGACAACACTCGTTACCAAAAGACAACTTCGAGACAAATCTATGCATAGACAAACTGCGGTCAACCTTACTCAACAAATGTATTTAATTAAACTGTCTTGCGCAACGATACCATCAAGCTCCTCAAACATGCTCTTGATCATTCTTTTAAGTATTTATTGGGTAAACGAGTAAGTATTTGAATCACCAGGTAATAGTAATGAACGCGCTTTTTTACCCTTACCCCTGGTTGTCGATTAAGGTTTTAAATCTATTTATTACTCATAGCAATATTTGATACATTCAGCAGTATTTTCTAGTGATCATATCATGAAAATAAAATTAAAGACAACAATTAATGTGGGTCATGTAGTTCAAACAAATTTCTTAGTCGTATATTAACACACATAACCTTCTATTTGTAATTAAGGAAAAGGAAAATTTGATTTTAAATGAGGTATCGTGCACTGGAACATAACATTCTGACTGTGGTAAACTTGCTAACAATTTGACACTTAAAATCAGACTTTCCTCGATCAGCGACATATTAATATTTTAAGTTGTACTAACTTTATTATACTTATTATTCTTTAACTTTAATATCTCAATATTCATAATAGAAAGCTGCAGTCGTTTGCTAGTCGATCATCATTAAAAAGGAGATTATAATTTAGTATACAAATATTTTAAAAATGTTAGTTTTGATTCACACGTTTTTAAGCAATTATTTTTCAAACCGAAACACATCAAAAAACAAAAAAATCTTTTTTCCCATTGTCGTTGATCTGATTTATTAACATGACTTCACAGTGGGTGCCTATCAGTAAAACATGATGGATATTAAAATACGCCATTTAATATTTTCCTCTGATCTCAGAGCAACAATTTTGACTGTGTCGCCCGCATATGCCGCGTGATTGACGCGACGTTGCGAACAAAAAATACGTTCAATTACATAGTAAAACGTATTTGCGTATTATAAAATAACAAATCAGCAACATACATTTTTTGAAGATTGATTTGCAAATAAAAAAATATGGTAAGAGTTAAATTTTTAATATATATACGAGTATGTACCTATGTATATAAAAATTAGTCAACTTACATCAGGTAAATTTTTACACATCTATTATTTACTATTTATACGTAAATACTAACCATTAATATAATTAGTTAAATATCATTTAAACTAATTAATTAGACAGAATAAAAGACAACTCTCCAAGCTTAGTAAGTAATAAAAGTCGTTCAATATGGATATTTATAATTACTGATCTATTTTGAACAAAGCCAAGATGTTTAAACATAACCCTTGTTAAATCATGAAATAACTGACTTTCCCGGCGAGGAGTTTCAGTTTTTAAGCTTTATGCACCAACCCCAATTATTTTCGTTACATAAATCACTAAAATGATGACGTAAGTTTCGAGTATCAGTGTGTAATATGTTATTAATTCAATTCTGTAGTTTTTAATTTCAGTAGTGTGATATATGCACAGCACATACATAGGTTACATTCAAAATGACTTTGACTTTACTGTAAATACTCCTATTGACTATACTATTACCTTCGGTGTCAATATTAGAATCTGATTGAATCACAATCCCAACCTAGGCGCAGGTGATATTTTGCCTATTGGTTAGTTGCAAAGATTTTCCGTGTTAGACGGTCTCAAAATTACGTTTTAAAATTACGAATCTCCTGATTCGATTAAGTCAAAAATCTCTTTGAGCTGAGTTACGTCAAAATACCCATTGTAAATATTGTAATACCTATTTACAAAACATACACACCCTAAAACATAAATCATTACACACAATCGCGTGAACGCCTCGTACACGCACCAACACTTCCCCTAGGTATATATGAAGTAAAAATATCCCGTGTAGGAACTCAACCCTTTTAATTTTCTTATGAATGAATCCATTAACAGATTATTAGATTAAAAACAATAATATATAAGATTATTACATTCAACACGAAATCTAAATAAAAGAAATCTAAATTCTACATTCAACCTCGTCTCTTTGAAATTCTAATTCATGATAAGACATCTTATTCAGCTAGCTTGGGCTGGAATGGGTAATTTGTATAGTATCTACATTGATACGTAATGCACAGCTCTGCAGACCTGCAAATCCAATTCCCGCCTAGGGTGGCAGAGAATCGAATCTAGGCGGCAGCGATTGCGGCCAGGTAAGAGCGAGTTAAATCGGATTTTCACTTTGCTTACATACTTCTCCACTCGATAAATTATAAAATTCAACCAATAGATTTTTCGTATGATGATATAAAGAGTTAGATCTATTTTTTATTTTAAATTATGATTTTTAAAAATCACTGGATATTAAATATGGCATCATTGGATTAGTAACCTAATAGTATATCACGTGCCGATTGACTCAATCTGTTTACCCCGCGAGGGATTTGGAGTGAATGTATGGTTTTTATTTTGGTAAAAAACGGGTCACTGAATAATAATTTATTTAGTTACATTATTTACCCAAACAGTTTAAAAAATGTGAATTTCGAGATTATTTTATTTTATTAATACAAACAAATTAATTTTGTTAATTACAATATTTTTTACTAAATATATGGTTAATTACTAAAAACTGAACTGTAACTGTAACTCTGCCTACCCCACAAGGGACCTGGCGTGAAGATGTACATATATACATACATACAATATTTTTTCTTTAAACGGAAAGTTATTATGGTAATTATGGGATTCGTCGGTTTTCTGTTTTTAAAAAGTTTTTTAAAACACAGTGAGCCTGGATTATTTACTTATTTAGGTCAAGATTCGATAAAAGTGAAGAAAAATTTAATGACGTTAAATTAATTTAATGAATTATGAATTAAAAAAAAAAACTGATGCTCTGCTTAAACCATTGGAATACAGCTATGATAGTACCTATGTTTTTCATTACATCAGTTATTTTAAATTTCTCTCAGTCTTTATAAACTGTTTTTTACGTTGTCCAAGGAACATATGAAACCATCGGAATGATCTGACTCACAATTAACCTGATTTTACCGGAAAAAAATCAGAGTGTTTTAAGTGCTATAAATTTATTCAAAAACACTGATTCTTTTTTGCTAAACAATTTGTTTTTCCTAAACGTACAATAAACAGTAAAAGGAATAATGTGTATGAGTAATGTACTAAACACAAAAATATTCATATATTATGCAATGTTTGCTTTGCCTGAGGGCTCTAATCCTTCAAAACGATTCTTTAATAAGCTTCAAAGAACTTTCTATCTTAAAAGACCGTTCGTTAAATGAATCTGACTTTCTTTGTGGCAAGAAAGGGAATCCCGAAAAAGTCTGGGCCATTCACAACGGTTGGTTTGCTCTTGGGAGGTAAAAAGTTACGTGCCCAAGGGAGCCTTCATAAAGTTGCCACGAAAATAGACTTGATTCAATTTCTATAATCACACCGCTCCGTCGTCGTGTCTATAAAATGATTTTTTGAGAAAATATATTGAAGATATTGTTGATTTTATTATTTCCATTTCTTTTAAATTAAGTACGTTACAATGGCATAACACATTATTATTAACATATAGCAATGATAATATTATATTTATGTATCTGTCTATAAATATATAAAAAAAATCGGACATATTACACACCGCAATTATTATTTTTTTGTAAATTCTTTATTAATATTCATAGAAAATATCTAAACAAAAACAAACATACATTATAAAAAATATGTAATAATTTTCATTTATTGCGCTGTTTTACATGAAAAAGAATGATTATTATCTACATAATACAAGCAATATTATAAATACATATCAATTTTATAAAATTTAATGCTCAAAAAGCTTTTACTATTTGCAAAATTCAGTCGCTAAATTGCAATTAATCTCTATATAAATATAAATTCTTAACCTAATGGCGTCTACTGAGAGTTCACTTTTGGTTCTCGCATCGATGAACATTAGTAGTACCTTATTATGAGACTGTTCTGTTCACAACTAACTGCCTTTAATATGCTGTTACCAGAGCGACACAGTCTCCACCAGAAGAAGGCTACATGCGCGCTCTTAACTCCGAAAAAGTCTGCACCCTTGTTTAGGCGAACCATATATGCTACGTATAAAATCAGTAGTAGGCATTAAATAGCGTTGAATTAACCGCATCACTATATTTGCCAAATGTACATGCCAATATTTTGCATTGAAATACCAGTGCCTGTCTTTGCCTGTGAGATCTGGAGATGGAACGTGGCCCAAATATTTGAACCGCTACACAGTCATATTTGATTCAGACTCACACCTATCAAAAGGCAACATCTCCATTTTATTGGCATTGAAATTCAGTTCGTGGACATTAGCATAATGTCCACACAGTGAAATTAATTTCCTTAGGCCTTCAATCGAAAGGCTGAGGAGCACATGACATCCGCATAACTGAAGTTGTTCACGCAACCCCCTTTATGTGAAAACCAATTCCAGTGTCTCTTAATGCAGCATATATGCTGTAAAGAAATCCGATTACTCTCATTGTTGTACGATGGTAGCGGTAGTGGCGGCAATGGGCAATATTGTGAGGAAACCCGCACGTCTAGAAAATATATTTCTAAAGCCTGTTATAGATTACAATGTCTGATTTTCCCTCTACGACAGTAGTTCCATATCAAAATCAGTATCTTTGCCAAGTCCTTACGCTTAGATTGTGGACGCCCCAATCTTAATGGATTAGGTAACGGTATAACGCTAAAAGAATAATTAAATAGGTTTTTTTACATTTTTCTACACCCATAAAACTCGGTATTACCAACAGAACGAAGTAGCATCTGGATGCGGGAACTTATACTATGCGTCTTTCTTCTTCTTTATTTATTAATTAGGAGAGAAGACTTAGATACGTTGTGAATTAATCGCTATCGAATAACTGAGAACGACAACTGTTTTGTTTTTCGATTGACGACCCAATAATGTGTTGTTCAGAGCACGGGGGATATGAGGAAGACCACTCCCATTCTAATGATTTTGTGGTACAATATGTGTGTAATCGTCTTCAGCTTTTATTGGAGCTACTTATAATATACTAATTGTTACTACCGCTTACCATCATAGGGACCGCATGCTTGTTTGGCAATCTAGTAGTATAAAAAATACTATAAACCTGCTGGTTACTAGTCAAATAACAATAAGTGACATGTGTATTCAAGGTTACGATATCCGTTTGATGAAAACCCATGTCTGAATATTGTAAAGAAATACTCGTGAAATCAAACCTCATTTTGTGAATATCAGAGTATCTCATGTTCCGCTATTAGGTTATCTATTCGATCTTTCCACGGCATTCCATTTCATTCGGCACATTGACGACAACGATTTCCTCTGTTTATTTATAACTGCCTCCTGATTTTCTTCCAAATCGAGTGAACCAAACCTTATTTTGACGGCACGAAGTTTTGTATTTCTAGTTGCGATATATTGGATGACGGGTTTAATATCGCTACAGAGCAAATGTCAAATCATATATTGTTTCGACATAGTTAATTTCACGGTAAAACGAGTGATTGAAGTGAACTTTGATGTTCGGCGGTTTTCCCCATCAAACCTTCGTCTATCTATAATAGCCTGACCCATGTGACTTTCTTCATTTGTCGGCCTCAGGAATCCCTATATTTCTTACATGTAAGTCAATCACACGTTCAGAGTAGCTAAAATTAACGGACACCTCGTTTCTGTCATATATATATACCACCAAATTGAAACCAAGCAATATCTGCCTATAATAAACAATTAATGTAGCATGTCTATGCTTACAACCAGAGGCATAACTCCGGTGACCCGAGTGTTGCTGCTGTTAAAGGTTCTCTTCATACTGTTTGCAAACTTCATGCTATATTATAGTGTCAAAATTTAATTGCCATAAATTTTATTCCAGAATATTGCGGAAAACCTGCATATGGAATGGCAGTACGTGTCTACCTCGCCCCTATATGTGAATAAATTCCCTGCGGATGTGAGCGGTATATTTGAGGAGTCATCTCATCATTATAACTAGTGTATTAGAAAGATTTGTTTAATAAGTTAAACAAATCTTTCTAAGACACTAGTTATAATTATTAGAACACAGTAAAGTCTCTCGTGTCAAACTTAGTGGAAAATGTCCCCGAAGTTTGACACGAGAGACTTTTTCCTCAGTTCTCAAATCCAACTTGTTTTTGCATCAACAACGATGTGGACCGTAACGAATACGTATTTATAGACAAATTATTTATACGTGTACAAAGCTCACATTTCTTACCATTGACATCCGCCAACCAATTTCCGTGCGTCGAATTCTATCAAGTAGCACACCTATATAAATTTATATAATAATAAATATAAAAGTGGAAAGATACAGAAGCACAGGAAGAGCAAAACTTACCTACCATGACCACATTGGTCGTGTTCTAACAGAAGGTGATGTCGGGAGCTTTAGAAACTGGCAAGCGTGCATGAAAAGAGCAATAAATGATAAGGAAGCGAGTGAGGTGGGTAAGGATGCTCTGTCTACCTGCCCACAAGTATCGTGAAGTTATAGATAAGTTATACTAATAATACAAAAACGAATCACATTTTCAAAAGTGCCACCTAATTTGATCATCTCATCTGCGATCATATCAATTCCCGCTGACATTCCATTTTTTAAGCTTCGTATCGATCATTCCATCTCATCCATAGTCATGCCATCACCAGCGTCAGACTCGCTCTAAGCGTCAACGTCCAGGGCATAGTTATATATTTCCTCAAAAAATCACTTCACCGTTTCAACACTTCTTAAGGTGTCGCAAGAATGACACCAGCTTTAGATTATTTTGTCTAAAGCATAACAAACTCCCGGAAAATGAGTTTGTTTCGATCATCTGTAAGGTGTAGTTATTTCACCATACATACTCGTCAGCTCTATCCCATCCTCCTTTGGTTAAGCCTCGTTTACTTATAGATAGAATGGCATGTAGGTGAGAGCGTCTTTATAGGACTGTAAGCTACTTACACTCCACGTAGACAAATTATTACAATTTAAACCAAAAGTGAATTATGAATATTACCTGCAACTCATTTCCATTTATAGGTTCGTTTTACTGCCTAAAACGTGTTGTAATTTTTGTCAACGAAAGGAATATTTTGGCAGGGTCTTTTTACGAGTGGAGTAGTAAAGTAGATAAAAGTAAAACGAGCGTGTAGAGTTGGGGCGCAGAAAGGGTTTAATCAAAGCGACGCTGCCCGTACGAGCGGGGATGTAGTAAATAGTCCATAGAAATGTACCACTCGCGCTGGGATTTTCGCTTCCCAGTTACAATCCTAGATGTGAAAGCTGATTTACCTATACATTTTAACACCTTTTTATTATTGACCTCTATTCACTCTAAAATTCGGTTCACCGAATTAGCTTTGTGTTAATGGGTGTGTAAATGTGTTATTTTTCAGACGTCAAATTTACAATACTATTTGATAGAATACATTAAAACATACGTTATGTTGCATTTCATCTAGTTTCGAGCGTGTATTAAAGTGCGTATGTTGAAAGAAAAAGTTCTTCCACCTCACAGAAAACCGCAGCCAAGCAATGATTACCTGGAGAGTTCTTGTGTTCCTGCAATTAAGCGAGATCACCAATAAGCTCTTAAGGCCACTTACTTCCTGTATTGTAAACGTTTGTCGGCTGTCATAACCACTTTACATCAGGCGAGTCGTATACTAGTATGCATATCGACGTTTTACGAGTATAAATAAAAACATCGTATTATTATCGCGTAATAAAATATGGTAAAAGTAAAGATAATATTAAACTTTACTTTTGTTATATTTTATAGTCTTTTGGTATTGTAATTTTTGCTTTATAAAAGTAAATAAATACAAAGCCGATATCAATCAATCTAAGGGTAGAGTAAAGATAAGTAACACAGTGTAAATTAAAATGAAAATTTTATACGCAATTTACTTTCTCGCATGCTTTGTTGCCCTTACGGAATCAGCCCCAATCCACTACGTTAAGAAATTCATGTAATCACTGTATTTTTTGTTATTTCTATATTTGTCACCGAATGTGTCAAAAAACATAAGAGCTTTCTTCTATTAAATATCTATTATTTATCTTCGCTAATGCAATATAAAGTAATAATAATATGATGCGTCAGATTTCTCATTTGCAGCTTGTTGTTCTAACGATCGACATGCATGTTACTTATATCAATAAGTGCTTGTTACGTTCGAGCTGTTTCCGATTATAGACAATCGGTTCGTTACATTTAAAAGATAGAACAAGGAAATATTGTGTTTTTAGCGTGTTTTAGGAAACCGTTGAAAATTTAATGCAGTTCCATCTATTTTGATGGTAAAGACACTGAAATTACCAATTGTACACGGGAATTACCAATTGGGCTCGGAAACGAGGCCGTATTATGATAATTGTGACTATATTATTTCAGTTCAGCATTATATAATCTGTTAATGATGGTTATAGCGGTTATGTCATCATAGAAGATGCTCCTGCTAAAAGCTCAAAACTAAACGGTCGTTATTATTAATTTAATAACGATTATTAGTAAATAAAATTGTTTTAAACAGAGACTGAATTGTTGTTAATATTACCTTCTATGAAAGTGATTCTGATAATTTATAAAGTTTATTTTTATTTATTTATGAACTAAACAGTGATTCAATACAGACGTAGCTACCTTTTAGCATGCCTTTTAAAAATGGGGTCCTAGATGCACTTTTTTATGTCACATAACGAGCTCAGTAGTAGAGCGATTTTTAGTTTAACACTAGAGTTCGATTTTCACACACGACAAACATTTCTTTGCAGGAGAAACATGTGTTTTTACCTTGGTAAGAATATTTTTAAAAACGTAATGTGCACCAGAGCAGCTCTACTGGGCAAGTACCTACACCTCGCAGTTGCACAGAAAAATTGTAGAAAATTAGTATACGGTCTTCATATCATGGAGTGCTAATCGCAGCCTGTGCTGTGATATATACAATCACTGAAGACAAAAATCACTGCTCATGTGCTGCCATCTCCGCCACTACAACAGCAACCCCGCAGGAGTGTATTAGTAGCCTCACTCATATGCAGGAACACAACAAACCTTCATGGAATTGTTAATTGGCAAATTACGACATTTCCCGAAAAAGAAGTCAAAGAAAAGTCTTAACGTGCGGTGTGATTTGTATAAAATGTAACATAATACTGCCTTGTTACACTCCCCATCATTACCGTTCCGTCTTTACGGCCCCGACAATGGCTCTTTAATATCGCGATATCAAGTTTAATGATCATACCATTCCACTGCGATTGATGTCATGTCGTAACGAGTATGTAATTTAAAGGTGTGAACTGATTTGATTGCAATAAAAAGGTACTGCCAAACTTAACGACCCATTTGTGAGTTTCTGATGCGCAGATATTTATATTTTTATGAATCAGGATGACTTTTATGTAAAAAGAAATTGTAAAAATAACAGATTGTTCAATTATGATCAAATTAAATAACAATAGAACCGAGGTACGTAAGCAATCGACAAATGTCTCGAGTAAGAAAGAGCAGAAGGAATTGGAACGGGCGTTCATTTTTATAATGCGCTTGTGCTTTTTAACTGACTTCAAAAAAGAAGGAGGTTATTAAATCGTCTATATATATATATATATATATATATATATATATATATATATATTATTATAATTATAATGATGATAGAAACAATAATGACCTGAAAGAGCGTCGGTGGCAACCAGAACCGGGACGTCTTTCGGGGCCTCGACGGCGGGGAGGACCGCGTCGCTGTCAAATATAGTAGGAAGGCGCGAAACCCGCACAACCGCCACGTCGTGCTGAGCGTCTCCCCCGTGATTTGGAGGAGGTCGATAGCGGAGCAGAAGCTGCGTATCGACCTCCAGAGGTGCGTCGTGGAGGACCAGACGCCCCTCGTCCAGTGCACACGCTGCTTGGGGTTCGGACATGGTCGGCGGTTCTGCAAAGAACCCGCCGACCTGTGTAGCCACTGCGGTGGCCCGCACCTCAAGGCGGAGTGCGCGGACGCCAGGGCGGGGGGGACGCCAGCATGCAAGAATTGCACCCGGGCAAAGCTGCCGAACGCGAAACACAATGCGTTCGGCGGCGAATGCCCGGTAAGAAAGAAGTGGGACGGGTTGGCGCGGGCCTCTGTCGCCTATTGCTGAGATTGCCTCGGGGACCACCCGCCAGTATCGAATGGCTCAGGCCAATCTACAGAGAAGCCAGCTAGCAACGCACGAATTGCTGCTGGCGGCAAAGGAGCGCAAAATATCTGTCGCACTGCTACAGGAGCCCTATGTGGGTCGGGTTGGAAGCGTAAGAGACTATCGTGGAGTGAGAGTCTTCCAGGCACTGGGGAACGGAGAGGGCACTGTGAAGGCGGCAATAGCCGTCTTCGATCATGACCTTGATGTCGTGCAGTACCCACAACTCACCACAAACAACATCGTTGTGGTGGGGATCCGGACTAGTGCCTGGAAGATTACACTGGTCTCCTACTACTTCGAACCTGACAAACCCATGGAGCCATACCTGGAGCAGCTTAGACAGGTTGAGCGGGAAACCGGACCTGGAAGGTTGGTCATAGGCGGGGACGCCAACGCGAAGAGTTTCTGGTGGGGCAGCTCCCAAGAGGACTCCAGGGGGGAGATGATGACTGGAGCCTTAGGGGAGCTGGGCCTCCAGATACTTAATTCGGGGGACGTCCCGACATTCGATACCGTTCGAGGCGGGAAGAGGTACAGCAGCCATGTCGACGTGACGGCCTGCTCTGAGGATATGCTGAGCCTGGTGGATGGCTGGCGCGTCTCCGAGGCCCTAACGTCCTCTGACCACAACGGCATTCTATTTGAAATCAACTTGGCACGGGCGAAAGGGGTATCCGTGGCGAGGACCACCAGGATCTTCAACACCAGGAAAGCGGATTGGTGTCAGTTTCGTGAGAAACTGGCAGCAATCATGCGGAGGGACCGCCTGAACGTGGAGAGCGTTGAGGCGGTCCAGGTGTGGGAGGACCTGGAGGTAATCGTGGACGGATATACCCGAGCCATAGCCGAGGCCTGCCAGGCAGCGATGCCCAAAATCAAAGGCGGGGTTTCATTTAGATTGCCGTGGTGGTCGGAGGAACTCGAGGAGCTGAAGAGGCAAACCAACACCAAGCGACGCAGAATCCGAAACGCAGCGCCGGACCGGAGACAAATGGTGGTCAGTTCGTACCTCGAACAGAAGGGCAAATACGAGGCCGCAGTGCGGGATGCCCAGACTGACAGCTGGAGGGAATTTTGTGGGAGGCAAGACAGAGAAGGCGTCTGGGAAGGTATCTATCGGGTCATTGGGAGGGCAACCGAGCGCAAGGAGGATGTACTCCTCCAGGAGGGCGGGAGGCCGTTGGATCACAGGGAGTCCCTCGAGCTGTTGGCGGATACGTTCTATCCTGCCGACAGCGAGTTGGACGACGATACAGATCACCGCGAAATGAGGAAGAAGGCCCGCGAGGTAAACGAGCGGGTCGATGATGATCATGACCCGCCGTTTACCATGAGGGAGCTCACAGCGGCTGTATCGTCGTTCAACCCGAAGAAGGCTCCCGGTGCCGACGGCCTCACGCCTGACATTTGCGCTCGGGCCATCAACGGTGACCCTGAGTTCTTCCTGGCCCTTCTCAATAAATGTCGAGCCCTCCGCTACTTTCCTCGGCTGTGGAAGGGGGCCCTCGTAATTGTCCTTCGGAAACCAGGCAAAGACTCGTATACCTTGCCCAAATCGTACAGGCCGATTGGGCTTTTGCCTGTTTTGGGCAAGGTATACGAGAAAATGCTGATCGCTCGCCTCAAGCACCACATTCTACCGAGGATTAGTACTCGCCAGTACGGGTTTATGCCACAAAGGGGCACCGAAGACTCCCTCTATAACCTGGTGCAGCACATCCGCGCCAAGCTTGACGAGAGGAGAATGCTCACTCTCGTCTCGCTGGATATAGAGGGAGCCTTCGACAACGCCTGGTGGCCGGCCATAAAGCTACGACTGGCTGAGGAAAATTGTCCTCTGGGCTTGAGGAGAGTGATCGACAGCTATCTCAGCGATAGGACGGTCAGAGTGAGGTACGCCGGGGGGGAAACCTTGCGGTCCACCACCAAAGGGTGCGTCCAAGGGTCCATAGGAGGACCGATTTTGTGGAACCTCCTATTGGACCCTCTTCTACAGCAACTCGACCTTGCGGGGGTGCACTGTCAGGCCTTCGCCGATGACGTCGTGCTGATGTTCGACGGCAACACTGCGCTGGATATAGAGAGACAGGCCAATGCCGCTCTCGAGCATGTGAGGGCGTGGGGTGTCAAAAACCGGTTGAAGTTTGCGCCGCATAAGACCAGCGCTATGCTGGTCACGCGCAAACTTAGGTATGACACTCCGCGGCTTACCATGGGCGGGATAGACATTGGCATGTCTCGGCAGATCAAACTGCTGGGGTTGACGATTGACGCGGGTCTGACGTTCAACGCGCACGTGGCTACTGTCTGTAAAAGGGCAGTGGCCATATACGGGCGCCTTGCGCGTACGGCCCGCGTCAGTTGGGGTCTCAACCCTGAAGTAGTGAAGATCATATATTCAGCCGTAGTGGAACCTACGATATTGTACGCTGCCGCCGCATGGGCTCCAGCGGTCAATAAGCTGGGTATCCAGAAACAGCTCAACAGCGTACAGCGGGGCTTCGCGCAGAAGATCTGCAGAGCCTACCGCACGGTCTCCCTGAACTCCGCACTGCTGCTGGCCGGGGTGCTGCCTCTTGACCTCAGAGTGCGCGAGGTCGCCTCTTTGTACGAGGCCAAGAGGGGGCTACCCCATCCGCTGCTCGGGGACAGGGAGATCGAGCGGATGGCCTCGAAGATCGAGGCCCCGCATCCCGCGGAGCTAGATAGCTTGGAGTTCGGCAGCCTGGTGGACGAGGAACAATGCAGGGCACACTCCAACTTTGCCCTGCGAATGTTTACGGACGGCAGCAAGATTGAGGGCCGGGTTGGCGCCGCTGTATCCATATGGAACGGCGACGCCGAAACCAAGGCCCTCAAGCTTGCTTTGTCGTCCTACTGTACCGTCTACCAGGCGGAACTCCTGGCTATCTGCACGGCGGCCGAGTACGCTTTGAGCTGCGATGGACCCAGTATTGGCATCTTCAGCGACTCCATGGCGGCGCTCCAGGCGGTGGCGAACGTCGAGTCCCCCCATCCCCTGGCGGTGCAAACACGGGACGCTCTTAAACTGTGCAAAAGCCAGGGTAAGAGCGTCTCGCTGTTCTGGATCAAAGCACACGCGGGGTTGGAGGGGAACGAACGTGCCGATGAACTCGCCAGGAGCGCCGCACTGGGGTTGCGGAGGCGGCCAGACTACGACCGCTGCCCTGTCTCATTCGTCAAAGGTATGATCCGTAAAGGGACCATTGACGAATGGGACAGGAGATACAAATCGGGAACAACAGCTTCGACGACGAAGCTGTTCTTCCCGAGTGCGGCGGAGGCGTACGGTATCGTGGGCAAAATGGTGCCGTCGAGCATCACCACGCAGGTCCTCTCGGGGCATGGTGGGTTCTCCGCGTACTTGCACAGGTTCAAGTGCGCGGATGACCCATCCTGCTTCTGCGAGCCCGGCGTGGACCAGACAGTGCAGCACATATTGTTTCGGTGTCCCGCATTCTCCAAACAGAGGTATGATTTGGAGCAGGAGTTGGGATTGCGGGTCACCGAAACAACGGTCTCCGAAATAGTGATGGGGCAAAGTAGATCTAAATTCTTAAAATACTGCGTCGGTCTAGCCACGGCTGTCATAGATCGGAACAAGCAGAGCAGCTCCACCTAGGACTAATGTTGTATACCTCGGCTATACTCCGTATAGCCGATGGGATCGCGGTGGCTAGGTGGAGCTGTGAAGCTCGCTGGCGCCCGTGGCTGGACTGATGCAGTATGGGGAGGGAAGTTGGAAACATATTAAGATATTTCACCGGCGTTCTAAAACGGGCAAATCAAAAAATTATTTTGGAAATTAAACTGAAAGATGATGAATGTAAGAATGATTGTGGAATATGAAAGCGAGTGTGATGTATGAATGTGTTTATTTATATTGTACAGTGATTTTTATTTTAAAATGTGAACAAAACTTTTTATATTGTGCAAAAAGTGCTTTGCCCACGGCAGGGGTGTAAGATTATAAAATGAAAAAAAAAAAAAAAAAAAAGAGCGTCGGTGTTACAACACGAAGAGGCAAGCTAAGTTGGTTCAGACATGTAGAAAATTTCAGGAAGGAAGAATTATGAAACAGATATACAACGTGAAAGTAGAATGATGTAGGAGTCGAGGAAGGCCAAGACTTACGGACCATGACCAAATTTATCGTGTTTTATCAGAAGGTGATGTCAAGAGCCTTAGAAACCGGTGAACATGCATAAGAAGAGCAATGAATATTAAAGAAGCGAGTGAGTTTTTAAGGATCGAGTGAAGTAACGATCGGTTTTCTCTACCTACCTAGGATTTGGCGTGAAATTACAGATAGATAGATATATATGTTATGTATGCGCGGGCATAACTTCTCTGTTTATGAACTGGGTTTAATGATTTTTGTAGCATGTTTAACTTAAGTAATGCATATTATGACCCTATAATGGTATGGCAACGGTATGTGCGGAACTATCTATTTATATTCAATGACGTCTAATTTATCGTTAAAGAATTCATCTAGTGTATAATAAGCATGTAGCTCCAATGTAGTCTCATTTTAATTTCATTAGTGTTGGACTTTCCACTTCAAAGATACATCAGGAAAATCCTGGAAAACATAGGAAATTGATAGAACCTGAGGTATTGTTAGGTGTGTGACAATTCTAAAAAATGGTAGATGCTGTGGACAAGGACGTCTTAAACCGGGCCGGATTTGAACTACGTAAGCACACAATGGAACTCATTAACGACAAACAGCACGAATATGTAGTTTAAGTATTTTTTTATAAAACATCAGGGGGCAAGCATACGGTTCATCTGTACAGATGTACAATGCGAAAGTGAAAGGATGTTGGAGCCGAGGAAGACCAAGATTAACCTACCATGACCAAATTGGATGTATTTTATCAGAAAGTGATGTTATGAGCCCTAGGAACGCGCGTGGATGAAAAGAGCATTGAATGTTAAAGAAGCGAGTGAGGTGTGTAAAGACCGCGTCTTAAGGCGCTCGGTTCTCTCTGCCTACCCCGCAAGGGATCTGGCATGAAGATATAGATAACGTATATATACGTATATATAAATTATATTGTTGAAGGTGCTATGATTGTTTTGGTCCAATAAAAGTGACTTCCGCCAGTCCAATGATGCCACTACACAAAACTATTAATTTAAAAACTTTTTATTTTTTATGTTAACGTTTGTTAGATAACAAATAAATAAGGCGTGCAGTATGAGAACCTAGTGACCCGAACGTTATTGACTCTGAAAGAATTTCTTCAGACTGTTTTTAAACTGCATGTTATATATATATTATAGTCTTCAAAGAAAATTTTTAACGTTAATTTTATTACATAGACAGAGTGATTCTTGAGGAAGGTTTAGGCGTATAATTTGTTAAGGTTTTGTGTAAATCGGTTGATATATGACGATAATTGTTGAAAATGTAGAAAAAGTCAAGCCCACGGAGAGCTTCCATCGGATATTATACAGATACACAGTATTAATCCTTATCAACTTAAATAAGTCACGTCATGTATATTATGATAATACTTTACGCCATATAATTTAAATGATTGACCCGACAGATGCGTCGTAATACTGTGGGAGTCTACTCGTCGTTATTAATAAAAAAAGTTACAGACACTTGAAGTCACGTCACTTAACTGTTTTATCGCAGGTACTCGAAACACTGCCTCGTACATACCTCTATATCCAAAAATAAAAGAGATAAACTCGGAGGAATTCGCTTTATGAACCCTGAAAATGCCGTGACTGCGTTCAAAAGAGGTGTGGAAGAAATCCCTAAAGAAAAGTGGGCTCACTACTTCAGCGGTTCCATTACGACGAGCTCGGTGGCTCAGTGGTGAAACGCGTTGTTACGCTATTTTGACACCAACGCTCGTGGGTTCGATTTCCACACAGTACAAACATTTGTGTGCATGAACATGTCTGTTTGTCTTGGTCTGGGTATTTTCTATGTATAATAAGTATGTATTTACAAAAAAAAAATGTATTTACGAATGTTTATCAGTTGTCTAGTACCCATAACACAAGCTTCGCTTACTTTGGGGCTGGGTAGCGCTGTGTAATTTGTCCGGCAATATTTATTATTTATTTATTATTACATGCGACGGTATTCAGTTAAACAGGAACGGAGATAATTTTGAAAAGCAATACAAATATTAATGAAACAGTCATCAGTCAACAAGTGCCTACCTAAATTGAAACTAGGCGGCGCTGTGAATATCGTCTAAAGAAAATACTCAAGAAATATATATAAATAACAAATCACATTTCTTGAAATTCGATTAACAGCTCTACGTCAGATCATGGAGTTTATTTGTGTATGAAATTGAGTTTTTCGCTAAATAAAATCCATACGTGTATTAATTAACATAGGTACTCGATGTTTATCGAGCACGTCGCCATGGCGGTATTTCATAAAATCGGCTTCATTTTTAGCCCGAGGTTTACGAGTGCGGTTACGTATGCTAATAAATTTTGGAATAAACGTGAACCTGTAGGCCGTACAAGGTACTCCGGTACTTGGAGACTGTGAAAAGTCTCTAATAAATATCGTCGGGTATACAGTCATAAGCGTAGTAAAATTACCTTACTCGTGGTATGTCTCACCATTTGCTATAACACATACAAAATTTCTAAATGAACATTAATAAACATAGTCATATATTCAAGTATGCTTAACCTTTCTCTGACTAGACACTGTGCAGCCATAATATTTTTATACATATAAATAGGTTAATCAACTTCCTCTATTGCTGAAAATAAAGTTACTCAACAAATTTAAAGTGTTATTTCATATAAATTTAACCTTTATAAAAAACTTATGTTCCAAATTAATAACTATAATCAAAAATTACCCGGGTTTATTGAGACTGTCGTTTCTCATAAAAATAGTGGGCTAGTCACTTGGGACATTAATGGTTTAAATGCAATTTAATGTATCCTGCATTGAGTGCTTCCGCCACCAATTAGGTCAGCGACGGTGCAGGGGGCACATGGTTTCTTTTCCAAATGGCAGACGACCGCAGCAACCGAGACGCTCGGCCGTATGAACCAATTGGTGGCGGAAGCACACAAAGCAGGTTAAATCAAATTGCATGTAAATTTGACTTTCGCACCTGAATCTATTAACTTTAATGGTTTAATCTTAATACATATATATAAGACAGAAAACAACAAAAGGTATGTTCCGATAGTAAAAATTAATACAGACAGAAAAAATCATACGAAAACAAACAAAAGCAGAAGGATGAAAAGACTGAAAAAGGCCGAATCTCATCTACCACAACCAAATTTATCTGTGTTTTATCGGAAGATAATCTATGCCCTAGTAAAAGCCTAACATACATGAAAAGTGCTATAACTGCTAAAGAAGTGAGGTATGTCTGCAAGAAAGTACCTCCCGATGGTCATGGAGTCTTGTACCTCGAATTTGTACCTTGAAAAATCAACATCGATACCTAAATAATAGGTTGGTATATAATCTTTTTTGCCAAAAAAGACTTATAGAGGTGTAGTAATTATACATCGGCTACGATAACTGCTTACCATGGTAATACGCTTGATTACCATCTTAGTGATTTAAAAAGGTCTGTAATGACCTAACACGCGAATAATACAGATCTTACCTCTCTGGACATCTCGATCTTGGCTGTTGCGGTCGTCTGCGCGATTGTCAGCCATCTGGAACAGGAACCCCAAGCACCCGTCACCACTGCTTGCATATATCCCGCTTACGGACAATCGCAAATACCACTGCAGCAGCCAAGACAGAGACTCGTAGAGTATCTGCAGCAGGCTGGCACTAGTTCACATGATCTAACTAATGGCGGAAGCAAACAAAGTTAAAACGTTCCGTTACATAACACTGATTAACTGTTTAAATTATTGTTAATTATTAGTAAGGTAGGTGATTAGGTGTAGAAGGACAGAGTAATGTGGCGTTCGATCCTCTCCACCTACCCCGCCAGCGATTTGGCGTGAAGTTAAAGATAGATAGATTAGTCAAATGGAATGAATTATCGTTGTAGAATGTGATTTATATGTTTACTAGAGTCTGAACTATTGTTTACGGTTTATGTACAAATATCAGTCGAAAATTATATTACTTAAAGGAATGAACGTGACCAGAGGCAACGGTTTTAATAACGTAGCGAGAACTGGATTACGATTACGTTCTAAGACAGAATATTCTAAACATTCTGCCTTAGAATGTAAATTAATGTCTAAGAATTGTTATATACAAATGGTCACAATTGTGTAATCGATTTTCTGTTTAATTTTAAACAAATATTTGGCAAAAAATCATTTTCTACCAATTTACTTTATGGCTTCAATTGTTATTACTTTGTTAATTAATTATTTTCCATTTAATTTCATACTAATTTATTGTTGAAACTTTGTAGCAACTAGTGCTAGTAAAAAAACTGGTGTTGGACGCTGCTCACTCTTCGAGATTGCGAACATTTTTTTTATACAACGTCGGGAGCCATGCTAGCATAAGGCCCACCTGATGAACAGCGGTTACCGTAGACTATAAACGCTTGCAATACATTAAGTATCACTCGCGCGATGTCACCTCTGTTGTTAATACAACAACTCCCTAGGAGCTTACTGGTAGCCTCACTCACACGCAGGAATACAACAACCCTGTAGGGAGTTGTTATTTCGCTGCGGTTTTCTGTGAGGTGGAGGTACTTCCCCAGACGAGGTGCTACGATGCGCCCTACCTCTCTTAAAATATCCAGACAAAGACAAGTTCATGCACACAAATGATTGTCTCGTATGGGAATCGAACCCGTGAGCGTTGATGTCAATGTAACGTAACTGCGCGTTTCGCCACTGCGCCACCGAACTTGTCAAAATGTGTAAATGCTCATCAAAAGAATATACGAACCAATGTATAATATGAAGACTTGAGCTGCGGTAATACAATGTTGGAAAAGCTAGCTTTCAACAGAATGGCATATAAATTAAACCTCAATCAAGTGGGATTAGTGCACAGTTATTTTATACTGACAAATGACCGCCACTCCGGTCATGTAGAGTTTCTTTTGTTATTTTATGCAGCAACCCTAAATATTGCCGAGGGCCCAATTCGATATTTAAGCTACTTTTTAGCCTAGAAGCGTGAGTTAGTGACTACCGCAAAGTTTCAGTGCGAGCACTGGCAATTATGACTGAAAGCGCGCTACCTACCAACAGCTTATACCTCTATAATGCATGTCGGAATTACGTATAAAAAAATAAACTGCCGTTTAAAGTATCTTCGTTCTATGTACGATGCTCCTTTAGTAAAATATTAACCATGCTATTTACAATTTTAGATATGCCAAATATAATATGAACTCCTTTTGGTTCATACTGGATGGTTTTCATAACAGTCCAAACTAAAAAGATTGGCCAACTGAAAGACTAAAACATCCAATTATTCCTAAAAGTTGTTCAGTTTTCCATTCGTATTTTTATAAACAAACTTTTTCTAAAAAAAGTAACTTCGACGTCGATAAAAAGGAATTAAGCTTGTTATACAAAACTCACTCAGAGCAATGTGTACATTTTTTGTCGATTCGAATAAATGGCATATATGTGTTTTTAATATGGATAATATAGCACCTCAGATTTAAGCTGAGCTATAAGTAATCATTTTGTATCTGCTACACGTCGAAATAAAATGTTTGATGAGTTTGTTTGTGCAAGAAAAGAGTGTTTCATCTTCATTAATCCCAAATGAAGTAGAACTTGTATAAATTGTATTCGAAATTAGTACAAAAATACGCATGGCACATCTATGTTATAGTAACGAGGAAGCATAGCGAGAACAATTACGAATTATCGCAACATAATAATATGGGCGACTTCTTTCGGCTATGTTGTATGTCTTATATAAAGTGTATAAAGTCGCGTTTACTCAGATAAGACATAAGCTTAAAAATCTTATCTAAATATAAAATTCGATAGAAATGGTTAGGGCCCTTTCCGTTGGAAGTAATAGGGAAAAATGTGCAAAAAGACAGTGCTGTACTGGGTTTCGAAATTGGGACCATTGTAACTCTGTAAGATTGTCCGTATATACAGTGGGACGAAATTCATAATTATTGTAATGACGAACAGCTGATTTTAGTGTTTAGCTTGATCCTCAATTTTTTTGATAATAAACGCGTTTTTTTTTCGGGAAACATCAAACCAAACCCTACAGACTTTGTCCTGCTCAAAGATAAAAGAAAAAAAATCCCGTTCCCAGGGCCACCTTGCGGAACCAATTGAGAATCTAAATCCTGCAGGAAGCTACTAAAACATACACAAATTTCATCAAAATCCGTTGAGTGACGTACAGAAGAAATATAAAGATATTTACAAAAAAATGCTCATTTAAATACATAATATTTTCACGCCACGCTGAAAGTCACCACTTTTGTATAGTTATGTATTAGGTAGAACAGATATAATATTATTCTAAGGAATAACTAGAAGCTAGAACCAAATTATAACACTTCGCCACAAAGCAATCCTCCATTCCAGTTAAACTCTTGCAAATCTCCGGTTTAATTCGCAATATCACTTAACGTTTGCTTTAATCTAGACGTAATAGCTTCGAGCGTTTACGTAACAAAGGTGCTGATACATTAAACGATTAGCGGCAATAAGGATACCAGAGGAAATCTCGATAATTGATTGTTCACGAATCTGTCAAGTCATTGATATTAGAACGCAGCTAACGACTGCTATGTGAATAAAAATAATATCTATGTATAGTTTATTCTAACTTTTGATGAAGATTAACACACCCTTATGGTAAGTATTTGATATTTATGGGATAATACGTTTATGATATCAAAAAATAGAAAGTTTAGATGTTTAATTTTGAAGTTGTAGGTAGTATAAAAGTGGCATTTAAACCTTTCTAATTATATAAATAAGCCTTTCGTATCTGTTTATCTGCGTGACAGGTGTACAGGTAAACCACATACTTACTTGATGTTGTTCTACGTTACGCCATTGCGAATTACAGGCATGTAATTGAAAACAAAAATTAAAAGCCTGTGTAAAAGAGGAAGTTCAGAAAATTATTTATGTTGTATATATTACCTACATTAGGATAGAATATGTTTACCGATTGTTTTACAGTGAAACGAATTTCTATTTAGATTTATTTCGTTTTTTTTTTGAGTATGAAGAAAATGTTACTAATAAACTTTAATTAATTAACGATGGGTTTTAAGAAAAGTAGAGCAGTAAATGCAGCCTAATTGGTGATGTACCTGTACCGCACAAAAAACTGCAGTGCTACTCAGAGAATTGTTTTATGATATGAAACTTCCTGCATTGGTGCATTGTAAGTGTACACTTTACATCAAGTAGACCACATGTTTGTTTGCCTTCCGAAGTTATATAAAAAATATCTATTTGTTACTTGTTTCAGTATACTGTGTTGGTTTATGTATTAATTATTAGCTTATTTAAATATAATATCACTAGCAATATAATGCTTTCGTGGTATATGCTAAATTAAACCGGGCCAAATATTCGTACTAAAGTCCCTATAGTGTCCGTCTCGTAGTAAATGCGGATTTAACTAGACAAGTCGTCGACGGACACTTTGGGGGCTTTCATCTTTCGCGTATGAAAGTCCCTTATCTATGTAGGCTTTAAAGTTCATAATCCCTTATCCCATCCTCTGTGCCACCGCGAATGCAGTAATGGCTTCATACAGATATGTAGAGTACAGATAATGGCGCTATCATCCCCATTAGATCAGTTTTAAAACATTCCTTTTTTTTTAATTGTCGTTAAGGTAAATAATTTATTATTACATTATAGTAGTAGTATATTACATTGTTTACTAAACGATAGACGTAGGTACTTTAGGAAAATATCTTCAAGGGATTTTAGAAGGACGCTTTTCTCAGTAAATCAGTTCCAGTTGACCACACAGCAGCGTAGACGTAACGGAGGAAAGCCCGGATTTGCATAATGTTTATGTAATAAAGAATCTCATCTTAATATTTTTTCGTTTAGTCTGTAAACGGTTACTACTATAAAACGAAGCATATTTACATGTGATATATTAGATGTCTGTAACTTGATCCACTTATATCCCTGTATTACGTAGCTTAAAAAAACGAAAGGAAGGAAGGAAGCATTTTATAAGTTTTGAAACTCAGCATCTAAATTTTATGGTTTTTGATCGTCAGCCTTTGCTTTTTTAGTCATTTAAATAGTTACCCACGACATTGTCCGCTTATATTCCGGTATTATATTAACTATCCTTCCTTATGGGCTATATATAATATGCGTTAACGTGTCAGATTGTCGCAGGGGTTAGTACCCTTGGTGCAAGAAGGGCCGGTATTTACTAGAGGAGAGAAAATATAGATGGGAAATACCTACAAAGATTTATTTTAGGTAAGACTACAAGATAGGCTGGGTTCACACGGCATTGTACTGCACGTTTTTTTGCAGGATGAATCTTACCGAATAAATAGTGGCTCATACATTAAGTATAGAACCATTCACACGTCGATTGTACTGCAAATAATCGTACACCGTTTATGCGTTTAAACGAATACTCAACGGACTTGTCAAGCAAAACGAATGAACTGTAACGTATTCGGTTTGCAGTGGCACATAGTATAGCTCTGTCTCGTTCACACGGCACGATGTTCATACGTTTTTCATCGAATAGCAAACGAACAAGCGTTGAGCATCTTTTGGAGAGGTCGCGCGTATTTGTTTTTGTGATTTCAAAATGGTTGACGAATCTTCTATAGACAACGAATTATTAATTTCTTTAGTGGAACAAAAGCCCATTTTGTGGGATAGAACGATGGAACTTTATAAAAATCGTGTCGCAACTCAAGCGGCTTGGAAGGAAGTCATGATAGTAATTGATCCAAATTTCGAGACATAGGAACAAAAAACAAGACAAGCCTACGGTATGTATCTTCTATTATTAATAATAAAATTGTTTTACAAGGTGTTTTACTTAACTTTATTTATGTTTTACTTAGTTCTAAATATATTCAGAGACAGATCCGTTGTTTGAAAAAAAATAGTGACTAAAAGTAGATCTTAGCTGTTCGCTTGAAAGTTTCGAAATTAAGTACTTCGAAGATTTTCAAATAATAGAGGATTTGCCACATCTTCAAAATTGTGTCCATGTTCACGTACGTAATTATGCAATACAATGCATGCTTTTACGATTTCTACCATTAGACTTGGTGAAACATCAATAGTCTTATGTAGGATTCTCCATTTTCCTGCTAAGATACCAAAAGCACACTCAACGTATCTTCTTGCCCTGCTCAGGCGGTAATTAAAGATTTTTTTACGTAAATCTAAATGTGTTCCTCCAAAAGGACGTAGTAAATTATTATGTAGAGCAAATCCCTCATCCAGTCGATTTAATAAGTTTTCAAAACTATCAATAGACATCCGAAAGTAATTAAAAAACTTCTTTTCATCGTTTCTAAGTTTATAATTAACTTCTCAAATATTTTAGTACGCACTGATTCTTCATTTATAGGATATACCCAAAACCTTCTGTTTTGTCGACGGCGAAACCTTTGGCGTCTTCGATTATACCAATATAAAAGTACCTACAACTAAGCGTGGATCCATCACTGACGTCTATTCACTGTGACAACTGTGTAAAGACTGCGGCTATTCGTTTTTTACACGAATGAAAATCTACCGTGTGAACACCCGGGTGATTGTACTTTAAAAAAAACGAATACAAAGAAAACGTACAGGATAATGTCGTATGAACCAAGCCATAGTTGTAGACCCTTAGCTTTTCCGTAGAATTGAAGAATACGCGCCGTAAATGTGGCTAGGCTAGGTGCGACGGGTGTAGTACGACGGAGCAGGCAGCTCCGGCGGGCGTCAGGTATGGATAGGTCCGGCAGCGCTGGGCAGACGTAGAATACCCGTAAGGGTGAACTGTGGCACACACACGTCCAGTGTGTTAATAGCGGGTATCGCATTGCCACCCGATTGCCATCAAGTCGTCGATGCTAGCTGCGGATAGCAAAAGCAAAGCGTCTAAGAGGCCAGCTAGCAGTCGAAGCGGCAACCGAGAGAAAGTACAAGACAGAAGGTGGATTAGTAGGTTGGTAGATAGACAAAAAAGAATTAATAGTTCGTATAAAATTTACTATAAAAGCTAAATTAGTTCTGGTTGTCGCTTGAAGAGCTTAATTACATGATTATACTTTTGAAATAAGGAAAAAACATTTGAACTCTCAATTCTCCTTGAAGAGGCCAAGTCGGTTACGCGATAAAAATATTTTTAAGCAAACCATTCTGTTTACATCTTAATAAGGAAAAACTAACACGACTTCGCTAGTCGAAGTCGGTTGAACT
The DNA here is from genome assembly GCA_947507595.1 of Pyralis farinalis. Lineage (NCBI taxonomy): Eukaryota > Metazoa > Arthropoda > Insecta > Lepidoptera > Pyralidae > Pyralis > Pyralis farinalis. Next base: position 25,721,189 of record OX382266.1, read on the forward strand.
AAAAATCATGGTTGAACCTATTAGTACTTGTAATAAAAATCGGTTTGAAGAACCATTATCCTAGTAACCATGATCATGTAGGTAGGTACTCGATGTATGTTAATGAAGATGATACGGTTAAATTTACACAATATTAATAGACGATTTCGCAATGAGTACCTACCGTAGACGGTAACTTGTTCAATACAAAAACGTGGCAACAAATTTGTAAGGAAAACAGAATTAGTTTCATACCGGTAAACTCAGAAGTAGATACATACCCAATAGGAAAATATTGAGGTTTATATTTCAATCCCTGCACTGCGATTGCACTCTTAGTTGTTTCAGGTAATGTACAGTAGCCTATATTATTCAAATAATCTAAACGGACGGCTACTAGTGTCCGGTGCTCATTAGATCAGACGAAGAAATGGACATTACATCGTCGCTTTGAAGGAATAATTCTAACGAAGCGACTAGAATTGAGATTGAGAACGAATGACGGAACGGTCCATGTTTACATTTAAGTAATAGATGGCTATTTTTTCGCCCTATTTTTTTTACTTTTAATTTAAAGTCTTTTGAATTGTAATAAAAATGTATTAAGTTTTAGCCAGGTCTAAAAGTAATAATTTTACAAAATGTATAATGATAAATTCAGAAGTGTTTTCTGTGATTCAATAACATTCCGAAGTGACGTTCGTAATTCTACAAATTGTATTTGACCCTTGTTTTTCCTTCTCTATTTCGTCAGTTAGACACAGTTTTGTTATATTTAAAAATGCGAATATTTATTTAATAATACTAATACATTTACGGTTGATAATGAAGTGTTGAAACAAGTAGATCAGATTGTATATCTTGGATACGCTTTCAACAGAGACAAAAGATACACCGCTGATGAGGAAAGATGAGTGAGTGCTGGAAATAATTTAAATGGACTATTGGGAAAACTTCTTGGCAGTTAATGCTTGAGCCAGAAGGCACAGCTACGCAACGCACTGCTGGTCCGAATGCTAAGTTATGGAAGCGAGAGCTGGGTACGACGGAGAGAGCATGAAAGTAGGATAAACGCAATTAAAATGCGCGCGTTGCGCAAATGTATAGCGTAACGCTTGTATACCGTGTTTCCAATTACAATGTAAGAAACAGAGTTGGTCTAAAAGAGAATGTCGGTGTCAAAATAAGTAGAGGCACGCTCCGTAATGTCGGTCTTTTTGTATTTCCGAACCAACATGTTGTATGTATGAACAATAAGAGGAACAGGGAGAAATAAATACAAAATGCTCGTAGATATACAATGCAAAAGTAGAACTAGGTAGGAACTAAGGAAGGCCAAGACTTACCTACCATGACCAAATTGATCGTGTTTTATCAGAAGGTGATATCAGGAGCCTTAAAATCATCAAGCATGTATGCATAAGGAGACCTATGAATGTTAAAGTAGCGTGTTAGATGTGTAAGGACCGAGTCATGTTGCGATCGGTTCTCTCTGCATATTCAGCAAAGGATTTTGCGTAAAGTTAGAGATAGATATAAATATTGATAGTTTCCCTGTAAGTAGCTCAATATTTCTATGACGATCGTTAAAATAAGATTAAAATGTCGCTGCTTATAAGGTGTTCCTAGCGAGTATAAAAATTACATGAGACTTTATAGCATTCTACTAAAAACTCCTATAAAAACTTCAACTGTCAATGTGCTATAAAATAGCCGTAAACTTCGACTTTTCTTTTATCCATAATAGCCTTTCACAACAATGAAAACACGGAAAGCCGTCGATATCTTTATGTTGCGTATGTAAATTTAAATTTTCGGATAAGAATGTCTTATGAACCTTTATTTTACATTTTATGGACAATATCAAAGGACAATAGGTCAAAGAAAAAAATAATATTAGTGTATGAATGAGCGAAACTCCCCACCCGCATACGAAATAACCTTGTTTCTCCTTCGAAGCACAATAGAGCCATGAAGTAGTATGTCAATTTAAGGTATTTTGACGTAGCCACCGGATCAGTCTTAAAAATAATTTTGAGACATCGACATTGAAAATTAACTGTTAAACCACGGCAGTAGCGCCATGTTTGTTCAGACCTAGTGGCCGATTATCAATAGATACTGTACTGAGATTCAATCTCATGTTGGCAAAATTAAAGATGAGATTGCGATATTTTACTCAATGCCTTGACATTTTAATTCTATTGTCAGTGAATTTAGTTTAAAGAATTACCCTATTAACTACTAGACGACAACTTTGAGCGCAAGTCATACAGTACATGAAAAGTGAACAGCCGCGCCTGATTTGACAAAGTAGCACAGCGCATTTATGACAATTTCGAAGGTTTCTATATAGCTACCCTGTTACTTATATACCCTATCTACAAAATCAGCTGAGCCTATTTTCACGTTCGTTACTTGATGCATTCTTGTAGTGTTACCGATATATTTTTATTAAAAATAAGATCCTGTTGATATTATCGATGTGAAAACGGAAACTGTCTCTGCCACTCTCTTTCGCAATCTATCAGCCCTACTTCAACATAGACATAAGGGAGGAGGTGGTGAGAGGCTTTATCTTTTTTGCGTTGGTAAATGAATCAATGAATAGTACGAAGACTCGGGCTTCGGTAATATGATGTTGGAAAAGCAAGATGTCCATGGAATGGCAAATGACATAAATCTAAATATTAGTGGGTTTAGGTTTTACAGAGTTATTAAATACTAACAGATGGCCACGGCTCTGTGCATGTGGAGTTTTTTATTTTATTTTATTTTATTTTATTTTATTTTATTTTATTTTATTTTATTTTATTTTATTTTATTTTATTTTATTTTCTTTTATTTTATTTTATTTTATTTTATTTTATTTTATTTTATTTTATTTTATTTTATTTTATGCTACAATTAAAAATATTCTCGAGATAAAAGGTAGCCTAAATATTAAGCCGGGATATAAATAATCAAAGACCTTTCAGTAGTTTTTGCTCGAAGCTTGCACATCGGACAGAAAAAAATAAGTGTCGCGCGATACCACCTCTACTGCTAACACAGCAACCCCTTAGGAGTTTACTAGTAACCTCACTCACTCACAGGAATACATCAACTCTCCAGGGAGTTGTTATTTGGCTCCAGATTTTCGTGTAGTGGTGCTTCTTTCCCAGATGTGCTGATTTAATGCACCCTATCTCTCTTAAAAACACCGAAACCAAGATAAACAGACATGTTCATGCACAGAATCCTGATGTCAAAGCAGCTTTAGCTATCGAGCTCGTGAAAAATAAAATAAATCGTTAATTTAGTTCATACCACGTAAAATAAACATAGATATAGTATTTTTATAGTTTCCGTAGGATTTAATAAAATTGCCCGTTTATTTTCCCTCGGTGGCAGATAGGGATGAAGGGCGCACGTGGATAATTGATCACGTCTTAATGCTGGTTCTACCTTGAAGGCGATGGCTTCCGCAAGATTAAAATGATCTGTTATTATTTCCCGGGCAGGTTTCACTTTGTTCAAAATATTGTAAGAAGCGCTATTTCTACTACGGAAAAAAGATATTGTAAAATTACATTTAGAACATTTAGAAAATGAATCCATTTTTACCTCACAATTATATTAATTCGACCATTAAGCCGAATTTGAACTACTTCAAATCGTATATCATATTAGTGAAATTTAATAATGATACATTTCAGCGTATTAATTATAACAGTGCAATAATATGGCATCGTCGGGCTAGTACGATGTAAATACCTATGAGGTTCCCTTAGGGAATATTAAATGATTAAGATAGGTTTATTGTGTTTACCTCATTTAACAAGTCTTGGTGAGCCCTTTTAAATGCGGCGTATTTTTTTCTTAGTAATACATTCATTTATTTGTATTCCTTTTTTGTTATTACGCAACTTAAAAACATGTCATTGTAGTTGTTATTCTAAAGTTATATCTGTAATATGTAATTTTAACTTAGCCGAAAAGATGATTTACTAGTGCAAAAACCAATTTTTAGGCCCAATTTGGAAGCCTATTTTTTTATGCAACGTCGGGAGGCATACGAGCACACGGCCTACCTCATGTAAAGCGATTGCCGTAGCCTATAAACGCGTAAAACGGATTAACAGTCACTCGTGAGATGTTACCTCTACTGTTAACACAACAACTCCTTAGGGGCGTACTGGTGACCTCACTCACTCGCAACCACCACCACAACAACCTAACAGGAATTTCTTATTTGACTGCAGTTTTCTATGTGGTGGAGGTACTTCCCCAGGTGGGCTGCTTTGATGCACCCTATTTCTCTTAAAATATCTTAGACATACATTGCCTTATAACAGTTAAGTACGTGTTTATGTATACTCGCATTTATCAGTATTTGAATAGGCGAATGCAAGCTTCGCTTTTGAGACTTAACGGCTCGTCGTTAATTGCCTCGAACTATTTATTATCATACAATTATTTCAATGTAATTGCTGCCGGCAGATTCATCACCACGTGACGAAAACTAGGCTATGTACTTCAACAGTAGCTCTTGAAACTAAATTCAATTACAATCTAATACCAAGAATTAAGTAAAATAGCTTAATCTCGTCAAAAAATTTGCCAACATGTGATTGAATCTTATGTATACTGCCTAGTTCAACAATCGGCAAGCCTGTACAAACATGGCGTACTGAAGTGATTTACGATATTTTTTTTCAATTCCTGTATCTTACAACTGATTTGAAGAGTAATACTGTAATTATGTCAAAAATACCCCAAGTTATCCAATTATGTCTCTGCTGAATTTCAGGGGAGAAACAAGGTTATTTCGTATTTTAAGAGTTTATTCCGATTCAGATATCTCGGAATTAATTTGAAGAGTAACCCCCACAGCTGCCTTTTAGCTAATTTCATTCAATTCGTTCAGCAGTTTAGTCATGACAAGGTAACAAATGGGCAGAGAGTGATATTCGATTTACAATAATAATGGACATGGATCTGGAATGCCATATGAAAATGCCCTATTTCAGCCGAAACAATTTGATAATGATCAAATTGTTTCGGCTGCAATAGTTCATTAGCATCATAAGAGACAAAGCTAACCTTACCTGCACGCTGCAGATTAGCAAAGGTAATCCTAGCCAAAGAAGTAGTCTTCTATTCTAGTACACATCAATAAAAAATTAAATATCCCTGTGCAATTAAAACATATTGTGTTTTTTTAGTATTTTCATTCATCAAAATCACACAAAAAAAATTCTTGTACAAAAGTTGTCACCTGATCAAACATTTTGTTTAGAGATATTGAAAGTTTTTGGCAACTTAAGTTGACCCCAATAGCAAAAGTTGTGATATTAATTAGTAGTATGTAACAAGCATATATATATTCAACTAACATAACCCGTGATTCCGTCCGCCCATATGCCGGATAGCATGGACCTTAGAGGCTTCTTATGATCGTAGGTGATTTTAATAGAATATATAGAATATGTAGCCTTTATTTTTATAGCCAAACGTTGCTAAAGAGTTTGGGCTATCAAGTACTGAATATTTTTTCAATTCAGATTGATAGTTCCAAAGATCAGCGTGTTCAAACAAACAAAGAAACTCTTGCGATTTATATTGTAGTATAGATAAGATCATAGGCCTCAAAAAAATTTAAAACGAAAGTTTCTAAGTACTTTTGAGGTGAAAAAGTATGCCTCAATAACTCTAGAAATCGCTTCAAAGAACACTAAATAATGAGTGTGATACCCTGCAAGCATTATGTATCGTCATTGAGTCGATGATCATTCAATTTTTCTCGCATTTGTTTTGTTAAAAGAATGTTTGTATTAGCATATTAATATATTGGACGGAATGGCTAGTTTTATTATGCAGTTAGAATGAAGAACTCTGAACTACGTTACATACTACTTCGTTTTGATTTTATCGACTTAATTTTATCAAAAGATAATTTCTTAATTTAATAACTGATTTAGTAACAGTTAGTATACAATGACACTCATTATTTTAAAATAATATACTTCTCATCATCAGGTCTCCTCCCGAAAGAATATACAAAATATAAATTACCGGCTGTTACGAGTGACTCCACTCTGAGTGAATCCAAGTGTTCTTGAGATCGCTTACAGTGGAAGGTGCACATGACATGAACAATGGCTATATGAGAAAATCAAATAGATAACTCTTATTGTACCTACGTAAACATTAATACGGTATATACGTACAACAGGAATGATGACGGAATCTCTGCAACAACTATGCAGAAATTATTACACACTCAAACATCAATTCTCAACTCAACTCAAATGCTGTAGCACTTATTTACTTACTTCATATGTAAGCTGTTGTCCCAAGCTTTTGAGATGCAAATCTATTCAAGTTATAGAAAGTTTATTTTATAATAGCATTTATAATATTACTTAGGTACCACCTGATCCATTCCTGCCATTTTTAATATGCAATAAATAAACTTTGCACAAGTTGATTTATCGCAATTAGATGAACGGTATGTATGGCAGGGACAAATATATTTCGATTTTCATATATGAGAAAAAGAAAAAATAAAGGACCTAGTTTCAGTTTACCTTTTTAAGTTCACATTCTAGGGGAAGATATGTCCTTTGTTCTTTTAAAATATTTGACTTTCAAGGCCTGTTTTATATTATTTTTAGATAGCCGTATGTATTACTGTGTGAGTTTAAATATAGTTTTGTAAGTAAGTAAACAAAAGTTTACGCTTGATTTTCTTCCGAACCATTGGTAACGGGTATATATTAGTGTATATTACCATAACTTATCCTTGATTAAGTTCTTATCTTAATCGAAAAAGTAGTCTTTAGTAATATAAAATTATACAATTATACATCTCAATGCGGAGAGTTGTTACACCTTGCCTAAAGACAACATACTACAATGCACTATGCATTTTTATTTAAATTAATTGGTTATTTCATGTAATTTATGTGTAAGAGCTCCTACTCCATTCCAATTATGAAGTTCCATAATGTCTCTCTACTCTGGACATTTTACATCTATCTATATATATAAACAGATATACAATGCGAAAGTGGAAGGATGTAGTAGCCGAGGAAAACCAAGATGATGTCAGGAGCCTTAGGAACCGTGACCGTGACCGTGCGTGAATGAAAAGAGCTATGAATGTGAAAGAAGCGAGTGAAGTGTGTAAGGATCGCGTCTTATGGTGCTCGGTTCTCTGTGCCTACCCCGCAAGGGACCTGACGTGAAGATATAATTTTGATGAAATTTTCTTTCTTCAGGTTAGCCCAGCAGGTGATCCGGTGATGTTGGTAGCGATCATATCATCCATGCGAAGCCGGGCCGGATAGCTAGTTAACCATAAGAGAGGTAGGGCGCATCAAAGCAGCCCGTCTGGGGAAGTACCTTCACCTCACAGAAAACCGCAGCCAAGTAACAACTCGCTGGAAGATTGTTGTGTTCCTGCATGTGAGTGAGGTCACTACTAAGCTTCCAAGAAGTTGGCAGCAGAGGAGGCATCGCGCGAGTGATACTTAATATATTACAAGCGTTAATAGGCCCAGAACTAATGTAAGGATTACGATTGATGATGAAGTGTTGGAACAAGTGGATGAGTTTGTATATCTTGGATGCGCTTTCAGCAGGGATGGTACACCGCAGATTTGGAAAGATGAGTGAGTGCTGGGAATAGTGTGAATGGAGCGTTGGGAAAACTTCTTGGCAGTAAAATCCTGAGCCAGAAGGCACAACTCGCTATACACAATGCAGTGTTGGTCCCAACGCTAACTTATGGAAGCGAGAGCTGGGTATGGCAGAAAGAGCATGAAAGTAGAATAAACACGGTCGAAATGCGAGTGCTGCGCAAAATTTGTGGCGTAAGGCTTGTAGACCGTATCCGCAATGATGATGTTAGAAACAGAGTTGGTCTGAAAGAGAGCGTCGGTGTTAAAATAAGAAAGAATGCAAGATGAAAGAATGACGAAGCAGATATACAATGCAAAAGTGGAAGGATGTAGGAGCCGGGGAAGGCCAAGACTTACCTACCATGAGCAAATTGGTCGTGTTCTATCAGAAGGTGATGTCCTGACATATGCCCTAGAAACAGGCGAGCGTACATGAGAAGAGCAATGAATGTTAAAGAAGCGAGTGAGATATGTAAGGATCGAGTCGCGTGGCGCTCGGTTTTCTCTGCCTACCCCGCAAGGGATTTGGCGTGAAGTTATAGATAGATAGTTAATAGGTAAAAAACCCTATACCTTATGAATTGTAGTCGAACAACATTCCCAGTGGATAGTTGTTATTGACATAAAATAAGCTTCAAATGGTTATGGTCACCAGAAATCTGGTAAGAGTGTTAGCATCCATAAGCCACTGAGACGCAGAAGATATTATTTACCTGTATATTATTACATTATGAGATACGTATTATTCAAACACTGAACGCAAACTCAATCGTTCGTTCGTGGACGTCTCAAGTGCGCTCTCCAGGTACTTTGCCTCAAGTATACACAGATAGTAACATTGCTAAGAAATCCTCTGAGGAAAAGCCCATTGGTAAACAAGATTTCCAATTTCGTGAATTTCCTTTGCCCAAGTTGAATATAGTTTTCGTTAACCGACAATCTTGCTTTAGCCACGGCCAATGACATTTTACTTTATAAACAGATCGTGCACTAACTTTTGACATCTCGACGTCGAAACTATAAATATAACTACATACACGTAACTATGTTATATTTAATTAAAGGCCCGCCCTGGCTTTGCGTGAGTGGATGAATCCTACTAATATTATAAATGCGAAAGTTTGTATGTATGGATGGATGTTTGTTGCTCTTTTAGGCTAAACGGCTGAACGGATTTGAATGAAATTTGGCACGTAGATAGATTATGATCTGGATTAATACATAGGCTACGTTATTTGACTCCACGGGGGCGAAGCCGCTGGCAACAGCTAGTAGAAAAATAAATTAGTATTTTACTTGAACAAATGAAACATCACAGTAATTTGTAGCGACCATTTATACTGGCGTCCCTGCATTGTAATTCAAGAGGGTTTTAAAGGGTTAAATAATAAATTAATGTTAAAAACTATTATTCAATTATATTTAACAGAATCAACAAACTTGTGTATGCTCTTAGACAAATAAAAAACATTACGAACATCAAAACGGCCATAATTTGCTATCCTCCTCTGTGGAATCCATTTTGCGTTATGGACTCATCATGTGGGGAAACAGCACTGATAGAAATAGAGCCTTTGTTGCTCAAAAAATGCATTAGAGCATTATTGTAAGCCCATTTCAAAAAAATTGGTTTATTACCACTCCCTTCTCTTCATATCTATTTATAAGATATGCATGTTTTGCAAATTATTTAGTTGGATACGGATTAATGGCATGTTAGGAATAATAATTTTGGCCGTGTTTGATTGACTAATTTGAACAAAAATATTTATCCATTACGAACAACGTACAAAAAAATTTATCTGTTCTTCATATAATATTATGTTAGAAGTTTAGATAAAGTATAGATAAGACAATACATACACATCAACAACAACACACACAGAGTGAATATTACAGTTTCAGTTATGTTTTTTTTTATATTGTCACGGAAGAGTGGTGTCCTCTGATATGGTATATTAATGACCTAAAAGTGAACTTCACGAAATATTTAAATCAAGACGACGAAATAAAAAACCATTTAAGTATTTTTCTTTTGTAATTTACTTGTATATAAATAATTAATCATCATTAAGCGATAACATATCGAGCAAAGCTCGCCTTGCTATTATTCAGGGTGTATTAACGCCAACATTGATGTACGGTAATGAAACACGGGTATGGCAGAAGAAGCATGAAAGTAGGGAGAGCGCTGAGGAGTATGTGTGGAGTGAGAATGGTTGATAGAATAAAAAATAGCACGATACGAGAACTTTGTGGAATAAAAGTTAATGTAGTGACAAAAATTGAAAAGGGTATGCTGAGATGGTTTGGTCATTTAGAAAAAATGAATGACAAAAGAGTTACAAAAGAAGTGTATCAAACAAGAGTGAATGGTAATGTCGGGAGGGGCCGCCCTAGATGCACACATATAGATCAAATTGGTGATGTGTTGAAAAAGGGCCAATTCAAAAGTACCTAAAACCAAAGAGCATGCATGAAAAGGTTGATGAGTGTAGAAGAAGAGAGAGCGGTATGTTTGGATCGGTGCACATGGCGTTCTATAGTCTCTGCCTACCCCAATGGGAGACAGGCGTGTGATATGTGATTAACATATACGTCATTAGTTACTAAGTAATTCGCCTCATTTCATATTGCTGTAATAATTTTAATATGTTTGAATACTACATCAAGTGGGAAATAAGTATTCTTTAAGTAAAGAATTCTTGTTCGACATGGTATGAAGGACTCAGTTTCCCTAATCATTAGGATGCATAAAAGCCATGTAAGTTTGTCATGGTCTCTGAAGATAGTGCCGGGTCACCGATACATAAATGTATATTATATTAGTACAGATAGCTGGATGTAACGTATCTACATCTATAAAATATCTTGGTTCGTAGTAAAATACGAAACGGAACAGTAATTGTATATGCTTGATCAATTACAACTCTATTTTAAGACCAATGAAATTTTTCATAGTGCACAATACGGATTTACAGCAGGTAAATCCACTGCAGATGCGGGGGTGGCATTGGTCAAGCATGTTCTTAGCGCATGGGAGAGATCCCAGGATGCTATTGGGGTATTCTGTGATCTCTCCAAAGCTTTTGATTGTGTCGACCATCGGACATCATTGCTCAAGCTGTGCCATTATGGAGTTAGAGGTAAAGCCCACGGTTTGATCGCAACTTACTTAAACAATAGAATACAAACTGTTGACATAAATGGGGTCAAATCTAAAGGCAGTAATGTTAATATTGGGGTGCCCCAGGGCTCTATATTGGGACCCTTTTTAGTTTTAGTATATATAAATGAAATGCCCTATATGGTGCAGAAAACGGCGGATATACTACTCTTTGACGATGACACTTCTTTAATTTTTAATGTTGCTCGCCGGTGCGAAAATACTGACAAGGTAAATAGTGGTCTATCTGCTATTCTAAATTGGTTCACATGCAATAATCTTTAATTAAATTCAACTAAAACCAAATGTATAAAATTTAGTCTTCCAAATGTGGCGTCTTCCAATACACAAGTTTTCATTGACAATAATATACTAGAATTTATTAATGATACTGTACATATTTCTTGGAATTACGATAGACTCAAAATTGCAGTGGGGCCCCCACATAAATTAACTGGCCAGTAAGCTCAGCTCTGCCGCATATGCCGTTAGGAGAATTAGACAATTGACGGATGTGGCTACCGCTCGCTTAGTTATGTCATATGGTATACTGTTGTGGGGAAGAGCGGCTGATATTGAAACTATTTTCATATTACAAAAGTGAGCCATCCGCTCTATTTATAACATGGGCTCCAGGGAATCACTTAGAGAACTATTTAAAGAAATAAATATCCGTACGGTTACCTCTCAATATATTTATGAGAACATAATGTATGCTCGTAAAAATATAAATTCGTTTTTAAAATGTACTGAAAATCTTAGAAGCAGGAATAGATTGCGTATGCCAGTACATCGGCTTGCTAAGACTAATAGATCTTTTGCGGTAAATTGTATTCGATTCTATAATAAATTACCTGACAGTACAACAGTTCTGTCCTTGCCTGACAATATGTTCAAAAGACACATCAAAAATACTCTATGTAAGAAGGGTTATTATAGAATCGATGAATATCTAACTGACAGAGATGTATGGAAATGATTCAGCACATGAATTAATATAACTTTAATTGTACCACTTGATATCACTATATGTACATTCATTATATTTATTGTAATATGTATAAGATGATTTGAAAAAAAAGACCTATATTGGCAAGTTTCTTTTGGCATTTCTTCTTCGCCAATGGTCATTTGAAATGTTGATAGATTAAAAAAGAGAAAAACTTAAAAAAAAATGATAAGATATAATATTGAAAATGTAAGACGTGTCTAAGTGCCCGTGAGGGTCTAAAGGCAAATAAAGAATGTTTATCTTATCTTTTTATCATTATCGTGTTTTTGAAAAATTCTTACTCTTGCATAAATAATAAGAAAAAATATAATAAACTCTGAATTCAGCTTGAATTTTCTTCATACTACTGTAAATTCGAGAAGCAGGACTCCTGTACCCTCAGGTTACACTTCTTACAAAATATCTTTGTGATCTGGCTTTCTATCATCAGATCCTCTTTGCCTTTAAAGGTGATGATGAGCTACGTTTACCTTTCTAAAATAAAAATTGATTACCTTACTTGATAATATGAAAAAAATGTGTAGGTTGCATTGGTTTAATAGGTATTAAATACGATTATATAATATTATAAGAAGTTAAGATAATTTAGAAAAAGAGGAAGGATCTGTTACGTTAAGTTTGAGAGTGCTCTAGAAATCGGTGAGTGTGCACGAAAAGAGCGACGACGAGCTAGATAGCGCAATAGTGATACACGCTTTTACCCATCTGGGGAAGTTTTCTGTGAGGTGGAGATTCCCCAGATGATGACATGTCCCCATTATTCATGTTTGATGAATAATGGGGACATGTCCACCTACCTCGCTTAAAAATACCCAGACCGTGGCATACAGACATGTTCATGCACACAATTTTTTATCCTGTGTAGGAATCGAATCCACGAGCGTCGGTGTAAAACCACTGTGCCACCGAGCTCGTCAAGATTAACGAGTACAACAAGATTAGAAGAAGAGATTAACGAGTGAAAAAATGTAGGAGTAGAGGGAGGTCATTACTCGCCTACCATGAACAAATTAATCGTATTTTATCATAAGGTGATATCGGGAGCCCCTGAAGCCGGCAATCTGCAAGGTGCATGGAGAGCTATGAATATTAAAAAATCGAGCGAGATGTGTAGTGGACCGAGTCATAGTGCGCTCGGTTATCTACTGTAAGACACTTGTGTTGAAGATATAAATAGCCAGATAAAGAAAAAAACTTAGAAACATAAATTCATACTATACAAACATTATTTACGATATAATAATACTCTCACGAAGAGAGTAAATTGGATTCTCACCCACTATATTCTCCATATTTAGACCCCTACGACTATTACCTTTTCTGGAATTTAAAAATATTGCTTGATAAGAAAGGTTTAATTTCAATGAAGGTATCATGCAAGAAACCAATGTCTGTATTGAGCTTGTCATAATGTCGTTATATTGAGCTTAAGTTACGGTACTTTCAAAAAGTTTAAGAAAAGTTGGATGAAGTGTATTGAGGTACGTTGAAAAATAAATAAAACTTTTACGACATATACATCCTTTGTTTGATTTTTACCAGACTTATCGTCCTCGCACTCAGAACCAAATCTTTGAAATGTGAAATTTTATCTTGTTATTTGCAAAAGGATGAAAACAATGCAAAATTCTACATACGAATTCAAGGAACCAGAATTAGAGTGTGAATTCAATTGTGTGAAGGTTCTGTAGTTTTCCTATATCATTTATCCAAATTGTTCTTAAGTTCATCAGCATTAATAAAATCATAACAGGAGCACCCTGGACACATTAAAGACGTGTCTTAATGAATGCGTGAGTTTCTATAAGTTTCAGTAGAAAATTGTATCATCCCCAATGTACTTGCTTTATAGCTATATCTTGATAACCTCTGAATTGAACTGATCATTCGAAACGTACATTGCGTCTTTATTAATTAGTCTAAGGGCCGAACCGCAAACTCGTAGAACATTGAAGCGGTAATAGTCAGTAATAGAGAGACGAAAGGTTCGGACAGTTGGCACGTCACTCAGTTGCGCGTGAGTTGCCGAAACAGTTGATAATTAATGATCAACCCTAATTGTTAGTTTGCGATACACTGAGAGCAAAACTTAATTATGATTTTTGAATCATATGGAAATAGTTTGCACAAAGTACCAATTTGACATGGTTAAAATTACTCGATTACATAAACCTGGACTTTTTATTTTCAATAACATCTTGAATGTCTTATTCCAGAATATTTACTCTTGTAATCTTTACTTGTGGTAAGTTATTTACCACTACTTAAAATTAGATTACGGGCTTGGTTATTAGCAACAATATATGGATAATGCCGTAAAGGCGAAACCGGTCGGTAAAAATAAATATGAAATAAAATTGTGAAGTGGAATCAGTACAAATGCAAGTATTAACATTAACGAGATGTCTTCAAAATTACACCAAGCGCCTACAATCAACAGTATAAACATTATTAGCAACAGATTTTTTATACCACTAAAGCGCTAAACAAGCGTACGGTCTGTCTGATGATATGTAGTTACCGTAGCCTAAGGACGCTTATAACATCGGATATTTACTTGCGTATCGCTGATTCTGTAAAAACCACTTCATGTCTTTTTAGAGTTTCATACCTAAACAGTGCCAACTGAACAGCCATCCGTTCGTGTGGCCAACTTAAGATGAAAATTCATCCGGTCGTCTAATCTACAATAAATTATTTATTCCTTATTCTCTATTATTAAACTGTGAGTTCAATCTAAGGGTTAGCGGAAAAAATCTCTATTTGTCATGTCAATTTATCAATGCACTTCGCGTGACAAATTCTATATTAATGTGCGGGGAAGAATTTTAATATGTGAATTTTAATTGAGCACACTAAACTTCTTCGGTCTCAGTTTCACCTTCTGCCAGTACCAAGAATCCTAATGCTCTTAGCGATGGTAAATTGCATATTCTGAATTTGAGAAGCAGTAAAATATGAGGTTTTCTTAATAAGTAACGCAAAGGGTTTGGTTTTATTGAATAAGATCAAGTCTTATCTCAATCTCTAGTCTAATCTCAATGTCAAACACACGTTAAGCTTTTCTTCACTAGCGAACAAAACTATATTGATTTTTAATACATAACACAGGGCATTCTGAGTTTTTATTCAAAATTAGAGTTTAGATTTAGAAATCTATATACAAGTACATAGCTACTCGTACTATTTTCACGTTTTACTAATAATCCGGAATAAATGATAGAGTTCACTACTCAAACCTATACGAAGTATTACTAATACACACTTTTATTATTATTTAGAGATAAAAACGAGGCCAGCAAATGAACATAATTTCATATTTAATAATCAGGACAGAGACTTAACATTAACTAATTTTGTCCTAGCTGTTTAAAATTCAAACTCATAATTTGCACAAATAAACATATCTTCATACTCTTGAAGTTAATATGCATGTCATGTCCGTACTTAAAATATTTTCCAACATGACTCCCGAAATGCGAGAATTTCCGGAAAAATCTTCATTAAACATGAATCTTTCTCGTTAAAATAGCATAGGTGGAGCGCAGAAGAGCAATCCCATTTCGGGCGGCTGAAGTTGTGCAAAAGCTTTTTGAAATGCAAGCTAACGAACATTATTGCTTCGTATTCATATAAGCAATATTTTAAATATTACAATCCTAATAAATACTAATTAAGAGAGGTAGTGCGCATTAAAGCAGCCCGTCTGCGGAAGTACCTCCACCTCTTAGACAACCGCAGTCAAATAACAACTCCCTAGAGGGTTGTTGTGTTCCTGTGTGTGAGTGAGGTCACCAGTAAGCTCCTAAGGAGTTGCTGTGTAAGCAGCAGAGGAGGCATCGCGCGACTGATACTTAATTTGTTACAAGCGTTAATAGGCTACGGTAACTGCTTTACATCAGGTGGGCCGTATACTTGAATGCCTCCCGACGTTGTATAAAAAAAATACTAAATCAGAAATAAGCTATGTCGAATTTGTACTAATTAAAATTATTATTTTTTTAATCTGTTTAATAATAGTACCAAGCGTATAGTGCTGAATAAACAACTATTATTTCTTACAGGTAATGTAACACAATGTTATTTTCTTTTTTTTTACCTATCAAGATGCCTATCTACTGATACATTATATTTTTAAAAATGTGATATGTAGTTCAATGTATATATATAAATACACAGTTGAGTAAACCTACTCGTAAGATACTTATATTAAAGCTAGAGAGCAGCACGTAGCAAAAGACTTGCATCTGCATCTAGTTGTGAATACAGCCAAGATATCCTCTCAAGTAGACTACTGAGAAATTGGACTAGAAGTTCATGATCCTAGACAAGAAAATTATCATATCACATATTATAATGATTGTGAATAGGTACTCAAAATGACACTTCATAAAGAATCCCTCCGTTAAATCTACCCCTCACCATGGAATTCAGTTTCAAACAAATCTCTTCGTGATCTTGAATGCATAATTCTCCTGACTATGTGTGATGGCATGAAATTATCAAAACCTATCGACAGCTGTTGGTTGCAAATATTATAGTCACGTGGGTTATTTGCTTGTACGCCTTTTATATAGATGAAAAATAAAATTGTCCGATTAGTATTTACAATGAAATTCAAGTTCTAGTTTGAATGTTTTTTTTTTAAATAGCAATGCAGTTAGGCTATTAACTATATATAACCATAGGTTTATTAACTATAGTAGCTCAAAAACCATTGTTTTATCTTTAACTGTCTGTTCTGAGCACATTGTCGAAAACGAATGCACAGACTGATTTTAATGAAATTTCGTTTGTGAAACTGCACATGGCTATAGCTTGTTTAGCCTTTATATCCTAGAAATTTTATGTACTTCTTGAAAAATTCCAACCGCGCAGACGAAGTGGCCTGCTATGCAGGTAATTTTTGAGACTAGACGATTGAAACAGAAGGTAAGTTTGTACGGTTTGATAAAAGGATATCAAAGAATATCCTTTTCTTTATCATCTCATCATGATGATGTTAGAAATAGAGTTGGTCTGAAAGAGAACGTCGGTGTTAAAATAAGAAGAGGCATGCTCCGATGGTTCGGGCATGTAGAAAGAATGCAAGATGAAAGAATGACGAAACAGATATACAATGCAAAAGTGGAAGGATGTAGGAGCCGGGGAAGGCCAAGACTTACCTACCATGACCAAATTGGTCGTGTTCTATCAGAAGGTGATGTCAGGAGCCCTAGAAACCGGCGAGCGTGCATGAGAAGAGCAATGAATGTTAAAGAAGCGAGTGAAATATGTAAGGATCGAATCACGTGGCGCTCGGTTCTCTCTGCCTACCCCGCAAGGGATTTGGCGTGAAGTTATAGATATCAAAGAATGATCATAAGTGCACTGTTATTACTATTTCGTTCCAGTATAATAAAAAATAACCACATTCCACACGGCAGTATACGTGTGAGCTAAGTCTAAATAATGTCAAACATGAATGTGTCATAGGTATTATTAATTATCATTGTAACATAAATTTAGTTTAATAATGTCGTTCATTGCGGCGGAAGAGGTGTGCGCATAACCTAACATTCGTTGACCGCGTACCGCGGCCGACAGCCGCTATAATGCCTCGCCAAACTTTCCGATGAAATTTCCGCTCAAACCAATCGCAACTATAAATACCCAAATATAATTCCTGCACCCTCATAAACAAATAGTTTCATTGAAACACAAGTGTGGCTCGAGAGTTGGCAAGCTTGTCGCTCAAGTTTTTATGATGTCGAGGGTTTAGGGTCGGTGTAATCTGGGTACAATACTTTTGGGGCATAAACTAAATTATTTTTCTAATCTAAGGTATACTTTTTAACCGCTTTTAATTGAAGGAACATCCGTTGACCTGCTGTGGATTAAGGT
This sequence comes from Pyralis farinalis, assembly GCA_947507595.1. Taxonomy (NCBI): domain Eukaryota; kingdom Metazoa; phylum Arthropoda; class Insecta; order Lepidoptera; family Pyralidae; genus Pyralis; species Pyralis farinalis. The sequence goes on from OX382266.1 coordinate 25,738,896, forward strand.
TTTATACCGGGGCGACTGAGCTTCAAAATCGCGTTATGTTTTTAGAAAATACTCTTGTATATATAAACTTAAAACCATTTTATAAATACATAGTTTAATCAAAATCGAGTAGAACTATTTCGGAGACGCAAGAAATATATTTATGTACATAAAAAAACCCGTTGAAGCGGTTGTTCCGCTGGCCGCCCGCGGTATAGTACGGGGGCCCAATCAAGTCTTTGAGCCTTGAGAGGCTGCCCCTTCATATCGCGCATAATCTCGGAGTAGATCGTCGTGCCGGTTGGTGGTGACCCAGCGACTACCTCCGGGGGGGTTCGGGGGCCCTTCTGTCCGACGGATCAGTACTACAGCCTGCTCCTCTGTCGACAAATTAATAGAGAAACGCGTTTCTTCACCGATGTCGTAGCAATTCTCTCCTGCTTCACGCTTCCCTTCGCTACTCTTCTCATGACAGCGTAAATAGGAATACAAGATCTTACAACGGTGCACTCCCCCACTACCCTGTTAAAGGTTACGTTCGCTGACATCCGCGGACTCCACTCAAACCTTAATGCCGTCCACCAACACCTTGAGACGGCACGGCCCGCCATGCTCATCCTGACGGAGACACAAAGCCAACAGATACGTCCTACCTCCAGTACCCCGGTTACTTGCTTGAGGAGAATTACTTCGCGAAAGCCGGAGTGTGTCTGCGCGTCCGCTCGGATGTATCTTGTCGCCGTCTGCGCTGCCTAGACGGTTCCTCTTTTCCCGTCCTCTGGGTGCATTTGAACATGGCCCATCAGAGCCATATTTATATGTGCCTATACCGACCCCATACTAGTGACACGGAGACAACTTGGCTCTTTGAGTACATGAGCCGGGTGGTAGATAACGAGCAGAAGCAGCAGACCCTACGGCTGAGATAATTTATTTGGGGGACTTTGACTCTCATCATGACTCCAGTTTGGGATCCTTCATAACTAACCATGCAGGAAGGACCACTCACGCGTTCGCTCTTTCTCACAGCCTGACACAATTGGTAGACATACCTAGCAAAATACCAGACATCGTTGGTCAGGCTGACCACCCACCCTGCTGGCCACCGGCTTGAGAATAGGGCACTTCTGTGCATAACTGCCCCCTGCTTAGTGTCCAAGATAGTGCCAAGCACCGCAACCCACGGCGGCTAAGCTTTAAAGTGGTAGAGCGAAGCTATTGTCAATAAAATTAATAAGAATAGCTCGCAATTGGGCCGGCTCGACCGGGGTAGTATCACTGTCTCACAGAAAACCGGTATGAAGTACTGGTATGCTGATATTACTGATACAGCATGCTATTGCATTTCGTACGGTGAGTGAGACATCCGGAGCCGAGATTAGCTTCTCGCTGGACGATCCCAGAGACTGTGCCGACACTGTCGCCGATGTGATTCTGCACGGTATGGACCTTTTTATTCCTAGCAGAGGTGTTAAGTCCCGCACATGATTCGATCGATCTTATAAGGATGCGTCTCGACGTAAACAGGATTCGTATCGAGCCTGCTTTATTTAACAGGCGGCTTGTGATTTAAATACCGGTCCACTTAAAAAATGATGCCTACAGGTTTTTGAAGGGTTGCATCGCGAAGCCAAAGTGAGAATTTGTTAACAAAATTGATGAGAGACTCGAACACTCAATCTCTACGACTCGTGCGTTCTAGTCTCTCGCCAAAGCTGTTCAGGGTAACTTCTGTCAGTCGATGCTCCCAATGTGCAATGGGGACGAATCGCTGGCCCATACTGCAAAGGAGAAAGCCGATCTCCTGAGCTCTCTTTTTGCATGACCGGGGAGGAACACCGCCGACCATCGCGCGGTGTGAGAGCTCTATGCCAGAAATTCATTTATCAAAAAAAGCTCTCCGTGGAGCTTATCTGCCTCGACATAAGTCGAGTAAGCCGGATGTAATTTTGTTGAAGACGTGTACTCCGGAGTTAGATCCGATTCTAACGCGCCTGTTTCGGTACTTCTATTCACTTGGCGTGGTACCCAGCTCATGGGAGGAGACTTTGGTACACCCGATCCCTAATAAAGATGCTTGCTCGGATCCATCTTAAAAGTCCGCCACTTTATTATTTCTACCACAATTATCTATATAATACTAGCTGGCCCGTCAGACGTTGTTCTGGAACCTCAAACTATAATAATAATAAAAAGCGTTTATTTTCTCATCACAAATAGGATAACAGTCATTGAAAGAACATATACCGAGTTACTATTTTTACTATTTTGTGAGAGACTGGTGCCTGAAGTAGGCTTTCGAAAAAGCCTGAGACACAGGTCACCAGGACCCTCCCCCCATATAGTCAAACAGCTCATCAGAACATTTTCAAACCATATTAACTACTTTCTCATATAATAATATGAGAAAGTTAAATACGTCATAAAGTTAAGAATAAACTTGATATATAATAAAGTCGCAGATGTTCACCATTGTTAGAGTTAGTAGGTACTCATTGTACAATGATTGAACAGAAGTGTATGTATGTGTGGTGTGTAGCTGTGCAGTGTAAGTGCGAATAAACATGTAAGAGAATGTGAGAATATGTGTATGAGCGGAAAGATGTGATACAGGATGAGTAAGTCAGCAGATCAAGCAACAAAACGCAAAAATAATAATAATAATCGAGAAAAAGATATGGACAGATTCATTCAAACTGGGGGAGTGAGTAGATTCTCTACTGATAGATAGTCCAATGTCTTAAGAAATTTTGAGACAATTCCCTTACAAGCTCTCCTAGGAAGATGATAGATGTTAAGAGCTCCATGTAATTTATTATAAAGGTAACTGCCGAGAAAGCAGAAAAAATTGTGTGATGAAGCGGTTCTAAAGAGTTGGATTGGGCAAACCCTGTCCCCCCTTCGTTTGTTCTTCAGTAATTCTGGATCGAATTGCAGTGTCGAATGTTTTTTGAGGACAGTATGAAGGATGAAAGACTGTCGAACTGTCAAAACATCCCAATCCCGATATAGATCAACAGTATGGTAGCGGAGTGAACGACCTGCAGCAACCTTCAGGATAAAGCGCTGAGCTCTTTCGATCTCTAGGAGACATGATTTGGCTGCTCCACCCCACGAACAGATGCAATAATCTATGAGAGACTGACTTTTGGCAAGGTATACCATCTTGATCACCCGAATGCTGGCCACATGTCTAAGTGTTTTGAAGATGTAGATCAGTTTGCGTAGTCTTGGGATCAGGGTATCGATATGCGGTTTGAAAGTACGTGATTGGTCGATAGTCACGCCAAGATATTTGATGCTGCTGGTTCTCTGCAGACTGGGACAGGAGCACAAGACGTTAGGGGCACAAATATGGGATGCTAGACAGTATAGTACTATAGGCCTATTGCAATAATTCCCATATTTTCCAAAATCATGAAAAATATCATCAACCAGCAACTCTTAGACTACTTAGAGGATCACCAGCTGACAAGTGATCGCCAATACGGCTTCCGCCATGGCCGCTCGGCTGGCGATCTCCTGGTATTGATCCACCGCTGGGCGGAGTCAGTAGAAAGCAAAGGCGAGGCTTTAGCTGTTAGTTTGGACATAGCAAAAGCCTTCGATCGGGTGTGGCACAAAGCACTACTCTCGAAGCTTCTTTCTTTTGGACTACCCGAAAAACTTTGTTATCATAATTGTTCTAATAGATTTGGAACAAGTTTAGGTCTAATATGAGTCAATTTTTATCAGACTTGGATCAAAGTTTACAATAAAATGGATGGCGTTACTCTAATAACCGCAATAATTAGAAATCATCAAAAATTCAACACAAAATAAATAACTTAGTTAACGTTGTCCAAGAAACGTACGTACCCTTTCCGCTGCACAAACCCGACTCGTACTTGACGAGCATTGTTTTCACATATGTATATATACATGTCACTTTGAACCCGGTTTTACTACTAATGGCGGCCGGTTAGCAAAACATGCTAGCGTGTTTCCGAAACTCTCGTAAATACAACGCATTATTAGCATGATTTCTCAGTAGGGGTGTAAGAAATATTTGTTTAATTTTTTTTTATTTTACTATTTGGGATAGTACAGTTTATTTCTATCATACAGTTACATGCAATTAAAATTATATTAGCACATTTACTTCTTTTATAGCATAGGAGCTACAATATTTTTTTGTGATAAAATTTTACATAAACTAAGTTCTTGTCTTTTTTTTGTAATATTTTTTTATAATAAGACTTGACGATTGACGACTTGACGATCTACTATTCCTAAAACGAATGTATTACTAAATAATTAAGTAGGTCGTAATTCGTTAGATATTTTCAGTGCTTAAAAACGTATTGGCCCGGTTTCCAAACTGACATATCTTTCCAAATAAAATAAAAAACAGTAACTCTGTGCGACACAAATTATATAGTTAATAGATTCAGGCGTTATTTTGCGAAAGTCAAATTTACATGCATTTTGATCTAACCTTCTTTGTGTGCTTCCGCCACCAATTAGTTCATGCGGCCTAGCGCCGGCCGGCACCCACCCACTACTGTTAGTACGTGCTACATGCCGACGCTCCATGGCTGCTTCGGTAGTCTCTGCCTCGGCTGCTGCGGTCGTCCGCCATCTGGAACAGAATCCACATGCCCCCACCACTATCGCTGCCACGACTGGCCTGGTCGTCGCTGCGACACGTGTTTCGCCTCTCCACGAGACATCATCAGGCGTTGTAGGCGTTAATCGTAAGAATAACATGCTACAAGTGACAAATCCATCGCAGTGCCGTCCCTTATATTGAATTGAGGGTGGGGGTGTTTCATCCAAAAACACAACATTTTGCCAATTTTCAATTTCTTTCACTTGCCGTAAAAAGTATATCTTGCCATCACGATATCAAATCTTTCCATCAATATTTTGCGTTTGTTACATTGTTTGTATCGAAATCCAACGTGTATTGTATTCAAAATCTTCGTTAGAGAACTTTCCCCACAGAAGAATAATCCAGCTTCCTTTAGTAATTGCACTAACTTTTTTCTTGTTAGATACTCCTTCCGTAAATAGTAGCCATACACATGTCTTCGGATGGCATCGGCATCAAAGCTATCGATGCCTACGACTGATTTTGCTCGTTTTATCTTTTTTGGTGTGTGAAGTTTATTTTCTTCTGCGCCAGTCTCGCCATATTATTCTTTAGAGTTCATCTATCAGTTCGTTGTTCAATATTAAGCGCATCAGCTACACGTTCAACCACTGACGTTATAGGTAAAAATGGCCCTCCATTTTGAGATTCATGATCGAAATAGTTACTAGTCACGTGTCTGACTGTTTAGAACAGTTGAACTGTTTAAACAGAACTCTGCGTACCATGCGTGTCCTAAAATTATACATTCGATAAATTTTATGACTAACTGCACGTCACTATTGACAATAAAGAACATCAATTTGCTCCTTCAAATGTAATTATTAATTAATACGAAACTTCATGAGTGGACAAATGTCAAAACGGCCATCATAGCGTGCCGCTACTGTAGTTAGAAGTTTCTTACTCATGGAGACTAATTTTATTTAATGACATTTTTAAAAATAAATTAAACACAGTTGGCTAGAAATTCAATATCACCAATCAGATCCCAATGCCAAGCTAAATAAAAGATATTATTTACACTATTAAATGAAAAACAATGTATGCAAATATATAAAACTTCATTTTTTTCCTCTGCATACTTTTATATATTTTGCATTTTACTTCAATACAATGCCCTTTATTGGTTACCAAAGGCAAACACAACGCTAGCGCGTTTTAATTTTTATGCACTACCATCTTAAGTAAATGTTATACTAGTCTATATTATTTGGTTTAATCTCGATATTATAGTATTTTTTGAACTTTTAGAACTGTTAGAGAATTAATGAAAGTTAGAATTCTAGATGTTCAAGTTTCTTTAATAGTTTCGAGTTATGGGGATCATAACTTGAATGGGTCGCCCTTTTGAGTGACACATTCACTCACTTTACTACTAACTCGCCCGTACAATTACTCAAACTGTGTTTATTACAATTTTCTTAATAATATTTATTTAATAGTTAATAGATTCAGGTGTCATTTTGCGAAAGTCAAATTTACAGGCAATGTAATCTAAACCACTTTGTGTGCTTCCGCTCCCGATTAGTTCATGCGAACTACTGCCGGCTGGCACCTACCCACTACCGTTAGTAGATGCATGCCGCCGCTGCCATGGCTGATCTGGTCGTCTCTGCCTCGGTTCCTGCGACCGTCTCTGCGACTGTTCGCCACTTGAAATATGATGCACGCATGCACCCGCCAACGTTACTGCCCTGGCTGCTCCGGTCGTCTCTGCTTGTTTCGTCTCTTCACGAGCCATCCTCAAGCGCTGTAGATGTTAGTTGTTAGAATAACATGCTACGAATCTGCTAAAAAAATATTGTTTTAATCTATAGTTACAATAAAACTTCAACGAAAGTCTGTCTGTACATGAATTATTTGTAGAAAAAAATATTCACTTGATATTGAGATAAATATGTTTTAACTACGACTTTCAAGCATCGCATCTGCACGTATACACATCTTTTGAAAAGTAAAGGATAATAATTCTTGTCTCAAGTCGACATATATCATACTTTTTAGCAGAAGAAAAAATAGAAGAATTCTCATGGTAAACGCAAGTATTGCCCGTTATAAATGACTTGAAATTAGTTGAAATAAAAATTTCGCTGTTGAATAGGCCTAACTAAGAAGATTGTTCTCTCCACTTTTATTCTCTCACCCCTTTTCCAGTAGAATAACATCGAAGAATGATTCTCATAATATAGTTTAATGTCTGTATCTTTCAGAGTACCTATGATAATAAACGCAATTAAGTCGATTATTTTATGGGCCCGAAAACGCACCGATGTGCGGGTTAGGGCGTCCCCCGGAAGCGATGCGCACCGATCCGTCCCCGTCGGTGCGAAAATAGGTGCATGCGGCGGTGGGGGGCGCCACCCACCACGCAGCGTTAATTCCGGCGGGTCGAAGAGAGCCGAGTGCTGCATAGGCACGTGGAATGTGAGAGGTGGATTGAGTGACAAGATGAATGAGCTGATAGACGTAATGAATGAGAGACGCTTAGATGCTTTGTGTGTGATAGAGACTAAGCGCAAGGGGAGCGACACCGATGATCTGCCCGGAGGGATGATGGCATTAGCTTAGCTCTTAGCCTCTGGTGTGAAAGATTACTGTTTGGTAGGGCCTAGACTTCTCTGGGTTCGTATAAAACAGGGCATCACGCGAGTATTTCTGGTTGCAGCATACGCTCCCGTAAGCTCAGCGTGTGCCCAAGAACTAGAGAAGTTTTGGGAGTCTGTGAGGGATGTTCTCGATTTAGCTGAAGGGGATGAAAGAGTGATTATGTGTGGAGATTTGAATGGATGAGTTGGGACCAAACGAGACGGATATCAAGCTGCTCTTGATCCCTATGGAGATAAGAGAGTGAACGAAGCAGGTAAGTCGATTCTAGATTTATGTATGGAACGAAACCTCCTCGTGTCGAATACTTTATTTCGTCACAAGGATATTCACACGTATACATGGAGATGCAATGACCAAAAAAGTGTGATTGATTTGATTATAATTGATAGACGTCTCCGAAATACTATAATGGATACAAGAGCCTTTAGAGGTCCTACTCTTGAAACGGACCACTACCTGGTGGTAAGCCGGTTTGTGGGACTTTTCAAGAAGTAGAGGCATTGGCGAGTGCATATCCCTTTCGGAGATCATGAAAGGATAAGGAGTGAAAAATTGCAAGATGAAAGTGTAAGGAGAATGTGTGTACATCTGGTAAACGAAAGACTTGCAAATGCAAATCTTTCCTACACAGGTGTGGATGTTTGCTGAAAGTTCTGAAAGAAAGTATGGTGGATAGTGCAAAAGAAGCATGTGGATGCGTAAAGAGGCATAAAACATTGAAAGGAGATGCCTGGTGGGATGCGGAGGTTGAATCCTACGTAGCAAGAAAGAGGAAAGCGTGGCTGGATTATGTATCATCTTTGCCCTGAAATGAAAGTATGAGAGAGAAGAAGAAAGAAATATACCGTCTATGCAAGAATGAAACCAAGGCTTTAGTAAAAGAGAAGCGTGAAAGGCAAATTATGAATGAGGAAGAGAGGCTGACGAAAAACTTCGAGGCAAATACCAAACTCTTTCGTAGAGAGGTAAAGAAGTCTCGGAGTAGTTCGTCGGCATCCAGTATGAACAAGATTAAGTCTATAGCTGGTATCATTCTTGCAAACACTCAGGAAGTGTTAGAACGGTGGAGTGAATATTTTGAAGAAATGTATGAATATGCCTCGGACGCTGACAATGAGAGTGAGTCTGATGCTCACTCCACGTTGACGGCGTCCGATGAAGGTAAAAAAAGAAAGTCTATGGGAATTGATATGGTCACAGCTGAGATGATCAAACTAGGTGACACTTATGTCCGGGACGCCTTCTGGTATTTATGCAACCTATGATGGAGAACTGGAAGGGTGAATTTTCATACCCATAAGTGATAAGGGTGGTCCACCACAAATTTATTTATTGAACAAATTTTTTTTTTATGATGCGGCATTAAATAATACATACAACCTTAAATTTTCACCCTTCTACCATCAACCCCTATTTTTATAATACTTAAATAATCCTAGAAATAATTAATATGGCAAAACAACGTTTGCCGGGTCAGTTAGTAGATTGTAAAATAGTAGCGGTTAAAGTATGAAATTGCCAATTTGTATCTACTGCAAAAATAAAACTCGTTTTTTTTCTAACATGTAACATATTATTTAATCAAAATATTAGTGTCTATTACTATAAAAGTATTACTATAAAAATATTACCATAAAACGGCAAATTCATACTTAACCCCTATTATTTTAGAAAATGAAAAGAAAAGGTACGCTCCGTTCGTTCAATTATATAGAACGAATACAGATATACCATCGTAGACACATCACTATTGGCGATGCGAAAGTGGAAGCGGTACTTTCTGTATTGTATTGTACGGTGGCCACTTTACATCGAGGGGTTTGTATGCTTGAATGCCTCCCGAAGTTATATACAAAAAGCATTCATTGAATAAAGCTGGTAATATAAGAAATTCAAACAGAATATGAATGATAGTGGTTTTCTGAGACGTCGATCAGAAACGGAAGTAAATTTATCAATATTAATAAACACAAAATCTGTAGGTTTCGGTGAAATGGATACTCGCATGCTGTATCTTATACATTTGTACTTTACATGAGGCTTGTTTTCCGAAAGACTTAAATAGCCGATCATGGGACAATTGCGTAAAAGAAATACAGTACAGAATAGTTAGCTAATTATTTATGAACATAATGAACAGTTACTTAGCTCTCATTTATTAAAATTATTTAAAAAAACTACATATAATCTTTTACGTAACTAATTCAAAAATCCCGATTCTTTTAATTTGTTCTACAATAAATAGGTATATATAGCCTTCAACAGTTTTTACGGGAGGTACTGCTTGTAAGTCTTGTACCTCTTGTAAGGACTTACAAGCAGTACCTCCCGTAAACATTGTTGAAGGCTATTTTTCAAAAGAGATCTTGCTGTACCTCTCACCTTGCTCCTTCTGGTTTATTTATGAAGGAATGAGGCCTAGTGTGTCAGTGATTTTCACCTTACCAGACTTCAGTGAAATAACATTTGATCGTTGTGTTCCTGTGTATGAGTAAGTTTACTAGAGTTAACAGTAAACTCAATGTGGTGACAGGGGTAAGATCAGTGGATTGAATGACCATTAGCTGCGTGAGAGATCTGATAAAAAGGCTGACTGTTGGCCGTCTATATGTCAAATCTCGTTAACCTCCGCTTTTGTTGAGCACGTTAAAACTCATTACCTATATATATCTTCACGTCAGATCATTTCGGGATAGGCAGAGAGAACCTCCCGTGGTAGATGAGTCTTAGCCTTCCTTGGCTCCTGCATCCTTCCACTTTCGCAATGTCAATATCGACTGAAATTCAAAAATCGTACACGCATAACCTAAAACTGAGATATTCATTATATAAATCAAAGAAATTGACCTATGAAAAATGCAATAACATTTTGAAACAGTGTATTGAGCAATCACGGCAAAATTAAACGCTAAAAAATGCCAGGCGAATTGCTCCGTGTATATTATGAAATATTTGGGTGGCTCATGCACGTATGGCATATAAACTCAATTAATAACAAGGGACGTATCATTATCCAATCGAAATTCCACAGATATTCATTTAGTAAGATTTATTGCAAACAATATATAACGATATTTGAGTCCGGTGGAGGAGTGGTTAGCACTGCTATTTTGACAACAAGGCTCATGGGTTCGATTCCCACACAGCGTCAATATTTCTGTCCATAAACATGTCTGTTTATCTTGGTCTGAGTTTTTTTAAGAGACGTATCAAAGCAGCGCTTCTGAGTCTCCACCTAACAAAAATCTACATACAAATAACAACTCCCTGAAGCGTTGTTGTGTTCCTACGAGTAAGTTGGGTTACCAGTAAGCTCCTAAGGAGTTGCTGTGTTAGCAGCAGGAGTAACGATGCGCTAGTGGTACTCTCTATGTATGTTTATGACGAAATATTTATTTGTATAATACTGGCAGCATAACAACAAAATATGACCGGTTATGTCTTTCTGACCACGGTTAGAATCGGAATTGAACTTACTAATATCAAGAAACACAAAATCTATATTGGATACTTACATGCAAGCTGTCGTATCTAACATGCAAGACACTTACTTGTTTTTGGCTTGCTCGGAGGCGCAAGGTTTATATTGTTACCTTACTGTACAAGCAGTTTAAGAGGGTGCATAAAGCTAAGTGGCGCCCTCATTTTGTTTTTATTAATAATGCTGAATTTAAGACCAATTCCAAAAAAAACGCTCAATACGGGCAGTGTAGAACCATATTTACGTTTTTTTGAGACATATTCTGTACTTATTATTTATGTGCAATTAGACATAATTTTGATTATTGCTATAAGTGGTCACAACAAGCAATAATTAATATTGATTACTTGTGCATAGATAATAGATACAAGATATTGTTCAAAAAAACATTAATATGGTTCTTCAATCCCTGTATTGAGCGTTTTATGGAATTGGTCTTAAATTTATCCCGATGATCGCATTACGGTTGCGAATGCCCGTTACCTCTTTGACCCCGACCTCCACATACACACTGCACTCGGCGGACCCGAGTGCAGAGAGTTATGACTTCTGCGCGATACACCAGGTGAGAGTTCACCTCTCACCTTAGGCCCTTAAGGCACGAACCTGCGTGTTCGATTTTCTAGCTCCGTGACGCCCTAAGCCGAGGTTCGACCCCTCTCGGGGACCCTTAGGCAGTCGCTTTTTGCTTTTTCAGGCTGTGGCGCCTCACGCCCGCCTCTCCCTTCCGATGACGCCCCACAGGGGCCAACTCCATAGGCAGGTCAAAAAAAATAAAAAACCAAAGTCAATTCGGCATTGTTGGAGAGACTGTAGCAAATGTCTCAACAGAATCAAAGGTTTTTGCGTTGTCCACATATACCAGATATTAGGGCTATTGTCAGTATCAGAAATACGAATTGAGTTTTAAAAATCCAACATATCGATTGGTTTTTATTGCTGATGGTCTATGCTTATTTGTTGGTACATTACATAGTAGGTGGTTGGCACTATATAGCGATTTTACAGCGATACACAGAAATGGAAAAATTCGTCACAATCTCAATCTTCTTGGTAGCCCAGTTGAACCGTCAATGAGAGATCGCACGTTCAAACTCCACCTATGTAGTGAGGTGAATTTGTTCATTGCAAAACTTTTTTCGTCGTTTATACGTACGACGTCGGGAGAAATTCAAGCATATGTAATATAAAGTGATTACCGTAGCTTGTATGAATGAACGCATGCAATGCAAGAGGTATCGCTCGCGCGTTGCTTATACCGCTGCTAACACAGAAACTCTTCAGGAGCTTACTAATAACCGAGCTTACTCGCAGGAACACAATAACCCTCCACGGCGTTGTTTTTAGGCTGCAGTATTTTGTGAGATAGAAGTGCTTCCCCAATTTGATTGTAACCTACCTCTTTTAACTCATTTAGCAGTCAGTAAGTTTTCATAAGTCGTGTAGTTTGACCCTTGATAATTTTTATATCTTATAAGGTTACCGTAGCCTAACTCAAGCGATGCCATGCAGTCCCAGTAGTTTCACTTTCTCATAGGAAACAATAAGACATTAGGGCGGGGCTATTTTCTAGCAGCATTAATTACTAGATATAACTCTTTCTTCTGCTAAACTAGGGAGAGCGTTTGGGAATGCAGCAAATAATGTTACTTGAAATTATGTATTTTGCCTGTACTTCATGTAATCGGGAGAATATCAGTCGAACAACCTAACTATCCCCATGGATCGATGGACATGGTAATGGTTTCTGCACATTACGGCAAAAATGCTTCATAAATACTGGTATGATTGTAATTAAATGTAAGATCATGTCACACAGACCATGTTATTTCCTACCTTTAATTACAATGAAATAGTCTTTAATTGAAAAATACTAATGTATTTTACAACAATCCTGTTAGTTGCGCATAGTAATTTATTATCGTAATTAGATTACACTAATTATAATTAGCTAGGAATATTGCAAATAACTTCAGTGGTCATTTCAATAGCAATTAATTATTCAATAGCTAGTTTACTGTGATGGGAAAATTACACATGTGTTCCGAACCACTATTAATTTAATACATATGAATGAATAATGATAACAAATAAGTAAGGATTGCTAGAATAACTAGAATATAGATATGTTTTGTCACGAGAACTCCTTAATAATCATACGAATCTTCTACTTCAATATTTATTTACTATTGGGACGCGAATTAGAAAATTTGAGCGAAAATAGAAACACAATATGCCCTGAATTAAATAATTTTAAAATAAAATAATTTTTAACGGAAGTATCGCGTGTTTTATTTATTTTGTTGAACCTGACGTTTCGAACACTTTGCAGCGTAGTTTTCTCTCTCTCTGCACACTCTGCAGTATGTGAACATACACTGGACCAGCCAAACCATTACATCCGGTTCGATAAACCACAAATCCTCGCCAAGGAGAATCGCTACATGCCGAGAATGTTGCGCGAGGCAATTGAAATAAGAAAACACCCCAATTTCAATAGAGAAGATGGTTGACAAGTACCACCTGCTTGGGATCCAGTCCTATAAATAATCAAGTCACAAACCCAAAGATCTACTAAAAAATGTTCGGACACTGTTAGCGATTTTTGTGTGAATCGGAACATATATAATTAATCCATCCATGTCAGTAGATGTAATGTAAACACTCTTATCAGAAAATTACACCACTACTTATCTGGGCAATAGGATACAGAAGGTCGATGTTAATGGTAAAAGATCTTCGGGATCCCTGTAGTTATGGGAGTCCCACAGGGGTCAATTCTAGGTCCATTCTTATTTTTAGTATATATAAATGACTTACCTTATTATGTAAAGGATAAACATGAGATTGTATTGTTTGCGGATGATACCTCTTTGACATTCAAAATTAATAGACATTTATTAATTATGATGAAGTTAACGATGCTCTCTCTAAAGTTATGCATTGGTTTAATGTTAATAATCTGCTTTTAAATGATAAAAACACTAAAGTAATTAAGTTCTCAACACCTAATGTAAGACAGGTGACTACCAATGTACATGTTAATGGAACTAATTTAGCCCCTGTGGAGAAAACTGTGTTCTTGGGTATAACAATTGACTCCAAACTACAATGGGGCCCACAAATCGAAAAAATATCAGGAAAACTAAGTTCTGCAGCCTATGCAGTGAAAACTATTAGACGGCTCACTGATGTTGATACGGCTACAATAGTTTATTTCAGCTACTTTCATAGTATTATGTCATACGGAATTCTTCTTTGGGGCAAGTCCGCGGCCATTAACACCATCTTTTTATTGCAAAAGAGAGCCATAAGAGCTATCTACAAACTTGGTCCTCGGGAGAGCCTTAGAGAAAAATTCAAAGAAATAAATAATCTAACAGTCGCATCGCAATATATCTATGAAAATCTTTTGTATGTCCATAAAAACTCAGACTCATTTTGTAAAAAGAGTGATACTCATAACATAAATACTAGATATAAGCATAATCTTGTGTTACATCCAAGCCGTCTCCACAAAATAAGTAATTCTTTTATGGGGCAATGTATACGGTTCTATAACAAACTTCCCAGCAATATAAGAGAGTTGTCAATAAACAAATTTAATACTACCATTAAAGCCAAATTGTGTAGCAGGGCATATTATAAAGTATCTGATTATATTAATGATAAAAATGCCTGGGATTGAGTCGATCCAATTATAATGTAATTAATAAATTATGTAAATTTGTTTGGATACCAAAAGAGGGATGCCTGAGTTTTTTGGCAGTATTTTTATCAGTGCTCACCTAGTCATGAACTGCACGGTAGAGAAAAAAAATGTGACGATTCCAAACAAATGTAGCCATTTTTACGGAATAAAAAGATTTTGACTTTGACTTTAATAATTGAATAACTAATGTAAGACAAATATCACCTTAGTCTTCCTACGACCACGGAAGCTGCAAAGCGTTCGAAACGTCAGGTTCAACAAAGTAAATAAAACACACGATACTTCCGTTAAAAATTGTTTAATTCAATGTGTAACAATCGCGAAAACCTAAGACAATACTACACTATATGCCCACTTAAGGAATAATGTCATCCTATTAATATGTACTAGTCAGTTGTTATCTCCAGTGCAGTGATAAACCAGTGGATAAAGAACCGACCAATAGACTAACTGGTCCTCGGTTCGAATCCTGACATGTGCCACTAAATTCGTGCTTTCGGATTTATGTACATATTTGTAATTATCACTTGCTGAAGTTGGTGAAAGAAAATATTGTGAGGTAACTCGCACGTCCAGGAAATTATAATATTTCGTGAGACATGTGATCTTACTTAAGAAACGTCTGGTTTTCCCTCTGCACTGTGAAGGTCTGACGGCAGTCGCAACATGTAACAATTAGTACCTTTGCCAAAACCTTAGACTTGGGTAGCTAACCCCGCCAATTCTAATGAATTAGGAACCAGGATAACTAGGATATATATATTATATTTTTATAACGCTAGGAAAAAGTCAGTAGTTATATCAAAACTTTACACTTGAAACCAATTTGATTAAAACATACGATTTACGTATAGGAAAGTAAAGGTACTGGAAATATACAATTCTAAAGCTTGTGTTATATTTAATTAAAATATTTTATTAAATAAAAGACCTTCATTAAAATTGTAACGTACTATTTGACATTTCCGCCAATCAAATTAATGCTAAAATCAATCTGTTCTAAACTACTTTGTGCGATTCCGCCACCAATTAATTAGCTCATACGTATTGTTGATACTGCGTGCCGCTTGTGCTGCATTAGTGTCATACATGCATGCACAGAACTAGATATTAACGTGCAATATTGTTTTTCCTTATTCTTGGAAATATCGATATCAACGTAAACTTGAACAAGGAGAAAACCAATGAACAATTGATTGTTAAAAAGAAATATGATAGTTCTATCATTAATCTCATATTCAATTTAGCTAT
Organism: Pyralis farinalis; assembly: GCA_947507595.1. Taxonomy (NCBI): domain Eukaryota; kingdom Metazoa; phylum Arthropoda; class Insecta; order Lepidoptera; family Pyralidae; genus Pyralis; species Pyralis farinalis. The sequence goes on from OX382266.1 coordinate 25,754,562, forward strand.
CTATCTATATCTTCACGCCAGGTCTCTTACGCGGTAGGGTGACAGAACCGAACGCCACATGACTCCATCCTTCCATACCTCGTTCGATTCTTTAATATTCATAGCCTTTTTCATGCATGTGTGTCAGCTCCTAGGGCTTCTGACATAACCTTCTGATAACACATAACCAATTTAGGCATAAAAGTTGAGTGTTGGCCTTTCTTGACTATTACATTCTTCTATTTCGCGTTGTATATCTGTTTCGTCGTTGTTTCTTTCGTTATTAATTAAATAATGATGAAATGAAGGTTCTCAAATAGTGAGTGTGGGACGCAACCTCCATCTTGTAGGAGATCTGAAAAGGTTTATAAGGCCTCGATGGTTGCAGGTGACTCAGGATTGAACCGATTCTCTCTATAGGGGCGGCCTATATCCAACATTGGATGAATAGAGGCTGAAATGATGACGATGATTATTAATTAAAAGTAATGGTTATTACGATTTTCATATATCAGTTTATCAGATAATATCTGGACTTGTTTATTTTTATCTTCTTTACAACAAAGAATGAAAAATCATGAATGTTAAGGTATAAATATACATAAGCAAGAAACAGGATCAATACAAAAAGCTGAAAACGTATTCACATTACTGATTAAATATATTTTATATCACTGAACTGCAAAACAAGCATACCGCCTGCCTGATGGTAAGCATTTACCGTAACCTATGGGCATTAGGAATACCAGGGTTGTTATTCGTTCATTGCTGACCCTAAAAACTAAATCATTCCGATAACTGTCTAATTTACCAATACCTATATTCGGAAATGTCAATTAAAACAACTTAGGTAAATAACATATAGTTTATAGCTTCGTGTAGTTTAAAGATTATACGAACATGTAATATCTTCTTAGAGGATCCAATTATAACTTATGAGATGGCTCAAAATAGAACGTATGTTTTTGGTTTACACTTCAAAAGGCTTTCATTTCTAAAATGTTCCGTTTTATTCATCAATTTTGATGTGGAGAAACCACTCTACATGCGCGGTCGCAAAATTGTTTTGTAGGAAATTACGCCCGAAATCGGATGTGGAAAATGAGATTGGAAGTTTTCTGTATTTCGGTGGTGGTGCATACTTAGAACGTATGTGTGCTCTTGCCGTTTGGCACATGAACAATATTTGTGATTGTTGCCAAAGCGAGTAAACTTCAAGGGCTCCAGGGTGAAATGAATATTAAATCTTTTGTTGATTGCTTTGTTAAAAAGTCAAAACTCTTAATTTGTAAATTGATATTGGTATAAAATCTGTCAGTTGTTCTAATAGATTATTTTTTAAATTCAATAGTTAATACATTCAGGCAAATTTACATGCTTTTTGATCAAAGCTACTTTATCGGTTTTCACTACTAGTAGTAGTACTTGGTGCTATTAGTTCACGCGAACTAGCGTAAATACCTTAAGTCACTCCATTATGTTATAAATGTTTGGAAACTGAATGTGTACGTATCCCTAAATAAGAGGAACTAAATCGCGTGAAAATATGCCTTAACTTATATGAGTTGAGAGGATTTTAATTTGTATGTGAATTGTGATATATGTGATGAAACTTTTATTTTGATGAACTTGAGAATTTTGATTTGTATGTGAATTGTGATGTATGTGATGAAACTTTGATTTTGATGAACTTGAGGATTTTGATTTGTATGTGAATAGTGATGTATGTGATGAAATTTTGATTTTGATGAACTTGAGAATTTTGATTTGTATGTGAATTGTGATGAAACTTTGATTTTGATTAAATTGAGGATTTTGATTGGTAGGTGAATTGTGATGTATATGATGAAACTTTGATTTTGATCAACTTGAGGATTTTGATTTATATGTGATGAAACTTTGATTTTAATGAACTTGAGGATTTTGATTTGTATGTGAATTGTGATGTGTCCACATACATCACAATTCACATACAATGACAAGACAAATGACATGAATCGTGATGTATGTGGATACTGTGTAATAATTAAAAATACAAGTTGAATTAGATAGACACAACACAACGATTGTTTAGCTCACGTATATCTAAAAATCTTACAGTATAACGTATCGCTAGGTTATAACATTATTTTTACTACTACTAAGATGACAAAGTAGCGTGTACCTGATGATAAACAGTTATCGTAGCTTATGGACAGATGCACCACCAACAATATCACTCGTGCGGTGCCAATCCTGTACAAACCTCTTGACGCCGTTTTTGTAGAACTTCATACTGTTATCCCTAGGGAAAACCTTAGCAGTGAGTTCATACTTACAGTTCTCGAAAATAAATCCTTGAAACCGCACAGTACGCGACCATTTAAGTTTTAAATATTTATATAATACGTAAGTATGAAAGTGCTTTGTATCGCCTCGTGAATACAGTGACTATTGTGTCGGTACTAATAAACATGGGATACTTGGGAACAATAAGTTTCGGAGACCCTCAACATCTATATATATCTTCATGCCAAGTCCATTGCGGGGTAGGCAGGGAGACCCCATGTAGACGGTTTCTCTGTATTTTAAAAACTCGGCTGTCAGCGAACCTCGATCAGGACTTGTGCAACCTAGCTGAAAAGTCAGTATAGCTAGCGTAGTCTATGAACGCTCACAATGCATTTAGCATGACACCTCTACTAATACAGTAACTCTATAGCAGCTTTGTAACCTCACTTACTCGTAAACGCAACCACCCTCCAGTCATTTGTTATTTGACTGCTTTTTTCTGTGAGGTACAGGTTCTTCCCCATACAGACCGAATTGCGATCACAAACATTTGTAAATCTAAGAGTGTAAAAGTTGGAATAATTTTCATTTCTTTTAGTGCTTTGTTGTAAAAAGTGAGTGACAGAATAGACTTGTATTCTCATGTATTGTCGGTTCGTTAATGACGTTGTTAAAGTGTATTTTGTCTTATACTTTGATTAGGATCAGCTGGCGAGTGATTGGGGTTGGTCTGTTGACCTGTATTATTTTATTTTAGTTATTTATTTTATTACTTATTATATATTTATTGTATACATTTATTTATTTATAGTGTATTGGCTCAATGCTACATTTACTTGATGAACAACCAGAAGATGAATATTTCTCTCTGACGTCATCTTCCGATACTTTATACAGCTTAGATAGTTCAATAGAAGACACTTCCGTTAGAGCTAACGTAGATAGAGAATTGTCATCATACGTAAAAAATTTCAATGTTGCGCACATCAATGCTCAGAGTATTGCTGCTCACTATGCTGACTTCCTTACTACTTTTGCTAATAGTAACATTCAAGCTGTACTTGTATCTGAAACCTTTCTAAAACCCAGTCTTTCATCTTCTTTATACCCTGCTCACTATGCTGACTTCCTTACTACTTTTGCTAATAGTAACATTCAAGCTGTACTTGTATCTGAAACCTTTCTAAAACCCAGTCTTTCATCTTCTTTATACCCACTACCTGGATTTAGATTAATGCGGAATGATCGTACATGTTCTAGACAGGATAGTTCTAGTCGAATGGTTGGCTACGGCGGGGTTGCCATCTATGTGCGTAGTGACATACCTTGTCGAGTTCTCTCCCTTTCCTCCCCTGAGTTTCAAGCGCCGGAATATCTCTTTTTGGAACTCAATATTTCTCATAGCAAGGTTCTGCTAGGGGTCTATTATAGTCCTTCCTTGCATGTGAACTACTTCAACTCTTTTGAAACAGTGTTATCTGATTTGTGTCCACAATTCGATCACGTTATCATTATGGGAGACTTTAACACATGCCTCATTAAGGATGACCATCGCGCAAGGAAACTGCTGTCTGTGCTTGAGTCTGTCAATTTACATTGTCTTCCTCTTGGTCCTACTCACTTTCCACACAACGGTCCGCCTTCACTGCTGGATCTAATTATAACTTCTTCACCTGAGTTAGTATCCACTCATGGCCAGTTCAATGCTCCAGCTTTCTCATGTCACGATCTTGTGTTTGCTTCTTTCAAACTGCGTGCTCCTAAGCGGAAGCATAGAGTTATTTTAGTGCGCCATTATGAGAAAATAGACCTAAATGCACTACGAAATGACTTCTCTAGTACTGATTGGGGGCCTGTTCTTTCAGCAAAGGACGTCGACTCCAAATTGGAGGCCTTCAATTCAATATTCAATTCGTTATATGCGAAGCATGCTCCTCTTACGCCAGTCCGAGTCAAGCATTATCCTGCTCCTTGGCTGACACCTGACATCAAAAGTCTCATGTCTAAGCGAGATAGAGCTAAAATTAAGTTGAGACATGATCCATCTGAGGACAATCGTACCACTTATGTTACATTGCGTAACCGTTGCAATAGAGCGGTGAGAGAGGCGAGACGGCATCACATTCACTCTTCATTAGAGAACTGTTCACCACATCAAATGTGGAAATTCCTTCGTAGTATTGGCGTGGGTAGGGATCGGCCCAGGACGGATAGTGATTTAGATCTTAATAAACTAAACAAGCACTTTTGTACACCTCCGGATGGCATGAACCCTCTTATTAAAAGTGACACACTATCTTATTTATCTAATTTACCTCTCCCCAACCATGCAGAATTTGATCTTGGGGTGATTACGGATAATGAGGTCATTAAAATTATAGGTTCGCTTAAGTCCAGAGCTATTGGGGAGGACGGTATTTGCCTTGACATGATTGTTCCGGTAGTTAAAACAATTGCCCCAATTATCGTGGATATTCTAAACTGCTCTCTTTCTTCGAACGTCTTTCCGTTTCTTTGGAAATTGACTCATGTCATCCCTCTCCCAAAAAAACCAAACCCAACCTCCTTCTCCAACTATCGCCCAATAGCCATTCTTCCCGTTCTTTCAAAAGTCTTGGAGCACTTTGTACACCAACGTATCTCAAGTTACCTGAGGGAACACAATCTCTTGTCTCAATACCAGTCAGGTTTCCGTAGCGGTCATGGCACGGTATCAGCCTTAGTGAAGATTACCGATGACATCCGATTTAATATTGAACACAAACAATTATCCATCTTAGTCTTACTCGATTTTGCTAGTGCCTTTAATTCGGTTGATTTCGATGTTCTACTCGGTATTCTTCGAACTTTTAATTTTTCGTCTTCTACACTGGCCTGGTTCCGGTCCTACTTGGTGGGCAGGCGTCAACTGGTTAAGGTTGCTGACAGCCGTTCGGACTGGTGTGAGATACTTGCTGGGGCACCACAGGGCGGAATTTTATCTCCTATTCTATTTTCGCTATTTATTAATAACATTGTTTCCTCTCTCGACTCTTCTTTTCATCTTTACGCTGATGACTTACAAATATACACGTCTGCATTTTTCGAAGAATTTTCACACGCAGTCTGCGTCATCAACAAAGATCTTACCTCTATTGCTGAATGGTCTTACAGGTTCGGGCTTACTATCAATGCCACTAAATCTCAAGTTATTATTGTGGGTAGCCCACACTTTATCGCAAAAATTAAGAACATGAATCACTCTAATGTTGTCTATGATGGTAGCATAATTCCTTACTCAACCTCGGTTCGGAATTTGGGTATCACCGTGGATGAAACTCTTTCTTGGGCCCCTCAAGTCAATGAGGTTAGTAAAAAAATCCACGCATCGCTGCATTCCCTCAAACGCCTCCAAAATTTTCTCCCGATGGCGACTAAGATTACATTGGCCCGGAGTCTCCTACTCCCCTTACTGGATTATGGTGATGTTGCTGGTCTCGACCTTTCGGAAGAATTACTTGATAAAATGGAGCGTCTTCCAAATGTGTGCATTCGATTTATTTTCGGCCTACGAAAATTCGACCATGTCTCAGAGTTCCGAAAGCAATTGGGTTGGCACTCTATCAGGATACGTAGAAATATTCATACGATGACGTTTCTTTATAAAGTGCTATTTTCACCTAATTCTCCATCTTACCTCCGTGATAATTTTCAAATACGGGATATCGATAGTCGATTACGTTCTTGTGATAGTCTTCGGCTGGATATTCCACTCCATTCCTCTAAAACCTACTCTAACTCTTTCACGGTCAAGGCGGCAATGCTTTGGAATTCACTCACCACCCATGTAAAACAGGCTACGTCATTGGATTCTTTCAAGGCTCGTCTTCTCAAATTTGTCAGGGCAGTGGATTGAGCTAGTACTCTTTAGTAGCTAATGTCCATGTAATATGTGTAGAATTAATAAGTATAGCATTTGTATTTACTGTTAAGTGTGTATATTGTTTATATATGTATGTGTATATATGTATGTATGTAATTAGGTATTTATGTATGTGGAATTTATATATATGTATATATATATATATATTAATCTATTATTAATTATGTAATGTAGTACTGTTACTTGTGAGTTTTATATTGTATATATGTAATTATTCATATTTCTCATTGGTTTTTGCCCTCGCCACTCTGCAGTAAAAAATCCAATCACTCAAAGGTTGGCTGGTAGAGATCTCTTATAGAGATAAGCCCGCCTTTGTACATTTATAATTCTATATTTTTATGTTTATTGTATTGTTATTTACTATGAGTGTACAATAAAGAAATTACAAACAAACAAACAAAACAAACAGACCGCTTTGATGCGCTTACCTTTCTTAAAATACTCATGTTAAGACAAACAGACATTTTCATACACACAAATGTTTGTTTGTGAGAATCGAACCCGTGTGCTTTGGTACAATGCAAATATAAAATTTATCTATCTATCTAAAACTACACCCCAAATCCCTTGCGGGCAGAGATCATCAAGCGCCACATGACACCAATACCCCACTCGTTTCTTTGATATTCATAGCTATACTCATGCACGCACGCCGGCTTCAAGGACTCTTGACATCACCTTCTGAGAAACAAGATGAATTTGGTCATGGTAGGTAAATCTTGGTCTTCCTCGGCTCCTATATTCCTTTGCTTTAATAAGTATTATGAAAAGAGTAAATCCTCCAAGTACCAAACACCTCAACTAACTTAAAATGAAATAGGGAGCATCCAGGTTGAGAAGTATACAGCAGTGATAGCCCAGTGGACAAAGAAACGACCTAGTGACCAACTGGTAACTGGTTCGAATCCTGGCGTGTGCCAATAAATTCGCGTTTTCGAAATTACGTACGTATTTGTAAATTATCACATGTTTGGCGCCGAAGAAAAACATCGTGAGGAAATCCGCACGTCCAAGAAATTTCGAAATACGTGTGACCTAACTTAAGAAAGGTGTGGTTTACCCTCTGGGTTGTAGATGTTGGACGGCAGTCGCTCCATTAGTATCTTCCCCAAGTCCTTAGGCTTAGGTAGCGGACCCTGCAGATCCTAATGAATTAGGAAACGGTATAATGTTAAGAAGAAGAACATTCAGATTGAGAAGTATATGTTATGTATAAGTATTTGTTAAGAGAGGTAGGGGCAGGGTAGTTTATTGTATAAGTATATGTAAGAGAGGTAGGCCTCATCAAAGCAGCCCGTCTGGGGAAGTACCTCCATCTCACAGTAAACCGCAGCCAAATAACAACTCCCTAGAGGGTTGTTGTGTTCCTGCATGTGAGTGAGGTCACCAGTAAGCTCCCAAGGAGTTGCTTTGTAAGCAGCAGTTAATAGACTACGATACCCGCTTTACATCAGGTGGGCCGTATACATGTATGCCTCCCGACGTAGTATAAAAAAAATGTTCTCGTATATATTTGTATAATATATACGATATAGAACACATAGCGAAATATCAATTTTACACGACAGCCTAATTCGGGGATTCCCAGAACCGCTGCCCATTTACGAACTGCAGTGATGTTAACGAGCAATCAATTCTCTTTGTGTTACGAGCGTTCTTATATTTTTATACCACCCCAAAGGTAAACTGCGCCTGTAGTGAAGCGGTACGATACGAGTACCACAAGCAGGTAACCTATTATGAACGCTTCAATACGATATCTATCACGCGTTGCAACCCCCGCTGCCGTTACAGGAACTCTTCAGAAGCTTATTGATAACGTCACTCACTGGCACTCACACAACTATCCTCCGGGGAAATGTTATTTGGCATTTGGCCTTCGTGAAGTGGGAATACTTTTCCACTTACCGTGGGTATTTTAAATTATTAATTTAAATTTTTCCGTTTTTTTTTTAATTTAAATTTTAATAGTAAATGCAATAAATTTATTTAAATAATAAATTATTGTTATTTGACCGTTTTGGAGAAACATGTGTACTGTACCACCTGGCAGTTTGTAATATTAAAACTTAACTAAAAATATGCTCAGGAATGAGACATATGCAAAGCAAAATCCCGTTTCATAATTGGCCTAGCCGTTTCTGATAAAAATGGTAACAAACATACACAAACACCCCTCATCGCAAATACATGTTCTGGGAGGCAATTTGATCTAAACTACTTTAACTACTTTGTGTGCTTCCGTTCCCGATTAGTTCGTGCGAACTACTGCCGGCCGGCACTCACCCACTACCGTTAGTAGATGCATGCCGCCGCTGCCATGGCTGCTTCGGTCGTCTCTGCGAGTGTTCGCCATCTGAAATGTGAACCGCATGCACCCGCCACCGTGCTGCCCTGGGTCCTCCGGTAGTCTCTGCGACACGTATTTCGCCTCTCCACGAGGCATCCTCAGGCGTTGTAGATGTTCGTCATCAGAATAACATGCTACGAATTACAAAATATTAGGGGTAATATATTTCTCCAAAAAAGTTAAATATAATTCTTATTACCCGCGATGGCCACCGAGACAGACCTACATGGTCTTTTTTGCGGTAAGGGGTGTTAGTGTATGTTTGTTATCATTTTTCATCACCAGTCATGTGCCAGAAGCATGCACGTTCGCGACCCCTGCCAATTAATTAGATTGCAATTCTGGACCGAAAGCGCACCGATTTGCGGCTTAGAGCGTCCCCCGGAAGAGTCGCACATCGATCTGTCCCCGTCAGTGTGAACATAGGTGCATGTGGCGGTGGTGGCCGCCACCCACCAGACGGCGCCAATTCCGGCGGATCGAGGAGAGCCGAGTGCTGCATAGGCACATGGAATGTGAGAGGTGGATTGAGTAATAAGAACGAACTGATGGACGTAATGAATGAGAGATGCTTAGAAGCTTGGTGTGTGACAGAGACTAAGCACAAGGGGAGCGACACCGTGAATGAAACCGGGAAGGGTGGGCGATGGATGGAAAATATGTGGCAATTGGTATGATCACAGCCGAGGTGATCAAACTGGGTGGCACTTACGTCCGGGACACCTTCTGGTACTTAAGCTATCTATGCTGGAGAACTGGAAGGGTCCCAATGGACTGGAGACTCGCAGTCATCGTGCCCTTGTATGTTGCATGGACTGCGCCAGCTATAGGGCCATCAGTTTGATAAGCTTAGCAGCAAAAGTATGTATACGGAAAGGTAATTGAAAGGAGAATGAGGGTGAAACCTGATGAAATGCTGTGGGAGGCACAGGGAGGACATGGAAGGGAACGTACGAATCAAGTCTTCTCGCTCCGCAATATCGTGGAAAATCATCTGACAATTTTTTCTGTAGTTTTGTGGATCTTGAGAAAGCGTTTGATAGAGTTGTGCGAAAGGAACTGTTGGACATATTGCCGAGATATGGGATTGACGGTGCACTGCTCCGTCCAGCAACAAGAATTGCACAGCATGTGTGCTGTTAGATAGCAACATGTCACCCTGGGTTGCATGTTGTCTGGTAGGCTGTTTATTCTGTATCTCGACAGTTGTCTTCGGATATGTAGAAAGAATGCGGGAAGAAAAAATTACGAAACAGATATACAACGCGAAAGTAGAAGGATGTAGGAGCCTAGGAAGTCATGACTTACCTACTATGACCAAATTGATCGTGTTTTATCAGAAGGTGATCTCAGTAGCCTTAGAAACCGGTGAGTGTGCATAAGAAGAGCAATGAATGTTAGAGAAGCGAGTGAGGTTTTCAAGGATTGAGTCATGTGGCGCTCAGTTCTCTCTGCCTACATCGCAAGGGATTTGGCATGAAGTTCTAGATAGATATAGTTTATACTATATGTTTTCCTTATGGCCGTTTCGCTGGACATTTTTTTTTATTTATTTTAAATTTTATTTGTATCTTATTTTTTATTAATCTTATTAGGCTTTACTATCGTGTGTTTTTGTACCTATTTATTAAAAAAATATATGCAACAATTTGTTGTCGTGTGTTTTTAAATGTTTTGAAAAACGGTCGAGTACATTTTATTACACTTTCTATAATAACGATCGACGTTTATAAAATGCATTAACGAACGAGGGTACTTAAACACATTACAATCAGATGACCAGTGCTTATCATAAACATTTGCGTATCAAAAAAGTGAAGGGTTTATATATTATAAAGTCCACGAAGCGATAAACAGTCGTATATAAAATACTTTAATGAAAGAGCACCTGTAGTAACGCCAAGGCGATTTATAGCCGGCACTTAGTGGCTGTTCGTGGAGCACGCGTTAAGTCAGACGTTGGAGTGGCCACTTGTTTCAACTACACTTAATTTCAGCTGTACTTACTTATGTTTGTATCTCCAACAATTTGATTTATTCTACTTGGTGTTTCTTTAGTCCCTTTTTACTTTTCCTCCTCGTGCAATGACTCGATCGCAGTGGACGCTATTATTAAAAAAGTAACTTTTGGGTCAATAGAGTGAGACTAAAATAAACATTTTATGAGGTTCACTCAATGAAGCGCCTCCTTATCTATAAATAAATTCATTTAATATTTTTTTACACAGTGACGCAACTGGCTCTATTTTTGATATAGAAATCAAAACAATAATTTTAAATTGTATATCTATCTGGATTTTAAACACACAAAACATATCAATAGTTCTAGAGATATTAATAAAAAATTATAAGGAGATAGCTTTAACGACGGTTTAACAATTGAACTTTTTATCTCAGATACGTCTACGGTAGCTATGGAAAACTTGACAAAATCAAACTTTACACATATCAAGACGCGTGTGTGATTTACTTTTCAAGATTTCTTAATAAGAAAGGAACAAAATTTTGGCGGAATACATACCTTAGTAATCAATATTGATAATGACATAAAAATGTATTAGGCACAGAAATCAAGATCACAAATACATCTAGATAAACTTCACATCGAAGTTAACAAATAAAGCAAATAAAAACTTGAGATTACATAGATATATGTTTTATTATATTTATATTTTATACCCATAATATCACTTATAGTAATTCTTATACAAATAGAAAAATTACTTCCTCCGTAAAGCTACAAAATTTTAGAAAACCTAGTATTAAAATATTATAATATCAGTCACTACTTGCTAAGAAAATTGTGGAAACAATTTCTTTTTCTCACAAAGCACAGCCTTGGATGCATTTGGTACAATATACAGCATATCCTTCAGATTCATGTTAGACACATAGACTCAAAAGTCATTGAGAAGTAATATTTATTATATTTTTAACAACATTCACCCCACATTTCTTAGATAATATGTTTGGTTAATAGTGTAAAAAAATTATAGACACAATATATCATTTTAGCTTATAAACACAATTTTTAATGAGTTATTTCACTAAACTCATTTTCGAACCCACTATCTATATAAGTAAAAATCAATGTATGTATTTTTGTCCTCTATGAACTCGAAAACAGTTAGGTCGATTTTGATGAAATTTTCAGGGAATCTTCAGATTAGCCTAGCGAGTGATTCTGTGAAGTGTGGCAGAGATTGGATCACCCGTGCGAACCCGCGGCGGGTAAATTATAAAAACAGCTGTGGAAGGTCAATAATGAAATTAGGTACCATTTCTGATCGATTTACAATATATAAATATCAGAAACATTGCACAGTTCCATCTAGTATCAAACTAATGTTGACCAAGGTATGTAGGTCCACCAGTACGGCTGCCCTATCTGTGCTAGCTTGAGTACTTCCCTCGAATTTAGAGACAATACGCACCGGTCGCATAGAAAATGTACGTAGGTCCGCAGCCGGCAGAGAGTTGCGCCGGCAAAAACGCGAAATTTGGGTTGCTACGGTGCAAGAGTGGTAGCAACGCTGAAGATACCAAGGGGCGGGTTCTCCATTGCTTTTTCGCGGAGATGTCTGGTCGACTGAGGGCAATCTGAGCCAGACTATGAGAACTCCCAGATTTTTTTAGGTCACGGCATTTTTAGAAAGAGATTGCATAAAACAGGACGGCTTGAATCTAGTGTGTATGTGTGTGTATATAGGAGAACAGAAACTACATCTTCTGGTCTTCTACAAGGTATGATGATCTACGTAGCAGAATGTTGAATGGGTTTAAGTGCAACAAGGAGCAACTGGCACTGGAGTATTTCAACGATTTTGTATCGTTGGCATCGAACTTCGCGGCTTTACGGGAGTTCGCCCACGTAGTTTTGTAAAAAAAAACCGATTTCCTATGCTCTCTTTTTGCAGCTATCCCAACCCTTGATGACTAAGGTGTAACACCGCCGTCGATCCCGTATTGTGGATCTCGCATTGTGAATATCTATAATATATTTTTTTTTGCGAAAGCTCTCTTTAGAGCTCTTTAATATTTGACTAGCAGGTTCTTAAATAGTTCCAGGAATATATCTTTCAACATTTTCATAGCATTTACTGCAATAGGCCAACTGCAATTACATCCATATTTTCGAAAATCATGGAAAATAATAATAAATAATTAAGAACTATCTTAGTTTCTACTGAGATGAGATGAGAACATTGCTTAAAATTTGTTGCATAATGCTTACTCACTGCGTTGGCAATGATAATGCAGGGAAAAGAGAAAATTTAGAAGTTAAAAAACACATGCAGGACGACATAATCACTAAACAGATATACAAGGCGAAAGTGGGAGGAAGGAAGGAAGGAACAGCTGAGGAAAACCAAGATTCGCCTACTACAATCTAATTTTACGAGTATTAACAGCAAGTGATGTCAGAAGTTCTAGGAACTGGCGACGGTCCATGGAAAGAGCTATGAATGTTAAAAAAGCGAGTGAAGTGTGTAAGAACCGCGTTTTGTGGCACTCGGTTTTCTTTGCCTATCCCGCAAGCGGCCAGGCGTAAAGATAGATAGGTTATTACTGAGATTATCAGCTGATAAATGAATGCTAATATTGTTTTCAGTTCTTAGGTCAGTCGCAAGGCCGAGGATTTAGCTAGTAGGTTACTTTAGAACCTTCCCGTTTTGGGAACCTGTCACATATGACACCGAACAAGACCTATGTCTGAAATTGAGATCTCAGGGTATACTCGTACTTAATTTGTACTTAAATCTCTCTTACTCGTACTTAAATGACGAGCTCGGTGGCGCAGTGGTGAAACACGCTGTTACGCTACTTTGACACCAACGCTCGTGGGTTCGATTCCCACACAGTACAAACATTTGTGTGCATGAACATGTCTGTTTGTATTGGTCTGGGTATTTTCTATGTATAATAAGTATGTATTTACAAAAAAAAAAAAAAATGTATTTACGTATGTTTATCAGTTGACTAGTACCCATAATACAAGCTTCGCTTACTTTGGGGCTAGGTGGTGCTGTGTAATTTGTCCGACAATATAAAAAATAAAAATAAAAAATTGTTTTAAGTAAATCCCTCTTGTCGCTCGACGCTTCCTCAGCGTCTCGCTAAGCGTTAGTATCCTCACTTGAGACATGTCGAGTGATTTTTAGTTTCAAAGTCACTTTGAGTGTAATGGTACGTAGATTAAATTACAAAAAAAAGTAATAAGTAAGATCTCTCTTATACACGATCATCTTTTATACCTACATATATTAACTTAATATGATTTATTATTATTGTTTTAATTCGTTCAGTACGTTAACGTTTTTATTTCACAAAAATTTCAAATATTATCTCGTGTTTTAGCATACATTGAAATCTATGATGAATGTTTTATTGTGTATATTTTTAAATGCACTTAACGTTTTAGAGCATTTAATCTACGGTGCAACTTTTCCAAATTAGCAGCGGCAATTTAATGTAAAGCCATTCCGCATTTACTGTGAATGTATGGAAATAAAATTTGTTTGATGAGAATAGTTCAAAATTTTCCTGAAACAACAAACAATATGTTTGAATGAGTTGACCGCTTTAATAATGCCGAAGCCTCGGTGTTTTCATAAATACATCTAAAAAGATAATAAAAATATTCTATATACGTTATATAAATGCGTGTACAGTCAATTGATCTTTTTATTTGTAAAACATACGTAACATAATTACTGACGACAAATTCTTTAGGTACGACTGATATACTCGCACTCACTTAAATGAGTGAGTGCGAATATATTAGTTGAACGTTTTGATAAATGAACATGTAACACGTGTAGAAATAAATATAATTGTTCAAACAACATTTTGTCAAATTGGGAGATTAACCAAAATATCGGACGATGAGCCGCTGAGTGAACGTGGTGCAGCTTACACGTCTACATTTTATTGGCAACGTCGCCAGTGTGCCAGAGTACCTATTCAAATTCCACAGTGCGAGCCGTTGGTCATATATCACATCTGAATAGATGATATAAATGTATAGTTTTATGGATATATTGATATAACTTGCCAGATTCCTTTTAGCGTTTAGTTTAGCGCGATAGGTTGAAATAGGCTCTTTGATTAAATATGATTGATGTTCTTGATTGAAAAAACAATGGGATATTTTCTCGTTTATGAAGAATTATTGTCTCATGAATCAATCAAAAGGCCCTTTGTAAGAAGTAGAAACCTTTAACGTATGCAAGAGACATATATTAACTTATATCTGTAAAGGAAATAAACATAATACAAAATTCAAAAATACTGAATTAATGTTGGAAATCAATAGTTGCATTTTGCAAATAATAATTGCAATTAAAAACATATTTGCGGAAGTAACTGTAACATGAATTTACGTAGGCTTCTGTATATTGTCGGTGCATTGGAACTTACATGCGGAATTTTGTTCAGACAGAACTATTGAACGAACAATGAACACGATATGACGCCGGTTTGAACGGAAACACGCGGCGGTTGGTGGCTGGTAAACTAGAAACATGCGACGTGATGGTATGATAACACTCCTGCGCGTACTCTTGTATACTAGTAATATACACACTATATGAAACTTGTGGCTCGTTTACACACTACGTAGAGCTTGTAGACCAATATGAGTAATATATGTGTGTAAATAAACGGCGAATTCCATACAGTGTTTAAACAAACACTGTATGGAATTCGGGGTTTATTTCTACTCTACATTGAACATGTGGCTCGTTAATAGAGTACAGACGTTTTAGAATACTGATTTAACTGCATAGACTTAGTAGGTTATTCAAGAAATGGAAGCGTATCACCGATCACAAAAATCCATTTGGTCCTTAAAAGAACGATTTAATCAAAATAGAGATAAGATATACATTACATTTTAATACATTACATTTTAACTGCATTTGTAAGAAAGGCAAAAGGGATGTAATTTGTAATAGAAAAAAACGTAAAGCTACTATCATCGTATCGTTCATATTTATAATTTCCATTTTGTGGTTCTAGTTAGTACGTATGTGACTATGCATTGCGCTATTCGAGCATTATAACCAACTTCTAAAAGGAATAGGTTCTCAATTCGACGAAAGACGGATAATTACTGTACTTTTAAAGATGTGACTATGTATGATTATATATATGTTCAATACAGAAATTAACTCTGACTACAGGTCTATTTTAATCAGGTAAAAAATAATACATATGAAAAAATAAACACTCCAGACGGGTGACGGACAAGCGAAAGCTCAATAGAGTTCTCGAACAGAGCTCGACAACTGAACTGGACGAAATTCCCGAACAGATCCTCATTAATGACGAGACAGGCTTTGTAATCGATGCCTTCTCTAGTCACTAGCAAATGACAATCAATAACAACTCCACAGAAATTTCAACGGCCGAACTCTCAAGACGTCGAGAACTCCTTGCGTAATTGTAAGAACCATGTCGATACAAGTTTAAAAACCGAGGCCATACAATTTTCAAGAAGTTACAATGTAACTGCCTATTGTTGGTATTGTATTTATATTACCTACTCGTATTAAGGAAATTCCTGTAATTGTATACATTATTTTGCTTTATGTTAATATGCACCACCTACCTTTATTTCTCTCAAGATAATATCTAAAAAAAACGGTGCGGTCAAAATATCGAACGAGAAAAGTTTACTTCACTACAACTAATATTTGAATGTACCTAATTAATAACTTTAGGTAAATCTAAATGTTGGTGCCAGAAGCGTGCACGCCGCGACCCTGCCAATCCAACAAACCTTTGGATTGCAATTCTAGATTAAACCGCACTATCTGAGGGCGTCTCCCGTAGGCCAGTATTCCAGTCTGCTGACCAATAGTATCACATGCGCCGCCATTCTGTAGGCCGAGGCGAGCGCGTTAGGTCCAGGGCACTTAGGATCCAATGAGACAGTGATCCGATACATCAAGCGGAGCATCTACTGAGATGTTATATTCAACCAGTCCAGTAAAGAACTTTCAGGATCTTCAGATCTTCTAGATCTGGTATTCTCGTAGTAGAAAGAACTAGTAGAGAAAAATCATATGCCGGAATAAATTTATAAGCAGATCTGTCTGCATAGACAGTGCACCGAAAGCAAAGCCACTCGACATTGCGGGCATTATAGTCTCCCAAAATCGCTAACTCCGCCGGGAGATAATGTTCGGTGACGCTGTCGGTCGCTATTTGGAGGTACTCGAATAAATCCCGGTGATCCACATGTTCACTATAAAACCACCAAGTCCCTGTCTGCAACTACAGGCTGTGCAGCTGCGACAACATATATTCTTCGGAACGAACATTCATACCCAGACACGATGGACAAATAATTGCTCAAGTTTATGTCCGATAAAGTAAGTAATATGTGTCGGCCGGTGAGAATATTTGTGTCTGCGTGAGGAAACGAGCGATTTCCAGATGGTGATAGACCGCATTGATAGTCGAGTGGTTTACATTCGAACATGACTTTTGTATCCTTGATGTTACTAAAGTCGAAATATTGGAGGGGGTTGGCTGCTGTAAAACTACTCTTGTTTTACCCTTTTGCTATTTTTTGAGGTAAAAAAACTTCTTTGAGTGGACAGAGTAAAGGGCAAAAAGCTCGGTGTCTTTCACCACAGTACAGGTTCTACGGTTTGCTGCTACAACAGCCGGGTCAGCCACAGCCCAACCACTACAGAAAAATCTGAGCGAACAGAGCACAGCTCGACCTCTTGGTGGATCCTACCTCTCCTAAATACAGTCTGTAGTCGCTTAGGAAAATCTCGGCAGCGAAGTAACTCCACAATAGAAGTGTTCTCAAAAAAAAATTCTCTGGTACCATACAGAATTTAACTTTCTTTTTAATATATCTACGAGGTTTCATCCTATATATACATATATAAACTAACGACTTTATAGGTCAGAATGTCAATGTGAGTACACAAGGTTCATTTATTTTCCGAAGAAACCTCGTAAAGAGATTGGATCTCATGTTGTATTAAAAGCTTCCATTCTTTTGGCTAGATCACGACATCAAAAAGAAATGACGCCATAGATAAACCTACTTCATTATTTGCTTAAATGAAACTCGTATGCAAACACCTAATAGGTTATTTCGCCTAATTTTGACAACGTTAAATGATTAACACTCAATTCGGGCCACGTTTGCCTTCAATGGGCCCGCATGTGTATACACTACACACTCACTTGTGAAATTTATCTCCTAATTAAGATTGTTTCCACTCCGGTTACCTGACGTAACGCTATTAACGTAATTACAAAATTACAATTTGTTCATTAACAACATAATATATAATTTACATCATTTGAATTCTGTAGTAGCATTGTACCGCTCGCATTATAATAATTAACTGTCATTCTGACGTCTGTGTGGATTAGGTATACTCAATCCCATTGTTGGAATGGAAAATTGAACTTCTATCGCTTTGCCGTATCAAACATAGGGCATAATTGTATCTTACCTAATTAACCGATTTTTAAAATACGTGCGGTTTCTGTATTCGTAATGTTTCTTTTTTTGCATTTTCACTAATATTTTTCATAGGGCTCAATAGACTTCGATAATTTAAACTGCATTCAATGATGTCTCGTACATTATTAAAATTAGTTTAGACTTATTAGTAAGGAACTTGATAAGCCAAATTTTATTTACAGATTTCTTTTTATGATACGATTTTAAATATTCTTTCTTATAGAAAAAATAAATGTTTAATGATAAATTAGACAGGTTGTCAAGACTTTTAAAAATGATGTGTACTCACTATATTGAAAATGATGCCATTAAAAATTAAAGAATGAGCATAGGCATCTTCATCCACTTATCCCAAAGATTTTTTAAGTATCAGTGGTTCACAATTCGTCTTTAGAACTAAACCTATATTCACCAGCACCAAGTTTATTCTCTCAACTAGTAAACGAAGCTCTGCTAATAATGTAATATATTTATTAGGGATTTATTAGGGTTATATGGATTATTTATAGGTATACTTATTAAGGACGCCGTCTTGGGAAGTTACTCTAAATTATAGAATGCGCACCTAAACAACTTTCTGCAGGGTTCCTGTCACAAACTAGCCACTTGAAATCACCCCGCGCTCCCAAAAAGTGCCGCGATTCTGATAGGTGAAAAATGAGCTGCGTAATTATCCGTAGCGGTGAATCCAGTTATAACATAAAATCGATCTGAACGGTTCTCCATGGGTTATTTCCATCATGGATCCTGTATTCTTGCAAATGAATGAGTACACGTATATACACAAAGAGTTCCCACATTCGCAGCGAAGATAGGAACGTGAAAGCGATACTTTAGTGTTGCACACTTGTGTTTTTAAGAACTCAGTGATGGAGTGATTACTTTGACATCAAGCATGGGTCTTGATGTCAAAGTAATCATTCCATCACTGATTTTCAAGTTCAAGGTTCAATTCCCACATACGACAAAGTTATGTATGCATACATGTCTGTTTGTCCAAGCAGATCATCCAGATCAATCTGGGTGTTTTTACTATCTTAAAAACACCCATAGGTCGCATCGAAGCGCGCCTGAGAAAGTACTTTCACCATACAGAAAACCTCAGCCAAGCAACAACACCCTGTAGGGTTGTTGCGTTCCACTGCGTGAGGTTACCAGTAAGCTCATAAAGAGCTGCGGTATTAGCAGCAAAGGTAGCATATTGCTAGCGACAGTTAACGTAATAAAACGTCATAGGTTACGGTAATCACTTTACGTCAGATGGGCCGAATGTTTCGATGCGACATAGTAAAAAAGTTATGATAACTCACACAGTCATAGTTATATTAATTGTATACCACACTTATTTTTCATTTTCATTACCAATAGGTAATAAGTACTCCAGGAAGGATAGGTATTACCTACTTGAGAAAACTTCTCAGAAGGACTTAACAAAGATTGTTGAATTAAAGTAAGCATTAATTTCAGCAAGAAAAGTTTCACATCCCAAGACACGGTGAAGTTCGTGACTTCGGGGAGACCACAGATAATAGTTGAGTAGCAAGTTTAATTACTTCCCGGTTAGAGGGACGACCACTGACGCCGCTCGCCGCCCAATGATACCCGCCGCAGACGGAACGACAGACGAAATTTAGTTTCCTACGAAATGTGGTGCGGCATTCCTGCCTTTGTCTTATATTTTCACGTACTTTGCTCATTAGAATGGATCAACTTTCTTGTACTCATACACTTTGTTCACTGTCACCAGATCTAATAATTGTTTAGCATTTTACTGTGTGTTGTGTAGATGTTGAAATTATGGTTTGGGTTTAACAACATCAAATAGAAGTATTTTGATACTATGCATGTTAAACACCGTGAGAACATTTTGAACTTGTGTTGTTAAATTGGTTTATTTTAATATACATATTTATATATTTTTAACATAAGTTAAAATATTATTGTTTGATATGTGTACACTAACAGCAGTATATACTAACGCATGGTGTATACTGCTCCTTTCAATATATAATAGGGTGTGATATGATTATGATAAGCGTGGCAGCAATCTGATAAAGATAAAAATTATATACGTCTTACATTCTTTAAATCAGATTATATTTTATCTTATGAATTTTTCACAGCTTTAATCTCTCTTTTTTTAATCTACCAGCATTAAGAAATTGACCATTGGTGAAGGAGAAATATCAAAAGAAACTTACCAATATATGTCTTCTTTCAAATCATGAATTTATATTACAATAAATATATCTGAGTGTACATGTAGTGATATCAAATGGTACAATTAAAGATATATTAATACATGTGCTGAATCATTTTGAAACATCTTTGTCATGCAATTTGATCTAACCTGCTTTGTGTGCTTCCGCCACCAATTAGTTCATGCGCCCTAGCGCTGGCCGGCACCCACCCACTACTGTTAGTAAGTGCAACATGCCGACGCTGCCATGGCTGCTCCGGTAGTCTCTGCCCCAGCTGCTGCGGTCGTCCGCCATCTGGAACAGAATCCACATGCCCCCACTACCACCATCGCTGCGACACGTGTTTCGCCTCTCCACGAGGCATCATCAGGCGTTGTAGACGTTAATCGTAAGAATAACATGCTACAAGTGACAAATCCATCGCAGTGCCGTCCCTTATATTGAATTGAGGGTGGGGGTGGATGGTGTGAGCGAAAAGATATTTAATGGGTGGGGAATGGTTTACGTCAATCTGTTTGTTCATGAGAGTAATTTTAGAATTTTTATGTTTATTAATTTCTAATTGTTCCCTAATATTTAGTTGTGAAACCTTTGTCTATGGCGTGTAAAATTTGATATGTATTAGTGGGGGATAAGTTATGTCCTTTGTCTATGAGAAGTGTGACCTTTCTGGGCGATTGTTTTTATACGCCGATACGTGTTCGTGAAATCGTGTTATAAAGTTACGACCAGTTTAAACGATATAAACGTGTACACATTCATCGCAGAACAGCTTATAGACGCCGGATTTTTTATTGGGCGGGATTTTATCTTTAGTGTTACAAAGTGATTTGAGTTAATTATGTGATTTGAGAGCACCATGTTCGTTATTTTTTCTAAATATGTGAACTATTTTGTCAGTGATTTTTCCCAGGTATAACAAACTCGCAGTGTATTTATTTGTCGAAATATATGGAACCGCGTACAATAGTCTGTTAACGATACTACTAGTCTTTTTACGCAATAATTTATCGATGGTAGATTTGGAATAACCGTTTGACTTCGCGATCTGATATATTACATCAAGTTCTTGTTTCATTTAATAGTGGGGACTATTAAATATCTTTTCGCTCACACTATCCATCCCCACCCTCAATTCAATATAAGGGACAGCACTGCGATGGATTTGTCACTTGTAGCATGTTATTCTTACGATTAACGTCTACAACGCTTGATGATGCCTCATGGAAAGGCGAAACACATGTCGCAGCGACGGTGGTGGTGAGAGCATGCGGATTCTGTTCCAGATGGTGGCGACCGCAGCAGCCGAGGCAGAGACTACCGGAGCAGCCATGGCAGCGTCGGCATGTTGCACTTACTAACAGTAGTGGATGGGTGCCGGCTGGCGCTAGGCCGAATGAACTAATTGGTGGCGGAAGCACACAAAGCAGGTTAGATCAAATTGCATGTAAATTTGACTTTCGCAAAATAACGCCTGAATCTATTAACATCTCTGTCAGTCAAAAATTCATCGATTTTATAATAACCCTTCTTCCATAGAGTATTTTTGACGTGCCTTTTGAACATATTGTCAGGAAAGGACAGAACTATTTTAGGTAATTTATTATAGAATCGTATACAATTTACAACAAAAGTTTAATAGAACTTAGTCTTAGCAAGCTGATATACTGGTATACACAATCTATTCCTGGTTTTAAAGTTCGCGCAGTAACAATATCCGTCAATTATCTAATTCTCCTATATGCGGCGGAGCTGAACTTACTATCCAGTTTATTTACGTGGGAGTAATTTGGAGTCTATTTTAATTCCAAGAAATACAGTATCATTAATGAATTATTGTCAATGAGAATTTCTTTATTGGCAGAAGTCACATTTGGTTTTAGTTGAGTTAGAAGATTATTACATGTGAACCAATTTAGAATGGGAGATAAAACACTATTTAGGTTTTCAATATTTTCGCACCGGCATGTAACTTAAAAAATTAAAGAAGTATCATCAGCAAACAATAGTACGAGTATATTCGCCATTTCCTGCACCATGTAGGGCAGATCACTTACATGTACTAAAAGTAAAAAGAGGTCCTTTATAAAGCCCTGGCCACCCCAACATTAATATTGCTGTCTTTAGAGTTGATTCCATTTATATCAATATTCTGTATTCTGTTATTCAACGCGTCGAGACCCGCGTGGCTTGATCAAGCCATGCGCGTTACGGGAAACAGTATATAACTAATAAGTCGTCAGTAGTCTATACAATAGATCACTTTTTAAATTTTAATAAGTTAATTAGTAGTCAGTAGTCTATACAATAGATCACTTTTTAAATTTCCGTTATTCGTACATTGATATACTACCAACTGACCGCAATGATCTGAAGGCAAGTCGGCAATTATTGATTTATTGATATGCTCACAATTAGAGAAGATATTATCTAGACAAGTCGTAGACGTGACTGTTATACGCTAGGCTCCAAGAAAACCTTTTGTAAATTAAAAAAATGAAAAATCTAAGAGCTGTTTGTGTGTTTACTAGTATGTCTACATTGAAATCACCACAGACTAATATGTATTTTTTGCCTGTAAAAACTGTACTTAAAGTAATAATTCTCTATGTTGGAATCGTATGGACATGCCGTCGAGGAAGTTAATTTGTTTTGTTTGTATGCTACCATTTCATGTTTCTTGATTTGGCATGCCCATCAAGCATGCGTTTCCATTCCTGAGGATGGTATTGTATTTGGCTCGGATTGGAGTCGAATTGGATTTTTTATATTTTGCCTCGTAAACGGGACAGGCCCACCACTCATACCCACCACTGTGTCTCCTGTGTAGCCAGAATTAACAGCGGCGACCACAAAAAAGGCAATGAACAGTGAAGTCCATTGCCGTCCCGGGGGTTAAACTACAGCTGCCTTGGAACTCACAAACGAATTTAATCAGAAGAAATTTGTAGGAGTAGGAAGTTTTAGAATTGACTTCCCCTCTTGGCAAAGTGAGAGACAGCAATATGACAAATAAGGCATTTAAAACCTCAAAGAGATGGCTAGTCAAGTGAAGCTCAACTGCCGTGCACCACGGATAATCAAATATCTAACACTATTGGGATCTAAACAGTGAGTTGTTACCTAATACATCGATTCCAATAATATAGATTGCAGAACCGCCTAAACGCCTGGTAGTTCTCCCTTGTTGCCACCAAATCAGAATAGTATACTACCCCGGATGTGACACGCAAGGAATTTAACATATCGTCCCGCTCCCGTTGCCAGAGATCGCACTCCCAGAGAACATGATGTGCTATTTGCTCGAATTCAT
The DNA here is from genome assembly GCA_947507595.1 of Pyralis farinalis. Lineage (NCBI taxonomy): Eukaryota > Metazoa > Arthropoda > Insecta > Lepidoptera > Pyralidae > Pyralis > Pyralis farinalis. Next base: position 25,778,100 of record OX382266.1, read on the forward strand.
GATTTGTCGTAGAACACTCACATAAAGGCGATGACACAAGTCTAAATGAAAAGAGCTTTGCCCTAAAGTTTCCATGCCCTGTTAAAAATTGCGTAACAGGATGATCGACTTCTAACCACTCTTTACTTAATCTGTCTCGCACTGATTGAAAGAACAGATACAAGTGGCGTCCTTTAGTAGAAGTTTCCCATCTTTCTTGCCATTCAGACAGTAAAGTTTCAAATACCTCGTCAATTGGTTTGAACAATCTAAGAATTTTGTCAATATCGCGGCGTTTTAGAAAGTCAGGGTGTATGTTTTTAGAGGTGTAGTACATTGAAGCCCGGCGTTGAATTTCTAAGTCAACTGGTAATACGCCTGCCAGCACTGGTAGTGCCTCGGTACTCACAGTTCTATACGATTTACATAAGAATATTAAAGCGAGCAACTTTGCAGCAACTTACGACGCGCAGCACCTATGGTAGCCCTATCAGCCCATGCAGGTGAACCGTACGTAATACATCCTAAATATGTGGCTGTGTAAATAATTTTTAACGTTTTAAAAGTTAAGCCCCAGGTCGAGGTGGAAATTCGAGTTAACGCATAAAAGTTCTTTTTGGCTTTTTCTCCAACCTGCTTTATGTGTTCAATGTAATTAAAACCTTTGTCTAACAGTAATCCCAAGTAACAAACCGAGTTTTTGTTTGCAACTGATACTCCATTGAAGTGGAATCGCGGCGGAACCTGCAAATTTCCCTTAAGCAAGAGCTGATATGTTTTGTGAGGTGCGAAATCGAGACGGTTACGATAACCCCAGTCTGAAATGAGGCCAAGGCAAGTAATGGCTAGTTTTTCTATACTTGATCTGGAATTAGCTTTTATTAATAAGAGGCCGTCATCGGCGTAGCCAGTTAACGAACACCCTTCCGGTAAGGGTAGGCTAAGAAAGTCATCAAAACCGATATTCCAAAGATACGGCCCTAACACCGAACCCTGAGGACAGCCCTGCGTTAGCACCTTCGAAGCAGCATAATGCCCAAATGTTAATTTAGTTGTACCATTAAAAAAGTACGATCGAATAAGGGAGTATATGTTGCTATGGCAACCTCTCGCCTTTAGTTTCAGCAACAACATTGGCCACCAAGCATTATCGAAGGCACCTGAAATGTCTAAGAAAATACCTACAACGTATTTACTAACCGAGAGTTTCACAATTTTACGCACTACGAGTGCCGCATCAACAGTAGACTTGCCGATGGTAAAGCCGAATTGATTTTTATGAAATTGAGGGCCACCGGGCAACAGACGTGGTACAATTAAACGTTCAAGTAATTTACCCAACGATGGCAGTAGGGTAATAGGGCGATAAGACTTCGGATCGTCGGGTTGCTTATCACCGCTTTTTGGTATTCTCTTTATAACACCACTACGCAAAACGCTAGGAAAGTTGCCTTCTACAATACACCGGTTTAATACCTTTAAAATAGGTTCCGCGGCTACTTTACAAGCTTCCTTGATCATTTTGTTTGAGATTTTATCATCACCAGAAGCTTTATTTGTTGGTAATGTTTTTACAACATGTAGAAATTCGTCCATTGACACCACAGTTGACATTGGAGTGGCAGGGCACAGATCTACCGCGGCCCTCACCTCGCGATGGTAGTCACTATCATTATCAGGGCAATCATCCGGAATTAAAGCATGCAAAAGTGCATCAGTAGTCTCCTCTATACCGAGGGTGTGGGTATTATCAAGTTTAATATTAGAAACAAAGGCCTGATCAATGCGCCTATTTGCCTTAAATTCGTGATACAGGGGAGACCACGGTCCCTCACAATTTAATCTTTCTACTATTCGTTTTAGCAAATTACCCTTAGATTTTTCGATGGCGGCGCGATAGTGAGATCTAGCAATACGCAAGTTACTCAGAGCAGTTTGGTATGGCTCTCCTTCGATTTTACGTTTTCTTAATTTAGAAATCTTACGTCGGGCACAGCGGAGACTCCTACGCAGCCTGACAAGCGTATCATTCCACCAGTCACAACGTCTCTTATTAACTATAGCTTTTCGGCCCATAATAACGTCGGCACAGTATGTGAATGTATCAGACATAATTTGAACACTTTCTGTGACTGTAAGTTCAGCACGAGTGAAATCCCCGGCGCGAGAAGCGAAAAGAGAAGCAAAGGCTGCCCAATCGACATTTTTAGTTTTATACTGAAAGCCAGTATATTGTTGCGGGTGTAAGTTGTCTACAACCGGGGAGAAGTTACAAACGATTAGACAGTGATCACTGCAAGAAGCCTCAGGTAAAACGCGCCAGTTTTGTATTCGGACGTCTACACTAGAAAGTGTGACGTCAAATAGAAGACTCGCCCATTGGGCTGCTAAATGTAGGTGGTGCTTCTGGGGTATTGTGAATAAGAAGATTCATTTCAGCAATGAACTCTTCAACAGCAGAGCGTCTGTCAGCATCGGTTGCTCTCAGCTTACCGTACCATAATGGCGATGATGCATTTACGTCAGCTCCTACAACTACTTTATGACCAGAAAGCGCATGTAAAACTCTACGCAGATGGTGTAAATGAGGACCTACTGGGTCTGAATATTGAAAATAACAACTCACTACGAACACTCTTAGATAGGGCAATGTTACTTCAGCTACCGCACAGTGCGTGGACATTAAGTTATTTATCGCTGTTATAGTTAAACCGCTTTTTGGAACATAAATACCCGCGCGTGACTTGTTACTGAGCTGTAGGAATTTACTGGTTAGTTGGGCTCGTTGGTATTGCTCCTGAACTAAGACTAAATCGAGCTTATAGTCCGCAACGAGCTTATCTAACTCTGATGTTGCAATTTTATCGTTGTGAAGATTTAATTGAGCAATCACGACGTTATCCATATCTGGTATTTAAAATATTGTACTCCAACCTAGCCGCGTAAGTTGGACAAGATTCTGACCCGGTCTTGTGGTCAGACACCTTCTTTAGCCGCCTACATGATGCGCATATCGGTTTAAAGTCTTTTTCCGATTTCTTAGTACATTCCCGCGTGTCATGAGATTCAGCACAGTGAGCACAAGTTGGTTTGGTCTCTGTGCAATATTTGCTAACATGACCGTATTGTTGACATTTTAAACAACGTACTACTTCAATGTCATCCACGAATCTACATGTGGCAAAGTCGATAAAATTTTTTTCTTTTGTTGAAATAAGGTGCTTGCGTATTTCCGGGGATAGTTCGATACCCATCCATTTTCTACCGTAAGCTACAGGACGACGACGCACTATTTTTATATCTTTCAAGTACTCAGACAATGTAATGTTCATTTCGTTTTTTATATTTTGATTATATAACGCTGACAAAAACTTTGTGTCGTCCATTGTATCGGGAATGTCTTTTATAATAATACGCGGTCGGCGTCCTTTGGGCTTTTCGAGTTTAAGCCCCGCCGATTTTATACCTTCTGCCGATTGCAGCTTCCGTAACTGAGCATCATTTGATACACGTAAAACTACACCCGATTTGGCAGTTTTTTTAACGCCTACGATTTGAAAACCATCATCGGATGGCTTGATGGCTTTCATAAGAGCCTCCTTCGTAGCTTCGGACGTTTTGAATTCCGCGGATCGTGTCTCTGTGGGATATGCCACAATGCAAGGCATTGGTTCGCGAGTTTGAATGGGTTTAATTTGCTTGGGCAATCGAAGTTTCAATTTGTCTGAGTATGATTCACCGGTTTTAGCAACGGGTGCTACATGGTTATTTTTGGCTTCTAATTTAAGTGCTAGCAAATCGCGTTCTATTACGGCAAGCTTCGTTTCAGTTGTTGCTGACTTTATGGCCATCATAGACACTAGAGAGGTAACCCGCTGAGTCATATCCATTATTGCCGATCTATGAGCACCAATGCGAGAGGTCAGTCCGTTAATAATTTCGTTAATTTTTGCCAAACATTGTGATGATTCGCGGACGAACTCGATATTGTCAACGTTCGAGTCTACAACTTCAAGCGAGCTATTACGACTTAAATTGGCCATATTTTCAAAGCTAGACGACCGCTGTAGTCGTTTTTCTTTAGGTGACAAATTATTAGGTGATATATCGCCTAACGGTCTTTTGACATTACTGGTTGTTGCGGGCGGCGAGCGTGGGGTCAGGTTACTGCGGCGAAAAACCGGCGTATTAATTTATGTACCACCAGGATCATCGGGGTTGTTCGGCATTTTACAATAACAACGAACTTAGTAGCAAATAAAAATAGAATAAATTTAAATAAAGCTAATACGTATCAATACAAAATATTACCCCGATACCGGGGTAAATTTATTGACTGACAACACCAGGAGATAACAATTTGCATACGCTTTTAATATTTTAATGCTACTAATTAATCTTAACTATTGCTTTTCAATAAAATAGAAAATTTTGCCTCGTAAGTCAATGCATAGGTACTATTATTGAAGTGATTCAGGGGTGATAAAAACAGTAGTTTTCAGTACTTTAAAAATATATGATCCTTTACCCACCTTAAAATGGACAGTGTTTGCAACAAATTAGGCGAGTTGGCAGTTTGCCTATTGGCAATTGCTCTTTGCTTGTTTACTGCCTTTATAATTAACTTATGTTCTACCTATTTGAAACAGAAGATTGTTCATTCGACTATATGTTTGTTGTGTATGTTACGCGATATCTTCGGCAATTCTGAACCAGTATTGTTTTTATTATTTTTACTAGGCACTTTCTAACGTAAAATTGTGCCTATATAAATTTGTTGGAGTAACGACTTAATTAATGTTTATTTCAGGTTTTTAAACCTCTGTGATTATTACAACTAAACTAATGAATGAATTTATTGATGATAATGATAAAATGGACCGATGGCAATTGGCATTTTATAGTACACCTAGACCAATAAGCATGTATGCAATATACTGGTGCAAATATATGCTGTTTATTACTGCAATAACGGGATCATATGGAATAAGATAATGTACATGCGAATGATGCCGCGAGTGGAAAGTAGTATGTGATAAAATATTACACAGATCCTAAATACAAATCTTAATCTTGTTACCTAAACACAAATTGAACCAATTGGGAGCATTCTAGTTACTACACAAAATAACCTCCAACAACTTCGGAACTTTGGTACAACATATTTGCAAACTATTACAAAATAACATGAAACTCAGCCGGAAAGTTGTCCAACTAGCGGCACCGGCTCGATCGCCCTCTCACCTGACCTTAACAAAAAAGTTGCCTAATCGGGTTTTTCAGCGGAGCACAATCAGACACCGCTGTGAACTAATCCCGGAACGCTGTTACACACGCTCCGATCTTTTAATGCAAAATAAAAAAATGTATCGCAATACGAAAACATTTTCGTGTAATGTTTTTCTCCGGGATTTTTTATCTTATTATTACTTTAAATGTATATATATATATATATATATATATATATTGTGATGTAGAAGCATACAAGTTATTCGAAATTCACACTCAAAGGAGGTATGTAACATAAATAATATAGAAACACATTTTCTTTATCGCATACCACATCAACCCTTACTCATCCCACTGCAGGGATACTGGTCTCCCTTCAACCGAAGTGGTTTAGATCATACTCCGCCACGCTGCCCAAATGCGGATTGGCGGAGGACAGTGTTTTCACGCCGCCCAAGCGGCACTGATTTAGGCTTAACGACTGTCATCTATCGACAACAGTCGGGACCCTCCGAAGTACGGAGAAATTCGAGATAGATAAACCCATCCATAGACAGGCTGCGGTAAACGTTGCTTAATCTGTGCGTATGGCTCAGAATACAGAATAAACCAGAAGGAGCCTACAGCCGATCATGCCGTCCGCTGTGTCCAGAAACAATTCGCAATCCCCCGCACTCCTCATACTTCCCACCCGTACAGTGTTGCTAGGTTAGTGAGAGTTCGCCTCTTTTAGGGTAAATTAAAAGTGTAATATTAATATTAAAGATGTTATATTAATATACTGTTACGCATAAATAAATGTTTTAGTAAAATAAAACACAAGTAATTTACAAAAATATGTCTTTACTTAGGTACATTTTGTTGTACTAATAATATTGCCGTTTTGATTCTGAGGTAATCAATACATTTTCACGTTTCGACAAATGAACAAGTCTTGCTCTTTGCTTTTATAATTTCATCAGTGGGGAACTGAAATTCCACATATAATAATTAGAATAGTTTTTTTTACATAAAACATTTTTGTAAAAAAACTACTCTTTACACAATTTCACATATGCAGACTATATACCAAAACATTAGTTAATAATATTTCAATCATTTATTTCAGGCCATATTTATATTAAAAGACCTCAAATAATGTAAGCATAGGCTCATATCATAAATACCTTAAAATTAAATAAATGTATTTACATATTCTATATTAATCAAACTATTTTTTAATTACTTAACATGCATTTATTATTTATTTCATCAATGTCAACTTTATAAAAAAAGTAGGGAAAAGAAACCAGTATAACTGGCTACATGAACAAAATGGACTCGCCCAAATTGTTTACCACTATCAACGAGTAAAAGAAATTCATTATTTAAATAAAATGAGACGTAAATGCGCTAGTTACACATGAAATGTGATCCCATCTTGTTTTTTTATGCTTCTAACTGTGTTCTTGCAGGTGGGAATCGCACAAGACGGCATTATTTATTAAAAACTATCGAGAAATTTTTACGCGTAAGACACACGGTGGTCAAATATATACTAGTCGTCCAAATATTAAACTACTCTCATTGAGAGTAATTTGTATGGCTTCAGTTTTGGGCGTGATTGCGGTTTCTGGTTTATTCTGTATTCTGAGGCGTATGGTTAGAATGATACGCGCAACGACGACATCAAGCTCTCAAATTTTTTATACCGAACAAAAACAATATTTATCGATTATATGTTTATTTCAAATATAATTCAATTAATATTATTGTTCACTTTGTTGTTTCAGTTTTTCTCATAATTCATCCTGTAAAAGTGTAACAAGATGAAGACTATGTCTTCTATGAATTAAATATCTACTTGAAATTATGCATCAATACTTACTTTTTATCTTAAAATAAAATAACGTGTTATGACATGCCATACGGATCACCTTCTTTTATACCACTAAGGTGACAAACAAGTACACGGCCCGCCTGATGGTAAACAGTTACCCAGTCGGTAACTTTGATGCGCCCTACGTCTCTTATAAACGCCCAGACCAAAACTAACAAGACATGTTCATGCACACAAACATTTCTCCTGTGTAGCAATCGAACCAACGAGTCCTGTTTTTAAAGTAACATTGCTAATCACTTAAAAATTAATTAGTCATCCTACAAATCTATTAATCTATATCCGTACTCCAGGTTGCTTACTTAATACACACATTCGCTTCTTTTACATTCATAGCTCTCTCCATCCCATAAATGTAGTTTTAAAGTTTAAAAATATAAAATAATCTTAAACTACACATTCACAGATTACGGACGCTTGTAAGATGTAATACACGGGTTAAGATACAACACATCCAAGTCCTTTTTCAGTGTCTTTAGAACTTCTTAATTATTGCTTGGTACCTCCTTGCATAGAGGTACGGGATTCACTTAGTGAGCCCACCCAACCAAGAATTAGCAGGTTCCACCTCGCTGTATTCCAGTGTGAGCTAATTGTGTTGATTGTTATTCAGATGTTGTCGGTCGTGGCTAATTTGCGCTCCCAATTCTCTAGTTAGGCGGGCGCGTAGCTTAATTCAATACAAACAGTACGTAAAACTGCGCTCGTTTTGTAATATCTGACATAACATAGTAAATAATGCATTAAAATGAAATACTCGCACTGGAACTGAATTTCAATATGTTGTTTTAAGTTACAAACAATATTTTACTAACTTTCTGAGCAATAGTTCGAAACCCAGTCTTTGACCGCTAAAGGGAATGTTATTCAACTTCTCTAATGTTTTCTCGAGATCGGGAATACTTTCAAATTTGTCATACAAATTTCGAAGAAGTTTATGCTGTCTGTTTTAAATAGTTTTTATTACTCATGCGGGATAAGTAATATCTTTGCGCCCGTTGTTACGGGTGATAAGTCGCTATATGCCCATTTTAAAATTACAACATGAGTTTGAAGTAAACCACACTCCATTTGAGTGCGACAAGTAAACTTGGCGTACGCCTATTGACGAGAAAAAAAGTTAATAACGCCCCTGGGCGCCAATTTTGGACGATGGAATAGTTCCGCATTCGTAATAAAAAATAGTGTCTGCAACTCGTGCGATGTTGTCGATTGCCCACTCGAGCGAATGAGCGCACGAGCTCAACTTCGCTCTCGTAGGCAATCGACAACTTATCGCACTAGTTGCACAATATATTATTAGTAAATAGACAGAATTTGTTTGCATCGAATCATCACGTGCATGATGTACACGAACAATAAATAATTATCATGTAATAACCATTATGTCATCAACTAAATTATATTAACATGAAACAGTCTGACATATGCTTATGTATATACAATTTAATATTATATTACAATTGTATTACATCACTAGGCTCAGAGCAACGTGTGACGAACATTTCGCTGAGTAATTAAGATTTCTACCACAGACCTATATAACTACGAGATCGAGAGTCACATAAATTTTCTAATATTTAAAGGTGAACGGAATGGACCCAAAGAACTTACGAATTACATCGTATTTCTTTTTGGGACTACTGCCATCCGATTTTCAAGTGGCATAGATAGCTAACAAAAGTTTAGGAGTCGGTACCAGAAGCGTGCACGCCGCGATCCTGTCAGTCTGATGATCAGATCAGAGTTGATAGATAATAATGAACCAGAGATGCCTGGATACTTTGTGTGTGCCAGAGACCAAGCGAAAGGGAAGCGACACAGAAAATCTGCCCGGTGACATGATGGCCATGTGGTCCGGGGTGAAACGGGACGATTATGCTAGTGCTGGCGTAGGTGTCGTGCTTTTATTTTGCTTGGCCGCTGATGTGAAAAATTACGATCTAGTAGGCCCAAGGCTTCTCCGGGTTAAAATAAAACTGGGGATTACGCGAGTCTTTTTGGTTGCAGCATATGCTCCTGTAAGCTCTACTAGTCCCCAGGAGCTCGAAAAGTTTTGGGAGACTGTAAGGGGTGTTCTGGATTTGGCTGATACGAATGAACGCATAATTATGTGTGGAGATTTTTTTTATACCACTAAGGTGGCAAGGGAACGAGGGATGTTTGCACTGCCTGTATAATAAGTGTCCCCGATGCTGTCGTCCGTATAACAATTAATGCCATCAATTGACAATATATCATTGATATGCAGCAGAAACAACATCGGAGACAGTACAGAACCCTGAGGGACGCCAGCATTAATATCCATACTATTGGAGCATACACAGTCAACCACGGCTTTTATGCATCTGTTGGATAAAAAGCTGAAGACCTATTTGCACAAACCCTCGGGCAGTCCGTATGATGGTAACTTCGATAGAAGACCCTGGTGTCAGACCCGATCGAATGCCTTCGCCATATCTAGGTTGACAGCCAATGCCTCACCTTGATTCTCTATCGCCAAAGCCCAGCGGTGTGTAAGATACACTAGGAGATCACCATTTGAGCGACTATGGCGGAAACCGTATTGATAGTCGCTAATCAAGCCGTGATTCTCTAAGTATCCTAAAAGTCGTGTATTTATCACACGCTCCATTACCTTGGAGAGAAGGGAGGTTATGGCGACAGGCCTGTAATTCGATGGGTCTGATCTATCGCCCTTTTTGAGCACAGGGTGCACATTGGCGGTCTTCCATGAAGTCGGGACCTGCCCAGTAGAAAAGCACGCAAAGGCGCGTTAGTACAGAACACAACTCAGGAGCACAAAGCACCAGCACCACTGCCGGTATACCATCCGGCCCACTCGATTTATGAATGTCGAGAGAGAGTAAAGCCCGCCGGATATCTCGCTGGGTAATGGAGATTTCCGGCATTAAGCTACCGCACCACGAGATAGTAGGTGGCACTGCTCCCCCATCATTCATATTCGAGTTAGATGCAAAGAGATTACCGAGTATATCGGCTTTCTCCTTAGCGCTATGGGCCAAACTACCATCCGGTTTTTGCAGTGGTGGCATGGACGGTTGACAGAAATTTCCCTCGGCAGCTTTAGCGAGTGACCAGAAAGCATGGCTCCCAGATGGATAGCTCGCAAGCCGCTTGCCAACTCTGCCGACGAAATTGAATTTTGCTCTAGCAACCACCCTTTTACTTGACCTCGAAGCAGCATTCAGTTTACGTTTCAAAACGGAGACACTAGGATCCCCATTAGCACGCGCCGTGGTCCAAGCATTGCAACCATAGGCCAGAGTAAATTCATGAGCAGATCTCCCCGCGTAGTCAGTGCATCGAGAGCCAAGCCACTCGGCATGATGGGTATTGAAGTCTCCCAAAATCACTAACTCCGCGGAGGGATACTATTTGATAATTCTGGGATACTGGTGCACTTGTAGATGGTCGCACAAAGAAGCTATGGCCGCTATCTTGACGAGCTCGGTGGCTCAGTCGTGAATGACGCGACTTTGACACCAACACTCACAGAAAACCGCAGCTAAATAACAACTCCCTAGAGGGTTGTTGTGTTCCTGCGTGTAAATGAGGTCACCAGTAAGCTCCCAAGGAGTTGCTGTGTAAACAGCAGAGGAGACATCGCGCGAGTGATACTTAATATATTGCAAGCATTAATAGGCTACGGTACCCGCTTTACATCAGGTGGGTCGTATGCTTGTATGCCTCCCGACGTAGTATAAAAAAAATCTATCCGCGAAGGCAACCCATTTCAATATGCTTTTCAGCCATGTATCAACATATGCTTGTTATGTTGATAAAGAGTTATCATTCTTTGCTAGAAGACCAAAACACCCATTTTTCTTATCAAATTAACAGCATTAGTTGTTTCTTTTTTACCATTTTGCATGCAGTAGATACAGATTTAGTGATTCAATAAAATCGGACTAGTGGAGAATGAATAATGTTCCCAAGGATGCATGTCTTAAATTGTAAGAAGCTTAGTACGTGACTCCAAAGGCCTGATTAATAATAACTCTTCCCTCTTACTCTCGAGTTATTTCAGCGATTTCTACAGATTTTTCGTTGTCTATGATTTGTATAATGTCACCTAAACGGTTTCATTGTATGTTTTGAAATTTTGAATAATATTTTCATAAACTGTTTGTGACAGTAAATTTGGCAGAATATTTCGCAATTACTTTTTTTTGACAGTTCAATTACCTTTTATGTTGATGAAATGAATTTCTTAATGAAAAATAAAAGAATACAGAAAAACATAGAAAAAAATCAATTATCGGTCACATTGTAAGACTTTATGTTTACAACAGATTTCAATGAAATTACATTTACAAAGAAAATACTGTGAAATAAAAGGTTAAAATACAGTAGAAGACATCATGGTGTCTCTAATATGCAAACTAAAATATATCTACCAAAATATATATATATATATTATACAACGTCGGGAGGTATACAAGCATAAGGCTAACCTGATATATCGCGCGATGCCACTTCTGCTGCTAACACAGCAAGTCCTTGGGAGCTTTTTTTTTTTTTCTCCAATGCGAATCTCCTCCAATGTGAATTTGGAGACCATATTTACTATTTCTCTTTCATGCCAGTTCTCTCTATTGCTACCTCTCGTACTTTTATTTCCCTCCATACCATTCTTTCATTCGTTCTATCTTTCAGTCTTTATCAGGTGGGATACCTGCTAGCTAGGCTACACTTATAGGGATTTGGGGTTCTGGGGTTTTTGATGAACAATTTTTTATTTCTTTATTTAGGCGCTAATTTCTTATTTCTATACATTTTCCACTTATTTCTACTACATGTTTACTATTATAACTGGTACATATTTGCTCTTATATCTATTATCTGTTACTTTGTGTACTTTACATGCCTTTTGTACTTTTGTTATTTATTTCTTACTTGCTATTTTTTCCTTGGGAGCTTACTGGTGACCTCATTTACACGCAGGAACATAACAACCCTCTAGGGAGTTGTTATGCGGTTTGCGGTTTTCTGTGAGGTAGAGGTACTTCTCCAGACAGGCTGCTTTGATGCGCACTACCTCTCGTAAAATATCCAGACCAAGACAAACAGACACGTTAATGCACACAAATGTTTGTCCTGTGTGGGAATCGAACCCACGAGCGTTGGTATCAAAGTAACGTAACAGCGCGTTTCGCCACTGCGCCACCGAGCTCGTCATAATATAATTACTTACATCCCATTGTAGCATATTTAAAAAGAAACGGTGTGGATATCAGACTGACATATCAACACATGGTACAAACCGCAAGGTTAAGTTAAGGTCAGGTTAACTTAACTAAAATTGGTACTTATAAACAGCCGTGTCGGGAAACACACAATGCCTTTCCGGGCAACCTTTTGTGAGATAGCTTGTAATGAAGTTCAATTAATATAATGTGACAGACGTATACCTACAGTAGGCACAGTACAAAATAAGAAAGTCAGTAAAGTCCATGGCAAAGGTACACCAGCTTGCTAGGACTGGTAGATCTTTTCTTGTAAATTGTATTCGATTTTATAATAAGTAGCCTGAAATGATTTTGACGTTTAAATATATTTTTTTTTTCATTTCTACAATGAATATATTGTAGATATGAAAAAAAAGCACATTAAAAATGCTCCTTGTAAAAGGGCTTATTATAAAATTGATGAATTTATAACTAATAAAGATATCTGGAAATAATTTAGCACAAACTACATGTCCTTAATATTCCTTAATTTTGCTATTTGATATCATTATTGTAGCAATATGCTAATGTGAATTTATTGTGATATCTAATTGACAATTTTAAAAGAGACCTATATTGGCAAACTTCTTTCGGCATTTTCTTCGCCAAAGGTCATCTCTAAAATGCTAGCACATTAAAAAATAAAAAGAAAAAATAAGAGAATTGAATAAGGTACAATAAGACTATATTTCAAAAATGTAAGACGTGTCTAATTGCCCACGAGTGCCCAATGGTAAATAAAGAATTTTAATCTTTATTTACCTTTATCTAGAAGAGATTATATAGCTTTAGCTAGAAGAGACGAAACGTTACAATAGAGTAGATATTTAAAATGACTTTGGAATTGGAATTCAAAAATTTTAACCAATTTGAATATAATATACTGGGACATGTAAAAGGTTCACTTGAAAGAGTAATCAACAATCGATTAAGCAGTATCGTCATGTAGTCGAGAACGTCGGAACTACTCTTTAGAGTTTTGCGACAATCACTTATAGTAAAACCACATAAAGCTGCAATAATCGTACTGACTATTACTCACACAATCCATTGAATCGTTATATTTACAATGTCAGTTATTTTATAGATTGGAGCACTTCTCACTACAACAATTTTATTTACAATGCTGTTTTAATTAAGTCCATCTTGTTTCTTGCTTACCTTTTTATTTTTAACCGAGAAACAAGAATATTTGAACGCCTATGCAACGGCGATCGTATTTTTACAACGTGAGCGCACTGGTCGCAGTGGATACACGAAAATAGGAAAATTAGCATGATTCGGTGGCAATATATGTTGTACAAGATCGAACGTGTTTCGTATTATTTACAGATCAGCCTGTTACAATCTCGGCCGAGTTCTAGACTAGACGTGCGGTGGACACGTGGCCATAGAAAACATACATATCGCTATATCTGTGAACGTGCCAGAAACAGCGGCAGCGGCGGTAGACAAATACACCTAGTGTTTTTATTATATATCGTACATATGTGTGAGTAACTTATGAATTTGTTGCTGGTATAATAACTTTTTAAAAACAGACGGACAACAGACTGGATCGACCAAATGTGACATTTAAATCAAAATTGCTAGTGCAGTTATATTTTGTAACTACGAGTATCATCCTTATTCTAAATGAATGGAAATAGAAATAGTCGGAAAAAATAGCAAATATGCAAAGTCGTATATATGTTCCTCAAATTTTCGGCAATGATTGTGGTCTGATTTCGATTATTCAGACAAACACTAGTTCAAATAAAATTTCTAATAAAGCGTTTCACAAATTCAAATCTCTGATTCTACATTATATCGTGATAAGCTAAGATAATTACCACGTGTATTTAATCAAACTTTATATGAACAATCTATGTTTATTCTATAGCTGGGAATACTCATATATGTCTATTATCTATCTAAAAATTATAGCCACGGACATGTTTTTCGAAAAAAAACATATTTTTTTATTATGCACTTTTTAAAGTCTAAGACTATGTACCGCTGTCTCAAATTTCATTAAATTCGTTAATGTGGACTATAAATACATAACACTGGTCAACAAAAAATACTTTTTGAATGTAACAAGAAAACTTTTAACTAATTATGATTAGACTAAAGTAAAGGCTGATTAATTTGATATTGGAAAATTTCTAGTACGAAAAATTTTGTTGTAATCTGCTCGAATTTTTTTTTACTTTTATGAAACATAATTTTTATAATCTACATGAAATTATTTATAGTCTTAAGATAAAGGTTTCCATATGATTTTATTCTACGTTTTGCTTAGAGGGCCTGTTTTAAAGCTCAACAGTAATCCTCTAGTGCACGTGAGCTCTCCTTACCCTGATGTCTTATTATATTCTAACAATACTTATTAGGATCATTTTTATACTTTCAGGATATTATTCGAGAATCACTTAACTCAAAAAACACAAAACACAACCAAGCTAGATAAAAACATAATACACCGAATTAATAAAAATATGCCAAAATGATACCTACATTAACTTTACGATTGATAGCTGTAACACAAAAACTAGACCTGATCGAATGAAACTAAATATGGAGTTGTAATAGAAGTAGGTAGGTATTTCAAAATTGGTAAACAAATACCTTGTTACAAAATTGTATTGTCCAGTGATAAATAATTTCGAAGAAATCTTTGATGAAACACTATAAAACGATAACAATCAAATATAAAAACCAGTATGAACACGGAGTTAGCGAAAGAAGTGCAAATGGCTGTTCAAGATTCAATATTATTCTGTGCAAATTACACCATTGCCTTAAGATTTCGGCCGCTTGCAGTTAAGAGCCGTACGAAAGCCGCAACCATCGTATTAATTCCTTTTAATTATATAATTTATAACATCTTTAAGGTACGTTTTGTTTTTATTATTATACAATATTGTCATGATATGGTGTTATTAAATATGTAAAAAGATGTAATGGTGGTGATGAGCCATTCCCTACTAATTATTAAAAATGCTACAGCGAAGGAACATAGAAAATATCAATATTTAATAGGAAGTAGTTCGACTGAGAACCTTCACGATAAAAAATATCGTAGCGAAATAATAATTTTCTAGACAGTTGTCATGTTCCTAAAAGTATACAAAATTAAAGATGTACAATATGTTTACTATGTGACTCTGCATTTATTCTTAATGACAATGTAATTAATACGAGTAATTTCGCTGGCAAAGTATGTGCAAAAGTTTCACATGAAAGAGTGTGCAACTATAGAGTAAGCAAAGATTGTTATGTAGTAGAGAACGTTAGCACAAGTCTTTAGAGTTTTGCGACAACCACTTCTGGTGTAACCAGGTAAATCGGCAGTAATAGTATCGACTACCACTCACTTGCGCATTTATGTAAGGTGCCAATCAAATGCTTAATTGACAAATTTACTGATTGTAATTTACAGGCTGATTCACGTATATTCAGAGGGTATTACAAAATTTATTATAGAAGACACAGCAAAAATTAGTTATTAGTGTAGTAGTAATTAGTGTCACTCTTGCATTGACGACCCTGCAAAACCTCCTCATGTCTTTCTTGAAGAACCCCACGCTATAGTTCACAGGAAAAACCTCGACAGGGAGCTCATTTCACAACTTTAAAGTTCTCGGTAGATAACTTCTCCGGAACCGCACAGTACGTCACGATTGCAGCTCCAGTGTATGAGGATAAACTCCCAGCCGTGGGCGAGAGGTTCGAATGTAAAGTGAGGCTGTTGGCATCATGTGAAATAACTCCTCGGAATACAACCCGTTGTACAATCGGTAGAACACGCGAAAGGAGGCAAAATGTCTCCTCCAACTCCAGGGCTCAATGCCGTGTGTGAGTTTAAGATCATCAACGATGCTCACAGTTCATTTTTGCACCGAATCAAAAGGTCCTAGCTGGTATCCAGGTGCTTCCGCCCAAAGATGACTACCATGTGCGGTCTGACTTTTAATTTATATAACATGAGTCTTAGCCCCGAGCTGAAGTACTTGTGTCTATTGAGCACACCAAGTTTCTTGGACGCCAGCTTGATCTTCTGTTCCAAGTGAGCGCGTGTACTAAACATCGCTCGAGATCTTGATGCCGAGAATCTCATAGCTCTTGGCAATGGTACGGAGCGTATTCTGGAAATAAGGAGCTACAGCAAATGAGGTTTTCTTAGCGATGAACGTGCAAACGTGCGTCTTTATAGGATTGAATTGTATTAAGTTCAAACATCCATAGTCAGAGATTTTACTTAAACTTTACATATTATTTTATATATTTTTTAATTTTTTTTATTATTAACATTTCTCTCTAAAATCACGGCGTTTATCCCGGTCATTTGATAGGCGTGCTCGGGGATATGAATCCAACGCCTAGAGGCCCCTTTGAAAAGAATAATGTAATGTATTATGCCCGCTGTGACTTGCTTCGGGGGATATCAATGGGAGAATTTACCCATGAACAGGTCACGGCAGGGTATTGGGACTTTTGTCCAAATATGACGGAAGAAAGTGGGCTATTAAAATGAGATTTAGAAGTATTATTAATACTGGGCTATTGCAGAAGAGGGACGAACACATGCCATAACTATCATATTCAGATGTTACTTTTAGCAGGCAGTGGCTCGCGACTCACTAGATGGACCCCCGAATTGCCAGAGATACTCGGCCGGAGGCAAAGTTAAAGAAATTAAATTAAATTAAAAATTTAAAAAAATTAAAGTTACCAGTGTGAGTAACTCAGGGGTGTCGAGAGGTGTGCTGTGCTTTCTCCCAAGTTACTCGTGACGTTATGCCCTTTAATACTTCCACCCCTGGACCATATCACCTGCTGGAGCAATATACTCCATCGACTCCTCTCTGGACGGCCAACGAAGGCAAGCCAGAGCTCCTGAGAGTCCTGCGGGCCTTCTTGACTTTCCACTTCGACCGACTCCGACCGACGAAGACACACCGGAGACTAAGGCCCTGATCGACTCTCTGGAGCACTCAGATACTCGTGGTGTCGTTACGCACCAACAGCTCGCCACAAGCTGCCCTGCGAGCTTTATAATATTATTATTAAAATACTATCAATTTTTTGACACAAGTTTAACGCGGCTTTCCTCCACGGCCTGTATAATAACTGTCCCCGGTGCTGTCATCCGCATAACAATGAATGCCATAAATTGACAGCATCATTGATATGCAGTAGGAATAATGTCGGGGACAATACAGAGACCTGTTGGACGCCAGCAATGATATCCATGCTTTCGGAGCAACTACCATCTTCCACACCTTTTATGCATCTGCTGAATAAGAAGCTGGCAACTTATTTGCACATACCCTCAGGCAACCCGTACGATAGTAAATTCGATAGAAGACCGCAATGCGAGACCCGATCGAACGCTTTTGCCATATCTAGGCTGACAGCAATGCCTCACCTTGACTCTCAATCGCCGAAGCCCAGCGGTGTGTAAGATACACTAGAATATCACCAGTCGAACGACCGTGACGACAGCTGTATTGACGGTCGCTGTTCAACTCATGATCCTCTAGGTACGTCAGGAGTCGTGTGTTGTATGCATTTCGAACACAACCTATTGTCCAATTGGTAGAATAATTTAAAAAATACTTCTACTTAGAGCTAAGGGCTCAATACTGTACTCACGCTTTCGACCCTCAAAAAGTTTCATACTAAGTCTTTAAACCGAATCCGGGTATTGAGATGAAGTTTTACCTACATGAAAGTAGTTTTTCATGATTTTTAAATTTGTATATTGCCCGGCGGTAAATATTGCACTTCGGCAATCATGACATTTCCGGATACAAACGAATGCTAATTTCCATGTCCATCAATTATTAGATTTATCGTTTATCAGAATTTTAATTCAGAACTAAGTAGTAAAAGTTTTGTTCAAAGTTCTTGAAATTCCAGTGGCATTGGCTTCGGTTTTAAAATATTTATAAACATCGTAGATAATTTCGGTGACGACCTCATAATGGTCCCTTCTTTTACTAAAGATGCCATCGTACAACTTTAAGTGATTTAAAGTTTGGGGTTTTAACAACTCTGTATATATATTTTAAACTGGACGGGACCGCATTCTATCGCATTTGAACCACGACTAGCAAACGTCATATAGGTAGTGTACGACAGAGATAACGCTCTACGAAGCCGAAATTCCCCGATTGTCTCTTTCCAAAGTTCGAAGTGCAATATTTACCGCCGGGCACTGTAATTATACCACGAAAATATGTTCAGATGTGGTATGTTTTTTTTTCAGAACGTACACTGTCTAATATATTTTCTGCATGTGATACATTTTTAAACATTACAACCCTCATTAGAATTGTAAATTAAGATACAGGTACTTGAAACATTTTTCCTTAGACACTTTTTGAGCATATCGCCATATCTCCATAATAAGCTCATGTGTTGAGTGATGACATCAGTGCATTTGATGAGAATGAAGGCGGCTGTGAAACAACAAGTATCACACTGAGTGTTTTGACGAGCTCGGTGCCTCAGTCGTGAATGACGTGACTTTGACACCAACGCTCGTGGGTTCGAGTCCCAAACAAGGCAAACATTTGGGTGCATGAACATGCCTGTTTGTCTTGATCTGAATGTTTTAAGAGAGATAGGGCGCATCAAAGCAGCCCGTCTGGGGAAGTACCTCCACCTCACAGAAAACCGCAACCAAATAACAACTCTCTAGAGGGTTGTTGTATTCCTGCGTATGAGTAAGGTCACTAGTAAGCTCGCAAGGAGTTGCTATGTAAACAGCAGAGGAGGCATCGCGCGAGTGATAATTAATATATCGCAAGCGTTAATAGGCTATTATACTCGTTTTACATCAGGTGGGCCGTATGCTTGTATGCCTTGAAGAAGGTGTGAAAAAACTACATTACACTACTCACGATTGAATATCTTATTTTCAAACACTTTCTCACCGTTCGTCCTCTTAACGTAGCGTCTGAGAATGAAGTCAGTGCGTCCAATTGGATAGCATATTTTAATAGCATCTGGCGTCGCGCCACTCCCGTCGACAACCCTAATGTTTTCCTGTTTCCCCCTAATGTGCCTACTTAACGAACTAAACTTTCTTATCGAACAAACCAACAACTCAGTCGAGTTTCCAAGTAATATCGTAAAATTACTATGAGCTTTTGTTAAAATATGTTTGTACAAGAAGTATCTCTTATTTACCTTATTAACTGTTCATGTCCTCGGCACTTATTTACGACCGAAGGCAAACATTAAGCTTAATTAAAATAGGTGAATCCCATAATGTTAATTAGCTAAGGGGAACATAATTAATACAACCTTCTCCAAATGCTTACCAACACTATTTACATATTGCTGTGTTATATTTCTCATTACGGTAGGAATTTAAATTTTAAATATTTTCCTAGTAATCGTCCTTTGAGATATCAAAAATGTTTCATGAGTTGTCCTTTCACTTTAGCAGATATTTCTATAAAGAATTAGGTTGTACGCCCAAAACGAATTCTCAACAATCTTTTACCTGTAGATTTGTGCAATGTAGCATATAAACTAACAAGAAACATTAAAGAAAATTTTCGAGCACAATTCCACTCACATTTTTCCCCGTCCCAACTTTCCAACTACATTAACGTTTTAATCTAAAGAAATGGTCAGAATCTATTTAACGTCGCCGAATGGATACTAAAATGAAACTTTCGGTAATTCTTTACGAAGATTTAAGACTATTTCGCATAATAAAAATTCGTCTTTACTTTATTCTGGCAAGCGATCCCCTGTCGATACAATAAGACAGCTTGATGGATGCGATCACGATATTTTGTCGTAATCCGACAAACCTAACGACCAAATTCGGTTGGAAGGTTTAATAATACATCTTGGAGTACTATTTAATAGATTACGTTCATTGCTCACTATGTGCTCTTACCCAGTGAGAATGTCCATGTTATGCAACTAGCACTTAATTATTAAAAACTCGATGCCTTCTTTGCTCTTGTTGATCAAGTTTTTTACGTTTGATAAGTACTTTTATCCTAGACACTTGAAAGTTCAACATGTATTTTTTTGCTAATAATGGAGTAAAATAATAGCACAATTTTCATGGACAATCAAACCCGCACGCATTATCTGTTCACAGTATTATTCCTATTTTCAATAAGAATTTACTATGTGTAGCAATTTAGAATGTATATTCGTATGTATAGTAAGTCAATCATACGAACATCGACGACATGGTTTTGTAAGTAATAATAATGAGTTTAAGCCTCGATGAGTACATATCAAAGTGTAAATCAATGCAACCCCTGCGATAGACTTGTAACTATGAACAAATAATATTTATCTATGTATAACTTCACTCTAAATCTTTTGCGGGGTAGGCAGAGAGAACCGAGCGCCAAAACAAAGAACATTGTATCTATAATACCATGTTATGGACTTATACGATACTTTACAATTTTACGATACTATCACGAGTCTTTTTGTCATACAACGTCGGGAGGTATACAAACATACCTGATGTAAAGCAGGGTGATCTCCACTCTCTTCACCTACAACAGCGCCTAGACTGAATCCTATTCGCTGAGTGTGGTTAGTTGGGCGTACTACCCGTCTATGGCCTGCATCTAACCTCCTGCCGGGTCAGGGGACTGCCGCCTGTCTCCGACGGGGCCTCCTAGTGCACCCGGACGCATCTTCATGAACATTGGTTAGACACATCCTCGCGAGTCCTTAAAGCTCGTCCTAATAGGATGAAGAAAGCCCTCTGGGAACTGGGGCAAACATGTGGCGGGTTCAAGTCCTGAAAGTGAACATTATAAATGACTTAATTTTATAATATGGTAATATCATAAAATAGTAACACATAGAAGTTCGTAACAGGGAATAATAATTGTATAGAATTGACGAATAAATGAACATACTCTTAGTTTAATATAGGAATGTTATACTTTGAACGTACTTAGTAGTACATATAGGTATATTTAGAATACATAATTATGAAAAAAAAACGTAAAATTAAATAAATACACAATGAAACTAAGACTAAATTACATAAAGTTAAATAAGTATAGGTACCTAAAGTTAAGTATATAAACCCTAAGGAGTGTCTGTGTAAGCTGCAGAGGAGGCATCGCGCGAGCGATACTTAATATATTACTAGCGTTAATAGGCTACGGTAACTGCTTTACATCACGTTGGCCATATGCTTGTATACCTCCCGACGTTGTATAAAAAAAATCCTAAGAAGCTTACTAGTTTTCTATGAGGTGGAGGTACTTCCCCAGACGGGCTGCTTTAATGTCTGTTCGCGATAAATTCAAAAACTGAACGGATTTTCATGCGGTTTTCACCAAGAGTGAGACAGAGTGTTTCTTGAGGAAGTTTTAAGTGACATGACGATAATTGTTGAAAATTTGCGAAAAAGTCAAGTCGCCTGGGAGCTTTCATCGGATATTATACGGATATACAATAATAACCCTTAGCAACTTAAATATGTTATAGGCATAATATACTCTACTACCCGTGCGAAGCCGGGGTGGGTCGCTAGTGATATTATAAAATTATTAAAGTGACAAATGTCACTTCCCCTGCCATCGGACTTTAAACTCGCCGTATGCACGGTCAAGTTCACTTACAGTGAGGTGACTTTTTCTATCTATTTATAACTTTACGCCAAATCCCTTGCGGGGTAGGCAGAGAGAGCCAAGTGCCACGTGACTCGATCCTTACATATCTCACTCGCTTCTTTAACATTCATTGCTGTTCTCATGCACGCGCGCCGGTTTATAAGGCTCCTGACATCACCTTCTGATAGAACACGACCAATTTGCTCATGGTAAGTAAGTCTTAGCCTTCCTCGGCTCCTACATCCTTCCACTTTTGCATTGTATATCTGCTTCGTCATATTTCGTGAATTTTTCATTTAAATAATTTCTGTATAGTTGGCCGAAATCAATTATTGAAAGCTAAAATTCCTGCAACCCATGTCATAAATTTCTGTCTATGAACAAAGAACATTATTTATTATCCCCTGTCGGTTCAGGCGAGCAGTCCTAAAGAACAGCGAGACATCTGATCGTTGTTACTGATGACTAAAGAGCTGATAACTTTCTCGCTCAACGTATTAGCATTGCGATTCTGTGCGAAAATTCTGCCAGTATCGTTGACACTATGTCGCGGGGGCTACACTTTTATTTATTTTAAGTATATACTTATTTAACTTTACGTAATTTAGTTTTAGTCTCATTGCGTATTTATTTAATTTTGCGTTAATTTTTTTTCATAATTCTGTATTCTACATACATGTACTACTATAAAAGTAAGTTGATGTCATAGTCGCGTCATTCACGACCGAGCCACCGAGCGTCAATACGCTTGTTTTCTCAATCCGGTATTCTGTAGGATTTATATTCAAAATTCTAAATCTCATACAATATTATTTTTGTACATTTATCTACTGATAGAAACATTTTGTAGGCTTAAAGAGTTAAATAACTAAAAATGTTAATTAGTAAAATTGTTTGTGACAGTAGATTTTGACAAGACAATAAAATGATAGACATATATGTAGAAGAGTATAAAAAGTTTGTATTACATTATAATGATCGTTATTTTTGCGTTTCGTTTTAAGCAGACACAATGAATTTCTACTACAATAGCACTTGGTTTGACACAATGAATCATTTTGATCACTCTTTCTAATAGTTCTTAGTTTCATTCCGGTGAAAGGTAATGAACCATCATCGTCTGCTAATGTCTTTAACTTTCAGACTCATCAACATACTTTTTTATGTCACTGGTTCTTGAATGAATTCCCAGCTAAGATTTTCTCTAAAGACTACAGAGTGAGTTTCTTCTGAAGAGATCTTTACAGGGCTGTCCATAAATTATGATAATTGCCGATCTGATGATCGTATGCTTGTTTGTCACCTTAATGATATAAAAAAAAACTGTCAGCGATGTACTTAATCACTGTTATTACATCGTCAATAATTTGCGTAAAAAAGCAAATAATCGTTAATAATTTGCGTAAAAAAAGTAAAAATAAGCGCGTCTCACTCGCAGATATATGTAGAGGTAATTTTTTTAACATTTCTATTTGTATGCAACCTGTGACAAAAAGCGGGCGTGATCCAGCGCAGGGCCGCCTTTTGTGCATATGTGACAGGTAGCATATAAAAATAAATGTTAAAAAAAATCTCGTCCCAAATCGTTGCCGTTTTCCCACTGTGGATTTTGGCTTTTAGCATGTTCACAATTATTGCGCTTTGTTTTCTATCCACATGTCTAACTTTGTATAATACATTTTTGCCAAACAATATACATATTCTGTCGGCAATGGCGTAGGAATGTCAAATTTGTTGTTAGGTACATTACATTTATATTCACCACATCGACCCTTACTCATCCCACTGCAGGGATACGGGACTCCCTTCAACCGAAGGGGTTTAGAGCATACTCCACCATGCTGCTCAAATGCGGACTGGCGGAGGCCAGTATTTAAAACCGCCTGAGGGCCACTTACTTAGCTTAACGACTGTCATCTATGGAGAACAGCCGGGACCGACGGTTTAACGTGCCCTCCGAGAAACTCGAGATAGATAAACCCATCCATAGTCAGGCGGTGGTCGACGTTGCTTGACCTGCGTGTTCGGTTAGAATAACACGCGCAACGACGCCATCGAGTTCTCGATTTTATGATAATTATAATAATACGGGAATAATTTTTGTATGTCATCGTTTGTACTATGTGTTAATGTCAAGTAAACAATTCAAATTCACAAATACATAACATAGACAAAGGTTTAAAACTAAATATTAGGGAACAATCAGAAATTAATAAACATAAAAATTCTAAAATTACTCTCATGAACAAACAGACTGACGTAAACCATTCCCCACTATTCAATATCTTTTCGTTCACACCATCCACCCCCACCCTCATTCAATATAAGGGACGGCACTGCGATGGATTTTTCACCTTGTAGCATGTTATTCTTACGATTAACGTCTACAACGCCTGGTGATGCCTCGTGGAGAGGCGAAACACGTGTCGCAGCGACGACCAGGCCAGTCGTGACAGCGACGGTGGTGGTGGGGGCATGCGGATTCTGCTCCAGATGGCGGACTACCGCAGCAGCCGAGGCAGAGACTACCGGAGCAGCCATGGCAGCGTCGGCATGCACTTACTAACAGTAGTGGGTGGGTGCCGGCCGGCGCTAGGCCGCATGAACTAATTGGTGGCGGAAGCACACAAAGCAGGTTAGATTAACTACCTGCGCTCACGGTGAAGTAGTATGGTTGTCGTATTTCAAACTCATGGGCAGTGAGGGAGCTGCTACATATACATGTCCACCTGGCTCTAATTAGCAGCCGCCGCTGAGTTGACTGAGAACTTCGTTTAAAGTCGTATAGCTAGCGTTTGTGTTTGAGCGCAACCATTTCCATCGTTTCTTTAAAGTTTATTTATCTATATCTTTACTATACGTCCTTTACGGTATAGGCAGAAAATTGTAAAACATGAAAAATTAATCTACAAACCGCTAACGTGTACTTGTTGTTACCAAATGTAAATGATTAATTGAATACGAATACAATGATATGTGCCTAATAAGTATCTCCAATGCTATCAAAAAATACATAGCTAAAAATACTATCAATTAACATAGTATTATGCAAGTACACCAGAAACAGTGTCGGGAATAGCACAGAGCCTTAAGGAATCTCGATGTCAATGCTGGTATTTTGTAGGTCGACCTAATCATGAAGATATTTGTTTTTTTTTTATACAACGTCGGGAGGCATACAAACATACGGTCTACCTGATGTAAAGCAGTTACCGTAGCCTATTAACGCTTGTAACACATTTCACTCGCGCGATGCCTCCTCTGCTGCCTTTACTCCTTAGGAGCTTACTGGTAACCTCACTCACACGCAGGAACACAACAACCCTCTAGGGAGTGGTTATTTGGCTGCGGTTTTTTGTGAGGTGGAGGTACTTCCCCAGACGGGCTGCTTTTATGCGCCCTGCCTCTGTATTTTTATCAGTGCTCACCTAGTCATGAACTGCACGGTAGGGAAAAAAATTGTGACGATTCCAAACAAATGTAGCCATTTTTACGGAATAAAAAGATTTTGACTTTTGACTTTTGACTTTTTTTGACTCTCTTAAAACATCCAGACCAATACAAACAGACATGTTCATGCACACAAATGTTTGCCTTGTGTGGGAATCGAACCCACGAGCGTTGGTGTCACAGTCGCGTCTTTCACGACTGAGCCACCGAGCTCGCTTGTTTCTAAATATTTATCTATATCATCTATATTATTATCTTCACGCAGGTCCCTCGCGGAGTAGGCCGAGAAAATTAAGCGCCATAAGACGCGGTTCTTAGACACCTCACTCGCTTCTTTAACATCATAACTCTTTACATGCATGCTCACCAGTTCCCATAGCTCCTGAGATCATATTTGTGAATATTAGTTTTAATTAAATTTATATTATTTTTATATAGATGCCCCTTTCTTTACTTAGTAACCTTTCATCATGACTTTTCATTTTCCGCTAGTACCTATCAACGTCAGGAAAATACATAAAAAAAATAAAAAATTTAGTGAATAATATCATTTCTCAGTCTAAATACATTCCACTGATAGACACAGGCCGTTCTATGGCAAGGTTTCCACTTAGTTATAATTGACACAATTTCGTTAAGAAGTTTACGATGGCCCGTGAGATCGCGAGAACAGAATAATATTTAAGAGATTTCTAGAAAGCGATGGCTTATTTGCGCGTTATCAGCGGTACAAAACTATCATAGTATGAATTTGCATAGCACACTATTTTTTTACATATAAGATATAATATTTACATGTGCAAACATATCTTTATACAATACATATGTAGTACAGATATCTTCTTTACATTTTTATAAATAGATAAAGATAAAATAAAATCGTTATTTTACCATAGGCTCTTGATAAAAACTTATTAAGAAAAAAGTACATCCTTATTTCCCAGCGTTTAACGATTAAAGCTGTAGTTGACTTGAAATCTGTATTTAATTATTTTTTTATAATTTCGGATGGAACTAGGTTCACCTGTTTTGTAGCGGCATTGCCACTGAGAACTTACCAATGTATTTCGTGCACCACTGTATTCAAGTTCTTAGCACTTAATACAATGGCAAGCCCTCAAAAGTTGCCACTTCCACAATAACTCCTCAAATTTTTACTTACCTCACATAATACGACAAACATTTAACTATGGAGTTGCTATTAACCTAGGGTCATATGTTAGATTAAGCTTCTTGTGAGACTTCGCCAGTGTAGCGGTTTTAATATAGCTATAATCGCTCTCTCCTTCTACAGAGAATTTTTTATCCAGTGTCGTGACTTTAATTTTATTTCTAGTAAATATACAGCAAACACGATACACGGGTTTTACGTATCCTAAAAAAATCTCATTAATGAAAAATTAATATGCAACCTGCATATAAATTATTCGTGAATGAATTTTTATATCAAAACGGAAAGTGCAAAATACTTTATTACCATATACATATATACTTGCATCTAATATAAGCGCATATAGATATTGAATAAACTGGATAGCTGGATCATTTTGTATGTTTATTTTACTTCGAAAGGTGGAGCTTGCCCCTTTATAATAGGCACCAAAGGATTTTAATTTTCAACCTTCTTATAAAACTAAACAGTCATTTACGTAGCACACAAAAAATGACTTAGCTAAACGAAATATTGTGTTCGGCATTCTATTGTTAAAGTTGCCGTAAGTTACGAATTTACGATCTTCTATGAAATGAGATCATTCTGTTGGTAACAAGAGTGCTGGCAGGCGCGCAATAACATTTACTACTCGCATTTTAGTGTCGCAAGGGCATTAAGATAATTGAGTGCTAACAGGACTATTTTCACGCAAAATGAATTAGTTCAACTTATACAGAACTGCATAAAGCAAACAAGTTATGAGTGGGCGCGATGCTTATCACCATTACATAGTGCCAGGCAATTTCTGAGCCGCTTATATCATGGAGTTACGACTGCGTTATTCGGTAATATATGGGTTTCATTTGGTTAAAAGCTTTATACACTTGCTGCTCCAAACGCATTTTCAGTTGCGAGGATGCCATCATTAAAATTGTCCTGTCAAGACCAATAAAATTATCGATAAATCTCCACTCGAATAAATGTGATTGCTTTTTACATGAATGCATTCGCTCGTACGTATTTATCTAGGTTTACTTGGTTAACATTTGATTGCGACTGTAATTTCTGAGTAAACTTTGTTTTATTAAGTGCAAAGATGCATTTAATGTTCCATACTTACTACGTAAATAATAATGCATGCCACTCTGTCGGTCCATCTGCATCTTACGTGTACCATTCACCAGTTCGTCGCTAAAGTTAGTATAGTGTCAATATCAGACAAAACAAGTTTAAAACATTGTTTTAGATTTTTTGTGCCACGTCGAAAAGTACACAAGCATACGCTCCGCCTAATGAAAAGTGGTTACCGTAGTGGTGGCCTATACCTAACATAGAAGCTCCTTAAGAGCTCACTCGTACTCACTCACAAGGACGCGATAACCCTCTAAGTAGTTGTTATTTTACTTCGAAAGCCACTTATTATACATATATCCCACCACATTATTTTTATGTACCCAAGGACCAATTTTGAGAGGTGAGAACTGGTGATGTAAGATACAGGCCCTAAACCTAGTTTGTACACCAATCTCACACAATCTTAAGTTACGCGAAACCTACTCTTCTGTAAATGTATAATTTAAGAAACAAATTTATTGGAATGCAAGATTGTGTGATGATAATAAAGGATTATTGTTATTATTATTATTTGGCCGCGATTTTCGTGAGTTGAAGATTCTTTCCCAGTCGGCCTGATTTTAATGAGCCCTACCTCTATTAAAAATACCGAGACCAAGGCAAACAGACATGTTCAACATACGAATTATTGACTTCAGTGGGAATCGAGGAAATCTTGGTGTTAAATAAGGCTACCACTGAACGCAGCTCCTCAAATTATCAAAAAACAAATGCATACAAATATAAAGAGAGGCGGGACGTAAAAAGCAGTGACGTGTTATAATACGCCACGTCGCTCTTTTATCCGCTATTCTATCCGCTCAATGATTTCTCTAATTCCTTATCAAAACACCTTGAAATAAACAAGGAAACAGATAAAATAACTATGATTATTATTTATTTTCACTTCAACACTCTTAATATCCACTCTATCTACAATGTATGTGAATTTTGAAACTTCACTCAAACATCAAAGCGGTCAATCAATACCAAGAAACTGCTAAGTGGACGATTTTTTTCTTCACGAAGCTGGAAATTTCACGAGCAGCATGGCTTACCTGCAATGCTTTGACCTAATGCTGAAGGCCTTTTCCCTAGTATCCCGGGCCAAAGCTGCAATTTATTCTAAATTAAAAAATATACAATTCTTATCGTTATCTGTATTTGTCTCTCTCCGCGTTATATATAAAAAAGAGTTCTTTAAGTTACTAAAACGTGACCTAAACGTAATTCAAACTCAAGGTCAAGTTCGAGTCGAAACCTTTACCACCTCTAATTGTTTCAAATTTTTAACTACAGCGATACGGTAGGGAGATAGATTTTTCCTACAACATGAGCACACGAAATTGGAGGGACACCAGATGTTATAACCTTCCATATCATATCATAATCTTCTCTATTTGATTACGGTACTGAACTTACTAGAGATAGATAGAGATCTCAAAGTCAAGAAGACGTCGAGGTCTAATAGCTCTTGGTATTGTTAAGTGTCATGAATCCGCTTATTTGAATTATTGATTTGAGGAATGAATTATATAAATGAGTAAATGGGATTTTCACAGCGGTAAATGTGTATATTGGGCTTAATGGGGTTGCATCTTAATGGGGTTGATTCGGACTAAGTTCAACAACTCCCTGTCGGATACTTTAGTCAAAGTACCATCAATTTGAGATACAAGTTGATTACGTATTTCCTAAACAAGGGAATGAGGGATTATAGCGCGGTCTATATAATAAGTGTCGCATAGCGATCAGTGTCATCAAATTGAAAACATATCATTATATCACCAACAATTTTGACAGATTTTATGACAGTCTCCAAGGTTATGATGATGGTAACAAATACCCCTCTGAGCAAACATGCATACACCCACACCGTCAATTCAATATAAGGGACGGCACTGCGATGGATTTGTCACTTGTACCATGTTATTCTTACGATTAACGTCTACAACGCCTGATGATGCCTCGTGGAGAGGCGAAACACGTGTCGCAGCGACGACCAGGCCAGTCGTGGTAGCGACGGTGGTGGTGGGGGCATGCGGATTCTGTTCCAGATGGCGGACGACTGCAGCAGCCGAGGCAGAGACTACAGGAGCAGCCATGGGAGCGTCGGCATGTTGCATTTACTAACAGTAGTGGGTTGGTGCCGGCCGGCGCTAGGCCGCATGAACTAATTGGTGGCGGAAGCACACAAAGTAGGTTAGATCAAATTGCATGAAGAGGTTTTAAACATATTTTCTGATATATGCCTATCAAAATTTTTACGTAAGGTTTTGCATATTGAATTTTTTTGTGCTATGTGCATTTCTTTTTCTTTTCAACTTAATTGAAAATAAAATCTACCTAAGAAACAATGTTTGTCGTGTGATTTAATTTTAATATTCGTGTAATAAATAGCGTAAACCACAATAGATCATATTAATTCTTCCATAGCAGCAATATGATTTCGAGGTTTAGTCGCTTTCATCATTACCAAATTTTTGTTTAACGCTGAGGTCATACCGCTTTAAATAGAACGATGAAAACTGATAAACCTCATTGTCGATTAAGATTATATCAAGCCATGCAAAAGGGCATAATAACCGCTTCCCTTTTTATCTCGGTAAGCGCCCGATAAAAAGCCGGTCAAAGCAGTTCGTAAAAATTGTACAAAGAATATCCGAAGAAAAGTCTCAGCGCATTAGCAATCGATCAAAGCGCATAATGCCTTCCTTAAATAGCCCATGATCCGTAATCATTCTATTAAAATACCAGTTTTTCTTCAATCAAAGGGGTTTAGATTGTACCGTATTGGTAAGGTGTTGCTACCGGAAAACGGTATGACGAAGTTTTGTGTTTCTAGAAACTTAAAATATGTATGTTTCGTTTTCTAGAAGAACCGTTGACCTATTATCAAAACCTGTAATTCTACTTTGACAGATGTTTTACTAACAATCATTTTAATTTCTAAAAGTATTAAAGGTAGAAGTAACTTTTTCCGTATTATTATTTACACGGATTTTCATTTACTATCATTAACAAACCGAAAAGGGGAGGAAAATGAGGAGGCAAGTTGACAAGAAAAAATACAACAAATAAAAGGGGGGAGCCCCCACACCAAGTGGGCTCGGGGGCGAAGCCCCCGCCATAACAAATACAACTTGACCAAGGTGGGTAGGTTAGGTTCGTTAGGTTTCCTTCTCACCAAAACACGAGTGACCAAGGGAAGCGAGCGAACGAACACAAGTTTAGGGCGAAAGTAACAAAGGCACAAAAACAACTTCTCTAGCAATAATAGCTGCGGTTACACGTTGAGTTAGAATTGAAAACGTATAACATTCGAAAAAAATGACAATCTAAAATCGGAATTTCTGCAATGTATAACCATTTTAGCCATGCAGGAATCATATATCATTGCCATCATACTTACCTTACAAACGTTAAAATTTTTCGATTACAATATTACTACTACAATATTTATAGTCCTAAATGCTTATTTAGTATTAGGTATACTAATGACCCAGATTTGTATGTGTAACAGAATATCTACTGCGGGATTTTTTCTGGTGAACGTTACAGTAGAAAGGTAAAGGTTGCATATTTACCTTCACACCAATCTTGTACAACAGTTAAGAGTTGATGATGATTGTTTATCGTTGATCGGATTGTTTATCGTTGATCGGGCTAATCTCAGCAACTACCAAACATGGGAAATAGCGGGACTGAAAAATGTTGAAGTTGCCTGTCATTGTATTTCTTAGGTTTTCGCGATTGTTACACATTGAATTAAACAATTTTTAACGGAAGTATCGCGTATTTTATTTATTTTGTTGAACCTGACGTTTCGAACGCTTTGCAGCGTCCGTGGTCACAGGAAGACTAAGGTGGTATTTGTTTTACATTAGTTATTCAATTATTACATCTACCGACATGGATGGATTAATTATATATGTTCCGTTCACACAAAAATCGCTCACAGTGTCCGAACATTTTTTAGATCTTTGGGTTTGGGACTTGATTATTTTTAGGACTGGATCCCAAGCAGGTGGTACTTGCCAACCATCTTCTCTATTGAAATTGGGGTATTTTCTTATTTCAATAGCCTCGCGCAACATTCTCGGCATGTAGCGATTCTCCTTGGCGAGGATTTGTGGTTTATCGAACCGGATGTAATGGTTTGGCTGGTCCAGTGTATGTTCACAAGTCTAACGCGGCTTTCCTCCACAAGGGAAAGAGGCATGCTAGCACGGCCTGTATAATAAGTGTCTCCGGTGCTGTCGTCCTCATAACAATGAATGTTGTTGACAACATGTCATTGATGTATAGCAGAAACAGCGTCGGAGACAATACAGAGCCTTGTGGGATGCCAGGATTCTGGATATAGTCAGAAGTAAACATAAAAATTCTGAAATGTTTATTCGTATATTGTGGCGCACCTAAATTATATATTAGAAATCACTGGTATAGTCCCAATAGTCGCTGAATAAAATGATCATAGGCGCATTTCTGCTTAGAAGAAACGACACAGAATCGTATTGATTACAGGGAGCCGACTGCTACTTTAACGCATTCAGCATGACCTATGCCCACCCATCATCGCACCGAAAGAAATCAAATTGTCTTTCAATGGTTCATCGAGCGAATCAACGTTGACGTTCAATGTAGGCTGTAAAAAAACTGCAAGAGAACTTTCGGAACAAGAAAAGTTGTCAAAGTTGTGTAAATGGCCAACGAGGAGCAACCGGAGATATTTGTCTTTGCCTCAATGCTTTTTTGTCGAGTCAACAACTTGGGATGAAATAAACTAAGTTATTCGGCCGTCTAAGGATCTTAGGATCCTATCTATGAATAATTTTAGTCATCTCGACTTTTTCCATGCGCTGAAGGGCAGGTTAGGCCGTCGATCACCGCTGTTTTCAATAGATGGCAGTCGTTAAGCCAAATAACTATTCCCTGAAGGTTAGTTGTGTATGTGCAAGTGAGTGCAATCAACATTAATTTTCCAAAGAATTGCTGTAGTAGCACGATTGACAACGCGCGAGCGTTATATGCCTGTGTTGCAAGGTTATATATACCTGGATTGCATTTATAGGTTTCGGTAACCACTTTACATCAGGTAGGTCGTATGACGTAAAATATATTTATGTTAAAATTAATATTTTTTGTATGTTGAAGGCGGCCAAGTAAACCGTATTATTAGTAGATAAGGCAGACTGATGCGCACTAACCGTTGTGCCTTTGTCTCGCCCGCTGACGTCACACGGAGGGCGGGGCGAACGCCGGCACTTGCCCGGGCGCTGCCAGCGACCACAGAGTACATTTGTATCAGCGACTCCACACCTAGCTACGCACGAGAAGACTGTGCCGCTTTGCTTACCGCCGCGCATACGCAAACATCGCTAACGCATACGCTGCTGCTTGGCAAGAATTTGTGGTTTATCGAACCGGATGTAATGGTTTGGCTAGTCCAGTGTATGTTCACATACTGCAGAGTCTACTCTGGTAGTTGCAGAGTCTAGCGATGTTTGCGTATGCGCGGCGGTAAGCAAAGCGGCACAGTCTTCTCGTGCGTAGCTAGGTGTGGAGTCGCTGATACAAATGTACTCTGTGGTCGCTGGCAGCGCCCGGGCAAGTGCCGGCGTTCGCCCCGCCCTCCGTGTGACGTCAGCGGGCGAGACAAAGGCACAACGGTTAGTGCGCATCAGTCTGCCTTATCTACTAATAATACGGTTTACTTGGCCGCCTTCAACATACAAAAAATATTAATTTTAACATAAATATATTTTACGTCATACGACCTACCTGATGTAAAGTGGTTACCGAAACCTATAAATGCAATCCAGGTATATATAACCTTGCAACACAGGCATATAACGCTCGCGCGTTGTCAATCGTGCTACTACAGCAATTCTTTGTAAAATTAATGTTGATTGCACTCACTTGCACATACACAACTAACTTTCAGGGAATAGTTATTTGGCTTAACGACTGCCATCTATTGAAAACAGCGGTGATCGACGGCCTAACCTGCCCTTCAGCGCATGGAGAAAGTCGAGATGACTAAAATTATTCATAGATAGGATCCTAAGATCCTTAGACGGCCGAATAACTTAGTTTATTTCATCCCAAGTTGTTGACTCGACAAAAAAGCATTGAGGCAAAGACAAATATCTCCGGTTGCTCCTCGTTGGCCATTTACACAACTTTGACAACTTTTCTTGTTCCGAAAGTTCTCTTGCAGTTTTTTTACAGCCTACATTGAACGTCAACGTTGATTCGCTCGATGAACCATTGAAAGACAATTTGATTTCTTTCGGTGCGATGATGGGTGGGCATAGGTCATGCTGAATGCGTTAAAGTAGCAGTCGGCTCCCTGTAATCAATACGATTCTGTGTCGTTTCTTCTAAGCAGAAATGCGCCTGTGATCATTTTATTCAGCGACTATTGGGACTATACCAGTGATTTCTAATATATAATTTAGGTGCGCCACAATATACGAATAAACATTTCAGAATTTTTATGTTTACTTCTGACTATATCCAGAATCCTGGCATCCCACAAGGCTCTGTATTGTCTCCGACGCTGTTTCTGCTATACATCAATGACATGTTGTCAACAACATTCATTGTTATGAGGACGACAGCACCGGAGACACTTATTATACAGGCCGTGCTAGCATGCCTCTTTCCCTTGTGGAGGAAAGCCGCGTTAGACTTGTGAACATACACTGGACCAGCCAAACCATTACATCCGGTTCGATAAACCACAAATCCTCGCCAAGGAGAATCGCTACATGCCGAGAATGTTGCGCGAGGCTATTGAAATAAGAAAATACCCCAATTTCAATAGAGAAGATGGTTGGCAAGTACCACCTGCTTGGGATCCAGTCCTAAAAATAATCAAGTCCCAAACCCAAAGATCTAAAAAATGTTCGGACACTGTGAGCGATTTTTGTGTGAACGGAACATATATAATTAATCCATCCATGTCGGTAGATGTAATAATTGAATAACTAATGTAAAACAAATACCACCTTAGTCTTCCTGTGACCACGGACGCTGCAAAGCGTTCGAAACGTCAGGTTCAACAAAATAAATAAAATACGCGATACTTCCGTTAAAAATTGTTTAATTCAATGTGTAACAATCGCGAAAACCTAAGAAATACAATGACAGGCAACTTCAACATTTTTCAGTCCCGCTATTTCCCATGTTTGGTAGTTGCTGAGATTAGCCCGATCAACGATAAACAATCCGATCAACGATAAACAATCATCATCAACTCTTAACTGTTGTACAAGATTGGTGTGAAGGTAAATATGCAACCTTTACCTTTCTACTGTAACGTTCACCAGAAAAAATCCCGCAGTAGATATTCTGTTACACATACAAATCTGGGTCATTAGTATACCTAATACTAAATAAGCATTTAGGACTATAAATATTGTAGTAGTAATATTGTAATCGAAAAATTTTAACGTTTGTAAGGTAAGTATGATGGCAATGATATATGATTCCTGCATGGCTAAAATGGTTATACATTGCAGAAATTCCGATTTTAGATTGTCATTTTTTTCGAATGTTATACGTTTTCAATTCTAACTCAACGTGTAACCGCAGCTATTATTGCTAGAGAAGTTGTTTTTGTGCCTTTGTTACTTTCGCCCTAAACTTGTGTTCGTTCGCTCGCTTCCCTTGGTCACTCGTGTTTTGGTGAGAAGGAAACCTAACGAACCTAACCTACCCACCTTGGTCAAGTTGTATTTGTTATGGCGGGGGCTTCGCCCCCGAGCCCACTTGGTGTGGGGGCTCCCCCCTTTTATTTGTTGTATTTTTTCTTGTCAACTTGCCTCCTCATTTTCCTCCCCTTTTCGGTTTGTTAATGATAGTAAATGAAAATCCGTGTAAATAATAATACGGAAAAAGTTACTTCTACCTTTAATACTTTTAGAAATTAAAATGATTGTTAGTAAAACATCTGTCAAAGTAGAATTACAGGTTTTGATAATAGGTCAACGGTTCTTCTAGAAAACGAAACATACATATTTTAAGTTTCTAGAAACACAAAACTTCGTCATACCGTTTTCCGGTAGCAACACCTTACCAATACGGTACAATCTAAACCCCTTTGATTGAAGAAAAACTGGTATTTTAATAGAATGATTACGGATCATGGGCTATTTAAGGAAGGCATTATGCGCTTTGATCGATTGCTAATGCGCTGAGACTTTTCTTCGGATATTCTTTGTACAATTTTTACGAACTGCTTTGACCGGCTTTTTATCGGGCGCTTACCGAGATAAAAAGGGAAGCGGTTATTATGCCCTTTTGCATGGCTTGATATAATCTTAATCGACAATGAGGTTTATCAGTTTTCATCGTTCTATTTAAAGCGGTATGACCTCAGCGTTAAACAAAAATTTGGTAATGATGAAAGCGACTAAACCTCGAAATCATATTGCTGCTATGGAAGAATTAATATGATCTATTGTGGTTTACGCTATTTATTACACGAATATTAAAATTAAATCACACGACAAACATTGTTTCTTAGGTAGATTTTATTTTCAATTAAGTTGAAAAGAAAAAGAAATGCACATAGCACAAAAAAATTCAATATGCAAAACCTTACGTAAAAATTTTGATAGGCATATATCAGAAAATATGTTTAAAACCTCTTCATGCAATTTGATCTAACCTACTTTGTGTGCTTCCGCCACCAATTAGTTCATGCGGCCTAGCGCCGGCCGGCACCAACCCACTACTGTTAGTAAATGCAACATGCCGACGCTCCCATGGCTGCTCCTGTAGTCTCTGCCTCGGCTGCTGCAGTCGTCCGCCATCTGGAACAGAATCCGCATGCCCCCACCACCACCGTCGCTACCACGACTGGCCTGGTCGTCGCTGCGACACGTGTTTCGCCTCTCCACGAGGCATCATCAGGCGTTGTAGACGTTAATCGTAAGAATAACATGGTACAAGTGACAAATCCATCGCAGTGCCGTCCCTTATATTGAATTGACGGTGTGGGTGTATGCATGTTTGCTCAGAGGGGTATTTGTTACCATCATCATAACCTTGGAGACTGTCATAAAATCTGTCAAAATTGTTGGTGATATAATGATATGTTTTCAATTTGATGACACTGATCGCTATGCGACACTTATTATATAGACCGCGCTATAATCCCTCATTCCCTTGTTTAGGAAATACGTAATCAACTTGTATCTCAAATTGATGGTACTTTGACTAAAGTATCCGACAGGGAGTTGTTGAACTTAGTCCGAATCAACCCCATTAAGATGCAACCCCATTAAGCCCAATATACACATTTACCGCTGTGAAAATCCCATTTACTCATTTATATAATTCATTCCTCAAATCAATAATTCAAATAAGCGGATTCATGACACTTAACAATACCAAGAGCTATTAGACCTCGACGTCTTCTTGACTTTGAGATCTCTATCTATCTCTAGTAAGTTCAGTACCGTAATCAAATAGAGAAGATTATGATATGATATGGAAGGTTATAACATCTGGTGTCCCTCCAATTTCGTGTGCTCATGTTGTAGGAAAAATCTATCTCCCTACCGTATCGCTGTAGTTAAAAATTTGAAACAATTAGAGGTGGTAAAGGTTTCGACTCGAACTTGACCTTGAGTTTGAATTACGTTTAGGTCACGTTTTAGTAACTTTTTTACTTTACTTTAGAA
Source organism: Pyralis farinalis (assembly GCA_947507595.1). Classification (NCBI taxonomy): domain Eukaryota; kingdom Metazoa; phylum Arthropoda; class Insecta; order Lepidoptera; family Pyralidae; genus Pyralis; species Pyralis farinalis. Next base: position 25,815,458 of record OX382266.1, read on the forward strand.
CTCTTTTTTAATATACTACGTCGGGAGGCATACAAGCATACGGCCCACCTGATGTAATGCGGGTACCGTAGCCTATTAACGCTTGCGATATATTAAGTATCACTCGCGCGATGCCTCCTCTGCTGCTTCACAGCAACTCCTTGGGAGCTACTGGTGACCCCACTCATACGCAGGAATACAACAACCCTCTAGCTAGTTGTTATTTGCCTGGGGGTTTCTGTGAGGTGGAGGTACTTCCCCAGACAGCTTTGATGCGCTTCTCTGAAATAGTCTCTCTTACATGGTCACTCATGGTCAATTTCATATACAGAGAACACGCGGCGTAACATTTAACGATGAGATGGCAGCGGTAACATTATGGGTATTCGAAACACAGATTTACTAGTATTGAATATGTATAGCATGTTGTTGTTTACTAACATTTAATGTAAGGGATCACTGTCGCCTATCGTCGTCTAGATTCGCTAACGCGGAGAGAGACAAATACAGATAACGATAAGACTTGTATAATTTTTCATTTAGAATCAATTGCGGCTTTGGCCCGGGATACTAGGGAAAGGGGAGGCCTTTGTACAGCATTAGGTCAAAGCATTGCAGGTAAGCCATGCTGGTCGTGAAATTTCCAGCTTCGTGAAGAAAAGAATCCTCCACTTAGCAGTTTCTTGGTATTGATGGACCGCTTTGATGTTTGAGTGAAGTTTCAAAATTCACATACATTGTAGATAGAGTGGCTATTAAGAGTGTTGAAGTTCAAATAAAGAATAATCATAGTTATTTTATCTGTTCCCTTGTTTATTTCAAGGTGTTTTGATAAGGAATTAGAGAAATAATTGAGCGAATAGAATAGCGGATAAAAGAGCGACGTGGCGTATTATAACACGTCACTGCTTTTTACGTCCCGCCTCTCTTTAAATTTGTATGTATTTGATTTTTGATAATTTGAGGAGCTGCGTTCAGTGGTAGCCTTATTTAACACCAAAATTTATGGGCTCGATTCCCACTGAAGTCCATAATTCGTATGTTGAACATGTCTGTTTGCCTTGGTCTCGGTGTTTTTAATAGAGGTAGGGCTCATTAAAATCAGGCCGACTGGGAAAGAATCTTCAACTCACGAAAATCGCGGCCAAATAATAATAATAATCCTTTATTATCATCACACAATCTTGCACTCCAATAAATTTGTTTCTTAAATTATACATTTACAGAAGAGTAGGTTTCGCGTAACTTAAGATTGTGTGAGATTGGTGTCCAAACTAGGTTTAGGGCCTGTATCTTGCATCACCAGTTCTTACCTCTCAAAATTGGTCCTTGGGTACATAAAAATAATGTGTGGTGTGATATATGTATAATAAGTGGCTTTCGAAGTAAAATAACAACTACTTAGAGGGTTATCGCGTTCTTGTGAGTGAAGTACGAGTGAGCTCTTAAGGAGCTTCTATGTTAGTTGCGATCATGGAAAAGCGCACTCTCTGTATTGCGGGCGTTCATAGGCCACCACTACGGTAACCACTTTTCATTAGGCGGAGCGTATGCTTGTATAGTTTTCGACGTGGAACAAAAAATCTAAAACAATGTTTTAAACTTGTTTTGTCTGATATTGACACTATACTAACTTTAGCGATGAACTGGTGAATGGTACACGTAAGATGCAGATGGACCGACAGAGTGGCATGCATTATTATTTACGTAGTAAGTATGGAACATTAAATGCATCTTTGCACCTAATAAAACAAAGTTTACTCAGAAATACAGTCGCAATCAAATGTTAACCAAGTAAACCTAGATAAATACGTACGAGCGAATGCATTCATGTAAAAAGCAATCACATTTATTCGAGTGGAGATTTATCGATAATTTTATTGGTCTTGACAGGACAATTTTAATGATGGCATCCTCGCAACTGAAAATGCGTTTGGAGCAGCAAGTGTATAAAGCTTTTAACCAAATGAAACCCATATATTACCGAATAACGCAGTCGTAACTCCATGATATAAGCGGCTCAGAAATTGCCTGGCACTATGTAATGGTGATAAGCATCGCGCCCACTCATAACTTGTTTGCTTTATGCAGTTCTGTATAAGTTGAACTAATTCATTTTGCGTGAAAATAGTCCTGTTAGCACTCAATTATCTTAATGCCCTTGCGACACTAAAATGCGAGTAGTAAATGTTATTGCGCGCCTGCCAGCACTCTTGTTACCAACAGAATGATCTCATTTCATAGAAGATCGTAAATTCGTAACTTACGGCAACTTTAACAATAGAATGCCGAACATAATATTTCGTTTAGCTAAGTCATTTTTTGTGTGCTAAGTAAATGACTGTTTAGTTTTATAAGAAGGTTGAAAAGTAAAATCCTTTGGTGCCTATTATAAAGGGGCAAGCTCCACCTTGCGAAGTAAAATAAGCATACAAAATGATACAGCTATCCAGTTTATTCAATATCTATATGCCCGTATAGTATGTGCAGGTATATATGTATATGGTAATAAAGTATTTTGCACTTTCCGTTTTGATATAAAAATTCATTCACGAATAATTTATATGCAGGTTGCATATTAATTTTTCATTAATGGGATTTTTTTAGGATACGTAAAACCCGTGTATCGTGTTAGCTGTATATTTACTAGAAATAAAATTAAAGTCACGACACTGGATAAAAAATTCTCTGTAGAAGGAGAGAGCGATTATAGCTATATTAAAACCGCTACACTGGCGAAGTCTCACAAGAAGCTTAATCTAACATATGACCCTAGGTTAATAGCAACTCCTTAGTTAAATGTTTGTCGTATTATGTGAGGTAAGTAAAAATTTGAGGAGTTATTGTGGAAGTGGCAACTTTTGAGGGCTTGCCATTGTATTAAGTGCTAAGAACTTGAATACAGTGGTGCACGAAATACATTGGTAAGTTCTCAGTGGCAATGCCGCTACAAAACAGGTGAACCTAGTTCCATCCGAAATTATAAAAAAATAATTAAATACAGATTTCAAGTCAACTACAGCTTTAATCGTTAAACGCTGGGAAATAAGGATGTACTTTTTTCTTAATAAGTTTTTATCAAGAGCCTATGGTAAAATAACGATTTTATTTTATCTTTATCTATTTATAAAAATGTAAAGAAGATATCTGTACTACATATGTATTGTATAAAGATATGTTTGCACATGTAAATATTATATCTTATATGTAAAAAAATAGTGTGCTATGCAAATTCATACTATGATAGTTTTGTACCGCTGATAACGCGCAAATAAGCCATCGCTTTCTAGAAATCTCTTAAATATTATTCTGTTCTCGCGATCTCACGGGCCATCGTAAACTCCTTAACGAAATTGTGTCAATTGTAACTAAGTGGAAACCTTGCCATAGAACGGCCTGTGTCTATCAGTGGAATGTATTTAGACTGAGAAATGATATTATTCACTAAATTTTTTCTTTTTTTTATGTATTTTCCTGACGTTGATAGGTACTAGCGGAAAATGAAAAGTCATGATGAAAGGTTACTAAGTAAAGAAAGGGGCATCTATATAAAAATAATATAAATTTAATTAAAACTAATATTCACAAATATGATCTCAGGAGCTATGGGAACTGGTGAGCATGCATGTAAAGAGTTATGATGTTAAAGAAGCGAGTGAGGTGTCTAAGAACCGCGTCTTATGGCGCTTAATTTTCTCGGCCTACTCCGCGAGGGACCTGCGTGAAGATAATAATATAGATGATATAGATAAATATTTAGAAACAAGCGAGCTCGGTGGCTCAGTCGTGAAAGACGCGACTGTGACACCAACGCTCGTGGGTTCGATTCCCACACAAGGCAAACATTTGTGTGCATGAACATGTCTGTTTGTATTGGTCTGGATGTTTTAAGAGAGTCAAAAAAAGTCAAAAGTCAAAATCTTTTTATTCCGTAAAAATGGCTACATTTGTTTGGAATCGTCACAATTTTTTTCCCTACCGTGCAGTTCATGACTAGGTGAGCACTGATAAAAATACAGAGGCAGGGCGCATAAAAGCAGCCCGTCTGGGGAAGTACCTCCACCTCACAAAAAACCGCAGCCAAATAACCACTCCCTAGAGGGTTGTTGTGTTCCTGCGTGTGAGTGAGGTTACCAGTAAGCTCCTAAGGAGTAAAGGCAGCAGAGGAGGCATCGCGCGAGTGAAATGTGTTACAAGCGTTAATAGGCTACGGTAACTGCTTTACATCAGGTAGACCGTATGTTTGTATGCCTCCCGACGTTGTATAAAAAAAAACAAATATCTTCATGATTAGGTCGACCTACAAAATACCAGCATTGACATCGAGATTCCTTAAGGCTCTGTGCTATTCCCGACACTGTTTCTGGTGTACTTGCATAATACTATGTTAATTGATAGTATTTTTAGCTATGTATTTTTTGATAGCATTGGAGATACTTATTAGGCACATATCATTGTATTCGTATTCAATTAATCATTTACATTTGGTAACAACAAGTACACGTTAGCGGTTTGTAGATTAATTTTTCATGTTTTACAATTTTCTGCCTATACCGTAAAGGACGTATAGTAAAGATATAGATAAATAAACTTTAAAGAAACGATGGAAATGGTTGCGCTCAAACACAAACGCTAGCTATACGACTTTAAACGAAGTTCTCAGTCAACTCAGCGGCGGCTGGTAATTAGAGCCAGGTGGACATGTATATGTAGCAGCTCCCTCACTGCCCATGAGTTTGAAATACGACAACCCTACTACTTCACCGTGAGCGCAGATAGTTATGTCAAAAAAGGCCTAGGTGCTTTGGTTGATCTACTGTTATATCTCTCTACTGTGATGCGTCTATAGACAGTCTAAATTACGATGAATGCTGACAACCCAAGAACATAACGTACGAATTTAAAATCATGCAATTTGATCTAACCTGCTTTGTGTGCTTCCGCCACCAATTAGTTCATGCGGCTTAGCGTCGGCCGGCACCCACCCACTACTGTTAGTAAGTGCAACATGCCGACGCTGCCATGGCTGCTCCGGTAGTCTCTGCCTCAGCTGCTGCGGTCGTCCGCCATCTGGAACAGAATCCGCATGCCCCCACCACCACCGTCGCTGCCACAACTGGCCTGGTCGTCGCTGCGACACGTGTTTCGCCTCTCCACGAGGCATCATCAGGCGTTGTAGTCGTTAATCGAAAGAATAACATGCTACAAGGTGAAAAATCCATCGCAGTGCTGTCCCTTATATTGAATTGAGGGTGGGGGTGGATGGTGTGAGCGAAAAGATATTTAATAGTGGGGAATGGTTTACGTCAATCTGTTTGTTCATGAGAGTAATTTTAGAATTATTATGTTTATTAATTTCTAATTGTTCCCTAATATTTAGTTTTAAACCTTTGTCTATGTTATGTATTTGTGAATTTAAATTGTTTACTTGACATTAACACATAGTACAAACGATGACATATAAAAAATATTCCCGTATTATTATAATTATCATATAATCGAGAACTCGACGGTGTCGTTGCGCGTGTTATTCTAACCGAACACGCAGGTTAAGCAACGTCGACCACCGCCTGACTATGGATGGGTTTATCTATCTCGAGTTTCTCGGAGGGCACGTTAAACCGTCGGTCCCGGCTGTTCTCCATAGATGACAGTCGTTAAGCTAAGTAAGTGGCCCTCGGACGGCTTTAAAACACTGGCCTCCGCTAATCCGCATTTGAGCAGCGTGGAGTATGCTCTAAACCCCTTCGGTTGAAGGGAGACCCGTATCCCTGCAGTGGGATGAGTAAGAGTCGATGTGGTGAATATAAATATAATGTACCTAACAGCAAATTTGACATTCCTACGCCATTGCTGACAGAATATGTATATTGTTTGGCAAAAATGTATTATACAAAGTTAGACATGTGGATAGAAAACAAAGCGCAATAATTGTGAACATGCTAAAAGCCAAAATCCACAGTGGGAAAACGGCAACGATTTGGGACGAGATTTTTTTTAACATTTATTTTTATATGCTACCTGTCACATATGCACAAAAGGCGGTCGCCCTGCGCTGGATCACGCCCGCTTTTTGTCACAGGTTGCATACAAATAGGAATGTTAAAAAAATTACCTCTACATATATCTGCGAGTGAGACGCGCTTATTTTTACTTTTTTTACGCAAATTATTAACGATGTAATAACAGTGATTAAGTACATCGCTGATAGTTTTTTTTTATATCATTAAGGTGACAAACAAGCATACGATCATCAGATCGGCAATTGCCATAACTTATGGACAGCCCTGTAAAGATCTCTTCAGAAGAAACTCACTCTGTATACTTTAGAGAAAATCTTAGCTCGGAATTCATTTAAGAACCAGTGCCATAAAAAAATATGTTGATGGAGTCTGAAAGTTAAAGACATTAGCAGACGATGATGGTTCATTACTGTTCACCGGAATGAAACTAAGAACTATTAGAAAGAGTGATCAAAATGATTCATTGTGTCAAATCAAGTGCAGTAGTAGGAGTAGAAATTCATTGTGTCTGCTTAAAACGAAACGCAAAAATAACGATCATTATAATGTAATACAAACTTTTTACTTAACTTTTTTCTACATATATGTCTATCATTTTAATGTCTTGGCAAAATCTACTGTCACAAACAATTTTACTAGTTAACATTTTTAGTTATTTAACTATTTAAGCATACAAAATGTTTCTATCAGTAGATAAATGTACAAAAATAATATTGTATGAGATTTAGAATTTTGAATATAAATCCTACAGAATACCGGCTTGAGAAAACAAGCGTATTGACGAGCTCGGTGGCTCAGTCGTGAATGACGCGACTTTGACACCAACTTATTTTAGTACGAGTGGTACATGTATTTAGAATACATAATTATAAAAAAAATTTAACGCAAAATTAAATAAATACACAATGAGACTAAAACTAAATTACGTAAAGTTAAATAAGTATATACTTAAAATAAATAAAAGTGTAGCCCCCGCGACATAGTGTCAACGATACTGGCAGAATTTTCGCACAGAATCTCAATGCTAATACGTTGAGCGAGAAAGTTATCAGCTCTTTAGTCATCAGTAACAACGATCAGATGTCTCGCTAGTTCTTTAGGACTGCTCGCCTGGACCGACAGGGGATAATAAATAATGTTCTTTGTTCATAGACAGAAATTTATGACATGGGTTGCAGGAATTTTAGCTTTCAATAATTGATTTCTCTATACAGAAATTATTTAAAAGAAAAATTCACGAAATATGACGAAGCAGACATACAATGCAAAAGTGGAAGGATGTAGGAGCCGAGGAAGGCTAAGACTTACTTACCATGAGCAAATTGGTCGTGTTCTATCAGAAGGTGATGTCAGGAGCCTTATAAACCGGCGCGCGTGCATGAGAAGATCAATGAATGTTAAAGAACCGAGTGAGATATGTAAGGATCGAGTCACGTGGCACTCGGTTCTCTCTGCCTACCCCGCAAGGGATTTGGCGTGAAGTTATAAATAGATAGATAGAAAAAGTCACCTCACTGTAAGTGAACTTGGCCTTGCATACGGCGAGTTAAAAGTCCGATGGCAGGCGAAGTGACATTTGTCACATTAATAATTTTATAATATCACTAGCGACCCACCCCGGCTTCGCACGGGTAGTAGAGTATATTATGCCTACTAACGTATTTAACTTGCTAAGGGTTAATATCGTATATCCGTATAATATCCGATGAAAGCTCCCAGGCGACTACACTTTTTCGCAAATTTCCAACAATTATCATCATGTCACTTAAAACTTCCTCAAGAATCACTCTATCTATTGGTGAAAACTGCATGAAAATCCGTTCAGTAGTTTTTGAATTTATCGCGAACAGACATTAAAGCAGCCCGTCTGGGTAAGTACCTCCACCTCATAGAAAACCAGTAAGCTCCTAAGGAATTTTTTTATACAACGTCGGGAGGTATACAAGCATACGACCCACGTGATGTAAAGCAGTTACCGTAGCCTATTAACGCTAGTATTAATATTAAGTATCGCTCGTGCGATGCCTCCTCTGCTGCTCACACAGACACTCCTTAGGAGCTTACTGGTGACTTCGCTCACACGCAGCCAAATAACAACCCTCTTGGGAGTTGTTATTTGGCTACGTTGGTACAATGCCGCGGGGGTTTCACTTTTATTTATTTTAGGTATATATTTATTTAACTTTATGTAATTTAGTTTTAGTTTGATTGTGTATCTATTTAATTTTACGTTAAATTTTTAAGTACATGTATTCTAAATACATGTACTACTAAGTACGTTCAAAGTATAATATTCCTATATTAAACTAAGAGTATGTTCATTTGTTCGTCAATTCTATGCAATTATTATTCCCTGTTATGAACTTCCATGTGTTACTATTTTATGATATTACCATATTATAAAATTAAGTAATTTATAATGTTCACTTTCAGGACATGAACCTGCCACATGCTCGTCCTAATTCCCAAAGGGCTTTCTTCATCCTAGTAGGACGAGCTTTAAGGACTCGCGAGGATGTGTCTCACCAATGTTCAGGAAGATGCGTCCGGGTGCACTAGGCGGCTCCGCCGGAGTCAGGCGGCAGTCCCGTGACCCGGCAGGAGATCTGAACTTAGATGCAGGCCATAGACGGGTAGTTCGCCCAACGAACCACACTCAGCGAATAAGACCCAGTCTAGGTGCTGTTGTAGGTGAAGTGAGTGGAGATCGCCCTGCTTTACATCAGGTGGGCCGTATGCTTGTATGCCTCCCGACGTTGTATGATAAAAAGATAGACGCGGCGTGGCAGTTTATTTTATAGGTAATAATGTAGTGATAGTATCGTATATTCGTAAAGTATAAGTCCATAACATGGTATAATAGATGTAATGTTCTTTGTTTTGGCGTTCGATTCTCTCTGCCTACCCCGCAAAAGATTTAGAGTGAAGTTATAGGTACATAGATAAATATTATTTGTTCATAGTTAGAAGTCTATCGCAGGGGTTGCAGGGATTTACACTTTGATATGTACTCGTCGAGGCTTAAACTCATTATTATTACTTACAAAACCATGTCGTCGATGTTCGTATGATGGACTATATATACGAATATACATTCTAAATTGCTACACATACGAGTAGTAAATTCTTATTGAAAATAGGAATAATACTATGAACAGATAATGCGTGCGGCTTTGATAGTCCATTAAAATTCTGCTATTATTTTACTCCATTATTAGCAAAAAAATACATGTTGAACTTTCAAGTGTCTAGGATAAAAGTACTTTACAAACGTAAAAAACTTGATCAACAAGAGCAAAGAAGGCATCGAGTTTTTAATAATTAAGTGCTAGTTGCATAACATGGACATTCTCACTGGGTAAGAGCACATAGTGAGCAATGAACGTAATCTATTAAATAGTACTCCAAGATGTATTATTAAACCTTCCAACCGAATTTGGTCGTTAGGTTTGTCGGATTACGACAAAATATCGTGATCGCATCCATCAAGCTGTCTTATTGTATCGACAGGGGATCGCTTGCCAGAATAAAGTAAAGACGAATTTTTATTATGCGAAATAGTCTTAAATCTTCGTAAAGAATTACCGAAAGTTTCATTTTAGTATCCATTCGGCGACGTTAAATAGATTCTGACCATTTCTTTAGATTAAAACGTTAATGTAGTTGGAAAGTTGGGACGGGGAAAAATGTGAGTGGAATTGTGCTCGAAAATTTTCTTTAATGTTTCTTGTTAGTTTATATGCTACATTGCACAAATCTACAGGTAAAACATTGTTGAGAATTCGTTTTGGGCTTACAACCTAATTCTTTATAGAAATATCTGCTAAAATGAAAGGACAACTCATGAAACATTTTTGATATCTCAAAGGACGATTACTAGGAAAATACTTAAAATTTAAATTCCTACCGTAATGAGAAATATAACACAGCAATATGTAAATAGTGTTGGTAAGCATTTGGAGAAGGTTGTATTAATTATGTTCCCCTTAGCTAATTAACATTATGGGATTCACCTATTTTAATTAAGCTTAATGTTTGCCTTCGGTCGTAAATAAGTGCCGAGGACATGAACAGTTAATAAGGTAAATAAGAGATACTTCTTGTACAAACATATTTTAACAAAAGCTCATAGTAATTTTACGATATTACTTGGAAACTCGACTGAGTTGTTGGTTTGTTCGATAAGAAAGTTTAGTTCGTTAAGTAGGCACATTAGGGGGAAACAGGAAAACATTAGGGTTGTCGACGGGAGTGGCGCGACGCCAGATGCTATTAAAATATGCTATCCAATTGGACGCACTGACTTCATTCTCAGACGCTACGTTAAGAGGACGAACGGTGAGAAAGTGATTGAAAATAAGATATTCAATCGTGAGTAGTGCAATGTAGTTTTTTCACACCTTCTTCAAGGCATACAAGCATACGGCCCACCTGATGTAAAGCGAGTATAGTAGCCTATTAACGCTTGCGATATATTAATTATCACTCGCGCGATGCCTCCTCAGCTGTTTACACAGCAACTCCTTGGGAGCTTACTAGTGACCTTACTCACACGCAGGAATACAACAACCCTCTAGAGAGTTGTTATTTGGCTGCGGTTTTCTGTGAGGTGGAGGTACTTCCCCAGACGGGCTGCTTTGATGCGCCCTATCTCTCTTAAAACATTCAGATCAAGACAAACAGGCATGTTCATGCACACAAATGTTTGCCTTGTTTGGGACTCGAACCTACGAGCGTTGGTGTCAAAGTCACGTCATTCCCGACTGAGGCACCGAGCTCGTCAAAACACTCAGTGTGATACTTGTTGTTTCACAGCCGCCTTCATTCTCATCAAATGCACTGATGTCATCACTCAACACATGAGCTTATTATGGAGATATGGCGATATGCTCAAAAAGTGTCTACGGAAAAATGTTTCAAGCACCTGTATCTTAATTTACAATTCTAATGAGGTTTGTAATGTTTAAAAATGTATCACATGCAGAAAATATCTTAGACAGTGTACGTTCTGAAAAAAAAAACATACCACATCTGAACATATTTTCGTGGTATAATTACAGTGCCCGGCGGTAAATATTGCACTTCGAACTTTGGAAAGAGACAATCGGCTTCGTAGAGCGTTATCTCTGTCGTACACTACCTATATGACGTTTGCTAGTCGTGGTTCAAATGCGATAGAATGCGGTCCCGTCCAGTTCAAAATATATATACAGAGTTGTTAAAACCCCAAACTTTAAATCACTTAAAGTTGTACGGATGGCATCTATAGCAAAAGAAGGGACCATAACGAGGTCGTCACGCGACCGCAGCAGCCGAGGCAGAGACTACCGGAGCAGCTATGGCAGCGTCGGCATGTAGCACGCACTAACAGTAGTGGGTGGGTGCCGGCCGGCGCTAGGCCGCATGAACTAATTGGTGGCGGAAGCACACAAAGCAGGTTGGATCAAATTGTATGTAAATTTGACTTTCGCAAAATAACGCCTGAATCTATTAATTAGTATTTTAATAATAATATTATAAAGCCCGCAGGGCAGCTTGTGGCGAGCTGTTGGTGCGTAAGGACACCACGGGTATCCGAGTGCTCCAGAGAGTCGATCGGGGCCTTAGTCTCCGGTGTGTCTTCGTCGGTCGGAGTGGAAAGTCAAGAAGGCCCGCAGGACTCTCAGGAGCTCTGCCTTGCCTTCATTGGCCGTCCAGAGAGGAGTCGATAGAGTATATTGCTCCTGCAGGTGATATGGTCCAGGGGTGGAAGTATTGAAGGGCAAAACGTCACGAGTAACTTGGGAGAAAGCACAGCAAACCTCTCGACACCCCTGAGTTACTCACACTGGTGTTGCCTCCGGCCGACTATCTCTGGCAATTCGGGGGTCCATCTAGTGAGTGGCGAGCCACTGCCTGCCAAAAGTAACATCTGAATATGATAGTTATGGCAGGTGTTCGTCCCTCTTCTGTAATAGCCCAATACTAATAATACTTCTAAATCTCATTTTTTTATTTTAATAGCCCACTTTTTTCCGTCATATTTCGACAAAAGTCCCAATACCCTGCCGTGACCTGTTCCTGGGTAAATTCTCCCATTGATATCCCCCGAAGCAAGTCACAGCGGGCATAATACATTCCATTATTCTTTTCAAAGGGGCCTCTAGGCGTTGGTTTCATATCCCCGCGCACGCCCATCAAATGACCGGGATAAACGCCGTGATTTTAGAGAGAAATGTTAATAATAAAAAAAAGAAAAAAATATATAAAATAATATGTAAAGTTTAAGTAAAGTCTCTGACTGGGGACGTTTGAACTTAATACAATTCAATCCTAGAAAGACGCACGTTTGCACGTGTAATGATACAACGTAGATTATATTTTGATGAGTTATATTGTGGAATTGATAGCGAACTTAGCTGTGAATACATGTACTTCGAGGGGTCGTATGTCTCCACGCGACAGCGCGTGATGGATATTTCATAAGTGTGATTTTCGGGAATTTATAACCGCATGTCGTATGAATATCATAAAAAAATGCTATGCATGGTGACAGGAATTTGTAAATTGCATGGTGAGCATTGAAAATAAACCAATTAGTTAGGCCGTCCGGATGTCATAAAATTGGAAAGCGGCCGTCTACAAATTAAGCACAAAGCAATTTTTAAAAGCTATCGATAACAAAAGACAGCCGAAGACAAAGGAAGGCGGCCTATCAATTGTATCGTATTGAAACATGAACGGGGCTCTAAAAGGTTTGCACGTGCATGAAAGAGCGGCGACAGGGAGTCGCCGGCTCGGGCGTGGGAAGTCGCCGCTGTTACCGGGCGATAATTAAGTTGACGAATCAGAGTGCGCGTCACCCCAGCGCATGGGACGGGTGCGCGGTGGAGCGGGGTATGTAGGCGCGCGGCTGAACGAGGCATTCGGTTTTCGAGAGTACTGGCGGTCGGACGTTCGACATCGTGGCGCGTATCATAATAATTACTGTCGATTCGATCCCGGAGTTCGCGCGGTGCGGTCGTGCGACGTCGCGGCTTTTATCATAATAATTAATTCGGTTTAGAGATACTTCTTGACGGGAAATAATACGCGTACAAAGGGTCGAGTACTCGAACTCCCCACGACACGCGAAGGCGCCGAGATCAGCGTAGCAACACCGCCGAGGACAGCCCACGGCCGCCGACTCCACGCTGCACAGTACGAGACCACGAGTTCTTCGCGGGACCGCAGCTTAGCCCAATTAAGTTAACCTGCTAAAGCTAAGTTTAGCCCTAAGAATAGTATTAAATATATGTTGAATTCTGCATTGTTTATACAATTTCTATGTCGTGTCTTTTCCACAGATTACGCGTCCGCGAGTAAAGTAAAATCATACGCCTATGCCTAAAATCTGTGGCATAGTGGCTAAGTTAAAGTTTGTCTTGAAAGGTACCTCTGAGTAAGTGAGATTGGATGACGAATTCATACAATCTCGCTGAGGCGAAGGGTTTTTTTTATTTGCTGGCGTTTATGAATGGAGCGCTTGTGATAGCCAGGGGCCCATTTATATGCGCCTTTTAATTTTAGTGGCGGCAGAGTACCTTTAGCTTATAGTATTATTCTAGCATAGCTTGCGGGGTTGATAAGTGCATGATATTATTACATCTGGAGACCGCTCTCCAGGTGAGCCGATTTGCGGCAAAAATTACACACAGCCCGATTTCTGTAGACTCAACTGGATTCGCTAGCGGCTCTGAATTGTTTACTCAGACCACTTAAACTCACATGTGAAATTGCCCAGCCTATAAAATATACCACAATAATCCTGTAAGGATAATTAATGATAGTGTACACTATACTCAAAATAAGTATAATTATTTGCGCAGCGATCAAAAAAATAAGCAAAATTCTACGAGATTGGTATAATGACAGAAGTCACTATATTAATCGCGTAAGCTGATTATAGCAAAAGTCAGAGGAAATTTTCCTGACCTCCAATTAAAAGACTGCGCAGACGCTGAGGCTAGCTAAAGGTTTAAGACCTAAGCATTATCCTGGTCAGTAAAAGGTTCAGGCGCTCCTGTCAAGTATTCCACAAAGAACCGTTATACACGCCATAATAGCGTGCCTACAACCGACTAACTGTCAATTCCCTGAACCGCTCTTAATGTTTATAGATTCACGCTAATAATTGAAATTCTCAACAAATGAAGCAAACTAGACGATCGCTTTAAGTCACTTCAGGCTGCATTCCAGCAGTATCAAGGCCACGTCATCTTGGGTTGCCTTACAGATGCTGCCGATGACCACAGGATATTTGATTCGGACTAAAATAATATAATCAGTTCGACAAATATTCTTTAAGAATCAAATTGCTATAAATTACATACACAACGTAGAAACATTTCAAGGACATAGATAACTACGAATATTATATTCACAATTTCGGAATCTATAAATAATAGGTAGGTTAGACATAAAAGCCATTAAGGTAGATTAGTTAGGTATATTATAACGATAGGAATAGTTAGGTGTTTATGTAGTGAATGCGTTTTACTGTTAGACATAAAAGCTATTAATGTAGATTAGTTTAGGTATATTATAAAGGTTTATAAATATCGGTTGCTTACTGTTGAACAACTAGGAGAGTAATAATTTAATTACATTGTCCGATTGAGAAAATTGGGTATAGTTAATTGCATTGTTTAATTAATTACGTCAGGAGGAATTGACCATCAAGTTACAAGTGCAAATTTAGTAGATAGGCAAAGTAAGTTAATAAAGTTATTTGAATAGATAGCGTATTTTGAATAGACGTTGTCTGCAAGCGATAAGCAGGCACCTGCGTGTAGGATATATAGGTAAATAAGCGAACTACTGATTAGTAAAATGGGCCGAGGCAGGAAGCCACGTGTGACCAGCAAACAGCCGAAAGGTACTGAGGACAGTAATGCTTCAACAAATTCAAACCCGGAGACGAGTCAGATGACTCTATTACTGTCGCAAATTTTACAACGTTTGGAGAATTTAGAGCAGGCTAGGGCGAGTAACTCCGTTACGTCCGGTTCGGAAGCGAGCGTGCCGTCTACCACTAACCGCGAAAACTTTGTGCTGAATGAGTCAGAGCATAAACAGGTGTGTCTAATTAAGATGTCACAAAAACTACCACAGTTTGACGGGCAAAAATCAAATAACCCTATGCTGTTTCTAAGGGATTTGAGGAATTACATAGAGATGTCTGGGAACAGTTTTAGTTCAGGTAAAGCTTTGGCGTTTGCCATAGAGAGTTTGATAGGGAGCGCAAAGACGAGGATGAATATATATAGGGATTCTTGGGCTAGCTTTAGCGACTTCGAAAGGGATTATAAGCAAGTATTTTGGAGTAACTGTGAACAGGAGTTGATCAGACAACGGTTCATGATCGCGAAATACGACGATAGAGTAGGTACAATGGAAGAGTATTTTGCAGACCAGTTAAATAAAATATACGGGTTATCTTTACCTTTTACCGAGACGGAAAAGGTAAATACCATATTCAGGCAATTGCCTCAGCATGTGCAGGTAGCATTTTTCGCGAGGAATGAGAGTATGTCAGTTAAAAATGCAGTGGAGTTTCTGCGTCATTTAGAACGGAACGTACGCAAAGAGGCGAGCGTAGTGACGTCAGCCGGTACATCTGAAGGCCGCGCGACGTTCAGACCAAGTCGTGGGACTACGAGATATGGGTCAGTGCGGGTGAATACGATTCGCTATAATCATCTGACGAATCGACAAAGACGATACCCATATGCTAACCGCGGACAGAATATGCGAGGTCGGGGTTTGTATAACAATAGTACTAGGCAAAATAGGGCGCAGTTGAGGCCGATAGAATTCACACCAGCTTTAGATGCGCCGCGAGCTAGTGAGACGAATAAGAGCCTAGCAACAGCGGAAAAACCTGATGCTGTATCAAAAAACTAATTTCGGGGGAAGGGGGGGGATTCGCTTTACGTTACTTAATGCGATTAGGCTGGGCGCCGAACAACGAAAGCGCTAAGCATAAACTATATGAAATATGTGACATGGGAACGAATATGGGTTTAGAAGAGTTGACGCAGTTGTTAACACATAGGGCGGAGGAGTTTCGAGTCTGTTTGGCAGATACTTCAGAGGTGGAAAGCATGAATAGGCATAATAAGTCCTTATGTACAGTGTTTAGAGATATAGATGTCTTAGACGCGGATCAGGAGCAAGATAGGAGGCTAGCGTTGCCGGAAGTGAGAGTTGAAATAGGTGAGATTCAATTAAAGGGTTTGATTGATTCTGGGAGTGAGGTGACGTGCCTGAGACAAGATTGTTTTGAAAGAGTAAAGGGACGTTTGAGCCAGTTAGCTGAGATACCTATACCGGCTGTTCGAATCGCCGGGGCGTTTGGTATTAGTAAAGAGAAGTTAGGAAGCTTGGTCATAGTCCCTATCAAGATAGGTGAGTGTACCATCGATACACCCACGTTGATTCTAAGGAAGCTACCTAAGGAATTAATATTAGGATTTGATTTCATACAGTTAGCGCGAGGAGGTTTGGTATGTACAGACGGAACGAAGTTCGTTATTAATGATGGTAATGTGATTTGTGAGATAGATCTGGAAGAGCGAGAGCGCGGTCAAATCCAATGTTGTACGTTAGAAAAACATTCGGAGAAATCAGTGGTGGGTAAGATAGTTGAGTACGTACAAGGGACATCGTTGTCAGCCGAGCATAAATCTAAGCTGTCGGCTGTGTTAACGAAACATGTCACGCTATTCTCCGATAAGATTGGTCGCACGACCAAGTATATACACGAGATTAGAATGAAGGACGATAAACCCTTTGTTAAGCGGTCATATCCCATACCGCATGTTTATCGCGAAAGAGTTAAGGCAAGGTTAGACGAAATGGAACGGGGAGGTGTAATTAGCAGACAGGCGACGGACTACAGTAGCCCATTAACGTGTACGTTGAAAAAGAATGGAGAGATTCGGATATTATTGGACGCGCGCGAGCTAAACAGATTAATGGCCGGGGAAACGGAAAGCGCACCGCTCATGAGTGATATATTACAATCGGGTTCCAGAATAAACTATATTGCTGTAATCGATATAAAGGACGCGTATTTTACGATTCCATTGGCTCACGAGTCTAGGAAATATACCGGTTTCGTGTTCCAAGGGAAGAGTTATGTGTATAATGTACTACCACAGGGACTCAAAACGAGCGTGGGCTCATTCTCAAGGGCGATGGATTTGATACTGGGGCCGGAAGTGCGAACGTACTGTTGGAATTTTCTTGACGACTTAGCTATTTTCACGGATGGGGGCCTAGACGAACACATACGTCAGATCGATACGGTATTGACCAGGTTACGTGAAGCCGGATTTACTTGTTCATTAGAGAAATGTAATTTTGCCGCTAGGGAGGTGAAGCTTTTAGGGCACATTTTAAGCACTGAAGGAGTTAGTTTAGACCCAGCGAAGGTAGAGGCTGTTTCAGATTATCCTGCACCGAGGACAGTGAAACAATTACGTTCATTTTTGGGGTTTGTAAACTATTTCCGTAGGTTCATACGGGAATTTGCGTTATTAACAGAACCATTGTATAGATTGTTACAGGCGAGAGTAAGATTTACGTGGGGTACAGAGGAACAGGACGCGTTTGATAGGTTAAAGGTAGCGTTTACACAGAGCGTCATGCTGTCACAGCCAGAGTTCGGTAGTGTATATTATGTGCAGACGGATTCCAGTTCGATAGGCCTGGGCGGGTATGTTTACCAATTAGATAAGAACGGGTTCGAGAAAATAATAGGATTTTGTTCGTACGCATACAAAGGGCCGCAAACACGGTGGTCCGTCAGCGAACAGGAGTTCTATGCTGTGATTTATACATTGAGGAAATTTGAAACGTATTTGAGAGGAGCCAAAATCGTGATAAAGACAGATCATAAAAGTCTGACGTTTATAAAGTCTTGGAAATTGCTCGGGGCGCGAATTACCAGATGGATAATGTACTTAGAACGGTTTGATTACGAAATACAGTATATTCAGGGACGTGATAACATTATACCTGACATTCTGAGCAGGCACATACGAGATGCAGGGTCGGAAAAAGTGGGTAGCACTGCACAGCCGCACATATACTGGTTTAAGACGGCTAGTCGTGGCACGGTATTACAAAAATTAAAACAGATTGCCGAGTTGCAAAACGATGATCCGAAGTTAAAACATATCAAAGATTGTTTAGGTCAGGGGAAGGCCAGCCTAGAGGTCAAGGGCTTTAAGTATTACAAATTAGTCGGAAATACATTGTACTTTAGCATACCTACGCAGGAAAAAAACCTATTAGTCATACCAAAGTCACTACAGGAGGAATTAATAATTCATATACATGAGGAAATAGGTCATTTTGGGCAGTATAAAATAATGCCTATTCTGAGAACGCGTTATTATTTTCCTAACATGAGCAAGATAGTTCGTGACGTAATCCGCACGTGCGACATATGTCAAAAGGCAAAACCCAGCGTTAGTAACACAATAGGACCATGTCAGCCAGTTTCAGCTAAAGCTTTAGGAGAAAAGGTCTTCGGGGATTTGTATGGGCCGTTACCTGCGGGTAAGTTTGGTTACAAGTACATATACGTTATGCAGGACGTGTACAGTAAGGTCGTACGGTTGTATCCATTAAGGGTCGCGAGTGGGCGTAGCGTACTTGCGTGCGCAAAACGATTTCATAAGGAGATACCTATCAGGACGATAATCACCGACCGAGGACCACAGTTCATTTCGAAGACGTGGATTGAAAGTTTACGTGATTTAGATATAAAGGTGACGCACACTTCAGTGTATTGCCCAAATTCGAATAGCGTAGAGAGGGTCAATCGCGAGTTAGGAAGAATGATCAGGACATATTGCTTCGGGTCCAACAGAAGTTGGGTGAATATGTTGACCGATGTAGAAAGGTGTTATAACAACGTTACACATAGTTCTACAGGGTTTGCACCCGACAGACTAGCGTTTGGGAGGCAAGAGTTGTTAACTATTGACAGTGCGTTAGGTGATGAGTGGACGAAACGATATCTAGCTAACGAACCACAGATTAATCACGAAAAAGCATTGAAAACCGCGGAGAAGACAAGCATGTACAGGAAGCGTCAATTTGACAACAGGCATAGGTTAGTCATTTACCGAATAGGTGATTATGTGAAGGTGAAGACCTTTGTACGATCGGACAAAGAACATAAGATAACGCGGAAATTTTCCTTATTATATAAGGGGCCATTTGTTATAGTGGGCGTACCGTATCAAAACTGTTATAGTCTGATGGAACCAGAATCTAATAAGATTGTTGGAAATTATAATGCGGTGAATTTAGCCAGATATTTTATACGAAAGAAGGAAGTGACGATTCTAAGTAAGGAGGTAAATAAATGAACAGGACGTTAGGTATGGAGTAAAAGCATAAGGGCGATGGTTAGTAGTTTAGAACAAAGAGCAATGATGATATAGACGAATAGGGCTATCGAACGATTGAGGTCAGGGTGTGGCACTAAGAGCGGGTTCAGAGAGAATTGGAGAGAAAATTTTAAGATAGGGTACATATGAGATTAAGATTTTGACGAGTGAGTATCGGGGACACCAACTCACAAAATCTGGGGAAGGTTCTGTAATGATACAACGTAGATTATATTTTGATGAGTTATATTGTGGAATTGATAGCGAACTTAGCTGTGAATACATGTACTTCGAGGGGTCGTATGTCTCCACGCGACAGCGCGTGATGGATATTTCATAAGTGTGATTTTCGGGAATTTATAACCGCATGTCGTATGAATATCATAAAAAAATGCTATGCATGGTGACAGGAATTTGTAAATTGCATGGTGAGCATTGAAAATAAACCAATTAGTTAGGCCGTCCGGATGTCATAAAATTGGAAAGCGGCCGTCTACAAATTAAGCACAAAGCAATTTTTAAAAGCTATCGATAACAAAAGACAGCCGAAGACAAAGGAAGGCGGCCTATCAATTGTATCGTATTGAAACATGAACGGGGCTCTAAAAGGTTTGCACGTGCATGAAAGAGCGGCGACAGGGAGTCGCCGGCTCGGGCGTGGGAAGTCGCCGCTGTTACCGGGCGATAATTAAGTTGACGAATCAGAGTGCGCGTCACCCCAGCGCATGGGACGGGTGCGCGGTGGAGCGGGGTATGTAGGCGCGCGGCTGAACGAGGCATTCGGTTTTCGAGAGTACTGGCGGTCGGACGTTCGACATCGTGGCGCGTATCATAATAATTACTGTCGATTCGATCCCGGAGTTCGCGCGGTGCGGTCGTGCGACGTCGCGGCTTTTATCATAATAATTAATTCGGTTTAGAGATACTTCTTGACGGGAAATAATACGCGTACAAAGGGTCGAGTACTCGAACTCCCCACGACACGCGAAGGCGCCGAGATCAGCGTAGCAACACCGCCGAGGACAGCCCACGGCCGCCGACTCCACGCTGCACAGTACGAGACCACGAGTTCTTCGCGGGACCGCAGCTTAGCCCAATTAAGTTAACCTGCTAAAGCTAAGTTTAGCCCTAAGAATAGTATTAAATATATGTTGAATTCTGCATTGTTTATACAATTTCTATGTCGTGTCTTTTCCACAGATTACGCGTCCGCGAGTAAAGTAAAATCATACGCCTATGCCTAAAATCTGTGGCATAGTGGCTAAGTTAAAGTTTGTCTTGAAAGGTACCTCTGAGTAAGTGAGATTGGATGACGAATTCATACAATCTCGCTGAGGCGAAGGGTTTTTTTTATTTGCTGGCGTTTATGAATGGAGCGCTTGTGATAGCCAGGGGCCCATTTATATGCGCCTTTTAATTTTAGTGGCGGCAGAGTACCTTTAGCTTATAGTATTATTCTAGCATAGCTTGCGGGGTTGATAAGTGCATGATATTATTACATCTGGAGACCGCTCTCCAGGTGAGCCGATTTGCGGCAAAAATTACACACAGCCCGATTTCTGTAGACTCAACTGGATTCGCTAGCGGCTCTGAATTGTTTACTCAGACCACTTAAACTCACATGTGAAATTGCCCAGCCTATAAAATATACCACAATAATCCTGTAAGGATAATTAATGATAGTGTACACTATACTCAAAATAAGTATAATTATTTGCGCAGCGATCAAAAAAATAAGCAAAATTCTACGAGATTGGTATAATGACAGAAGTCACTATATTAATCGCGTAAGCTGATTATAGCAAAAGTCAGAGGAAATTTTCCTGACCTCCAATTAAAAGACTGCGCAGACGCTGAGGCTAGCTAAAGGTTTAAGACCTAAGCATTATCCTGGTCAGTAAAAGGTTCAGGCGCTCCTGTCAAGTATTCCACAAAGAACCGTTATACACGCCATAATAGCGTGCCTACAACCGACTAACTGTCAATTCCCTGAACCGCTCTTAATGTTTATAGATTCACGCTAATAATTGAAATTCTCAACAAATGAAGCAAACTAGACGATCGCTTTAAGTCACTTCAGGCTGCATTCCAGCAGTATCAAGGCCACGTCATCTTGGGTTGCCTTACACACGTTCATCGCTAAGAAAACCTCATTTGCTGTAGCTCCTTATTTCCAGAATACGCTCCGTACCATTGCCAAGAGCTATGAGATTCTCGGCATCAAGATCTCCAGCGATGTTTAGTACACACGCTCACCTGGAACAGAAGGTCAAGCTGGCGTCCAAGAAACTTGGTGTGCTCAATAGAGACAAGTACTTCAGCTCGGGGCTAAGACTCATGTTATATAAATTAAAAGTCAGACCGCACATGGTAGTCATCTTTGAGCGGGAGCACCTGGATACCAGCTAGGACCTTGTGATTCGGTGCAAAAATGAACTGTGAGCATCGTTGATGATCTTAAATTCACACACGGCATTGAGCCCTGGAGTTGGAGGAGACATTTTGCCTCCTTTCGCGTGTTCTACCGATTGTACAACCGGTTGTATTCCGAGGAGTTATTTCACATGATGCCAACAACCTCACTTTACATTCGAACCTCTCGCCCATGGCTGGGAGTTCATCCTCATACACTGGAGCTGCAATCGTGACGTACTGTGCGGTTCCGGAGAAGTTATCTACCGAGAACTCTAAAGTTGTGAAATGAGCTCCCTGTCGAGGTTTTTCCTGTGGACTATAGCGTGGGGTTCTTTAAGAAAGACATGAGGAGGTTTTGCAGGGTCGTCAACGCAAGAGTGACACTAATTACTACTACACTAATAACTAATTTTTGCTGTCTCTTTTATAATAAATTTTGTAATGCCCTCTGAATATACGTGAATCAGCCTGTAAATTACAATCAGTAAATTTGTCAATTAAGCATTTGATTGGCACCTTACATAACTGCGCAAGTGAGTGGTAGTCGATACTATTACTGCCGATTTACCTGGTTACACCAGAAGTGATTGTCGTAAAACTCTAAATTGTGCTAACGTTCTTTACTACATAACAGTCTTTGCTTAATCTATAGTTGCAAGTGAAACTTTTGCACATACTTTGCCATCGAAATTACTCGTATTAATTACATTGTCATTAAGAATAAATGCAGAGTCACATAGTAAACATATTGTACATCTTTAATTTTGTACACTTTTAGGAACATGACAACTGTCTAGAAAATTATTATTTCGCTACGATATTTTTTATCGTGAAGGTTCTCAGTCGAACTACTTCCTATTAAATATTGATATTTTCTATGTTCCTTCGCTGTAGCATTTTAAAAAATTAGTAGGGAATGGCTCATCACCACCATTACATCTTTTTACATATTTAATAACACCATATCATGACAATATTGTATAATAATAAAAACAAAACGTACCTTAAAGATGTTATAAATTATATAATTAAAAGGAGTTAATGCGACGGTTGCGGCTTTCGTACGGCTCTTAACTGCAAGCGGCCGAAATCTTAAGGCAATGGTGTAATTTGCACAGAATAATATTGAATCTTGAACAGCCATTTGCACTTCTTTCGCTAACTCCGTGTTCATACTGGTTTTTATATTTGATTGTTATCGTTTTATAGTGTTTCATCAAAGATTTCTTCGAAATTATTTATCACTGGACAATACAATTTTGTAACAAGGTATTTGTTTACCAATTTTGAAATATCTACCTACTTCTATTACAACTCCATATTTAGTTTTATTCGATCAGCTCTAGTTTTTGTGTTACAGCTATCAATCGGAAAGTTAATGTAGGTATCATTTTAGCATATTTTTATTAATTCGGTGTATTATGTTTTTATCTAGCTTGGTTGTGTTTTGTGTTTTTTGAGTTAAGTGATACTCGGATAATATCCTGAAAGTATAAAAATCGGCCAAGTGCGAGTCGGACTCGCGCACGAAGGGTTCCGTACCATTATCTATAAAAACGGCGAAAAAATCATAAATAATTTCATGTCTGTTTTTAAAAAGCTTTTATACCAGCAACAAATTCATATGTTACTCACACATATGTATGATATATAATAAAAACACTAGGTGTATTTGTCTACCGCCGCTGCCGCTGTTTCTGGCACGTTCACAGATATAGCGATATGTATGTTTTCTATGGCCACGTGTCCACCGCACGTCTAGTCTAGAACTCGGCCGAGATTGTAACAGGCTGATCTGTAAATAATACGAAACACGTTCGATCTTGTACAACATATATTGCCACCGAATCATGCTAATTTTCCTATTTTCGTGTATCCACTGCGGCCAGTGCGCTCACGTTGTAAAAATACGATCGCCGTTGCATAGGCGTTCAATTATTCTTGTTTCTCGGTTAAAAATAAAAAGGTAAGCAAGAAACAAGATGGACTTAATTAAAACAGCATTGTAAATAAAATTGTTGTAGTGAGAAGTGCTCCAATCTATAAAATAACTGACATTGTAAATATAACGATTCAATGGATTGTGTGAGTAATAGTCAGTACGATTATTGCAGCTTTATGTGGTTCTACTATAAGTGATTGTCGCAAAACTCTAAAGAGTAGTTCCGACGTTCTCGACTACATGACGATACTGCTTAATCGATTGTTGATTACTCTTTCAAGTGAACCTTTTACATGTCCGAGTATATTATATTCAAATTGGTTAAAATTTTTGAATACCAATTCCAAAGTCATTTTAAATATCTACTCTATTGTAACGTTTCATCTCTTCTAGCTAAAGCTATATAATCTCTTCTAGATAAAGGTAAATAAAGATTAAAATTCTTTATTTACCATTGGACACTCGTGGGCAATTAGACACGTCTTACATTTTTGAAATATAGTCTCTTATTTTTTCTTTTTCTTTTTTAATGTGCTAACATTTCAGAGATGACCGTTGGCGAAGAAAATGCCGAAAGAAATTTGCCGATATATATATAGGTATAATATATAGGTCTCTTTTAAAATTGTCAATTAGATATCACAATAAATTCACATTAGCATATTGCTACAATAATGATATCAAATAGCAAAATTAAAGAATATTAAGGACATGTAATTTGTGCTAAATTATTTCCAGATATCTTTATTAGTTATAAATTCATCAATTTTATAATAAGCCCTTTTACAAGGAGCATTTTTAATGTGTTTTTTTTTTTTAAATAAAAATTATAAATTATAAAATTAAAAATATTTAAACGTCAAAATCATTTCAGGCTACTTATTACAAAATCGAACACAATTTACAAGAAAAGATCTACCAGTCCTAGCAAGCTGGTGTACCTTTGCCATGGACTTTACTGACTTTCTTATTTTGTACTGTGCCTACTGTAGGTATACGTCTGTCACATTATATTAATTGAACTTTATTACAAGCTATCTCACAAAAGGTTGCCCGGAAAGGCATTGTGTGTTTCCCGGCACGGCTGTTTATAAGTACCAATTTTAGTTAAGTTAACCTGACCTTAACTTAACCTTGCGGTTTGTACCATGTGTTGATATGTCAGTCTGATATCCACACCGTTTCTTTTTAAATATGCTACAATGGGATGTAAGTAATTATATTATGACGAGCTCGGTGGCGCAGTGGCGAAACGCGCTGTTACGTTACTCTGATACCAACGCTCGTGGGTTCGATTCCCACACAGGACAAACATTTGTGTGCATTAACGTGTCTGTTTGTCTTGGTCTGGATATTTTACGAGAGGTAGTGCGCATCAAAGCAGCCTGTCTGGAGAAGTACCTCTACCTCACAGAAAACCGCAAACCGCATAACAACTCCCTAGAGGGTTGTTGTGTAAATGAGGTCACCAGTAAGCTCCCAAGGAAAAAATAGCAAGTAAGAAATAAATAACAAAAGTACAAAAGGCATGTAAAGTACACAAAGTAACAGATAATAGATATAAGAGCAAATATGTACCAGTTATAATAGTAAACATGTAGTAGAAATAAGTGGAAAATGTATAGAAATAAGAAATTAGCGCCTAAATAAAGAAATAAAAAATTATTCATCAAAAACCCCAGAACCCCAAATCCCCATAAGTGTAGCCTAGCTAGCAGGTATCCCACCTGATAAAGACTTAAAGATAGAACGAATGAAAGAAAGGTATGGAGGGAAATAAAAGTACGAGAGGTAGCAATAGAGAGAACTAGCATGAAAGAGAAATAGTAAATAAGGTCTCCAAATTCACATTGGAGGAGATTCGCATTGGAGAAAAAAAAAAAAAAGCTTCCAAGGAGTTGCTGTGTTAGCAGCAGAAGCGGCATCGCGCGATATATCAGGTTAGCCGTATGCTTGTATACCTCCCGACGTTGTATAATATATATATATATTTTGGTAGATATATTTTAGTTTGCATATTAGAGACACCATGATGTCTTCTACTGTATTTTAACCTTTTATTTCACAGTATTTTCTTTGTAAATGTAATTTCATTGAAATCTGTTGTAAACATAAAGTCTTACAATGTGACCGATAATTGATTTATTTCTATGCTTTTCTGTATTCTTTTATTTTTCATTAAGAAATTCATTTCATCAACATAAAAGGTAATTGAACTGTCAAAAAAAAGTAATTGCGAAATATTTTGCCAAATTTACTGTCACAAACAGTTTATGAAAATATTATTCAAAATTTCAAAACATACAATGTAACCGTTTAGGTGACATTATACAAATCATAGACAACGAAAAATCTGTAGAAATCGCTGAAATAACTCGAGGGTAAGAGGGAAGAGTTATTATTAATCAGGCCTTTGGAGTCACGTACTAAGCTTCTTACAATTTAAGACATGCATCCTTGGGAACATTATTCATTCTCCACTAGTCCGATTTTATTGAATCACTAAATCTGTATCTACTGCATGCAAAATGGTAAAAAAGAAACAACTACATAATGCTGTTAATTTGATAAGAAAAATGGGTGTTTTGGTCTTCTAGTAAAGAATGATAACTCTTTATCAACATAACAAGCATATGTTGATACATGGCTGAAAAGCATATTGAAATGGGTTGCCTTCGCGGATAGATTTTTATTATACTACGTCGGGAGGCATACAAGCATACGACCCACCTGATGTAAAGCGGGTACCGTAGCCTATTAATGCTTGCAATATATTAAGTATCACTCGCGCGATGTCTCCTCTGCTGTTTACACAGCAACTCCTTGGGAGCTTACTGGTGACCTCATTTACACGCAGGAACACAACAACCCTCTAGGGAGTTGTTATTTAGCTGCGGTTTTCTGTGAGTGTTGGTGTCAAAGTCGCGTCATTCACGACTGAGCTCGTAAAGATAGCGGCCATAGCTTCTTTGTGCGACCATCTACAAGTGCACCAGTATCCCAGAATTATCAAATAGTATCCCTCCGCGGAGTTAGTGATTTTGGGAGACTTCAATACCCATCATGCCGAGTGGCTTGGCTCTCGATGCACTGACTACGCGGGGAGATCTGCTCATGAATTTACTCTGGCCTATGGTTGCAATGCCTGGACCACGGCGCGTGCTAATGGGGATCCTAGTGTCTCTGTTTTGAAACGTAAACTGAATGCTGCCTCGAGGTCAAGTAAAAGGGTGGTTGCTAGAGCAAAATTCAATTTCGTCGGCAGAATTGGCAAGCGGCTTGCGAGCTTTCCATCTGGGAGCCATGCTTTCTGGTCACTCGCTAAAGCTGCCGAGGGAAATTTCTGTCAACCGTCCATGCCACCACTGCAAAAACCGGATGGTAGTTTGGCCCATAGCGCTAAGGAGAAAGCCGATATACTCGGTAATCTCTTTGCATCTAACTCGAATATGAATGATGGGGGAGCAGTGCCACCTACCATCTCGTGGTGCGGTAGCTTAATGCCGGAAATCTCCATTACCCAGCGAGATATCCGGCGGGCTTTACTCTCTCTCGACATTCATAAATCGAGTGGGCCGGATGGTATACCGGCAGTGGTGCTGGTGCTTTGTGCTCCTGAGTTGTGTTCTGTACTAACGCGCCTTTTCGTGCTTTTCTACTGGGCAGGTCCCGACTTCATGGAAGACCGCCAATGTCACCACACGACTTCTAGGATACTTAGAGAATCACGGCTTGATTAGCGACTATCAATACGGTTTCCGCCATAGTCGCTCAAATGGTGATCTCCTAGTGTATCTTACACACCGCTGGGCTTTGGCGATAGAGAATCAAGGTGAGGCATTGGCTGTCAACCTAGATATGGCGAAGGCATTCGATCGGGTCTGACACCAGGGTCTTCTATCGAAGTTACCATCATACGGACTGCCCGAGGGTTTGTGCAAATAGGTCTTCAGCTTTTTATCCAACAGATGCATAAAAGCCGTGGTTGACGGTGGATGCTCCAATAGTATGGATATTAATGCTGGCGTCCCTCAGGGATCTGTACTGTCTCCGATGCTGTTTCTGCTGCATATCAATGATATATTGTCAATTGATGGCATTAATTGTTATACGGACGACAGCATCGGGGACACTTATTATACAGGCAGTGCAAACATCCCTCGTTCCCTTGCCACCTTAGTGGTATAAAAAAAATCTCCACTCATAATTATGCGTTCATTCGTATCAGCCAAATCCAGAACACCCCTTACAGTCTCCCAAAACTTTTCGAGCACCTGGGGACTAGTAGAGCTTACAGGAGCATATGCTGCAACCAAAAAGACTCGCGTAATCCCCAGTTTTGTTTTAACCCGGAGAAGCCTTGGGCCTACTAGATCGTAATTTTTCACATCAGCGGCCAAGCAAAATAAAAGCACGACACCTACGCCAGCACTAGCATGATCGTCCCGTTTCACCCCGGACCACATGGCCATCATGTCACCGGGCAGATTTTCTGTGTCGCTTCCCTTTCGCTTGGTCTCTGACACACACAAAGCATCCAGGCATCTCTGGTTCATTATTATCTATCAACTCTGATCTGATCATCAGACTGACAGGATCGCGGCGTGCACGCTTCTGGTACCGACTCCTAAACTTTTGTTAGCTATCTATGCCACTTGAAAATCGGATGGCAGTAGTCCCAAAAAGAAATACGATGTAATTCGTAAGTTCTTTGGGTCATTCCATTCACCTTTAAATAATAGAAAATTTATGTGACTCTCGATCTCGTAGTTATATAGGTCTGTGGTAGAAATCTTAATTACTCAGCGAAATGTTCGTCACACGTTGCTCTGAGCCTAGTGATGTAATACCATTGTAATATAATATTAAATTGTATATACATAAGCATATGTCAGACTGTTTCATGTTAATATAATTTAGTTGATGACATAATGGTTATTACATGATAATTATTTATTGTTCGTGTACATCATGCACGTGATGATTCGATGCAAACAAATTCTGTCTATTTACTAATAATATATTGTGCAACTAGTGCGATAAGTTGTCGATTGCCTACGAGAGCGAAGTTGAGCTCGTGCGCTCATTCGCTCGAGTGGGCAATCGACAACATCGCACGAGTTGCAGACACAATTTTTTATTACGAATGCGGAACTATTCCATCGTCCAAAATTGGCGCCCAGGGGTGTTATTAACTTTTTTTCTCGTCAATAGGCGTACGCCAAGTTTACTTGTCGCACTCAAATGGAGTGTGGTTTACTTCAAACTCATGTTGTAATTTTAAAATGGGCATATAGCGACTTATCACCCGTAACAACGGGCGCAAAGATATTACTTATCCCGCATGAGTAATAAAAACTATTTAAAACAGACAGCATAAACTTCTTCGAAATTTGTATGACAAATTTGAAAGTATTCCCGATCTCGAGAAAACATTAGAGAAGCTGAATAACATTCCCTTTAGCGGTCAAAGACTGGGTTTCGAACTATTGCTCAGAAAGTTAGTAAAATATTGTTTGTAACTTAAAACAACATATTGAAATTCAGTTTCAGTGCGAGTATTTCATTTTAATGCATTATTTACTATGTTATGTTAGATATTACAAAACGAGCGCAGTTTTACGTACTGTTTGTATTGAATTAAGCTACGCGCCCGCCTAACTAGAGAATTGGGAGCGCAAATTAGCCACGACCGACAACATCTGAATAACAATCAACACAATTAGCTCACACTGGAATACAGCGAGGTGGAACCTGCTAATTCTTGGTTGGGTGGGCTCACTAAGTGAATCCCGTACCTCTATGCAAGGAGGTACCAAGCAATAATTAAGAAGTTCTAAAGACACTGAAAAAGGACTTGGATGTGTTGTATCTTAACCCGTGTATTACGTCTTACAAGCGTCCGTAATCTGTGAATGTGTAGTTTAAGATTATTTTATATTTTTAAACTTTAAAACTACATTTATGGGATGGAGAGAGCTATGAATGTAAAAGAAGCGAATGTGTGTATTAAGTAAGCAACCTGGAGTACGGATATAGATAAATAGATTTGTAGGATGACTAATTAATTTTTAAGTGATTAGCAATGTTACTTTAAAAACAGGACTCGTTGGTTCGATTGCTACACAGGAGAAATGTTTGTGTGCATGAACATGTCTTGTTAGTTTTGGTCTGGACGTTTATAAGAGACGTAGGGCGCATCAAAGTTACCGACTGGGTAACTGTTTACCATCAGGCGGGCCGTGTACTTGTTTGTCACCTTAGTGGTATAAAAGAAGGTGATCCGTATGGCATTTCATAACACGTTATTTTATTTTAAGATAAAAAGTAAGTATTGATGCATAATTTCAAGTAGATATTTAATTCATAGAAGACATAGTCTTCATCTTGTTACACTTTTACAGGATGAATTATGAGAAAATCTGAAACAACAAAGTGAACAATAATATTAATTGAATTATATTTGAAATAAATATATAATCGATAAATATTGTTTTTGTTCGGTATAAAAAATTTGAGAGCTTGATGTCGTCGTTGCGCGTATTATTCTTACCATACGCCTCAGAATACAGAATAAACCAGAAACCGCAATCACGCCCAAAACTGAAGCCATACAAATTACTCTCAATGAGAGTAGTTTAACAT
Source organism: Pyralis farinalis (assembly GCA_947507595.1). Taxonomy (NCBI): domain Eukaryota; kingdom Metazoa; phylum Arthropoda; class Insecta; order Lepidoptera; family Pyralidae; genus Pyralis; species Pyralis farinalis. The sequence goes on from OX382266.1 coordinate 25,845,889, forward strand.
TTGGACGACTAGTATATATTTGACCACCGTGTGTCTTACGCGTAAAAATTTCTCGATAGTTTTTAATAAATAATGCCGTCTTGTGCGGTTCCCACCTGCAAGAACACAGTTAGAAGCATAAAAAAACAAGATGGGATCACATTTCATGTGTAACTAGCGCATTTACGTCTCATTTTATTTAAATAATGAATTTCTTTTACTCGTTGATAGTGGTAAACAATTTGGACGAGTCCATTTTGTTCATGTTGCCAGTTATACTGGTTTCTTTTCCCTACTTTTTTTATAAAGTTGACATTGATGAAATAAATAATAAATGCATGTTAAGTAATTAAAAAATAGTTTGATTAATATTGAATATGTAAATACATTTATTTAATTTTAAGGTATTTATGATATGAGCCTATGCTTACATTATTTGAGGTCTTTTAATATAAATATGGCCTGAAATAAATGATTGAAATATTATTAACTAATGTTTTGGTATATAGTCTGCATATGTGAAATTGTGTATATAGTAGTTTTTTTTACAAAAATGTTTTATGTAACAAAAACTATTCTAATTATTATATGTAGAATTTCAGTTCCCCACTGATGAAATTATAAAAGCAAAGAGCAAGACTTGTTCATTTGTCGGAACGTGAAAATGTATTGATTACCTCAGAATCAAAACGGCAATATTATTAGTACAACAAAATGTACCTAAGTAAGACATATTTTTGTAAATTACTTGTGTTTTATTTTACTAAAACATTTATTTATGCGTAACAGTATATTAATATAACATCTTTAATATTAATATTACACTTTTAATTTACCCTAAAAGAGGCGAACTCTCACTAACCTAGCAACACTGTACGGGTGGGAAGTATGAGGAGTGCGGGTGATTGCGAATTGTTTCTGGACACAGCGGACGGCATGATCGGCTGTAGGCTCCTTCTGGTTTATTCTGTATTCTGAGCCATACGCACAGATTAAGCAACGTTTACCGCAGCCTGTCTATGGATGGGTTTATCTATCTCGAATTTCTCCGTACTTCGGAGGGTCCCGACTGTTGTCGATAGATGACAGTCGTTAAGCCTAAATCAGTGGCGCTTGGGCGGCGTGAAAACACTGTCCTCCGCCAATCCGCATTTGGGCAGCGTGGTGGAGTATGATCTAAACCACTTCGGTTGAAGGGAGACCCGTATCCCTGCAGTGGGATGAGTAAGGATTGATGTGGTATGCGATAAAGAAAATGTGTTTCTATATTATTTATGTTACATACCTCCTTTGAGTGTGAATTTCGAATAACTTGTATGCTTCTACATCACAATATATATACAAGAGCTGTTCATTTAAAGTAATAATAAGATAAAAAATCCCGGAGAAAAACATTACACGAAAATGTTTTCGTATTGCGATACATTTTTTTTATTTTGCAATAAAAGATCGGAGCGTGTGTAACAGCGTTCCGGGATTAGTTCACAACGGTGTCTGATTGTGCTCCGCTGAAAAACCCGATTAGGCAACTTTTTTGTTAAGGTCAGGTGAGAGGGCGATCGAGCCGGTGCCGCTAGTTGGACAACTTTCCGGCTGAGTTTCATGTTATTTTGTAATAGTTTGCAAATATGTTGTACCAAAGTTCCGAAGTTGTTGGAGGTTATTTTGTGTAGTAACTAGAATGCTCCCAATTGGTTCAATTTGTGTTTAGGTAACAAGATTAAGATTTGTATTTAGGATCTGTGTAATATTTTATCACATACTACTTTCCACTCACTCGCGACATCATTCGCATGTACATTGTCTTATTCCATATGATCCCGTTATTGCAGTAATAAACAGCATATATTTGCACCAGTATATTGCATACATGCTTATTGGTCTAGGTGTACTATGAAATGCCAATTGCCATCGGTCCATTTTATCATTATCATCATTAAATTCATTCATTAGTTTAGTTGTAATAATCACAGAGGTTTAAAAACCTGAAATAAACATTAATTCAGTCGTTACTCCAACAAATTTATATAGGCACAATTTTACGTTAGAAAGTGCCTAGTAAAAATAATAAAAACAATACTGGTTCAGAATTGCCGAAGATATCGCGTAACATACACAACAAACATATAGTCGAATGAAGAATCTTCTGTTTCAAATAGGTAGAACATAAGTTGATTATAAAGGCAGTAAACAAGCAAAGAGCAATTGCCAATAGGCAAAATGCCAACTCGCCTAATTTGTTGCAAACACTGTCCATTTTAAGGTGGGTAAAGAATCATATATTTTTAAAGTACTGAGAACTACTGTTTTGATCACCCATGTATCACTTCAATAATAGTACCTATGCATTGACTTACGAGGCAAAATCCAACTCGACTCCAATCCGAGCCAACTACAATACCATCCTAAGGAATGGACACGCATGCATGATGGACATGGCAAATCAAGAAACATGAAGTGGTAGCATACAAACAAAAAAAATTACCTTCCTCGACGGTATGTCCATACGATTCCAACATAGAGCATTATTACTTTAAGTAAAGTTTTTACTGGCAAAAAATACATAATAGTCTGTGGTGATTTCAATGTAGACATACTAGTAAACACACAAACAGCTCTTAGATTTTTAATTTTTTTAATTTACAAAAGGTTTTCTTGGAGCCTAGCGTATAACAGTCACGTCTACGACTTGTCTAGATAATATCTTCTGTAATTGTGAGCATATCAATAAATCAATAATTGCCGACTTACCTTCAGATCATTGCGGTCAGTTGGTAGTATATCAATGTACGAATAACGGAAATTTAAAAACTGATCTATTGTATAGACTACTGACTACTAATTAACTTATTAAAATGTAAAAAGTGATCTATTGTATAGACTACTGACGACTAATTAGTTATATACTGTTTCCCGTAACGCGCATGGCTTGATCAAGCCACACGGGTCTCGACGCGTTCTAAAACAGAATATTGATATAAATGGAGTCAACTCTAAAGACAGCAATATTAATGTTGGGGTGCCCAGAGCTTTATAAAGGACCTCTTTTTACTTTTAGTACATGTAAATGATCTGACCTACATGGTGCAGGAAATGGCGAATCTACTCGTACTACTGTTTGCTGATGATACTTCTTTAATTTTTTAAGTTACATGCCGGTGCGAAAATATTGAAAACCTAAATAGTGTTCTATCTCCCATTCTAAATTGGTTCACATGTAATAATCTTCTAACTCAACTAAAACCAAATGTGACTTCTGCCAATAAAGAAATTCTCATTGACAATAATGTACCGGAATTCATTAATGATACTGTATTTCTTGGAAAAATAGACTCCAAATTACTCCCACGTAAATAAACTGGATAGTAAGCTCAGCTTCGCCGCATATAGGAGAATTAGACAATTGACGGATATTGTTACTGCGCGAACCTTAAAACCAGGAATAGATTGTATGTATGTATGTATATCTTCACGCCAAGTCCCTTGCGGGGTAGGCAGAGAGAACCGAGCGCCATAAGACGCGGTCCTTGCATACTTCACTCGCTTCTGTGACATTCATAGCTCTTTTCATGCACGCTCGCCGGTTCCTGGGGCTTCTGACATCACCTTCTGATAAAACACGACCAATTTGGTCATGGTAGGTTAGTCTCGGCCTTCCTCGGCTCCTACATCCTTCCACTTTTGCATTGTATATCTGTTTCGTCATTCTTTCGTCCCGCATTCTTTCTACATGTCCGAACCAACGGAGCATGCCCTTTCTTATCTTAACACCGACACTCTCTTTTAGACCAACTCTTTCTCTCACGTCTTCATTACGAACGCGGTCAGCAAGCGTTACGCCACAAATTTTGCGCAATGCTCGCATCTCGACCGCATTTATTCTACTTTCGTGCTCTCTCTGCCATACCCAGCTCTCACTTCCATAAGTTAGCGTTGGTATTAGCACCGCGTTGTGTACAGCGAGCTGTGCCTTCTGGCTTAGATTTCGGCTGCCTAGAAGTTTACCCAACGCTCCATTCACCCTATTCCCGGCACTCACTCGTCTCTCCACATCAGCGGTGTACCTTCCATTGCTGCTAAAAGCACTTCCAAGATATACAATCTCATTCACTTGCTCCAACACTACATCATCGACCATAATCCTAGTGTTCGTTCTGGTTGTCTCTCTTTCAAATACCATTATCTTGGTTTTCTTCGCATTCAATTGTAAGCCTTTCTTCATACAATCATCTTTCATTGTTGTAACTAGTGTTTGCAGTTCGGATGGTGATTCTGCTATTAATGCCGCATCGTCTGCATAAAGCAGGCAGTTGACCACTGAGTCACCCATTCGCATTCCCACATTCATATTTCTTATTCTCTGAAGACAACTGTCCAGATACAGGATGAACAGCCGAGCCGACAGCACGCATCCCTGTCTGACACCAATGTTGACATCAAACCAGGGCGACAAGCTGCCGTCCACCCGCACACATGCTGTACAATCCTCATAAGTGGATTGCACAGCACGGAGTAGGTCACCGTCAACCCCATATCCGGGCAAAATGTTCCAGAGATTCTTTCGCACGACTCTATCAAATGCTTTCTCAAAGTCCACAAAACCGCAGAAAACCTTCTGGTCCAAAGCCAGATGCTTCTCTACGATGTTGCGGAGTGAAAAAACTTGATCCGTACATCCTCTGCCGCTTCGAAATCCACCCTGTGCTTCCCAAAGCATTCCATCGGATTTCACCCTCATTCTCCTTTCAATGACTTTTCCATACACTTTAGCTGCTAAGCTGATCAAACTGATGGCCCTATAGTTGGCGCAGTCCATACGTGAGCCCTTGCCTTTATACAAGGGCACGATGACTGCGCGTCTCCAATCGCTCGGAACCCTTCCGGTTCTCCAGCATAATTTGCTCAAAAACCAGAAGGCGTCCCTAACGCAGGTACCACCTAGCTTGATCATCTCAGCTGTTACCATATCAATTCCCGCTGACTTTCCATCTTTCAAACTTCGTATCGACCATTCAATCTCATCCATAGTAATGTCTTCATGGTGCGCTGGCACTGCCGAGTCAATCACAGACTCATTCACAATGCCAGCGTCATGGACATAATCATACATTTCTCTAAAATATTCACTCCACCGTTCTAACACTTCCTGAGTGTTAGCAAGAATGCCACCAGCTTTACATCTTATCTTGTCCATTCTGGATGCTGACGAACCACTTCGAGACTTCTTTACCTCTCTCCAGAAGAGTTTGGTATTTGCCTCGAAGTTCTTCGTCAGCTTCTCTTCCTCAATCATATGTAGTCTTTCACGCTTCTCTTTCACTAAAGCTTTGGAGTCATTCTTGCATCGACGGTATATTTCTTTCTTCATTTCTTTCATACCATCACTCGGGTGCAAAGATGATACGTAATCCAGCCACGCTTTCCTCTTTTTTTCCACGGAGGATTGAACCTCCGCATCCCACCAGGCATCTCCTCTTAGTGTTCTACGTCTCTTTGCGCATCCACATGCTTCTTTCGCACTGTCCACCATACTTTCTTTCAGAACTTTCCAACATTCGTCTACATCTGAGTCGGAAAGACTCGCGTTCGCAAGTCTTTCACTGACTAGACGTACATACGTACTCCTCACACTTTCATCTTCCAATTTTTCACTTCTTATTCTTTCATGGTCTCCGAAAGGAATACGCACTCGCCAGTGCCTCCACTTCTTGAAAAGGCCCACAAATCGGCTTACCACCAGATAGTGGTCCGTTTCAAGAGTGGGACCTCTGAAGGCTCTTGTATCCATTAACGACTTTCGGAGACGTTCATCTATCAAAATCAAATCAATCACACTTTTCTGTTCATTCCGTCTCCATGTGTAAGTGTGAATATCCTTGTGATGGAAGAGCGTGTTCGACACAAGGAGGTTTCGTTCCATACATACGTCTAAAAGTAACTTACCAGCATCGTTCACTCTCTTATCTCCGTATGGACCAAGCACAGCCTCATAACTGCTTCGCTTGGTCCCAACCCATCCATTCAGATCACCACACATAATTATCCGTTCATTCGCTTCGGCCAAATCCAGAATACCCCTTACAGTCTCCCAAAACTTCTCGAGCTCCTGGGGATCAGCAGAGCTCACAGGAGCATATGCTGCAACTAAAAACACTCTCGTAATCCCCAGTTTTATCTTAACCCAGAGAAGTCTTGGACCTACTAAATCGTAATCTTTCACACCAGCGGCCAAGCGAGATGAAAGCACGACACCTACGCCAGCGCTGGCATGAACGTCCTGGTCCACCCCGGACCACAGGGCCATCATGCCACCGGGCAGATCTTCGGTGTCGCTTCCCTTTCGCTTGGTCTCTGACACACACAAAGCATCTAGGCATCTCACGTTCATTATATCTATCAACTCATTCATCTTATCTTTTAGACCACCTCTCACATTCCATGTGCCTATACGACACTCAGCTCTCCTCGACCCGCCGGGATGGGCGTTGCGTGGTGGGTGGCGGCCCCCACCGCCGCATGCCTTAGATTTCGCACCGACGGGGGCGGATCGGTGCGCGTCGCCTCCGGAGGACGCCCTAATCCGCGCGTCTGTGCGGTTTGGGTCCAGAATTGCAGTCCAAGTGTTGGACTGGCAGGGTCGCGGCGTGCACGCTTCTGGTACCGACCCCTGAATAGATTGTGTATACCAGTATATCAGCTTGCTAAGACTAAGTTCTATTAAACTTTTGTTGTAAATTGTATACGATTCTATAATAAATTACCTAAAATAGTTCTGTCCTTTCCTGACAATATGTTCAAAAGGCACGTCAAAAATACTCTATGGAAGATGAATTTTTGACTGACAGAGATGTTAATAGATTCAGGCGTTATTTTGCGAAAGTCAAATTTACATGCAATTTGATCTAGCCTGCTTTGTGTGCTTCCGCCACCAATTAGTTCATTCGGCCTAGCGCCGGCCGGCACCCATCCACTACTGTTAGTAAGTGCAACATGCCGACGCTGCCATGGCTGCTCCGGTAGTCTCTGCCTCGGCTGCTGCGGTCGCCGCCATCTGGAACAGAATCCGCATGCTCTCACCACCACCGTCGCTGCGACATGTGTTTCGCCTTTCCATGAGGCATCATCAAGCGTTGTAGACGTTAATCGTAAGAATAACATGCTACACGTGACAAATCCGTCGCTGTGCTGTCCCTTATATTGAATTGAGGGTGGGGATGGATAGTGTGAGCGAAAAGATATTTAATAGTCCCCACTATTAAATGAAATAAGAACTTGATGTAATATATCAGATCGCGAAGTCAAACGGTTATTCCAAATCTACCATCGATAAATTATTGCGTAAAAAGACGAGTAGTATCGTTAACAGACTATTGTACGCGGTCCACTGCGAGTTTGTCATATCTGGGAAAAATCACTGACAAAATAGTTCTCATATTTAGAAAAAATGACGTACATGGTGCTCTCAAATCACATAATTAACTCAAATCACTTTGTAACACTAAAGATAAAATCCCGCCCAATAAAAAATCCGGCGTCTATAAGCTGTTCTGCGATGAATGTGAACACGTTTATATCGTTTAAACTGGTCGGAACTTTATAACACGATTTCACGAACACGTATCGGCGTATAAAAACAATCGCCCAGAAAGGTCACACTTCGCCGAGCATCTCATAGACAAAGGACATAACTTATCCCCCACTAATACATATCAAATTTTACACGCCATAGACAAAGGTTTAACAACTAAATATTAGGGAACAATTAGAAATTAATAAACATAAAAATTCTAAAATTACTCTCATGAACAAACAGACTGACATAAACCATTCCCCACCCATTAAATATCTTTTCGCTCACACCATCCACCCCCACCCTCAATTCAATATAAGGGACGGCACTGCGATGGATTTGTCACTTGTAGCATGTTATTCTTACGATTAACGTCTACAACGCCTGATGATGCCTCGTGGAGAGGTGAAACACGTGTCGCAGCGACGGTGGTGGTGGGGGCATGTGGATTCTGTTCCAGATGGCGGACGACCGCAGCAGCCGAGGCAGAGACTACCGGAGCAGCCATGGCAGCGTCGGCATGTTGCACTTACTAACAGTAGTGGGTGGGTGCCGGCCGGCGCTAGACCGCATGAACTAATTGGTGGCGGAAGGACACAAAGCAGGTTAGATCAAATTGCATGACAAAGATGTTTCAAAATGATTCAGCACATGTATTAATATATCTTTAATTGTACCATTTGATATCACTACATGTACACTCAGATATATTTATTGTAATATAAATTCATGATTTGAAAGAAGACATATATTGGTAAGTTTCTTTTGATATTTCTCCTTCACCAATGGTCAATTTCTTAATGCTGGTAGATTAAAAAAAGAGAGATTAAAGCTGTGAAAAATTCATAAGATAAAATATAATCTGATTTAAAGAATGTAAGACGTGTCTATGTGCCCGTGAGGGCCTAATGGCAATTAAATAATTTTTATCTTTATCAGATTGCTGCCACGCTTATCATAATCATATCACACCCTATTATATATTGAAAGGAGCAGTATACACCATGTGTTAGTATATACTGCTGTTAGTGTACACATATCAAACAAGAATATTTTAACTTATGTTAAAAATATATAAATATGTATATTAAAATAAACCAATTTAACAACACAAGTTCAAAATGTTCTCACGGTGTTTAACATGCATAGTATCAAAATACTTCTATTTGATGTTGTTAAACCCAAACCATAATTTCAACATCTACACAACACACAGTAAAATGCTAAACAATTATTAGATCTGGTGAAAGTGAACAAATGAGTACAAGAAAGTTTAAGGAGCCCAAATGAGTACAAGAAAGTTGATCCATTCTAATGAGCAAAGTACGTGAAAATATAAGACAAAGGCAGGAGTGCCGCACCACATTTCGTAGGAAACTAAATTTCGTCTGTCGTTCCGTCTGCGGCGGGTATCATTGGCCGGCGAGCGGCGTCAGTGGTCGTCCCTCTAACCGGGAAGTAATTAAACTTGCTACTCAACTATTATCTGTGGTCTCCCCGAAGTCACGAACTTCACCGTGTCTTGGGATGTGAAACTTTTCTTGCTGAAATTAATGCTTACTTTAATTCAACAATCTTTGTTAAGTTCTTCTGAGAAGTTTTCTCAAGTAGGTAATACCTATCCTTCCTGGAGTACTTATTACCTATTTATGGTAATGAAAATAAAAAATAAGTCTGGTATACAATTAATATAACTACGAATGTGTGAGTTATCATAACCTTTTTACTATGTCGCATGGAAACATTCGGCCCATCTGACGTAAAGTGATTACCGTAACCTATGACATTTTATTACGTTAACTGTCCCTAGCAATATGCTACCTTTGCTGCTAATACCGCAGCTCTTTATGAGCTTACTGTTAACCTCACGCAGTGGAACGCAACAACCCTACAGTTTGTTGCTACGGGTTGCTTGGCTGAGGTTTTCTGTATGGTGAAAGTACTTTCTCAGGCGCCCTTCGATGCGACCTATGTGTGTTTTTAAGATAGTAAAACACCCAGATTGATCTGGGTGATCTGCTTGGACAAACAGACATGTATGCATACACAACTTTGTCGTATGTGGGAATTGAAAATCAGTGATGGAATGATTACTTTGACATTTGACATGGCATGGGCCTTGATGTCAAAGTAATCACTCCATCACTGAGTTCTTAAAAAACGTATGAACGCGTGCAACACTAAAGTATCGCTTTCACGTTCCTATCTTCGCTGCGAATGTGGGAACTCTTTGTGCATATACGTGTACTCATTCATTTGCAAGAATACAGGATCCATTCTCCAGGAGAGAACCGTTCAGATCGATTTTATGTAATAACTGAATTCACCGCTACGGATAACTACGCAGCTCATTTTTCACCTATCAGAATCGCGGCACTTTTTGGGAGCGCGGGGTGATTTCAAGTGTCTAGTTTATGACAGGAGCCCTGCAGAAAGTTGTTTAGGTGCCCATTCTGTTACTTAGAGTAAACCCAAAGATAAAGTGTCTATATTCCTACACCACCTTAATTCCATCAACAATAAAATCAAATTCACCATGGAATTAGAGGCAAATAATTCACTAGCATTCCTTGATATATTAATCACCAGGAAACTTGACAACTCACTTACTCACACAGTGTATAGGAAACCCACCCATACAGACAAATATCTCAATGGTAACTCACACCACCATCCATGTCAGTTAGCTACCGTAGGCAAATCTTTGTTTCAGAGAGCACACGGCATCTGCGACGCTGAGCATCTAGAGGAGGAACTCCAACATGTCAAACAAGTACTGCGGAGCAATAGTCACACACTCCCTCGCATGCGTCACAGAAGCCGCCCGAAGCCACCTACAGTTGAACGTCAACCTGCCATCTTACCATACTTAAAGGGAGTCACAATCAAAATTGGCAACATCTTACGGCGAGCTTCAATTAAAACTTATTTCAAGCCCCATAAGAAGATCAGTCAATTTCTAAGACCTATCAAGTCTAATATCCCCCTACAAGATGCAGGAGTATACAAATTAGACTGCGAATGTGGTTTATCATACATAGGGCAAACAAAGAGAAGCGTAGGTACTCGTGTGAAAGAACACATTGCTGACATGAAGAATAGGCGCGATAAAAACTCTGCAGTATGTGAACATACACTGGACCAACCAAACCATTACATCCGGTTCGATAAACCACAAATCCTCGCCAAGGAGAATCGCCACATGCCGAGAATGTTGCGCGAGGCTATTGAAATAAGAAAACACCCCAATTTCAATAGAGAAGATGGTTGGCAAGTACCACCTGCTTGGGATCCAGTCCTAAAAATAATCAAGTCACAAATCCAAAGATCTACTAAAAAATGTTCGGACACTGTGAGCGATTTTTGTGTGAATCGGAACATATATAAATAATCCATCCATGTCGGTAGATGTAATAATTGAATAACTAATGTAAGACAAATACCACCTTAGTCTTTCCTGCGACCACGGACGCTGCAAAGCGTTCGAAACGTCAGGTTTCAACAAAATAAATAAAACACGCGATACTTCCGTTAAAAATAGTTTAATTTCAATTTAGAGTAACTTCTCAAGACGGCGTCCTTAATAAATATACCTATAAATAATCCATATAACCCTAATAAATCCTTAATAAATATATTACATTATTAGCAGAGCTTCGTTTACTAGTTGAGAGAATAAACTTGGTGCTGGTGAATATAGGTTTAGTTCTAAAGACGAATTGTGAACCACAATTACTTAAAAAATCTTTGGGATAAGTGGATGAAGATGCCTATGCTCATTCTTTAATTTTTAATGGCATCATTTTCAATATAGTGAGTACACATTATTTTTTAAAAGTCTTGACAACCTGTCTAATTTATCATTAAACATTTATTTTTTCTATAAGAAAGAATATTTAAAATCGTATCATAAAAAAAATCTGTAAATAAAATTTGGCTTATCAAGTTTCTTACTAATAAGTCTAAACTAATTTTAAAAATGTACATCATTGAATGCAGTTTAAATTATCGAAGTCGATTGAGCCCTATGAAAAATATTAGTGAAAATGCAAAAAAAGAAACATTACGAATACGGAAACCGCACGTGTTTTAAAAATCGGTTAATTAGGTAAGACACAATTATGTCCTATGTTTGATACGGCAAAGCGATAGAAGTTCAATATTCCATTCCAACAATGGGATTGAGTATACCTAATCCACACAGACGTCAGAATGACAGTTAATTATTATAATGCGAGCGGTACAATGCTACTACAGAATTCAAATGATGTAAATTATATATTATGTTGTTAATGAACAAATTGTAATTTTGTAATTACGTTAATAGCGTTACGTCAGGTAACCGGAGTGGAAACAATCTTAATTAGGAGATAAATTTCACAAGTGAGTGTGTAGTGTATACACATGCGGGCCCATTGAAGGCAAACGTGGCCCGAATTGAGTGTTAATCATTTAACGTTGTCAAAATTAGGCGAAATAACCTATTAGGTGTTTGCATACGAGTTTCATTTAAGCAAATAATGAAGTAGGTTTATCTATGGCGTCATTTCTTTTTGATGTCGTGATCTAGCCAAAAGAATGGAAGCTTTTAATACAACATGAGATCCAATCTCTTTACGAGGTTTCTTCGGAAAATAAATGGACCTTGTGTACTCACATTGACATTCTGACCTATAAAATCGTTAGTTTATATATATATAGGATGAAACCTCGTAGATATATTAAAAAGAAAGTTAAATTCCACCAGAGAATTTTTTTTGAGAACACTTCTATTGTGGAGTTACTTCGCTGCCGAGATTTTCGTAAGCGACTACAGACTGTATTTTGGAGAGGTAGGATCCACCAAGAGGTCGAGCTGTGCTCTGTTCGCTCAGATTTTTCTGTAGTGGTTGGGCTGTGGTTGACCCGGCTGTTGTAGCAGCAAACCGTAGAACCTGTACTGTGGTGAAAGACACCGAGCTTTTTGCCCTTTACTCTGTCCACTCAAAGAAGTTTTTTTACCTAAAAAAATGGCAAAAGGGTAAAACAAGAGTAGTTTTACAGCAGCCAACCCCCTCCAATATTTAGACTTTAGTAACATCAAGGTTACAAAAGTCATGTTCGAATGTAAACCACTCGACTATCAACGCGGTCTATCACCATCTGGAAATCGCTCGATCGATCACTCGTTTCCTCACGGAGACACAAATATTCTCACCGGTCGACACATATTACGTACTTAATCGGACATAAACTTGAGCAATTATTTGTCCATCGTGTCTGGGTATGGATGTTCGTTCGGAAGAATATATGTTGTCGCAGCTGCACAGCCTGTAGTTGAAGACAGGGACTTGGTGGTTTTGTAGTGAACATGTGGATCACCGGGATTTATTACGAGTACCTCCAAATAGCGACCGACAGCGTCACCGAACATTATCTCCCGGCGGAGTTAGCGATTCTGGGAGACTATAATGCCCGCAATGTCGAGTGGCTTTGCTTTCGGTGCACTGTCTATGCAGACAGATCTGCTTATAAATTTATTCCGGCATATGATTTTTCTCTACTAGTTCTTTCTACTACGAGAATACCAGATCTAGAAGATCTGAAGATCTTGAAAGTTCTTTACTGGACTGGTTGAATATAACATCTCAGTAGATGCTCCGCTTGATGTATCGGATCACTGTCTCATTGGATCCTAAGTGCCCTGGACCTAACGCGCTCGCCTCGGCCTACCGAATGGCGGCGCATGTGATACTATTGGTCAGCAGACTGGAATACTGGCCTACGGGAGACGCCCTCAGATAGTGCGGTTTAATCTAGAATTGCAATCCAAAGGTTTGTTGGATTGGCAGGGTCGCGGCGTGCACGCTTCTGGCACCAACATTTAGATTTACCTAAAGTTATTAATTTGGTACATTCAAATATTAGTTGTAGTGAAGTAAACTTTTCTCGTTCGATATTTTGACCGCACCGTTTTTGTTAGATATTATCTTGAGAGAAATAAAGGTAGGTGGTGCATATTAACATAAAGCAAAATAATGTATACAATTACAGGAATTTCCTTAATACGAGTAGGTAATATAAATACAATACCAACAATATGCAGTTACATTGTAACTTCTTGAAAATTGTATGGCCTCGGTTTTTAAACTTGTATCGACATGGTTCTTACAATTACGCAAGGAGTTCTCGACGTCTTGAGAGTTCGGCCGTTGAAATTTCTGTGGAGCTGTTATTGATTGCCATTTGCTAGTGACTAGAGAAGGCATCGATTACAAAGTCTGTCTCGTCATTAATGAGGATCTGTTCGGGAATTTCGTCCAGTTCAGTTGTCGAGCTCTGTTCGAGAACTCTATTGAGCTTTCGCTTGTCCGTCACCCGTCTGGAGTGTTTTTTTTTCATATGTATTATTTTTTACCTGATTAAAATAGACCCGTAGTCAGAGTTAATTTCTGTATTGAACATATATATAATCATACATAGTCACATTTTTAAAAGTACAGTAATTATCCGTCTTTCGTCGAATTGAGAACCTATTCCTTTTAGAAGTTGGTTATAATGCTCGAATAGCGCAATGCAATAGTCAAACATACGTACTAACTAGAAACACAAAATGAAAATTATAAATATGAACGATACGATGATAGTAGCTTTACGTTTTTTTCTATTACAAATCACATTACCTCCTATTTGCCTTTCTTACTAATGCAGTTAAAAATGAAAGAGTGATTATGTGTGGAGATTTGAATGCATGGGTTGGGACCAAGCGATAAAGCTATGAAGCTGTTCTTGGTCCGAATGGAGATAAGAGAGTGAACGAAGCAGGTAAGTCAATACTAGATTTATGTATGGAACGAGGCCTCCTCGTGTCGAATACTTTATTTCATCATAAGGATATTCACACGTATACATGGAGAAGGAATGACCAAAAAAGTGTGATTGATTTGATTTTAATAGATAGACGTCTCCGAAATGTTCTAATGATACAAGAGCCTTTAGAGGCCCCACTCTTGAGACGGACCACTACCTGGTGGTAAGCCGGTTTGTGGGCCTTTTTAGGAAGTGGAGGCACTGGCGAGTGCGTATCCCTTTCGGAGATCATGAAAGGATAATGAGCGAAAAATTGCAAGATGAAAGTGTAAGGAGAATGTATGTGCATCTGGTAAGTGAGAGACTTGCAAATGCAAGCCTCTCCGACTTAGATGTGGATGATTGTTGGAAAGTTTTGAAAGAAAGTATGGTGGATAGTGCAAAAGAAGCTTGTGGATGCGCAAAGAGACGTAAAACAGTGAAAGGAGATGCCTGGTGGGATGCGGAGGTTGAATCCTCCGTAGCAAGAAAGAGGAAACCGTGGCTGGATTACGTATCATCTTTGCCTTTAAATGAAAATGTGAGAGAAAAGAAGAAAGAAATATACCGTCTATGCAAGAATGAAACCAAGGCTTTAGTGAAAGAGAAGCGTGAAAGACAAATTATGAATGAGGAAGAGAGACTGACGAAAAACTTCGAGGCAAATACCAAACTCTTTTGGAGAGAGGTAAAGAAGTCTCGGAGTGGTTCGTCGGCATCCAGAATGGATAAGATAAAGTCTAAAGCTGGTGTCATTCTTGCGAACACTCAGGAAGTGTTAGAACGGTGGAGTGAATATTTTGAGGAAATGTATGAGTATGCCTCGGACGCTGGCAATGAGAGTGAGTCGGATGCTTACTACACGTTGACGGCGTCCGACGAAGGCATAACTATGGATGAGATCGAATGGTCGATACGAAGCCTGAAAAATGGAAAATCAGCGGGAATTGATCTGATCACAGCTGAGATGATCAAATTAGGTGGCACTTACGTCCGGGACGCCTTCTGGTACCTATGCAACCTATGCTGGAGAACTGGAAGGGTCCCAATGGACTGGAGACGCGCAGTCATCGTGCCCTTGTATAAAGGCAAGGGGTCACGCATGGACTGCGCGAACTATAGAGCTATCAGTTTGATCAGTTTAGCAGCAAAAGTATATAGTATATGGAAAGGTGATTGAAAGGAGAATGAGGGTGAAATCCGATGAAATGCTGTGGGACGCACAAGGAGGTTTCCGAAATGGAAGGGGATGTACGGATCAAGTTTTCTCGCTCCGCAATATCGTAGAGAAGCATCTGGCCATAGATCGGAAGGTCTTCTGCGGTTTTGTGGATCTTGAGAAAGCCTTTGATAGGGTTGTGCGAAAGGAACTGTGGCACATATTGCCGAGATATGGGATTGACGGTTCACTGCTCGGTGCTGTGCAGTCCATTTACAAGGATTGCTCAGCATGTGTGCGGATAGACGGTGGCATGTCACCCTGGTTTCATGTCAAAATTGGTGTCAAACAGGGTTGCATGCTATCTGCTAGGCTGTTTATCCTGTATCTCGATAGTTGTCTGCAGAGAATAAGGTCAACGAATGTGGGATTGCGCATGGGTGACCTAGTGGTGAACTGTCTGCTGTATGCAGACGATGCCGTGCTATTAGCAGATACACCATCTAAACTGCAAACACTGGTCACAACGATGAAAGACGAATGTATGGAGAAAGGCTTACTACTGAATGCGAAGAAAACAAAGATAATGGTATTTGAAAGAGAAGAATCCAGAACTAATGTAAGGATTACGATTGACGATGAAGTGTTGGAACAAGTGGATGAGTTTGTATATCTTGGATGCGCTTTCTGCAGGGATGGAAGGTACACCGCAGATGTGGAAAGACGAGTGAGTGCTGGGAATAGTGTAAATGGAGCGTTGGGAAAACTTCTTGGCAGTAAAAACCTGAGCCAGAAGGCACAACTCGCTATACACAATGCAGTGTTGGTCCCAACGCTAACTTATGGAAGCGAGAGCTGGGTATGGCTGAAAGAGCATGAAAGTAGAATAAACGCGGTTGAAATGCGAGCGCTGCGCAAAATTTGTGGCGTAAGGCTTGTAGACCGTATTCGCAATGATGATGTTAGAAATAGAGTTGGTCTGAAAGAGAGCGTCGTTGTTAAAATAAGAAGAGGCATGCTCCGATGGTTCGGGCATGTAGAAAGAATGCAAGATGAAAGAATGACGAAGCAGATATACAATGCAAAAGTGGAAGGATGTAGGAGCCGGGGAAGGCCAAGACTTACCTACCATGACCAAATTGGTCGTGTTCTATCAGAAGGTGATGTCAGGAGGCCTAGAAACCGGCGAGCGTACATGAGAAGAGCAATGAATGTTAAAGAAGCGAGTGAAATATGTAAGGATCGAGTCACGTGGCGCTAGGTTCTCTCTGCCTACCCCACAAGGGATTTGGCGTGAAGTTATAGAATAGAATAGCAGTTAAAAATGTAATGTATTAAAATGTAATGTATATCTTATCTCTATTTTGATTAAATCGTTCTTTTAAGGACCAAATGGATACTTGTGATCGGTGATACGCTTCCATTTCTTGAATAACCTACTAAGTCTATGCAGTTAAATCAGTATTCTAAAACGTGTGTACTCTATTAACGAGCCACATGTTCAATGTAGAGTAGAAATAAACCCCGAATTCCATACAGTGTTTGTTTAAACACTGTATGGAATTCGGGGTTTATTTACACACACTACGTAGAGCTTGTAGACCGTTTGGTCTACAAGCTCTACGTAGTGTGTAAACGAGCCACAAGTTTCATATAGTGTGTATATTACTAGTATACAAGAGTACGCGCAGGAGTGTTATCATACCATCACGTCGCATGTTTCTAGTTTACCAGCCACCAACCGCCGCGTGTTTCCGTTCAAACCGGCGTCATATCGTGTTCATTGTTCGTTCAATAGTTCTGTCTGAACAAAATTCCGCATGTAAGTTCCAATGCACCGACAATATACAGAAGCCTACGTAAATTCATGTTATAGTTACTTCCGCAAATATGTTTTTAATTGCAATTATTATTTGCAAAATGCAACTATTGATTTCCAACATTAATTCAGTATTTTTGAATTTTGTATTATGTTTATTTCCTTTACAGATATAAGTTAATATATGTCTCTTGCATACGTTAAAGGTTTCTACTTCTTACAAAGGGCCTTTTGATTGATTCATGAGACAATAATTCTTCATAAACGAGAAAATATCCCATTGTTTTTTCAATCAAGAACATCAATCATATTTAATCAAAGAGCCTATTTCAACCTATCGCGCTAAACTTATTAAGGAATCTGGCAAGTTATATCAATATATCCATAAAACTATACATGTATATCATCTATTCAGATGTGATATATGACCAACGGCTCGCACTGTGGAATTTGAATAGGTACTCTGGCACACTGGCGACGTTGCCAATAAAATGTAGACGTGTAAGCTGCACCACGTTCACTCAGTGGCTCATCGTCCGATATTTTGGTTAATCTCCCAATTTGACAAAATGTTGTTTGAACAATTATATTTATTTCTACACGTGTTACATGTTCATTTATCAAAACGTTCAACTAATATATTCGCACTCACTCATTTAAGTGAGTGCGAGTATATCAGTCGTACCTAAAGAATTTGTCGTCAGTAATTATGTTACGTATGTTTTACAAATAAAAAGATCAATTGACTGTACACGCATTTATATAACGTATATCGAATATTTTTATTAACTTTTTAGATGTATTTATGAAAACACCGAGGCTTGGGCATTATTAAAGCGGTCAACTCATTCAAACATATTGTTTGTTGTTTCAGGAAAATTTTGAACTATTCTCATCAAACAAATTTTATTTCCATACATTCACAGTAAATGCGAAATGGCTTTACATTAAATTGCTGCTGCTAATTTGGAAAAGTTGCACCGTAGATTAAATGCTCTAAAACGTTAAGTGCATTTAAAAATATACATAATAAAACATTTATCACAGATTTCAATGTATGCTAAAACACGAGATAATATTTGAAATTTTTGTGAAATAAAAACGTTAACGTACTGAACGAATTAAAATAATAATAATAAATCATATTAAGTTAATATATGTAGGTATAAAAGATGATCGTGTATAAGAGAGATCTTACTTATTACTTTTTTTTGTAATTTAATCTACGTACCATTACACTCAAAGTGACTTTGAAACTAAAAATCACTCGACATGTCTCAAGTGAGGATACTAACGCTTAGCGAGACGCTGAGGAAGCGTCTTATATTTAGGCAGCTATAATGAATAGAAACAAGAGGGATTTACTTAAAACAAATTAAGTACGAGTATACCCTGAGATCTCAATTTCAGACATAGGTCTTGTTCGGAGTCATATGTGACAGGTTCCCAAAACGGGAAGGTTCTAAAGTAACCTACTAGCTAAATCCTCGGCTTTGCGACTGACCTAAGAACTGAAAACAATATTAGCATTCATTTATCAGCTGGTAATCTGAGTATTAACCTATCTATCTATCTTTACGCCTGGCCGCTTGCGGGATAGGCAAAGAAAACCGAGTGCCACAAAACGCGGTTCTTACACACTTCACTCGCTTTTTTAACATTCATAGCTCTTTCCATGGACCGTCGCCAGTTCCTAGAACTTCTGACATCACTTGCTGTTAATACTCGTAAAATTAGATTGTAGTAGGCGAATCTTGGTTTTCCTCAGCTGTTCCTTCCTTCCTTCCTCCCACTTTCGCCTTGTATATCTGTTTAGTGATTATGTCGTCCTGCATGTGTTTTTTAACTTCTAAATTTTCTCTTTTCCCTGCATTATCATTGCCAACGCAGTGAGTAAAGAGTAAGCATTATGCAACAAATTTTAAGCAATGTTCTCATCTCATCTCAGTAGAAACTAAGATAGTTCTTAATTATTTATTATTATTTTCCATGATTTTCGAAAATATGGATGTAATTGCAGTTGGCCTATTGCAGTAAATGCTATGAAAATGTTGAAAGATATATTCCTGGAACTATTTAAGAACCTGCTAGTCAAATATTAAAGAGCTCTACAGAGAGCTTTCGCAAAAAAAAATATATTATAGATATTCACAATGCGAGATCCACAATACGGGATCGACAGCGGTGTTACACCTTAGTCATCAAGGGTTGGGATAGCTGCATAAAGAGAGCATAGGAAATCGGTTCTTTTTACAAAACTACGTGGGCGAACTCCCGTAAAACCGCGAAGTTCGATGCCAACGATACAAAATCGTTGAAATACTCCAGTGCCAGTTGCTCCTTGTTGCACTTAAACCCATTCAACGTTCTGCTACGCAGATAATCATACCTTGTAGAAGACCAGAAGATGTAGTCTCTGTTCTCCTATATATATATATATATATATATATATATATATATACATATTTATATACACACACTAGATTCAAGCCGTCCTGTTTTATGCAATCTCTTTCTAAAAATGCCGTGACCTACGAAAATCTGGGAGTTCTTATAGTCTGGCTCAGATTGCCCTCAGTCGACCAGACATCTACGCGGACAAAACAAAAGCAATGGCGATCCCGCCCCTTGGTATCTTCAGTGTTGCTGCCACTCTTGCACCGTAGCAACCCAAATTTCGCGTTTTTGCCGGCGCAACTCTGCCGGCTGCGGACCTACGTGCATTTTCTATGCGACCGGTGCATATTGTCTCTAAATTCGAGGGAAGTACTCAAGCTAGCACAGATAGGGCAGCCGTACTGGTGGACCTACATACCTTGGTCAACATTAGTTTGATACTAGATAGAACTGTGCAATGTTTCTGATATTTATATAACGTAAATCGATCAGAAATCGTACCTAATTTCATTATTGACCTTCCACAGCTGTTTTTATAATTTACCCGCCCCGGGTTCGCACGGGTGATCCGATCGCTGCCACACTTCACAGAATCACTCGCTAGACTAATCTGAAGATTCCATGAAAATTTCATTAAAATCGACCTAACCGTTTTCGAGTCCATAGAGGACAAACATACATACATTGATTTTTACTTATACTCGTAGATAGTGGGTTCGAAAATGAGTTTAGTGAAATAACACATTAAAAATTGTGTTAATAAGCTAAAATGATATATTGTCTCTATAATTTTTTTACACTTTTAACCAAACATATTATCTAAGAAATGTGGGGTGAATCTTGTTAAAAATATATTAAATATTACTTCTCAATGACTTTTGAGTCTATGTGTCTAGCTAACATGAATCTGTAAGGATATCCTAGGATTCTCTGGGACTAGAGCAATAACTGTGTTGAACAAAGAGTCCATGCCAGGGACGATTGTCTGCGTACATTGTATGGACAATTACAAGTACTCCGCAGCGTTATCTAAAATTGAAATCCGTATTATTGCCAAATAGTCCCCATGGGATAAGACTCGGCATTGTAACTGCAGTGGCTTTACCAAACGATTTTTCAAATACTGTTTGATGCAACTATAATAAAGATCATTTGACTAATTTACTACGAAATATGTCGATAACTTTTTGTTTTAGGAATTTAAAACTCATTTCTTGGTGTATTTATTGCTAAGATATGAAATGACCACAAGAATAAATGGCGTTGGGTAATCTAGACTAGTAGTATCCAAGGAGTTGCTGTGTTAGCGGCGAAGGTGGCATCGTACGAGCGATACTTATTATTGTACACGTTGTACAATCAGTAGAAATCACAAAGTAAGTAAGTAAGTCTCACCTTAAACTTAGGGCTCAATATCATCTGTAAGCTTAGGATCGCCGACAATTCTGACTGCTCGTCTGTGAACCGAATTATAAGGTCTTAGTCCACCTGAAGGCGATTACAGCACTCCATGTGTTTTTGATTGACCTTCTTCTGGAGGTGATTTAAACAAATAAATGATTTCATACGTCAGCGTCTCCTTCTCAGGACAGATGCCATCATTCAGACATTTTTACGGTACTATGCTACACCACCACCACTACACCACACTACATCATACCATACCGTCCCATACTATAGTATATCTTCACGTCAAGTCCCTTGCGGGGCAGGCAGAAAGAACCGGACACCACATGACTCGGTCCTCACACACCGCACTCTTGTCTTTAACATTCATAGTTTTTCTCGTGCATACTCGATTTTTAGGACTGCACTTTCTGATAAAACGCGACCAATTTGGTCGTGGTAAGTTAGGCTTGACTTTCTTCGGCTTCTACATCTCTCTACTTTTGCTAGTACATCTGCATAGTAATTTTATTCTACTGCATTCTTTCTATATGAATGAACATCGCGTGGCATGCGAACATATTATGGCCAATCTGATGTAAAGTGGTTACCGTAGCCCACGAATGCAATAGATTAAGTTTCGCTTGCCCGATGCCACCACTTCTTGTAAGATAGCAATTTCTTAGTAGTTTACTAGTAACCTTACTCACTCGCAGGAACATGACAACTCTCCAGGATTATTTGAATACGATTTTCTGTAAGGTAAGAAGGTACTTTCCGATGTGGGATGCTTTAATGCGTACTACCTCGCTTAGAAACACCCGAAGCAAGACAAACAGACATTTTCTTGCACAAAAATTTAATTTTATTATTTTTATATTGCGAAATTATTTTGCGAAAGTCAAATATACATGCAATTTGATCTAACCTGCTTTGTGTGCTTTCGCTACCAATTAGTTCATGCGGCCTAGCGCCGGCCGGCACCCACTACCGTTAGTAGATGCAACATGCTGACGCTGCCATGGCTTCTCCGGTAGTCTCTGCCTCGGTGGGGGATAAATCCTCTGTCTATGAGATGCTCGGCGAAGTGCGACCTTTCTGGGCGATTGTTTTTATACGCCGATACGTGTTCGTTTTCGAAAACGATCGCCCAGAAAGATGAGGATGAGGATGCCTCGTCGAGAGGCGAAACACGTGTCGCAGCGATGACCACGCCAGACGTGGCAGCGACGGTGGTGGGGGCATGCGGTTTCTGTTCCAGATGGCGGACGACCGCAGCAGCCGAGGCAGAGACTACCGGAGTAGCCATGGCAACGTCGGCATGTTGCATCAACTAACGGTAGTGGGAGGGTGCCGGCCGGCGCTAGGCCGCATGAACTAATTGGTGCCGGAAGCGCACAAAGGAGGTTAGATCAAATTGTAAACAGAAATACTTATCGTCAAAGCTGCATTATTAACCACTGCGCCATCGGGTTCGTGAAACCTTTAGTTTTTTCTCTAAAGCCAATCTGACGGATTCGTGGAATAATGTGCGGCGTGAGGTATTGTAACAAGTTTATACTATTGAAAGTATAGGAAATGTTATGCGTCTGTAGCTTCCCGGTTTTTACACTTTTATCCAGGCTTAGGAAGCATTATAATACGCCATTCTACAAACATGTTACCACTGTAACTGCGTACGGCGATAAACGATGTAAGTTTTCGTTTGGTTATTTTATTTGATCTAGAAGCTTTCCGCAACTCGGTGATAAAATTTTTGCGTGAGAGCTGTGTACGTAGCGATATAGCCTTTCCTATTAAGATTTCATATTGGCGATGTCTTCTATTACTTGTCCCGTTTCCTAATCCACTAGGACTGGCGCGGTCTGCTACCTAAGCTCAAAAACTTGGTGAGGATACTGATGTTTACATGGAGCGACTGCTGTTAGACCTCCATACCACAGAGAGAAAACTAGATCTTTCTTAGATTAGGTCATACATCTTTCAATTATCAAAATATAATATCTGGGTAGTGTAGGTTTCCTCACAATGTTTTTCTTCACCACTGAGCAAGTGATAATTACAAATATGTGTGTTAATAGGGCGGTTCTTTATTCACTGCGCTATCATTACTCTTAATTCATAATGTCATATTAGCGATGTTATTAGCCTGATACCGATATAGGTATTCGGAATATCTAAGCATGGGTTGCTGCGCGATATTGATAGCGCCAGCTGCGTGGTGATATTATTGGTAGAGTAGTCAACGTTTTAACAACTTTAACTTACTCTAAATGGCAAAGAAAGAAAAATTTATTTAGCTTTGAATGATGATATTATGATGATGACATTGAATGGTAACATTGGGAGGTTAAAAGTTATATAAAGAGCCGTATCATTCAGCCAATCCATGGCATGCAAAATTTACATAGCACAACATTTAAAACAATGTACAGAATTTATTCATGCAATTTTCAATAGTGTAGCGAAATATTTTGTCGCACCTTCGTCTCCGCAGATGAATTATTTCAAGGCTATTTAAATTGTCTCTGTATGGTGTATTGCAAGAGGTTTCATATCATATGGCGTTAGATAGGAAATGATGCGATTCACGAATCTTCGTACTTTAGTAAACAGTGTGCAGTTTATAAAACCTATATGTGTACAGGCCCACCGAAAAGGATTAGTCAAATAATGGCAAATCCATAATTCTGCGTTATATTGAGTTGGAGGAGGGGCAAGTGAAAAGATATTTAATAGAGGAAAGCTGCTTACATCAATTCAATTAAATATTTATTGCATTTCATAATGGTATAAAAGTTAACAATTAAATATATTAAAGGTATCAAATTACAGACCGTTTGTCATGCACAGCAATAGAAGACAGGAGAGCGCCATGTTTGATTTTAATGTGTGTTTTATTTTGACTTTTTGTTTTTACTTCCTATTTTTATTTCAAATCTTTATATTATAGAATGGCTTATTAATTCTTATTTTTTAATTCTTGTCGAAATTTATAATAGTCTGCTTCTTTTACTAGTATTTCTGGTAATTTATTATATATATTTATGGATATAACATATGAGCTTGACGAATGGAGTTTTAGCCGGGATGGCGGTGGTACGAGCCTAAAGCTGTATTTCAAGAGAATGTTTTCGCGTTTTGTATAGCATTAGGGATATTTGCCTACGAACTTACATATCTCTAGAATGTAGATGCATGGCAGGGGAATTATATTATATTTTCGAAAATATGGTTTGCAGCTGTCTGTCTGTTGGATATTAAAAATAACTCTAATTTGACTCTTTTGCAGGGTGAAAAGGGATGGCGCTTTGTGTTGTTCCCCCATAAAATTATGCCGTAGCTAAGCCAGACATAGGCGTACTCATAGTATGTAATTAGTGCGGTTTCTACTTTGGCAGTTATTTTAACTACTCGGAGGGAGTATTTAAAGCTAGATAATTTAGATTTTAGTTTCTTTACATGTGACTTCCAGTTTATGTGTGTATCCACGTTTAGGCTGAGCATAGCAAATTCGTCAACTGATAAATGATTACGATGCGGCCAGTTATAATCTATTTTGAAAATATGATTATTTATGAGTAAAAATAGGTACGTACTAATTTCAAATTTTATATAAGACAATAATTTAAATTAGCTAAAAAATTTGGAGAGAACTCCACACTTTTGGGAGCTAATTTAAATTATCTGCTCCTGGAATATTTTTAATCGAAGACAATAGGCGATTTACATAGGCATCTGTGAGCACCATTCCACGCGAGCCCGCTTCTGCTCTGCTGTCAGTTCATGAGGGATCCAACGACAACAAAGTTTCCGAACTTTCAATTCTTCGTGTAAAATTTTCTGTATTTTGTTCATACCAATCCCCAATAGTTCTCGAATTGTGTCATAGGTAATCCGCGGTATTTCTTCAATTAGCCGTTTAACAGTAGCCACATTATTTACGTTGACGACAGTTGAAGGCCGCCCTTCACGAAATTCGTCATGTAAAGAAACTCGACCTCTCTCAAATTCAGCAAACCTTCGCCTCACGGTGCTCAAAGAAGGTGCTTCTTTCCCAAAAGCATTTTGAAGACGAGCAGCACAGTCTTGCGGAGAGAGAGAACTTTTAAAATCATAAAAAATCATCGCTCTAAAATCGTTTCGACTCAATTCCATTTTTGTTGCGTACGTGGAACTTTGATGTGTGATAAAAAACAATTGACAAATGATTTCCCGCCAATTGTTTTTTTTTTTATTACTAAGTAGGTTGCAACGTTTCAAAAAATATAACATTCGAAATTCAAATAGTTCCGATTAGCTAGAAGTGCAAAACTTTTACAATCATTTTATTTTATTTGTGACCTCTAACGGCGATAATAGAAAACAATTTTGTTCCATTGTAAAGAATGAAATCACTTTGCTGGTGTGAGTTATGCCATCTTTTGAAAAGTGGCTGGATTAATATGGTACATCGTTTCGACTCAATTCCATTTTCGTTGCGTACGTGGAACTTTGATGTGTGATAAAAAACAATTGACAAATGATTTCCCGCCAATTGTTTTTTTTTATTACTAAGTAGGTTGCAACGTTTCAAAAAATATAACATTCGAAATTCAAATAGTTCCGATTAGCTAGAAGTGCAACACTTTTACAATAATTTTATTTTATTTGTGACATCTAACGGCGATAATAGAAAACAATTTTGTTCCATTGTAAAGAATGAAATCACTTTGCTGGTGTGAGTTATGCCATCTTGTGAAAAGTGGCTGGATTAATATGGTACATAACGATATCGTCTGTATACTCCCTTTTGTTTTTAAATTCACAGAAGTTAACACAACACTTCTAATTGAGTCACTCATGTACGTACTATAAATATGGCGGTTGCTGCTGTTTTATCGACGTCAATGACTGTTTGTTTTTGATTTATATTTATCCGCTAAATTCACTTATCATATTTAAATGTTATAATTTTCGCTATATTTGTACTGCGCCACTATAATGTTGTTTTTGTATGTACACGTCTATTCGCTTGCTGTCCTATGCCGTTTTCACTTTTGGTTCACAATAATTATCTTGGCTGATTTTTTTATTGTTTATTAATTATTATCACTTCAACTATTTTACACTTGTCGTTTTTAACGTAATTACACAAATTCAGGTTTATTTAGTGTCGTTTTTCTCATCAAGAAACAATAAATATACGGAGTTGATGTTTAAAGTGCGAGCAGCGCGCTCTGAGTTCCATGTGATACCTATCTGTTTATTAAATAGCATTTCATTTGCCAGCGATCGATATTTACTATTGGCGTAGAATGGATATGTATCAGATGAAAACAATAGTTTCTCCGGTAATAAGAAAGAATCACAAATACTATGTGAAAATAATCACAGACATTATACTCTTTAAAAATGTATTACATGGAACAGCAGTTTCATAAGATAATCAGTTCGATGGCCTCTACGATAAAGCAATTTTGAATCATTGTTACTGGGTTTTCCTGTACACATGGTTATAGTTATTCTAATACCGTATATATTTATTATATTATTCTATAAAAATACTAGTGAAAAAATATATATAGTCACATTTTTACACACACAAATTAGATTACATGTAAACGTTAATATGTAACCCGATAATTTTGTTTCGAAAATATATTTTATTTTAACATTAAGGAGTGCATTAATAAGTTATTCTCATTACTTAATGTATTTATCACTCTAAACCCGTGAAATGAAGCTTGCCTTGTTGAGTTTCTGATTGTTTTTGTTGGCAAAGTCGATGACTTTTTTGCTATTTCGATGTCAGTCTTATGAGAGAGGATATTAACAGTGGTGTGCAGAATCACCCCTTTTCGGCTTGATAGTTTTTATTTTTATTTTATATACGAGTATTATGTTCATTAAATATATTACTAGTAGCAAATTACCATAATTAGATAGCCAGGAAATTTTTTATTTTGTTTATATGAGAAATTATATGTATATCTTTACGTCAGGTCTTATGTGGGGTAGACATAGCGAATCTAGCGCAATAAGACGTGGTCTTGCATACCTCGATCGCTTTTTTGATACGCATAGCTCTTTTGATGAACGTTTGCCGGCTTATAGGGCTACTAAGACCTTCTGATAAACATTGTTTTAGTTTCTAAATTAATTTTGTGATGTGTATATTATAACAATGGCTAACCATTATTTTATTGCGACGTTATTTTGAAAAATCCATCACATCGTTTTTATGTCGAGGACTAAGCGAGATTGTAGTTAAAACTCTGAACAATAAAGTTTATCGCCGTAACCTGATCGAGGAATTGGAAACGAAACATTTCGAATTGTTCACACAATTGTAAACTGTAATCAGGGACACGTGCGTAAGCATTACAAAGTTGAATATACCCGAACTGTTTCCATTATATCGAATCGATAAATACAACAGGATTCAATAATCTACGGCGTTTGTTGTTTCTTTATAGTAATACTTATAAGAGATAAAGGCTGAAAAAAAAATGAAAGAAAAGCAAATATTAATGGCTATAGAAAACGTCTTGATTATTCATTAGCATATCCATCAATTAATTGATGGCTTTCTAATGTTGAGGAAGATGCGAAAATATTTGGTTATATTCAGGTTTTAATATGATAGGCAATCAATATATGACCTCAAATACAACCTATTTTAGAAGAATTACAGTGAAAGCGATAGCCTATCAACGCTTGCAACACATATATATACATACACATATACCTATACACACATATATACATTATCAGGAGCACTAAAAGTGCATGAATTGATATGAGAAGTCTTATTAATGTTAAAGGAGTACCTACTATCAATTAAATGTCTGAGTCATGTTCTCTTCATCTACTCCGAAAGAAACATGCTTATTAATAGTTATAACTATAGCTACAAAAGTATCCAAAGTACTTTTCTAGAAAGTAATCTTGGTTTTGTATCCAATCCTTGTATTTAATTAATATTTAGGTTTAGTCACGAAATTACTTAGTATCTTGTAGAAGCTACTCGTAGCACTCCGTGATACAAGATTTTCGTTTATTAAATTATTTGTGTTGTTATAAATAAATAAATAAATATT
Source organism: Pyralis farinalis (assembly GCA_947507595.1). NCBI lineage: Eukaryota > Metazoa > Arthropoda > Insecta > Lepidoptera > Pyralidae > Pyralis > Pyralis farinalis. The sequence goes on from OX382266.1 coordinate 25,874,109, forward strand.
GTCTGACAAATTACACAGCGCCATCTAGCCCCAAAGTAAGCGAAGCGAAGTGTTATGGGTACTAGACAACTGATAAACATACGTAAATGCATTTTTTTTTTGTAAATACATACATATTATACCCAGACCAAGACAAACAGACATGCTCATGCACACAAATGTTTGTATTGTGTGGAATCGAACCCACAAGCGTTGGTGTCAAAGTAGCGTAACAGCGCGTTTCACCACTGCGCCACCGAGCTCGTATTATTTGTTTAGGAACCGTAAGTAATTCTGGAATGTTGCTCAATTGTAAAAATTTTCTCATCCGTAAACAAATTTTTTCTGTGACCTCCCTTTGCGTACCGCTTCAGTAGTTGTTCCGATTTTACCACCTTATTCTTTTTTTAATTATCAGTTAAGAAATGACCAGTACGTCTATTATAAGCTGCAAGTCCTAAGTCACCTTTTAAAATATTCGACATGGTTCTAGGTGCTATCTTTATCTCCCGAAATAAAACCTTTTGCTTTCAGACAGGGTTTCTTCGAATTCTTTCCCTTACTGCTTTGACCACCTTTTTCGTACGAACACTACGTGGACGGCTAGATCTTTTTCTGTCACAAACAGAAGAGGTCTCATTGTACCTATTAATAGCCCGGTACACAAACATTTTAATAATACCAAGCGTATGGAGAGTTTTAAAAATTGCATTTGGTTCCATACCTACTTTGTGTAATGCGATCACACCGATTCGGTTCTCTTTATCACCCTACTCCATTTTAATATCGCAAAATATTGTACAATGTATTGGCGCCAAAATGAGAAACATCAATGAACAATCATATAAAAATGTCAGATTCCAAATTCAAATGTAATATTTTGTTTATTTTTAATTGTAACAGTATTTATGGCCAGACTAAGTATTATGATTAAATCATAGCGGGGTTCATTTTGTACACGGATTTTTTTCAAATAGATGATTTTTTTTACGATACAATACAGAAACTTCAATTGATAATGCCCGCCTAGTCATCAGGTGAGTCAGAAGCGTGTATCTCCCGACGTTGCACAAAAAAAAACTCCGACACGCTGGTCTACTTCAGATTGGTGGAGGGCATAACGTGTCCTCCGATCACGGAAAAATTTTAAATTGATAGGCCCATCGATAGGATGCTAAATATGTATTACAATATATGTGTGTATATATAATATGTGTGTATGGGAACATCCAGTTTGATTTCATGACCAATTTGTTATTACTTCAGGCGATGAAAGTGAGAATCGCGATACTATACAAATAGACGGATCAATGCAATGGAAACAGGAATTTACCTTTATCACATCCAACTTTGGATTTCCTATTCGAGTACCTATCAGTTAGATTTAAAGTAAAGTTTTCTGATATTGAGTTTTAAACTTTTAACATAAACATGTTTAGGGTCGTTTTGCGAAAGATACGGTTTAGCATCAGGCCGTTCCGTTAACAACATTTATGTTCATAACGTGCTCTCTTTTGCGGGATATAGGTAAGCTTATGAGAACATAACGTGGGCATACGTAAAAATTTAAAGTCAGAAATTTAAGAGTTAGAATTTAAAGTGAGAAGTAGAAATTAGTTGTGTATGCCGGTACATCGACTTGCTAGGACTGGTAAATCTTTTCTTGTAAATTGTATTCAATTCTATAATGAATTGCCTGAAATAGTTCTGTCCTTTCCTGACAATGTGAATGTTATAATCTTTAATTTAACTATTTCACATCGTTATCGTACCAATCAATTAGATATTTATATATCAATTAGATCTTATAAATAAATATAGGTGTCCGAACCAGCCATTTTGCTTTTAATAGTTGTTTTTTACATTATGTCCGGTGGCTTACAGGCATGTAGTTCGGGTGGGTAATAGGCATATAACTCGACTGAGGTGAAGCGGTTACTATATAGCGGCGTACTCTATTTTGCGAGATACAAGCAAGCTTGAACAAAGCCAGAATAAACAGCCATTTTACTTTTACACATTTTTCAAAAGTTAGCAAACAATCTAACTTCATACTCGGTGGTAAGTTGTTATAGTCGTTTACATCTGCACTCCCAAAAATTGAGATCTTTATGTAAGGATTGCTTTTTATACTATGTCCGATGGCTTACATGCATATAGCATATAACTCGGCTGATGTGAAGCGCTTACTGTAGTACAATATTACGAAGACATATCAGTGTTGCCACTCCCGTAACACTAAGGATTTTGACACAACAGTTATTTAGGAGCGTACAGGTATACTCACTCACTTACAGGAACACAACATCCCTCAGTACATGTTAACTATCAGTACTTAGCAATAACTTGCTAAAAAAGCTTAAGAAAGAATATGACAGAGAACAAATTGAAAGAGCAGGAAAAAATAACAAGAGAATTTGGGAAGCTATTAAAAATATTTCATATATTTCAAATAAAAAGGATGTAAACAATAAGGAATTACTTACTTTGGCCACGAATCCACAAGATTCCTTGAACTTAGTAAATGCCTATTTTACTAACATAGGGAAGACTTTAGCAGACAGCATATCCAAAAATCTGGATACGAACTTAGAGACCGCAAACATCAGCATAACATCCCTCAATTCATTTGTTCTTTTAGAAACAAACGAACAAGAAGTTGAAAATCTATTGATGGGATTAAAATCGTAATCTTCTGCAGGTTGGAATAGAGTATCAAAAAAAACTTTAAAAGATCTAAAAACTTTTCTTGTACCACCACTTACCTTTATTTTTAATCTTTGCCTGGCTAAAGGGATCTTTCCGTCAGTTTTAAAAAAACCGATCATTATACCTGTTCACAAGGATGGGGACAGGGGCCGTATCGGAAACTATAGGCCTATATCACTACTACCAGCATTATCAAAGATACTAGAAAAAATTATTAATAAACGTTTAGTTAATTATCTTGAAAAAAACTACATACTTTCAGACAACCAATTTGGCTTTCGACGTGATAGATCGACCTCGGATGCAGTACTAGCTCTTACGGAATATATTTCAAGAAAAATTGACGAAGGAAAAAAATCTATAGCGATCTTTCTTGACCTTACCAAAGCTTTCGATACGGTTTCTGTCCCAATCTTACTAAATAAACTGGAGTGTATAGGTGTGCGGGGTGTTCAGTTGCAGTTATTTAAGAGTTACCTAACCGACCGCTTCCAACAAGTGTTTTTGGATTCTTATACTAGTTCTGAAATGCCTATCACGTATGGGGTCCCCCAGGGAAGCATCATCGGTCCTACCCTTTTTCTCATATATATTAATGATATATGTAAATCCACGCTCACAAATGGCAGACTAATTGCATACGTAGACGATACGGCTCTCATTTTTGCGTCTGATACTTGGATCGGGGCCTTTGGTGCAGCCCAGGAGGGTTTGAATAAGATAACTAACAGACTATCACTAAATATTGAAAAAACTAAATACATGTATTTTTCCATTAGAAACATAGAACCCCAATTTAACCTCAATCTCAAAGTTCACAACTGTTATAATGTTTCAAATGATTGCAGCTGTTCATCGCTGGCATATACTACAGACCTAAGGTATCTGGGTGTCATAATTGATAGCCACTTATCCTTCAGGAAACATATTCTATCCGTTACAAGTAAAGTTCGCAAACTTATGGTCGTTTTTAAAAACCTTCGTCATGCTGTTGAACCTAAATTATTAAAATCGGTATATTTCGCTCTTTGTCAATCGGTCTGCTCATATTGCATCATAGTATGGGGTGGCTCTCCAAAAACTTCTTTGAAATCTTTGGAAGTTGCTCAAAGAGCCATTTTGAAAGTATCCAACAATCGTCCCTTCTTGTATCCAACCAGACTCTTATATAAGGACTGTGAGGTATTAACCATTCGACAGCTACATATACTAAACACTGTACTCAAAAAACACGCAGACATAAAATTTGATTCTACACTTACGCTTGTCCGACAATCTCATAACATCTGTAAGCAAAAAATAGGATTCCGGACATCATTTGCCCAAAGATTTTATTGTTTTTTAGGTCCCTATCTATACAATAAAGTAAACAAACAAATAAAGATATTTAATTTAAATAAATTTGATTGCAAAATAAGGATTATAAACTGGCTCCTCACCTTGTCATATGAAGATACAGAAAATGTTTTAACGATATTAAAATAGAACAAAAGTTAAAGTTGAATACATGTATATATATCTCAAATAATGTAAATCGCACACTTCAATCGTATAACTATTTCAATAAAAACCATATACTCTGTTAACAAATTCATACAAAGTATACAATCAGACACGTAAGTACACACATCCCAATCATACACGTCTCTCAATCACATATACACTATTTGAAATATTTGTGCTGTTACCGTACCTTACAACTCTACTCTATTCTTTGATTTCCTATCGCTGCAATGTTATGTCAGATCCTCGGAGAGAGCCTGGAGCTCTGTAGTACAGGTTTTACACCTAGTTCTGACTCCAGACTCTCACAAGGAACGTTTAACTAATATATAAGATTCTTACCGCAACAATTTATATACCTACATATGTAAGATAACCTTGTGAGTAGTAAATAAAAAATCCTTATTATTATAGTACTATGTACAAATAGCTGGTTATGGTTGGCTCTATGATAGAAATATTCGCCAATCGAGGTGCTGATTATTTATTATTATTGTATTGTCTTAGGTTTTCGCGATTGTTACACATTAAATTAAACAATTTTTAACGGAAGTATCGCGTGTAAGTACCTCTACCTCACAGAAAACCGCAGCCAAATAACAACTCCCTAGAGGGTGGTTGTGTTCCGGCGTGTGAGTGAGGTCACCAGTAAGCTCCCAAGGAGTTCCTGTGTAAGCAGCAGAGGAGGTATCGCGAGTGATACTTGAGCAGTCAGAACCCGTTATATACATTTTCCCATACATTTCGCGGTCGTATACGACCACCCGGGTTTCGAAGGGTTAATATATCGCAAGCGTTAATAGGCTACGCTACCCGCTTTACATCAGGTGGGCCGTATGCTTGTATGCTTCCCGATGTAGTATAACAAAATTTGCTAATCATGATCAACCTGCATGTATGTATGTATGTATTACAAAATTTTGTACTTTTACCATCGCATTTTTTAGAGTAAATTAAACGTTCACAAAACATAAAATATGTGCATAAGGAATTGACATCCGTATCGATAATGCAACTTCAAATAGGCAAGCTTTATATGATGATACCTGATAAAACAGACAAAAACGCATTCGTATACAATGTTACAAATTACATTAAATATAAATAATATGCACACAACTTGCAGTCATATCTTAAAAGTATAAGAAAACCACCCATATACAGGATTAAACTATAAAAAAGTAAAGCGTGGTATAAACGGTAGTAACTTTTAACGAAATATTAATTGTACAAAACACATTCGTGCAACGCCTTCCCAAATGTTTATTGCTAGAGCACTTTATGTGCGTTTTTATGCTATTATGGAGCTCAAGGACAGAATTAGTAGGCACACAATGTCTACAATAATACCACATTCATGTTTAAGTTATAATAAGCCACCCGTCTCACTATAATTAGGTACAGCTTACTCACGACCTCACGAGGCTATAGATGGACGGATGGCGTCGAGTGGGTTGTATGAAACTGAACTATTGCCGACGCGTGATTGTAAATCAACAGTGTAATGAAACGATTTATGTAGCCCAGTCAATCATAATTTATGATTTACTACGCCTTCCAATGGAAATCGCATTACTTTGTGATTGATTTACGTGATTTGATTTTGTACTTGGCAGGAAATTATTGGAAAACAACAGAAATATTTATCATAATTATCATTAATACGAATTGAGTAGTCATTACGTTTTATATAATATAAGTATGTATTTACAAAAAAATATCATAATTTTCTAGTACCTACTGCACAATATTCACTTAATTTGGAACTACATAGTTGACGCTTTGTAATTTTACCAAACTTCAGCTCAATACTTGTAGTATTGATTTGAAGGTTGGTATCAAAAGTTAATTGTATAATGTACTTATGTTACGTTCCTTAAATAAGTCCATTGACATAGACTAAAATAAAATTGAATCCATGCCAAAAATATCTCGTTTCTCCCAACTTAAACAGCATTGCTTTAGTATAACTTCTTATGGTCATTCTGGCATCAGGTTAGGTAGTATAAAACAACCTTGAGCTTGAGAATCGAAGAGCAATTAACAGTTACAACAGATACTTGCTTCATAAATCAGCTAAATTATCAACTGAGTTAATGTCTAAGATTAAGAAGATAACGACGAAGAGTGACCTAATTTTATTGTTAACCTTCAGTTAAATAAAAAAATGGTTTATCGATAATTATAGAAACGATAGCTAAATTGATAGTTCAAGTGATTTGAAAACTCAATTTACGTGATAATATTTTGTTATGTACTGACATCCTAAACTGATTCTAGAATGAATGCGTAACTTATGTTTTTGTTATATTAAAGTAAGTATTTCTACTTTGTATAGCTTCATTGAGGTATCTGACGATAATCTAACATTTTTTGAAAAGTTGAAACATAAAATTCTTTAAATTAAAATCTAGTAATTTTTATAAACTGAAATTGAAAAGAAAAATGTGAACCTGCCACTGATTTAAACGTAGTTTAGATTTGTAACATAACATACAAAAGCTTAGCTTACATACTTTTCTGAACTGAATAAAACAAAGACCTGAATGCTCGAAAGTAGATATGCGCTCACTTTCTTCCATCCAATCAGTGCGGCCTTTGATTCCAACTGAAACTTTGTGTGTTACTTTGCCATTAAAGTAGACGTAGAAAATTAACAAGGAGCTTCGGCGCCGCAACCTGCATGAGAATGGCGTCTTTTCCATCCATTATTTCCCTTTCTTTTACAAGAAATTATCTTAAACTCCCCTACCTCCACAAACACATGTGCTGCCACGCATGTCAATGAAGAATGTTAGTATTTGAACGAATAAATGGCCCCACGAAAACATCATTGACCACAATTATCATTTTTAAAATGTCGATTGATTAAAAAAAGGAAGTATGAAAACTATGAGAAATGAATAATACACAACAAAATTTTAATAATAAAAATGTAATTTAATTATAGTACGTATTCGTAATATGGCTGCGAGGGCCCTCTGACAAGTAAAGATTTTTATCCTTTATCAGGAAATTATAAATGTTGTACAGATATATAAGGCTCTATGCCTTGAGGTACTATTGGTGGCTATTGCTTTCGCATGTTGTTTCTTTAGTATATATTTACATAAATAAGTATATCGATTACTACAACTTGTTAGGGAGAATTGTATTTGTAGTGGGCTTCTTCTTCTTCTTATCACGTCAACTGATTAAGCAGTAAAAGTATAATGAACAATTTATAGACACATACATTTAATACACAAGATTTAATTTGATGCGTACAACTACACTGACATGTAAGGTAAGGACTTGCTACGCAAGTTTAAGGATATGGCGAAGAAACTGAACGTATATATGAAGAAACTAAATATGGGGCGACTACCGTCAGACCTTGACAATACCGAGGGAAAACTAGACCTCTCTTAGATTGAGTCACACAAATATAATTTCATGGACGTGCAGGTTTTATCACGATGCTTTCCTTCACTGCTTCGATTAATAGGCTGGTATCCACCAATTTGCTACAATACAATACAATTTGCGTTCAATATATAATCAACGTAGATAAAAACTTGTTAACGACGTTATGGGATATTGTAGGTCAATTGGCGGGGTAGCTATCACAAAATTTTATTACAAGAGTCGTTACTAGTGAAGGGAATCGAGTAGCAGATACTAATTAGTTAAGTCTGAAACTAGGCGATAATTTAGATTGGGACGATGCGATGTTGCGTCGAGTCGCGGAAGGAAATCGGGTTGTGTTGACATTGAATTATGGATTCTCGCTTCACATGTTACCAGATACATTTATGAGCCAAGTCTACAGGCATTATTTTTGTCATAATCCCATAAATATTATTTTATGGTGAAAGTTTGTAAGCACGTGTATTTGAATGTACGAGTATGTTTGATATTCTAAGTATTGCGTGGTACTAGAATAAACAGAAAACTTGAAAATCAAAGTAAGTTATGTAATTGTTAGTATGAGATAGAGAGAAACCAGCTGAACTGGTATGTAGCTCCGCGTCACAGAAAACCACAGCCAAATATAACCTTTCTGGAGGATTGTTGCGTGTCCTTGTGAGTGAGTGAGGTTACTAGTAAGTTCCTAAGGAGTTGCAGCGTAACTCCATAGCAGTTCCCTGGTAAACTCACTTATTAGCAGGAATACAGCATGTTGAGGAGTTTCTATTAGGCTGCGATTTTTGTGGGGTAGAGGCACTTTCCTATTCAGTATACTTCGACGCACCCTACCTATTTTTCCCAGAGCCTCGTTTGTTAATTACAAGGGTGCACGATCTGCAGGTGAGGTTTCTTTGCCTCTAAAGACGATTAGCCTATGTAACGTGTCATTGCCTATATTATATGTCATGTGCCATGTAACAGGCGTGCCCGTTCGCGAATCTTGCCAATCAATCAGATTACAGTTCTGGTCCGAAAGCGCACCGATGTACGGATTAGTACGTCCGCCGTAGGCGACGCATTTTCGCCCCCGTCGGTACAAATATAGCTGCATGCGGCGATGGCGGCCGCCACTAAACACGCAACGCCAATTCCGACGGGCCGAGGAGAGCCGAGTGTCGCATAGGCACTTGGAATGTGAGAGGTGGATTGAATGATAAGATGAACAAGCTGTTGGACGTAATTAATGACAGCCGCGTAGGTGCTTTGTTTGTGATAGAGACTAAGCGCAATAGGAGCGACACTGATGATCTGCCCGGTGGAATGATGGATCTATGGTCTGGGGTAAACTGGGACGATAATACCAGTGTGCCTGTGTAGGTGTCGTACTCTCCTCTCGCTCAGCCTCTTTTTAGGGTTCCGTACCCAAAGGGTAAAACGGAACCCTAAATAATATTTAAGGGGGCTCCCATACAACAAACGTGATTTTTTTGCCGTTTTTATAGATAATGGTACGGAACCCTTCGTGCGCGAGTCCGACTCGCACTTGGCCGATTTTTTTATTTTCTTGCTCCCCAATATCTTCGAGAAGCATATAGCCATAAACCAGGTGTTTTACGATTTGTGGATTTTGAGATACCATTTGATAGGGTTATGCGAAAGTAGCTGTGGGACATATTGCTCAGATATGGAGTTAACGGGGTATATTACTCCATGCCATGTAGTTCACTTACAAGAAGTGCTCAGCATGCGGATAGTGATGCAGTATGTCACTTTGGTTTGACGTCAAAATTAGTGTCAAACAGGGTTGCATACTATCCACTAGATTGTTTATTCTGTTCTGTTGTGACAAGCTCGGTGGCGTAGTCGTGAATGACGCGACTTTTATACCAACGCTCATAAGTTCGATTCCTACATAAGACTAACATTTGTGTGGATGAACATGTCTGTTTGTCGTTGTGATAAGAGATCTAGATGTTTTAAGAGAGGTAGGGCGCATCAAAGCAGCTCGTCTGGGAAGTACCTCCACCTCACAGAAAACCACAGCCAAATAACAACTCCATAGAGGATTGTTCTGTTCCTGCGTGTGAGTGAGGTCACCTGTAAACTCCTAAGGAGTATTAGCAGCAGAGGAGGCATCGCGCGAGTGGTACTTAAAGGATTACAAGCGTTCATAGGCTACGGTAGCCACTTTACATCAGGTGGGCCGTATGTGTGTATGCCTTCTGACGTTGTATAAAAAAAAAACTATGGATACTTGTCTGCAGAGAATAAGCTCAATGATGGTGAACTGTCTGATGTATGCAGACAATGCCGTGATATTAGCAGAAATACCATCCTGACCTGCAAACACTGGTCATAATAATGAAAGACTATTGTATGAAGAAAGGTTTAGTATTCAATGCGAAGAAGACAAAGATAATGGTAGTTGAAAGAGAAGATACAGGTAACGGGCAATGAAAGGGTTACGGTTTTTTTTTTTTTTGGTTGATGATGAAGAGTTGGTATAAGTGGATGTGGATGAGTTTGTATATCTTGGATGCACTTTCACCAGTGAAAAAAGGTACAGTGCAGATGTGGAAAAACGAGTAAGTGCTGGTGAATGGAGCATTGGACAAGCTTCTTGGCAGCAAAAGCTTGAGCCAGAAGGCACCGCTCGCTATACACAATGCAATACTGCTCCTAAGGCTTACTTATGGAAGCGAGACCTGGATATTACAGAGAGAGCATGAAGGTAGGATAAACGCAATAGAAATGCGAGCGTTGCACTTCTAGACCGCGCTTTGCAATGATAATATTAGATAGTTGGTCTGAATGAGAGCGTCGGTTGTAAAATAAGAATAAGTATGCTCGGTTGGTTGGACATGTGAAAAGAATGCATGAAAATATAATTACGAAACAGATATACAACGCAAAAGTAGAAGGATGTAGGAGCCGAGGAAAGCCATGACTTACCTACCACGATCTAATTGTTTTATCAGAAAGTGATGACAGGAGCCTCAGAAACCGGCGAGCGTGCATGTGAAGAGCTATGAATGTTAAAGAAGCAAGTAAGGTGTGTAAGGATCGAGTCACGTGGAGCTCGGTTGTCGCTGCCTACCCCGTAAGAGATTTGGCGAGTTATATATAAACTTGTCAGTCGAATCAAACACGCTGATCCAGTAACTTCAACGGTAACTTATGTATGGATGAGTATACATATGTTGCTCTATCAACCCGTATTACATATTACAATAATACATACGTAGTTGAGTTGATTGTGCACTCAAAATTGTTCTGTACTCGAACCAAAAACCCTTTGACTTATAACTTTTGCGTCATTACTTAATGGAGAACATTTCATTTTAGAGTTACCTTTAAGGAAGTTAAATTATATTTACAAAGCCTCAATTTCTCAGCCACTTTCTCGAACTTCCACTTTCTTGTTTTCTCTTATTTAAGGTATTCATGAACCGAGCAAGAATCTGCGGTGTTATGTAAAACATTTCATTACTCTATTCCGGATTTATAATACTTGAATTAAAATACCTAATAATTGTATTATATGCTTTAATTCGTTCTATCTCTTCGCTATTACTAACTTACTTAGCTATACAATTTATGTGTGTAATGCTGTGAATATTTAATTTCTATTTTCATATAAATATCACTAGTACCTTGTTACTACGAGTTTACCATACCAGCGAGTATGCTGCGCTGTTAATATTTCTGTTTAATTAAGAGTGCATACAAGTAGATTTGTTATGGGGCTGCAGTTTTTTCTATAATGTGTAAGTACACAAAGCCACAAAGTAAATTATACCACCTCGATGTTAGTACGAGGGTAATGTCATCGTATGTTATCGGGAGTCGTCGGGCCAGTGCAATCAACGTATATATGTGATACAAAATTTCGTCATTTTATTTGGAACAGCAATGATGCAGAGGCTGAGCTACTTGCTATTAGTAGTAAGTCCTGGTATCGAATCGCTTTAGTCATTTAACTTCTTGGTTATTTTCTTATTTCTTTATTTTATGTGAGTTAGATTACAATGTTAATATTTATTAGATTATGATAAATAAATATTTAAAACATCTCGGTGAGTAAGGAAATGAAACAAAACAGTCACAAATAATAGTTGTTTATTATATAAAAATATAACAATTAAATATTATAATATAAAGGAAGTTTACATTAGAATGTTATATTACAATGTATTTCATTTATACAATAAACAATAATTTATATAATATGCCTATTATGGACAACGAAACATTGGAGGATTGACTGCTAATTCATATTAAAGAAAATTTGTAAATTCCTGCTCATTTCTTCGAAATACCCACTTAAGAGAGGTAAGGCGCATCAAAGCAGCCCGTCTGGGGAAGTACCTCCACGTCACAGAAAACCGCAGCCAAATAACAACTCCCTAGAGGGTTGTTGTGTTCCTGCTTGTGTGTGAGGTCACCAGTAAGCTCCCAAGGAGTTGCTGTGTAAGCAGCAGAGGAGGCATCGCGCGAGTGATACTTAATATATCGCAAGCGTTAATAGGCTACGGTACCCGCTTTGCATCAGGTGCGCCGTATGCTTGTATTTCTCCCGACGTAGTATAAATAAAAACACCTTTGAATGACTTAACACAACACAAAATATGCACACGGTTCGGCAAAGAAATATAATTATTATTCGGGGTCATAAATGGTTGTCGCAAAGGTTGTAATTTGCAAATAGAAAAACGGGGAAAAAATAAGAATGTCTTGGGTTGAACCCAGGATTTTATTAAGGTGAGCCTCTTTACGCAGCTGGTTTCCGGTTAGGAGATACTATGACGAGTATTTTAAAATTTAGTATCAGTATCATTAATGCAAAAATATGACTGTTAACGAGGTAAATGGCGAGAAATGAGTATTAGTGCCGTTGCGTATTCGATTGCTGTGCATTTAAGTGAAAAGCAAAAGCTGGCGCTGCAAATACAGCAACTTATAACGTAACATGAATATTGTCGATTTTAACAGGTGATACTTTGCTATGTGCCACGCTGTACTTCCCCAGTGGGGTTGGTTGAGTGCGCACTTCTTTGTCTTGGTGTTATCCCTTTTCCTAACCCATTAGGATTGGCGGGGTCCGTCATTCGTCATTCACACGTGTTTCGAAATATAATTTCTTGGACGTGCGGGGTTACCCTAATGTTTTCCTTCACCGCCGAGCAAGTGATAATTACAAACATGTACATAAATCCGAAATCACGAATTTAGTGGTACATGTCAGGATTCGAACCGGGGGCTTACTTGGTCGGTTCTTTATCCACTAGGTTATCACTGCTCACTACTTCTATTCGTACTATCTCTCTAAAATTAGAGGAAAGTAACACTGGTCCTGGTCTGCATGTAGTACAGATATGAAAAGATCACGCTTGACACTCGAAGTACGATTGTAGCTCTTTTTACGTAAGGCATAAGAGCGATACAAAGGTAAAAGTGTAAAGCTTGATATGCATTTAGCTGCATAAGTGCCGCTTAGCAAAATACATTTAGTGAAAAATCTTGCTTTATATTCGTCTCTTTTTTTAGTAAAAAACACTGTTAAACAGCATAGTCACTAAATACATTATAGATTCTTTAGAGAAGTAGTACATAACCGTATACTAACAGTTAATGACTATTGTTTTCACTTGTCATTCTGTGATAAGAAATGTACACACAATGACACATCAAGTCATACATCTAGGAGTCTTATGCTGTTTTAGACGAAGTTTTAATTAGTTTTGTATAGTTTGAACCTTGTACATATTATACAAATGTAGGAATCGAAAACGCAAGGTACGGAATGTTATCTAAAAAATTTATTTATAAGTAATGTTTTTGCAAATAACATAAATGTAAAATAACATTAAAAATATGTAACGATTAAAAACTTTGATTGAGGTCGAAAAGTTTATACCGTTTGCATTCCCCCGTTTCATTGTGGCAACGTTTCGCTATTTTGTTTGTAAATTCGGCACGATGAAATATTCATGTCACATTTGCACGCAGATCCGAGCGATCAGTCAACCGCGAAATAATGCAAACACGATAAAGTTATGACTCCTTTAGAGGCTGAACGCGATTGGTGTCGGTAACCTACTCATATGTAACTCGATTCTGCGACAGTAGCGTCTTTTGTTCCACCGAAAGAAACGTAACTCCTTCTATATTTGTTTCTACTGGAAAAGCTGGCTGCTTATTTCAAAGCAGGACTAACGTTTGATTTTATATCGCTTGTTCTTCGGCTATAATAAAATAAGTCTATTACAGAAGTTGAAAGTTATTGGTGTTCTAACCATTTCAAATGAAAGTCGTTTCTGCCACAGTATCTTTTGTTTGAAAAGGGATTGTGTAACTGTTGCTATTCATAAATGCGGCAGTTTTAAAGTTGGTGTAATATTTTATATGATTTAATCTTTAAACGTTAAGGTTACTACTTTACAGACTAAACGTGACCGGTGTAGATAATCTATTATGAAACTCAAATTATTTATTATTATTTGTTTAAACATGACAAAAGAGAGAGAGATGAGAGAACATGCCTTTTTTTTAATAGAAGAATAATTTATTTCAAAGTCAGTGTCTCTAATATTTAATTTAGTTCCTGTTTTTTTAACTTCTTCCTGTCTACGTACTGCTTTGGACTGTACTTCTCACTCTGCATTAAAAATTTTGTTAATCTTCTGCCAACGCGAGCTATCACCAACGCCCCTGCATAGTACAGAAAGATATGAACTATGAACTCCTCACCTACTTACCGTTATTTCTATGCTGCTAGTTAACTTTAGTGTGCACAACAATCGAATAAAATTGTATTATGGCGGGCGGAGTTCCTATTTTCGTCACTCCACCGGTAAGTTATTGTAACTGCTGTATAATTTTAGTCGTGATCTTTATCTTCCTTGGTTAGACTAAAATTATACTATTTTGTCAGAAGGAAGCTTATTGCGTATTGGAAGCTTTAAGATCCGGCGAGCGTGTATGAAAAGAGCTATAAATGTTAAAGAATCAAGTGAGGTGTGTAAGTAGCGAGTCGTGTTACACTCGGTTCCCTAAGCTAAACCGCAAGGGTATGGACGTAAATAATTTTAAATATAAAAGATTCATGTCAATTAGGTATAATACACATCTAAATATTTCCTCATAGTGACTCATCAGTGGATATTCTGCGGCTACGGTGACCGCTTTGCATCAGGTGGGCCGTATGCTTGCATGTCTCTCGACGTATTATAAAAAGAAAACGAAATACCAACGTTCAATGGCCAGCGGCGGCCGACACTCTGCTGAGCTATGGTCGCTGACCTTTCGTGACATGATTACTAAATTGGTATATTTGACATACGAGTAACATGTATGTATATACATTATCATTGGGAGGATTTTCGAGTAAAATGTATTATTCTTTATATTTATACCGCTAATGAACCAAAAAATACCAGGGTACTTTGAAAAGTGTGGTATGTGGTACTTGAAATATGAATAAATTGATTGATTACAGTTGTAATACACAATTGCAATACTACACTCTATCAGTACTGTTTGCGTATTACGATATAAATAAATATTTAAAGTAACAAAGCTTGCATTCTCCCAACAAAGTTTCTTATGATCGAAATTTCATTGTTCAATTATCGTTTCTCCATCCTTTTATGTTCTATTTATAGAAAATAAATTTACGACGTCGCAAAAGAGAATTCTTGTCTTGCCTGAAGTAAGTTTCCTTTTTACGGAAACAAGAGACGTGATCTGTTTGGCTTTAATCCAGTTGAAATTTTGTCCTCGAGCAGTGTTTTTCTTTCGTAAAAGATGTTATTTCTTTACGAATCCAATGTATTCGAGGATATACTTAATATCACTTCCAATTACAGCTACATATTTTAAGACATTTTATGTTTTCGAGAAAACTTCTTTGTATTCTCATATCATGTAAGTTTAATTATGCTTGCACGCATTGTCGTTGTCGTAATATTCGTATAATTTGTAAATCGACTATTTTTACTGTTTCTAGTAAGTTCCGAGACATTCAAAACTTTAGGGGTAGATTGGAATATGATACGTCCTAGTTGGTGTTTAAGAATATGTCCTAAGTGTTGCAAGCATCAATAGGCTATGGTAGCTTATTTATTTTAGGTGACCCGTGATACTTATACGTGCGTGTTACGTATATTCAGCAATTTAATATAAAAATGTGTGAAAAAATATTAAAACTAATTGTAAAATAATCGAATAGTCGAAACATTGTAAACTTTAAATTTTCAAAGATAGTTAACATTAATCTATGTAAAACCATAGTATAAAGAATAACTGCATATGTGACTTGGAGCCAAAAGTGAAATCATTTGGAACTTCATCTTAAATTGGTATATTTTCAATATCTAAAAATGATACACAAATTCATTTATCATAAACGTAATATATATTTGTGATCTAGACTGCTTTGTGTGGAGAGCTCGACTAATATTATAATCAGTTAACTTGAAATACCGAGGTGCAAACAAATATACGACCCACATTGTAAAACATATTATTTGCTACATAATGAATATCCAACGTGCGTTTAAAAAAATATCTTTCGTGTCTCGGGTAAATAATATTCAAAATGGAACAAAAACAATATGAATAATATAACTATTATATAACTATTTGGTATATAGGAATATAACAAAATATTAATACCCACTTCGAGAGAGCATTTTAAACGATGCCGTTTATTATCTTTATTTCACATTGAACAATCGCGTTGTTTCATTATTCAATATTTCATGTAAATCATTCAGTGTACTGTGTAGAATAAAATGTTTAAAATCCACTTAACATTTTATAATTGAGTAGTAGATGCTCAATCTTATTCTACAATACTGACTGTAGCATATTTTTTTTTTATAAAACATAAGACCTGTCGTAACAATAATGGTCTATGAATGCTTTAATGCCAAGGTAACATAAATCGCTCGTTACTGATATAATATTAAATACTTCATCATCCCTTTTTGGAAAATTCATCGCTATACTTTAATCATGGGTAAGCCTCGCCGTGGAAGTCATTCCGTACTTTCAGATATCGTGGATTAACGCCCTCTGAAACAAGACGCGACATGACCATTTCGTTTGAGAACGAATCTTCTGTCGGCATAACACCTGTGTACAAAGGCATTATCTTAATATAAAAAATGAATGTTTGTCTGTATATCCTCTATGGACTCAAAAACGGCTGTGCAGATTTTGCTATTATATGCTATAACTATGAGAGAGACAATATACTATGTTGTAATGAACGAACAGTACTTACATCCGCTTATTTATTTTTATTATATATTTGGGTGCCCATTGCAAGTTGTGTTGTGTGTGCGTGCGTACGCATGCAGCCGCGCGTGTTTGTGTTTGTTCGTGTGTTGGTGTGTGTTTGTGTGATGTATGTGTGATGTGTTTGGAATCTAAGATATACCTTTTAGCAACTTTTCTGTACAGTCGTAGTCAAGGGATTACAGCCATTTAGTAATGGCTTTCTTGCAGCCGTACCTGGTCATGGGATAAATACAGAAAAGAGTGTTTGCATTGTTATACACATAGGATCCCAAATGACACATGAATATGATAAATAAGGCATTTAAAAACCTCAAAGAGAGAGATGTCTAGTTAAGTGAAATTCAACTGCCGTGCACCACGGTTTATCAAATATCTAACACTATTGGGACCTAAATTGTGAGTTGTTACATAACATCGATTCCAATAATATCGATTGCAGAGCCGCCTAAACGCCTGGTAATTCTCTCCTGTTGCCACCAAATCAGAATAGTATACTACCTCGGATGTGACATGCAAGGAATTTAACATATCGTACCGCTCCCTTGCGGGGTAGACAGAGAGGACTGACTGCCACATGACTCTGTTTTTACACAACTCAATCCGTTCATATATTCATAACTCTTCTCATGCACGTTCACCTGTTTCTTCACCTGACATCACTTTCTGATAAAACACATCATTTTGGTTATGGAAAGTAAGTCTTGGTGTTTCATTCTACTTTTGCGTTGTATATCGGTTAAACTAAACTATATCTTAAGAGAAAATTGAGTAATAAGGTAATGCTTGTGAGCGTATGGTGAATCTGTATTGGTAGTGTTCATTACAACTTTTGAGACCTGGCAGAACAATTAGTACAGTGGTATGCTATGAAGAAATGGTCAAGTTGGTTGGTCTTTCGACTTCCTTTTTCTCACGATAACCTTTTTTTCACACCGCTAAATGGACCGTCTGAAAACTATAGTAACTATATATATATATATATATAAACTTTATGTGGTAAATTATAATAATAACGAAGTAGTAGTCCTTAAAGTTCATAAAACATTAGATAATGGCCACTAGTTGTAACCGGAATGTTATCTATTAGTCCGAAGCGGGAAGGACTATTTATTTACAGAGATATTTTCTTAACTATTTATCCCTAGCTGTAAAGAGCTAGTTGAAGCTCGTTAATATTAGGTTAATAGGTAGAATTTTTTCTTGTACAACGTCGAGAGATATACACGCCTTTACTGTAGCATATAAATACTTACAAAATATTGAGTGTCGCTCGCGCGATGTCACTTCTGCTGCTAACACAGTAACTTTTCAGAAGCTTACCGATAACCTCTCTTACTCGCAGGAACACAATAGTTGGTTGTTATTTGACTGCGGTTATCTATGACGTAGAGGTACTTTCCTAGATGGACTATTGTGCTGCGCTCTACTTCTTTTAAACCCACTCAGACCAAGACTTTTTCTTTTTTTTTGTTTGTCTTGGTCTGGGTGGGTTGTTATGCATACATGTTCATACACACAAATGTTTGTTCTGTAGGGGATCGAACTCACGAGTTTTGCTCAAAGTAGCATTGCTAACCACCACGCCACCGAGCTCGTCATAATTTCACTTGCCTGTTGAAAGCATCTTTCAACCGAAGTACACACATCAAAAGTGTCTAGGGATCAACATATATTTTTGCAATAACTTTTCTCCTGATTGATATTAATTAAAATTTTCTTTAAGGATTCATCAAATAAAGTGTTTTCGTTTGTCTACAGTAACGATAAACCAAGTCACCTTTGCATTAATAAAGAAATTTGCCATTTTCATAATAAAGGGATTTTTGACATTTAAACCACTAACATTAAAGTTCGAAAAAAAGACTGAAATAACAGTTTTCTTTAAAATTTTATTGGGTAACTTAAACAATTAATAATCCGTGTTTCTACCGCGAACACTAACAACACAAGAACATCGGTTTGGCATACTCAAAATGAGTTCATCCAAATCACGCTGTGGAATGGCCGTCCATGTTCGTTGCAACAACAAAAAAAGGTCTTCTTGCGACTGGATACCCTCCATATTCGGCAGAGCTCTTCTCTGTAGCATATCCCATGCATGCTCAATCGGGTTCAAGTCTGGCGACTGAGCAGGCCAGGGCATGACATTGATGTTAGCTGCGGCGAGAGTCTGTCTTACAACTCTTGCGGTGTGCGGTCGTGCATTATCATGCATTAACTGAAATAAGGGACCGATTTGCACTTGTAGAGGAACGATGACGTCTGATACAATCGTCTCAGCATAAATTTGAGCGTTGAGGTTGCCTCTGATCCAAATCAACTCAGTTCTTCCGCCGATCCAAATACCCGCCCATACCATGATGGTTCCACCACTATAAGGATGGACTTCCTGGCAGGATTTTAATCGCTGTTGGCGTCCAGGGGTTCTCCAGTGTCGTATACGTCTTGTATCCGGTCTCATACCAAAACGAGACTCATCAGAAAAGCACACGAAACGCCATTGTTCTTCTGCCCAATTTCTGTGTTCAAGAGCCCATTGATATCGAATCCTACGATTGTGCATTGCTATAGGTGGTACCCTTAGCGGTCTTCGGGAATGAAGGTTCACTTCATGCAAGCGGTTTCTGACTGTTTGGTCGCTAATTAAGTTCCCTGAAGAGTGATGAAGCGTCACGGCTAACATCATGGCGGTTATTGTTGGAGCTCTTCGAGTTGTGATTTGAATGTATCGGTCTTGTCTCCGTGTCCATGCATGGGATATGCTACAGAGAAGAGCTCTGCCGAATATGGAGGGTATCCAGTCGCAAGAAGACCTTTTTTTGTTGTTGCAACGAACATGGGCGGCCATTCCACAGCGTGATTTGGATGAACTCATTTTGAGTATGCCAAACCGATGTTCTTGTGTTGTTAGTGTTCGCGGTAGAAACACGGATTATTAATTGTTTAAGTTACCCAATAAAATTTTAAAGAAAACTGTTATTTCAGTCTTTTTTTTGAACTTTAATGTTAGTGGTTCAAATGTCAAAAATCCCTTTATTATGAAAATGGCAAATTTCTTTATTAATGCAAAGGTGACTTGGTTTATCGTTACTGTAGACAAACGAAAACACTTTATTTGATGAATCCTTAAAGAAAATTTTAATTAATATCAATCAGGAGAAAAGTTATTGCAAAAATATATGTTGATCCCTAGACACTTTTGATGTGTGTAAATAAAAAGCCGTTAGTACTCGCCGTTTACGTCAGGTATGGGACATAGGCAACGTAAACAAACATGTGACGAATTTTGAAAAACAAGTAATGCCATCGTGTTCACTTATTTATCTATCTATCTACAACTTCACGCCAAATCCCGTACGGGGTAGGCAGAGAGAACCGAGCGCCACGCGACTCGATCCTTACATACCTCACTCGCTTCTTTCATATTCATTGCTCTTTTCATGCACGCTCGCCGGTTTCTAGGGCTCCTGACATCACCTTCTGATAGAACACGACCAATTTGATCATGATAGGTAAGTCTTGGCCTTCCTCGGCTCCTACATTCATCCACTTTTGCATTGTATATCTACTTAGTCATTCTTTCATCCTGCATTTTTTCTACATGTCCGAACCAAGGGAGCATGCCTCTTCTTATTTTAACACCGACGCTCTCTTTCAGACTAACTCTGCTTCTAACCTCATCATTGCTAATACGGTCTACAAGCGTTACACCACAAATTTTGCGCAACACTCGCATTTCAACCGTGTTTATCCTACTTTCATGCTGTCTCTGCCATACCCAGCTCTCGCTTCCATAAGTAAGCGTTGGGACCAGTACTGCATTGTGTATAGCCAGCTGCGCCTTCTGGCTCAGGTTTTTACTGCCAAGAAGTTTTGCCAACGCTCGATTCACACTATTCCCAGCACTCACTCGCCTTTCCACATCTGCGGTGTACCTTCCATCCCGGCTGAAAGCGCATCCAAGATATACAAACTCATCCACTTATTCCAACACTTCATCATCTACCGTAATTCTTACATTAGTTCTGGTTTCTTCTCTTTCAAATACCATTATCTTTGTTTTCTCCGCATTCAATAGTAAGCCTTCCTTCATGCATTCGTCTTTCATCATTGTGACTAGTGTTTGAAGCTTAGATGGTGTTTCTGCTAACAGAACGGCATCATCTGCATACAGCAGACAGTTCACCACTAGGTCACCCATGCGTAATCCTACATTCGTCGATCTTATTCTCTGTAGACAACTATCGAGATACAGAATAAACAGCCTAGCAGACAACATGCAACCCTGTTTGACACCAATTTTGACATCAAACCAGGGTGACATGTTTCCATCTATTCACACATAGCACACATGCTGAGCAATCCTTGTAGGTGAACTGCACAGCACGCAGCAGTGTCAATCCCATATCTCGGCAATATGTACCACAGTTCCTTTCGCACAACTCTTTCAAATGCCTTCTCAAGATCCACAAAACTGCAGAAAACTTCAGGTCTGTGGCCAGATGCTTCTCTACGATATTGCGGAGCGAGAAAACTTGATCCGTACATCCACTTCCATTTCGGAATCCTCCCTGTGCCTCCCACAGCATTTTTGTCAGATTTCACCCTCATTCTCCTTTCAATTATCTTTCCATATACTTTTGCTGCTAAGCTGATCAAACTGATAGCCCTATAGTTGGCGCAGTCCATGCGTGATCCCTTGCCTTTATATAAGGTTACGATGACTGCACGTCCCCAGTCCATTGGGGCTTCCAGTTCTCCAGCATAGGTTGCATAAGTACCAGAAGGCGTCCCGGACGTAAGTGCCACCTAGTTTGATCATCTCAGCTGTGATCATATCAATTTCCGCAGACTTTCCATTTTTTAAACTTCGTATCGACCATTCTATCTCATCCATAGTTATACCTTCATCGGACACTGTCAACGTGGAGTGACTCACTCTCATTGTCAGCGTCCGAGGCATATTCATACATTTCTTCAAAATATTCACTCCACCGTTCTAACACTTCCTGAGTGTTTGCAAGAATGATACCAGCTTCAGACTTAATCTTGTTTATACTGGATGTTGACGTACTACCCCGAGACTTCATTACATCTCTCCAAAAGAGTTTGGTATTTGCCTCGAAGTTTTTCGTCAGCCTCTGTTCCTCATTCATAATTTGTCTTTCACCCTTCTCTTTCACTAAAGCCTTGGTTTCATTCTTTCATATACGGTACATTTCTTTCGTCTTCTCTCTCATACTTTCATTTAAGGGCAAAGATGATACATATTCCAGCCACGCTTTCTTCTTTCTTGCTACGGAGGATTTAACTTCCGCATCCCACCCGGCATCCCCTTTCAATGTTTTATGCATTTTTGCGCATCCACATGCTTCTTTTGCACTATCCACCATAGTTTCTTTCAGAACTTTCCAGCAATCATCTACATCTGTGTCGGAAAGATTTGCGTTTGCCAGTCTTTCGCTTACCAGATGTACATACAGAATGTATTACACCTTACACTTTCATCTTGCAATTTTTCAATCGTAGCTATAAAAAATATTCGTAGCATTTTCTCATTGGAATCGTATTTGAAGAAATATAATACTAAACGTGATTTTAAAAAATTGTGTGTCGACTTGATTTTTTTATATGGTAATAAGACTTATATTTGCTACTATTTCTCCAAATAAAAGCTGTTCCTTCGAGATACAAGTGTTGACCGATTTTTGCTAATTACCTACAGAAGTTATTATTTTAGGTTGTACGTTGTTTAAAAGAAAGTATTTTGATAGAATTCCGTTTCAAATATTTTTTTTCCTCATATTATCATTTCATAGAATGATCAATACGCAGTATACTTACTTTTAATAAATTTAACTGATAGATTTCTGTCATATTTAAATCGATTTACATATCATAGAATAACGAATCAAATATTATTTATCGTCATATTGTTTTGTTCATAAAGAACTTATTATAAAGAAAAATGTCCTACCTTTCTAATCTACTTTTCTGGCAGCAAGTCGTCTCTGACGGGGTCGCAGTTCTAATCTAACCTACTATTCTGGTAGCAGCTCGTTTCTGATGGCGATTCGTTTTCTGGTGGGTTCACAGTTCTAACCTAACCTACTTTTTTGGTAGCAAGTCGTTTCGTTCTAACCTAATCTACTATTCTAATAGCTGTTTCTGATGTCGATTCGTTTTCTGGTGTGGTCACAGTTCTAATCTAACCTACTTTTCTGGTAGCCAGTCGTTTCTGACGGGGACGCAGTACTAACCTAACCTACTACTTTGGTAGCAGTGTGTTTCTAACAGCGATTCGTTTTCCGGTGGGGTCACAGTGCTAACCTCACCTACTTTTCTGGTAGCAAGTCGTTTCTGACGGGGTCGCAGTTCTAACCTAACCTACTTTTCTAGCGATTTCTAATCTACTCTAACGTATTTTACGTTTAGCAAATTGATTTAAAAGTATTTTATTTAATTTTACAGAAGAATTCAAATTTACAAACTTGTAATAACACGCGGAGAATTCAAAATTCAATTTTGAAATGAGATGTCTTTTTACATTTCGTTGAAATGAAATACCATGGAAAAATACATCGAGCAAGGAATATTCGTTGAAAAATAATTCTACATCATTAAATAAGATCATTATATTAAATAAAAAAATGCGATTATAAAATTCAGTGAATTGTGCTTCTATGAAATATGTTTCATGCAAGTAAATAGTCGTTAAAACAATAATATTCAAAATAAACATACAAGAAGCAAATATTATATAAAACATTTTCTGCGAAATGAAATTCTATGAAATTTCTGTCTGCACAAGGGAATACCTATTATTTTTTCTACGAATTTCACTTCAGTGCTGACTTGCAGAAGGTTGGCAAGGTTATAAATATAGAGCGGAGCACTGATAATATATTACAAAATATTATTTTATTGCACTATTCACCTCATTAAACGACTATATTAATGAAACGTTCTAGAAGTTTGATAAGTAATTACCTCACTTATTGTGCAACATATCTTGCGGACTCTCATTGTTATTCTATGTAGCTAAACTTACTAACGTATTTGTCTTTTTTATATATGGAATATGATAAAAAAGAACTTGCTTGGATTAAGTATAGAAGTATATTTTATTTTAATCTTTAATTATCTGTGTTGAACAAACATGATAACAAATTGCCTTTACAAATGGCCATTAATATATTTTATAAATGTAAATGAAGTTACATTCGACAATTACTTTATTCACAGATTAAGTACAAAATTACAATAGTAACCATAACTAAATTAAATATTTATTCGTTTTAAAAATTAGCAACAACAAGCATTCGACATAACAGACAACAAAAACTATTATGCATAATAAAATCCTTAACTAAATAAGTCTTAAATTGACAAAGAAAACATTGTATTAGTCACAAATAATATCCTCGTCTATTTCAGATTATTCAGAATCACTATCGGGAATTAAATTCGTAACATCACAAAATTCTACGTGATATTCTTCCGTAACTAACATTTCATAAACTTCTTTCTTTTTACTTTTTGGTCCATTTTGGTCGTATGGCTGTTATAAATAGATCTGAAGAGAGAAGAAGATTATGCAGTACATCATTATTACAAGAAATACTACAATTTTTTCTTGGGTTAGACAGTCTATATTTACGAAAATCTTTGTTTCTCGCTTCGCCTCTCCGGATAAAAACCGATAGGCACTATAAACAAATGCTCAATAATATGTGATCTATGAATAAGCAACTTATGAAGACTTACAAGTATGTAATACCATGGATACAGATTACTAAACATTTTGGCAGTATCTATACAGTAGTATAACTTGCTATAAAACCAAGGAAATTATTTCAACATGGAAATATAATCTGGCGAGAACAAAGATAATATATAACTAGTTGCTCCTATTGAGTGGTGTACAAAATATAAGCAATCTCGCAATAGTGTGTATAAGAAAATAAATGATCCATTGTGCCAAAAATTATTAAAAAATTAGATAAACATTTGCCTTGCATTTATTTCGTAAAATAACGGAGAAACCTCAATACTGTTAATGAATATGTAATAATTTCAACATTAAAGGCACATGAATGGAGATATTGTGTAGGTTTTAGTGTCGAAGGTAAATATTATTAAGTATCAAGTCCATTACTCATATTTTTTTTTAATAACTGTAACTTTACTGCAATTGTGTATGTTCCTATTGCTTCATCAGCGAATTGCCGCGCTATCAATATTTAGTTTATTCGTTTATTTTATAATTTCATACATCAGTTCATGATTTCTATTCCATTACGGTAGACGTGTAACTCGCCATATTATCATTAACAATCATTAATATCAATATTTAAATAAACATCTTTGAAATCAAAGCAAAACTTTAATTAATTTAACATCTAAAGCTGTACGAGTGAGCAGCCCGTACATCTTTATGGTCCTTCGAGCCAGACATGTAATATTTTATTCATACTTTTAGTAATATATATATATATACATATTGTACCACAAGGAAACACAACTATAAGTAGGTACCTATATGATTCGGATGGAATTGAATTGTACAATGGCTGACTTTATCCCCTCAGGAATTTCTTCCAGTGAAACACGCAAGAATTTCCGGACGATTATATTTAAATTCAAAATAAAGATACACAGAAACTCTACAATGTAAAGTCTGTAACGCAGGAATTAAAGAGAAAAGGCTATTTAGATGTAGTTTGAATGAATTTATAAATCCAGTTTCGCTCACTTTATGATTCAATAACGTTACGTCTATTATATGTCACATTTTCAAAGAAACAAGGCAAAAAGTTTTACATTAATACTATTTAAGTAACATACATATCTAAGAACGCTAAATAAATGTATTTTATTAATGCGATTGTAATGTTATAATTTGTTTCTGTAGTTCATTGATCACGTAAAGTTTTAGTACTCTCATAAAAGAGTATTTTATAAACACACCGAAATGCAATTGAACGAATGACAGGACCTAACAAAATTCAATGAGAAAAACGAGTATAAAAGTAATAATAAAATATTTGTTTAATTCATTTAATGAACTTGTTTCAAATTATTAAAGTATATAATTTATTTCATTCAAATGAAACTAATTTTAGAGCAACTTTCGAGACGATGTTACGTAAAAAAATATCTTAAATGACTCTCATATAAAATTGCAAAATTTGCCATTGTGCCCTTGTTCTACGGAAGGTATGATATATACATAGCGATGCCATGATTCTTTTTATAGAACTAGGGCAGTAAACAACGTACACTTATTTAGTGACACCAGGGGCATCGCTCGTGGACGTGACATTATAAAAAAACAACCAAAACGGTTTCAAGCGGAATTTTTATTTGATTGATAGCATAATAGTAATACGATATAATTAAATCAAATATTAAAGCAATTACGCCCTTGCAGTTATGAAGGAAATGAGCAGTAATAGCCCAGTCGATAAAGAACCATCTATTAACAACTGGTACTGGTTCGATTCCTAGCGTGGGTGTTGTACCTTGCTCATCGGTGAAGAAAGATACGAAATCCGAGAAATTAAATTTCCGCAATGGGAGCTCCGAGACCGTAAGGGGCGTTCTGCATTTGGCTGATGCGAATGAACGGGTAATTATGTGTAGATATCTAGATTGGTGGGTTGGGACCAAGCGAAGCAGTTAAGAGGCTGTGCTTGATTCATACGGAGATACGAGACTAAATGATCAGTGTTAAGATAAAAAAAGGCATGCTCTGTTGGTTCGGACATATAGAAAGAATGCAGCATGAAAGAATGACGGAACAGATATACAATGCGAAAGTGAAAGGATGTACGAGCTGAGGAAGATCAAGACTAACCTAACAGGACCAAATTGGTCGTGTTTTATGAGATGGTGATGTCAGGAGCCCTAGGAACCGGCGAGCGTGCATGAATAGAGCTATGAATGTTAGAGAAGCGAGTGAAGTGTGTAAGGATCGCGACTTATGGCGCTCGGTTCTCTCTGCTTATCCCGCAAAAGGCCTAGCGTGAGGATATACTCGTAGATACATATACGTAGGGTATTAAATCATTCTATTTAATATATGTAAATGGGATACGAGTCATAGTCGAACATTTGAATATACTTTGATGATTCTGACTCTGTCTCTAGAGGACATCAATCAAATAGCTTCGATTTGAAAGATTTAATTAAATAACTATCGTTAAATATTCACCTATTATTATATCTAACGTAATAACGACATTTAGTAAGCATTACTCAGATTGTTGTAGTTCAATATGGTGGGTAAACCAAGATGTAACAGTTAAACATAGAATACTTGCCGTTCAATACAAACATTTAAACTTTGATTAGAGCACTTTCCATTGCCACATCACGCTCTCAATGTGTACTTACACATACGAGTATTCTCTCTTTCTATGTAATGCTCTGGGTACCTATCTATCTACAACTTCACGCCAAATCCCTTGCAGGTTAGGCAGAGAGAACCGAGCGTCTCATGACTCGGTCTTTACACATATTCATCGGTAACATTCATTGCTCTTCTCATGCACGCTCGCCATTTTATAGGACTCCTGACATCACCTTGTTGGTCTGGGTATCGATTATTACAAAATATTTTTTTGTTTATCCTGAATAATGTAGATCTACCTATTTGGGTGAAAAGGAGAAAAATATTTCGTCAAAATAAAACAAATAGATTTCTGTAAGCTAATTTATGATTATGTCAGCTTATTATGTTATTTCATCCATTTAATTCAGTAATAATTAGCTGTCTCTTCTGTCTGATCCTAACTAGTATTTGTCATCACCTATTTCAATTTTATTCATAAATAAATATAATACTTATCTATATATAACTCCTCGCTATACCCTTGAGAGAACCGAGCACCAAATGACTCTCTCCTTATACACCTCACTTGCTTCTTTAACATTTATTGCTTTTCTCATGCACGTTCGCCGGTTTTTAGGATTAAACAAGATCAATTTGGTCATAGCAGGTAAATCTTGGCCTTCCTCGCCTTGGCCTATTATTCCTCTCGATTTTTTTTGTTTTTTTTTATACTACGTCGGGAGGTATACAAGCATACGGCTATTCTAATGTAAAGCGGGTACCGTAGCCTATTAATGCTTGCGACATATTAAGTATCACTCGCGCGATGCCTCCTCTGCTGCTTACACAGCAACTCCTTCGGAGCTTACTGGTGACCTCACTCATACGCAGAAACACAACAACCCTCTAGGGAGTTGTTATTTAGCTGCGGTTTTATGTGAGGTGGAGGTACTTCCCCAGACGGGCTGCTTTGATGCGCCCATTCTCTCTTACGTTTTATATTATTTATATATATTCTGTTTCGTACATAAATAATATCGCAAAAATGATTGTTTTGGCTTTCATATCAACAATACATTTTAACTGCACACTATGTAGATATTTTACAAAATATTTCACGTACAAACTCACCAAGCTTTGGCGATTGAGAGTCATAGGAAGGCTTTGTCTATCAGCTTACACATGACGAAAGCGTTGTTCGATTTAGTCTGACATCGGGGTTTTATATCGACGATGCCATCGCACAGGCTTCCCGAGGATTTGTGCTAGTGGGTTGCCAGCTTCTTGACCACCAGATGCATATAAGTCTTTATTGATCGTACCTGTTTCGGTAGCATGGACACCGATCCTAGCGTCTCACAAGGCTCCGCTCTGTCTCAGACATTATTTCTGCTGCATATTAATGGCCCTTGCCTAGACCAGATCTGAACCCCTTATACTATAAATTATAGTCAGGTTTAGATGACATGGCCTGCTCGAAATGACACGCCGACAATGTGTCTCTTAAGAAATCTCTGGAGCAAGCAGTGGCCTAATTTCTCATAGAAGCAGTGCGTACATCCATACATTTGTGGCCATACACATTAAAGGCATGTAGGCCTAAGGTGGCCATTTCGAATAGAAACATTTTTTTTCTGAGAAGTTTTATTAAGAATACATTCCTTCGTAAAAAAATAAATGCATATTCATTTATAATAGGACTTATGCTGGACTAGATATATATGTACATTTGTATAGATTGCATACATGGGTACATCCATAACCATAAATAGAATTGGCTCTTACCTCCAGAGTACGTCAATTTCGAGACTTTGTAAGGAAGCCTTAGTGGAACAGAGGTTTATGTAGCCGTTAAACTATGATTCCGAGAGAATACGATGCTCCATTCTAGATATGTAAATGCAATCGAATCCGTATATCAATACCTGTTCTATAAAGAAAATTGTATATATTGTTGTTTTCTTAAGTGGTCTAAATTCGATTGTAATCATTATTGAACATTTGAGGAAAACATTCGAATTTGAATGTTTCCCACTTATTTTTCCTCTGATTCCAATTTTTGTATTCATTCACTCTAGCTAATTACTACTCATGAGAAATAAAATAAATAAAATCTATTGGAAAACAAAAATATAAAGTTAGTGAACAGTTTTGACTTTGACTTTTTACGTACAAATTACATTAATAAATTGTTTATACTTATTTGTACATCACAATGAATACTAGAGACATACTCGTACTTCTGATTACAATCACACACAGTGGCTTCCGCTACGCTGCATCCTTTCGATTCGATCCTTTCGATCACTTGGTTACGGTAAGTGAAGGAAAGCTTGCAACACAATGAGTAGGTATATTCAGTTGCTATAGCATAAGGAATAAAATTCTGCCTCTATTATGGAACCTTAGTAGTATCATATTATTTGTTAATTAAAATATAAGTTGTCGTAACAACAGAATACATACAAAGACAATGGTGTAACGAACTTATCCAGTTTGTGAAACCATTGCGGTTTATGTCATCGTAAAACTGTAACTGCGACAGTCTACCAATCTCATGGATTACATATATACCTAAATACAAGATTGTTTACTTTCTGTAAACGAAAAAAATATCTATCTATCCATAACTTTACGTCAACAAATCTCTTGCGGGGTAGGCAGAGAAAACCGAGCGCCATGTGACTCGATCCTTACAAACCTCACTCGCTTTTTTAACATTTATTGCTCGCATGCACGCCCACCTGTTTCTAAGGCTCCTGGACATCACCTTCTATAAAACACGATCAATTTGGTCATGGCTTTCTCGGTTCCTGTATCCTTCTACTTTCGCATTGTATGTCTGTTTCGTAATTATTTCTTCCAGCATTCTTTATACATGATGGAACCAACGGAGCATGCCTCTCACTTTTCCTTCCACATCAGCGGTGTATCTTCCATTCCTGCTGAAAGCGTATCCAAGGCATATAATCTCATTTACTTGGTCCATGACTTCGTCATCAACCGTAATACTTACATTAGTTCTGGTTTCTTCTCTTACTAATACCATTATCTTTGTCTTCTTCACATTCAATAGTAAACCTCTATCTATAACTTCACGCCAAATCCCTTACGGGGTAGGCAGAGAGAACCGAGCGCCACGCGACTCGATCCTTACATACCTCACTCGCTTCTTTCACATTCATTGCTCTTTTCATGCACGCTCGCCGGTTTCTAGGGCTCCTGACATCACCTTCTGATAGAACACGATCAATCTGATCATGATAGGTAAGTCTTGGCCTTCCTCGGCTCCTACATCCTTCCACTTTTGCATTGTATATCTGCTTCGTCATTCTTTCATCCTGCATTCTTTCTACATGTCCGAACCAACGGAGCATGCCTCTTCTTATTTTAACACCGACGCTCTCTTTCAGACCAACTCTGCTTCTAACCTCATCATTGCGGATACGGTCTGCAAGCGTTACACCACAGATTTTGCGCAACGCTCGCATTTCAACCGCGTTTATCCTACTTTCATGCTCCCTCTGCCATACCCAGCTCTCGCTTCCATAAGTAAGCGTTGGGACCAGCACTGCATTGTGTATAGCCAGCTGCGCCTTCTGGCTCAGGTTTTTACTGCCAAGAAGTTTTCCCAACGCTCCATTCACACTATTCCTAGCACTCACTCGCCTTTCCACATCTGCGGTGTACCTTCCATCCCTGCTGAAAGCGCATCCAAGATATACAAACTCATTCACTTGTTCCAACACTTCATTATCTACCGTAATTCTTACATTGGTTCTGGTTTCTTCTCTTTCAAATACCATAATCTTTGTTTTCTTCGCATTCAATAGTAAGCCTTCCTTCATACATTCATCTTTCATCATTGTGACTAGTGTTTGCAGCTCAGATGGTGTTTCTGCTAACAGGACAGCATCATCTGCATACAGCAGACAGTTCACCACTAGGTCACCCATGCGTAATCCTACATTCGTCGATCTTATTCTCTGTAGACAACTATCGAGATACAGAATAAACAGCCTAGCAGACAACATGCAACCCTGTTTGACACCAATTTTGACATCAAACCAGGGTGACATGTTGCCATCTATTCGCACACATGCTGAGCAATCCTTGTAGGTGGACTGCACAGCACGCAGCAGTGAGCCGTCAATCCCATATCTCGGCAATATGCACCACAGTTCCTTTCGCACAACCCTATCAAATGCCTTCTCAAGATCCACAAAACCGCAGAAAACCTTTTGGTCTGTGGCCAGATGCTTCTCTACGATATTGCGGAGCGAGAAAACTTGATCCGTACATCCCCTTCCATTTCGGAATCCTCCCTGTGCCTCCCACAGCATTTCGTCAGATTTCACCCTCATTCTCCTTTCAATAGTAAACCTTTCTCGATAAAATCATCTTTAATTATTTTGTGTTTGCAGTTTACATGGTGTTTCTGCTAGTAACATGCATCGTCTGCATAAAGCAGACAGTTTAACACTATGTCACCCATGCGCAACCCTGCATTCGTTAGCCTTGTTCTTTCAAAACAGCCTGGCATACAGCATGCAACCCTGTTTGACATCAAACCAGGGTGATTGTTGCCATCTATCCGCACACATACTGAGCAGTTCTTGTAAGTGGAATGTACAGCACGAAGCAGTGCACTGTCAATTCCATATCTCGGCAATATATCCCACAGTCCCTTTCGCTTAACCCTATCACTTACTTTCTCAAGATCCACAAAACCGCAGAAAAACTTTTGGTCTATGGCCAGACGATCTACGATGTTGTGGGGTGACAGAGTGATCCGTACATCCCCTTCTATTTCGGAATCCTCCCTGTGCCTCCCACAGCATTTCATCAGATTTCACCCTCATGAAAAAACTTAATATATATACAAATTTATATGCTTTCTTTTAGTGTTGGAACTAAGCAAAGTTTGCATTGTAAGCCTTCAGAACCCGTTATATACCTTTTCCCATACATTTCGCGGTCGAGGTTCGAAGGGGTTAGACAGGCTCTTCAAAATTAAATGTTATCACCGTCGTTACTGATACATTAACTTATTGTAAGTGTAAGTGTTTTCTTGAGATTCACTCCCATTTTAATTTGGTGCCGTAAACAATAATAATGTAATTGACGGTTCTGTACTAAGTTTGTTTACAAGGTTGTTTTTGTCAGTATCTAAATTTTATATCATGCATATCAAGATCAGACTATTAGCAATTATATGCAGATTACAAAAAAGGTACGATCCGTGGTATACAAAACCCCTTCAAACTTTCTTATTTGTTTTACTATACAATATCTACACGACAAGTTTGCAGGACAGACAAAAACAAATTAGTGTCACATGACTCGGTCCTTACACACCTTACTCGCTTCTTTAGCATTCATATCTCTTCTCATATACGTTCGCTGGTTTAAATTGTAGTGTATTAAATAACAAATGAAGAATTCACTGATCGCTACATACAATGCGGTGTTGATCTCAATGCTAACGTATAAGCAAAGAGCCCGTGAAAGTAGAATAAATGTGGTCAAGACGTAAATATCCTACAAAATCTGTGACGTAACACCGTGGTCGGAATAATGATGTCTGGAAGATAGTTAATCAGAAAGAGAGTATCTGTTTGGACAATATGAGGAATAAAATACAAGAATGATAAAAGAAACATACGACGTGAAAGTGGAGGAGTAGGAGAATGTGAATGAGAAATTTCTTGAGTGTAAGAAACAAGAAAGACCAAAACTCATCTATTATGATCAAATCGGTTGTCTTTTATCACAAGGTGTTGTCAGCAGCCCTAGAAATTGGCGAGCGTGCAAGAGCCATGAATGTTAGAGAAATTAGTGATGTGTGTAAAAAGCGGGTTATGTGACACTCATGAGCGTCACATGATTTATTGATTTGAGAGAGGTAGGGTGCATCAAAGCATCCCGTCTGGGGGAGCACCTCTACCTCACAGAAAAACGTAGTCAAATAACAACGGGGGCTTGTTGAGTTCCTGCGTGTGAGTGAGGAGTGTAAGCTTTTAAGGAGTTGCTGTGTTAACAGCAGAGGTGGCGTCGTGCGAGTGATACTCAATATATTACAAGCGACTGCCTCGCAAGAAACTTGACGTGAAGGTATACATAGATATATAAAATAGACTACGTATCTATTTATAAATTCACTCTTGCGAGGTAGGTAAAGAGAACTGAGTGCCATATATCTCGATTCTAAAGAACTCTACTAAATTATGTCAGCGATCTGAGTAACGTTAGAGGTGTGCCGTAGCCAACTCACCAATATCACCATTGGTTGCCTTTCAGCAGTATCATTACTCAGAAAATCACTGTTATAGTTACTAGATAATTACCAAATACATTATTATTCAATATCGTGTCGTCAATATAAATTAAATATTACCCTCAAAATCAAGCCTAACCACCAAGCGTTGTACCTCAATTTCATCTGTCGCTATACAAAATTAATTTGTCTTCATCTGTTTAAATTATATTTAGAACTATGTAATTGAGTTATCAACAGTTGTTTTCCACTTAGAGCGGGTTCTATTGTTTAGAAACTTGGAGCACTGTACTTATATACAGGAGTAGGGTAACTTCAAATGTTTGAAATAAGGCGGGCGATTAAAGTTTTTGCAGATGTGTAATTTTATTTCGTAAAATAAAGCTGCAAAAATGATTTTTTTTAATAATGTAGAAGATTTACTTCTCTTCTAGCAAAAATCTATAACTATAATTTTTATTTTTTCCGCGTGTGGAATTTAAATATTTCTAATCACAATAGTTCAGCATTTTTTTATTAAATTATGTGTTGGTGTAGCGAGGCTAGCGGTTCTTTTTATCTCTGACGGTCATTCTCTACGATACGAAGGGAAATGACATTTTAGAGAGGGACAGGGTGTTTGTTTATTCCACGTTAAGATTCAATCTTTCGCTTATCTCTTTTCTTAGCTTCGTGTAAATACCTATCTAAAATGCCTTTAGATGCATTAGGAATGTGATTTATTTAAAAATTTTACATCCTTAGAAACCTACGAAGATACTCGATAGTTTCTGGTTTAGGGTATGTTGTTATTGCCTCTACTTTACTTGACACTGTACCTATATCTGTTTCTGAAACCTTGCAACCTAAAAATTCTAACTCGGCCTGTCCGAAAATATATTTGCTTAAATTTATAGACATATTATATTTACTAAAGTGTCCTGCTAAAGTGAGTCCTATATACGACCTCGTTATCCGAGCCTATAATAACGTCATCCAGGTATCCAAACAAGACTAACTAATCGTTATTATTATGTCTACTTTCATTTAATTCCTCTGACTCATTGTAACTTAATTGCTCTATACCTGATAACACATTGTTGGGCTGCGTTACGCAATCTAAACGTCATCCTAGGGTAGTCGTAAAGACTAAATGACGTAACTATTGTCGTTTTCTCTACGTCGTCCGGCCAAACCCTGATACCACAAAGATAAATTTTTGAGAAAACTTTTTTATTATGTAAACCAAATGTAAAATCTTGTACTCTAGGTATCGGATAATGACTAGGTTTGGTAATAGAGTTAAGTATTCTATGATTTCCGCAGGTACGATTTTCCCCGTCTTCCTTCGAAACCACGTGCAGCGGGCTCGCCCACGCGCTGTTTGCAGGCCTACATATACCTAACTCCTGCATTAACTGGAATTCATTCTTAACTTTATTATACCTGTGAGGTGGTAGCCTCCTCGCTTGGCTGGCCCATCGTTTCGATGTGGTGAAAAATAGAGTGTTGTCGGGAATGTCCTTAAAATTGGGCAGTTTAGTAATTTCCTGAAACTACTTCAATAAATCCGCGTACACGTGACTACTGTTAATGTATTTAATGCTCCCGTCTAAATATTCACCCTTTAAAATCAAGAAGCGTACATATCAGTTACTAAGCCTACTGACTTATTGTTATAAAGATCTACAGACAGCATAAAATTATTATTATTATTATTAGATATATATTGTATATATGAAGTATTGATACAGTAGTTCTAGTGTCGATACGGAGGCCAATAAAAGTATTGTCTCTTTTTTTCGTAAGCTTTTATCCTATTTTATAATCCTTTGTGATTGCCAGGGTCCGCCACTCAGGCCTAAGGCCTGAGGATGCCTCGTGGAGAGGCGAAACACGTATCGTGACCAGGACAGCCATGGCAGCAGCGGTGGGGGTGCATGCGGTTCCTGTTCCAGATGGTGGGCAATCGATAGTTCCACCAATTAGTTCGCATGAGCTAATTGGTGGCGGTAATATATAAAGTAGGTTACATCAAATGGCATTTTCATAATTTTTTTTCACTTAGCAAAAATATTACTTACATGCCAAATAATGACACGTGTCGCAATGACGACCAGGACAATCATGGCAGCAACGGTGGCGGGTGCATGCGGTTCCTGTTCCAGATAGCGGGCAATCGCGAGGACGACCGCAGAGTCGTAGCAGAGTCTACCGGAGCAACCATGGCAGCCACGACATATTGACATACGACATACTAACGATAGTGGGTGGGTACCGGCCGGTGCGCTACTCCGCATTAAACAATTGGCCGATGCGCACAAAGCAGGTTAGTTCAAATTGTATGTAAATTTGACTTTCGAAAAATATCGCCTGAATCTATTAACTATTTCCTTATAAATGACTTTAATATCACTGCTAATGTGATAAAGGGCTGTTACTTATAACAATTTTACTAGTTGCGTAGTACAGTGACCGAGTGTTCGCTTCCGATAACCCATCAATTTCTTGCTAAAAATACATAAGTACACGAGCTGCAAACTTACATCAATAAAGGAGTTGGTGTGCACTCACGAAGTTGTTCTAAGGACTCTGTCGGCTCTTCTCCTCAAGTCGAAGTAAAATAAAAGCTTTAATAAAAAGTAAACCAACAAACATAAAGCATGATAGTAAAAGTCACGAAAATGTTTTCTCAGCTGTACCAGCAAACAAGGTCATATCATTAATATGGGGATGTAAAACTGTCAAGAACAAACGTAACATTGCCGTGGAATTTCGACTTTGCTAAAGTTGGCTCATTCATGCGGCAATCGCCTAATTTGCAAATTCAAAGATTGTTTTGTTAACAGTAATGAAATTTTAAAGTTGGGTACGTATGAGTTTGTTCCGAAACCATAATAAGCGCCAACTATATTCCAATGGAATGGTTTCATTTCGGTTTGTTGACTTTCCTTTGAAATTTGAATATTCAAGATTAAAGTTAGAGCTTGCATCCAACACAAAAGCAATAGAATCTATTTTCCTACAATTGAAAATGCGTCATACTGCGATCGCCCCATCAGATATGATATATCACATCAACGGGAATAAAAGTTTCTACCCCAAAATTTGTATCAACCACTCACACTCATTTTCCCACACTTTACGTTTTATTTATTTATTTATTTATAACTTTATTGTACAAAATTTAAGCTGCCTTTCCATACTAAACAAAATAACCGACGAGCTTGGTAGTGCAGTGGTTAATAACACTACTTTGACTGCAACGCTCGTAGGTTCGATTTCCACACATGACCAACATTTCTGTGCATAACAATGTATGTTTGTTTTGTCCTGGGTGTTTTCTATGTAACATAAGTATGTATTTACAAAAAAAAAATGTATTTACGTATGTTTATCTAGTTATGTACCCACAACAAAAGATTCGTTTTACTTTGGGGCTAAATGACGCCATGTAATTTGTTAGACAATAGTTATTTTTTATTTTTATTTAGAAACAGTAAAACGTGTGAGGTTGCAAGTCTGGTGGTTGATGGCTGGTGTCACATGTGATCCTAAAATGCCGGTTTAGATGAAAGGTTCATAAATTCATCACTAAAATTATAATTTCCTGACTGTTCACGAACAATTGATAAATGTTATTAATAATTTGTCTCGATCCATCATCATCTCAGCCTGTATTCGTCCACTGCTCAACATAGGCCTTCCCTTTAGAGTGTCACTCGTCTCGATACTGCGCCACCTGCATCCATCGACTACCTCTACCTCTTAAGGTCGTCACTCCATCTAGTTGGGGGTCGTCCCATACTGCGCGTACCAGTACGGAGATGCCATTCGAGAACCTTTCATTCCCAGCGGTTGTCGGTTCTACGAACAATTTCGCCATCCCACTGCTACTTCAGCTTGCTTATCTTGTAGGCTATGTTGGTTACCTTAGTTCTACTGCGGATATCCTCATTTCTGATTCCATCATGTAGAAAAACCCGGAGTATAGCTCTTTCTGTAGCACGTTTAGCGACCTTGAGCATCCACATATGGCCTGCAGTGAAGGGCCCCGTCTCAGTTCCGTATGTCATCACTAGTAACACACA
This sequence comes from Pyralis farinalis, assembly GCA_947507595.1. Taxonomy (NCBI): domain Eukaryota; kingdom Metazoa; phylum Arthropoda; class Insecta; order Lepidoptera; family Pyralidae; genus Pyralis; species Pyralis farinalis. Next base: position 25,911,679 of record OX382266.1, read on the forward strand.
CTGTTTGAAGACCTTACTCTTCAGGTGTTGAGGTATTTTGGACGAGAAGATGTGTCGAAGTTTCCCGACTGCAGCTCAGCCAGTTGGATCCATCTGTTGACCTCTCGGTCGAAGTTAGACTTACCTAACTGAATAATGTAGGTAAACATATTCGTCAACAACTTCGAGCTAAGTGCTTCCAACCGTATCCGGCATAGGTGTAACATGGACCATTCGACATGATCTTAGTCTTGTCCATGTTCATCATAAGATCTACCTGGTTGGATTGAGGTCATTGAGCATAGCGCTAAGTTCCTCCAGCGATTTCGCCCTGATAATTATATGAGCTGTTTTTTCAGAAACAGCTCAACAGCGTACAGCGGGGCTTTGCTCAGAAGATCTGCAGAGCCTACCGCACGGTCTCCCTGAACTCCGCACTGCTGCTGGCTGGGGTGCTGCCTCTTGACCTCAGAGTGCGCGAAGTCGCCTCTTTATACGAGGCCAAGAGGGGGCTACCCCATCCGCTGCTCGGGAACGGGAGATCGAGCGGATGGCCTCAACGACCGAGGCCCCGCATCCCGCGGAGCTAGATAGCTTGGAGTTCGGCAGCTTGGTGGACGAGGAACAATGCAGGGCACACTCCAACTTTGCCCTGCGAATGTTTACGGATGGCAGCAAGATTGAGGGCCGGGTTGGCGCCGCTGTATCATATGGAACGGCGACGCCGAAACCAAGGCCCTCAAACTTGCTTTGTCGTCCTACTGTACCGTCTACCAGGCGGAACTCCTGGCTATCTGCACGGCGGCTGAGTACGCTTTGAGCTGCGATGGACCCAGTATTGGCATCTTCAGCGACTCCATGGCGGCGCTCCAGGCGGTGGCGAACGTCGAGTCCCTCCATCCCCTGGCGGTGCAGACACGGGGCGCTCTTAAACTGTGCAAAAGCCAGGGTAAGACCGTCTCGTTGTTTTGGATAAAGGCACACGCGGGGTTGGAGGGGAACGAGCGTGCCGATGAACTCGCCAGGAGCGCCGCACTGGGGTTGCAGAGGCGGCCAGATTACGACCGCTGCCCTGTCTCATTCGTCAAAGGTATGATTCGTAAGGGTATTGACGAATGGGACAGGAGATACAAATCGGGAACAACAGCTTCGACGACGAAGCTGTTCTTCCCGAGTGCGGCGGAGGCGTACGGCATCGTGGGCAAAATGGTGCCGTCGAGCATCACCACGCAGGTCCTCTCGGGGCATGGTGGGTTCTCCGCGTACTTGCACAGGTTCAAGTGCGCGGATGACCCATCCTGTTTCTGCGAGCCCGGCGTGGACCAGACAGTGCAGCACATATTGTTTCGGTGTCCCGCATTCTCCAAACAGAGGTACGATTTGGAGCAGGAGTTGGGAATGCGGGTCACCGAAACTACAGTCTCCGAAATAGTGGTGGGGAAAAAGAGAACAATTTTTTTAAAATACTGCGTGAGTCTAGGCACGGCTGTCATAGACCGCAACAAGCAGAGCAGCTCCGCCTGCATTAGTAATGCAGTATACCTCGGCTATATTTTGTATAGCCGATGGGATCGCGGTGGCTAGGTGGAGCTGTGAAGCTCTCTGTCGCCCGTGGCTGGACTGATGCAGTATGGAGAGGGAAGTTTGGAAACAGATAGGATAGTTTCACCGGCGTTGAAAAAATGGGCAAAATTAAAATTTTAGACAATAAAAGATGACGTATGAAAGAATAAACTGAAGAATAAAAGAGTATGATGTATGAATGTGTGTATTTACGAGTATATTTTATTTTTGAATATAATCATAACTCAGCCATAAAAAGAGCCTTGCCCATGGCAGGGGTGCAAGTTTAAAAAAAAAAAAAACTATATCGTCAGCAAATTGAAGGTGAGTAATGTATTCGCCATTGATGTTTATACAAAAACATCTTTGGTTTATACCGTATCCTTTCCAGTCCAAGAGCTTGAAGAAATCTTCCAATGCTGCAGTGAAGAGTTTCGGAGTTATAACATCGCCCTTCTCTTACACCTTACACCTTTTTGCACTTGGATCGGTTTACACATCGTGGTCTTACTGTATAAGCACTTCAATGCTTCGATGTACCGATAGTTAATTTGGCATTGCTGAAGAGACTGTAGCACCACCAATGTCTTAACGAAATCAAAGGCCTTTTCGTAATCCATATACGCCAAACATAAGGGCACATATTACTCCTCAGTCTTCTGTATAATCAGTCGGAGAGTATGTATGTGATACACGGTGCTAAAGTCTTTTCGGAATCCGGATTGTTTGGGAAGCTGGAATTCATCAAGTCTGCGTGCGAGACGGTTTGTGATAACTAAGGGTTTTATCACTCTTTTTGAAAAACAACATAACCAGGCTTCTGCTCCACGCTTCCGGTGTTTCACCTAAGTGTATGACGGAATTGAATAGCCACTGAAGGACTACAAATATCGGCATTCCACCCGCTTTCAGAAGCTCTACCGTAATTCCTTCCTCACCCGGTGCTTTCTCATTTTTAAGCTGTTTGTGAGTCATATGAATCTCATACAGAGTGATGTTTGGGATATCTTCGGCATAGTGTGGGGTCAGTTTAGCTCTTGGATCGTTACTAGCACTATTGCTCGGTTGTAACGATATGTACAGCTATCCATACAACTTCTACATCTTACTCAGAATCGCAGCTTTCGTAGAAATAATAGCGCCAGTGTAGATCTGCAGCTTCGTAAGTTGTCTTTGTCCAACAGACAGAAGACCTTTAACGAAGACTTTGAAGCCTTGCTTCCGCTCTATCGCTTCTTTAATATGAATTGGCGTAAGTCTCGCCGTATGCGTTTAGAGATCTGCCTGTTCAGCAGTCAGTACTCTACCGTATGAGCAGAATACTGCAACCATATTTCACGTCTGGCGTGCATGAGATTCTGCGTGTATATCGAGTTACGGCTTTTGGGTTCTTTTTATGCGAGGCTTTAGAAACCGGGCTCCCGCTGCAAGGGCAGTTTCCACGAGCTTACTCTTGATATCGTCCGGTGTTATGCAATCATCTAGGCACTGAAAACGATTACGAAGTTCGAGTTGAAAGCTTTCGAGGTTTTGAATCATCGCACGAGATGGACGGAGCGTAGACTTCACCAGGCGAGTCCTTTCCTGCTATATGTTATGGTTCAAGATTCCTCTTACCATCCGGTGATCGCTTAAGGTTTTCAACCTGTGTCACAGAGACATTATTGAACAAATGACGGTATGTCTTCTAGATGAAGTCTATCTCGTTTTTCGCCGAACCTTCTGGGCTATTCCAAGTCCGTTTGCGCTGCGGCTGCTTCCTGAATTTGGAGTTCAAAATCCTCCTTCTCCATGAAGTCGACCAGCAGTTGTTCCCTTTGGTTTCGTTGTCCGATTCCAAATTGCCGTACTCATAGCTCATCGTTCTGTTTCGTACCTAGCTTTGCATTGTAGTCCCCCATCAGCACTGTGTGGTGAGTTTTAGAGGTCGATAATCTGACCGCTACTGGACTGGGGGCCGTCTTTTTTTCGTACTCATTCTAAGGGAGTTTTTTCCATAGTTGCCACGCTTGGCAAGTGGGTTGGAAACCGCAGTAATTAACTTAAAGATATTAAAATCAGGGGACGCTGTTGTCCATTTTCTGGATAATTCCCTTAGTCGCCTTTTACGATACCCACGAGTTGAAACGGGGTGGCCTATTCTTACGTCGAGACCACACGGCGAGACCCCCAACCATAATAATACCAAATAAAAATTTATAGCTTAACATGAAGAGCAAAAAGTATAGTACGCAATTTGATCTAACCTGCTTTCTGTGCTTCCGCCACCATTTAGTTCATGCGGCCTAGCGCCGGCCGGCACACACCCACTACTGTTAGTACGTGCTACATGCCGACGCTGCCATGGCTGCTCTGGTAGTCTCTGCCTCGGCTGCTGCGGTCGTCCGCTATCTGGAACAGAATCCGCATGCCCCTACCACCACCGTCGCGGCCACGACTGGCCTGGTCGTCGCTGCGACACGTGTTTCGCCTCTCCACGAGGCATCATTAGGCGTTGTAGACGTTAATCGTAAGAATAACATGCTACAAGTGACAAATCCATCGCAGTGCCGTCCCTTATATTGAATTGAGGGTGGGGGTGGATGGTGTGAGCGAAAAGATATTTAATAGTGGGGAATGGTTTACGTCAGTCTGTTTGTTCATGAGAGTAATTTTAGAATTTTTATGTTTATTAATTTCTAATTGTTCCCTAATATTTCGTTTTAAACCTTTGTCTATGGTGTGTAAAATTTGATATGTATTAGTGGGGGATAAGTTATGTCCTTTGTCTATGAGATGCTCGGCGAAGTGTGACCTTTCTGGACACGGTGGTGGTGGGGACATGCGGATTCTGTTCCAGATAGCGGACGACCGCAGCAGCCGAGGCAGAGACTACCGGAGCAGCCATGGCAGCGTCGGCATGTAGCACGTACTAACAGTAGTGGGTGGGTGCCGGCCGGCGCTAGGCCGCATGAACTAATTGGTGGCGGAAGCACACAAAGCAGGTTAGATCAAATTGCATGTAAATTTGACTTTCGCAAAATAACGCCTGTATCTATTAACTAAGAGTATAGTAATAATTCTATAAACTTTAATACGTAAATGTGTTATTTTGCAACGAATTTTAACTTTTTTGCATGAAAATGTGGTGACAAATATTAATTGTAACATAACACAGGCTATACAGAAATTATAAATACGAGTCATTGATGCTTTGAAATTTAGTATCAGTAAGTAATACACGATATATTAACGTTTTTGTAGCCTAACTCTATATTAGTTATGACAAGTGTTATTTATACCTAGTCCGGCCATAAGTTGTGTTATAAATGAATATGCATTTATTTTCTTTCGAAATAATATAATCTTAATAAAATTTATATGTACATATTGATGGAAGTCTCACAAAAAAAATATTCTATTCAAAATGGCCACCTTTAGCTTTGATACAGGACTTTAATGTATCTGGTCACAAATATATGGATTTACGTACTGCTTCAATGGGAAATTTAGCCACTGCTTGCTCCAGAGATTTCTTAACAGAGACTATAATTTGTAGTATAAGGGGTTCAGATCTGGTCTAGACAAGGATCAGTCTTCAGCTCTTATAAAGTCCGGATCGTTGAATTCGAGCCAGGCTTGGATAGTTCGTGCCTTATGACCAGGTGCAGAGTCCTGCTGGAAAGTCCACGGTACATTTTTAAAAAGTGTATTGCTGAAAGGTATCGCAATACGATCCAAGACAGTCTCTTGATACACACTTTTTCAAAAAATTAAACTTTGTGACTCCTTGATAAGACACCCCCCACCCAAACCATTACTGACGTAGGATGACGATCACGTTGTAACTTTCTGACCACTTCGGCGGCTTCTTTAGAACTTTGCGTGCACTTTGTCATTTTGTTTGTTGTAGTCCTCTTCAAACGTAATTTTTTTTTCATTAGTAAAGAGGATATTTGGTGCCTTTCACCTGCGTATCGTCCCGAGACCCGAAGGCGTTTTGTTCGATCTACTCTCTTCAATTGTATGGATTGATTTAGGGCATGGCATAAGATTGTCTGGTAGAGAATGCTATTAGCCTTTATATATGTTAAAAAAATAAAATAAATGTCTTGCATATCAACTTGTTAAATACGCAACAGAGTCGTCTTCATTTATCGCGATAAGATTTTTTGTTTTCTAATGGGGTTTCAGCGAATTCTGATTTTAGCAGCATTAAAGGCCTTTGCAGTTTTTACAACACACGGTCGCTCCGATATTTCAGTGTGTTCAACAGAGGAAATGTTGGTATATCAGTCGATAGTACCTACGATATACGAACATACGGCTGATACCAAGCTTTTGAAGTATATTGAATATGACCAACCGCACCGCTGTGCAACAACAGTGGCTGCGGCCATATTGGATGGCATGGAATGCTTCATTCCCAGTCGCCTGGTAGCTACTGCGGGAGCTAAAAAGCGGTCGTGGTTTAATAGGCATTGTAAGTAAGCCAATCTTCATAAGCAGGCTGCTTACAATGCTTAGACCACGGCGCGTGCTAATGGGGATCCTAGTGTCTCTGTTTTGAAGCGCAAACTGGATGCTGCCTCGAGGTCCAGTAAAAGGGTGGTTGCTACTATTATTATTTTCTCGGTTATCTCTTTGCGTCTAACTCGAATATGAATGACGGGGGAGCCGTGCCACCTACCATCCCGTGGTGCGGTAGCTCAATGCCGGAAATTTCAATTACCCAGCGAGATGTCCGGCGGGCCTTACTCTCTCTCGACATTCATAAATCGAGTGGGCCTGATGGCATACCGGCAGTGGTGCTGAAACTGTGTGCTCCTGAGTTGTGTTCTGTACCAACGCGCCTTTTCGTGCTTTCCTACTCCACTGGGCAAGTCCCGACTTCATGAAAGACCGCCAATGTACGCCCGGTACCCAACAAGGGCGATAGATCAGACCCATCGAATTACAGGCCTATCGCCATAAACTCCTTTCTCTCCAAGGTGATGGAGCGTATGATAAACACACGACTCCTAGGATATCTAGAGAATCACGACTTGATTAGCGACCGTCAATACGGTTTCTGCCACGGTCATTCAACTTCTAGTGTATCTTACACACCGCTGGGCTTTGGTGATAGAGAGTGAAGGTGAGGCATTGGCTGTCAGCCTAGATATGGCGAAGGCGTACGATCGGGTCTAGGACCGGGGTCTTCTATCGAAGTTACCATCATACGTACTGCCCGAGTATTTGTGCAAATGGGTCGCCAGCTTTTTATCCAACAAATGCTTCAAAGCCGTGGTTGACGGTGGATGCTCCGATAGTATGAATATCATTCCTGGCGTCCCTCTGTACTGTCTCCGACGCTGTTTCTGCTGTATATCAATGATATGTTGTCAATTGATGCATTCATTGTTATGCGGACGACAGCACCGTAAAGTATCTGACTCTTACCGTCACCAAAAGTATTAGGATGCTTGGCGTCGAGATCTCCAGTGAAGTGCAATATTGAAATCACCTGGAGGAGAAAGTCAAGCTGGCGTCCAAAAAACTTGGTGTACTCAATATGGCAAAGCAGTACTTCAGTGCGGGGCAAATACTTATGTTATATAAATCTCATTATCAAATCTCGTTATGAAGAATTGTTCGAAATGATGTCGATAGCTACTTTTTATAACCGTACCGCTCGCCGACGGCGGGGAGTTCACCCTAATACGCTGGAACCGCAATGGTCGCGTACTATGCGGTTCCAGAGAAGTTTTCTTCCGAGAACTCTCAAGCTGTGGAATGAGCTCCCAGCCGAGGTTTTTCCAAGGGATTACAGCAGGGAGTTCTTCAAGAAATGCGTGAAGAGGTTTTTAGAGGGTCGGCAACGCATGTGTATCACCCCTGGTGCTGCAAATGTCCATAGGCTACGGTGACTGTTTACCATGAGGCAGGCCGTATACTTGTTTGCTACCTTAGTGGTGTATAAAAGAAAAAAAACATTAATATGAAGGATTATAAAACACAAAAGTACATACCTATGTATTCAATAATACAAAAGTTTTTTTTTTAATTGTAGCTAATTATTGTTTTATACAAGATACATCTCAAAGATAGCTCATTATCAAAAGTGCAAGTAAAATATAATTACAGTATCTTAGAATTTTAAAATGTTCAAGAGTGCACGCTTGAATTATCACAACATTGCCCAATGAAGCGGCAGAATCCAGCGTATCAAAGGAGCCGCTTTAATTGCGCCGTCTTTTCATGGGATTTTAATTTCGAAAGAGATTAGGCTTATTTGTATCATAAATACTCGGCTTTCGCAACCACAAATTGAGTATTTCCTATTCAAACGATCCAAATCTTGGATATCTTTGACGGATTTTATGTTTTGTAAGAATTTTTGATGTTTCGCTGTTTTTGCAGCAGCGGGTGTAAGTCATGTACCCAATAGAAAATGCTAAATTGAGCATCAATAGCATAAAGAAAAAAACACGATAAACATATTATACAAATATAACAAATTTAATACCGACTTGTTATTCATAATTTTATGTATATTATATGTTCATCATCATTAAAATTTGTAACATTATTGTCAGTGATTCTCCACAGCCTGCCATCAGGTAAATTACTTATTGCTGCTATGTGTAATCCTTCTAATATTATAAATGCGAAAGCTTGTATGTATGGATGTTTGTTGCTCGTACACGCTTAAACGGCTGAACGGATTTGAATGAAATTTGGCACGTAGATAGATTATGATCTGGATTAACACATAGGCTACGTAATTTGACAGCAGCTAGTGAAATCATAAATTAAAAGATAAAATAATTTATTTGTTTCCAGGAAAGAAACACCTGCAAAAATCTGTATTTTCGTGAAATCCTTAGAATTAGCGTTTACTAGAATCTCCGAATAAAGCTTACCCCAGCTTTCGCGAGTAATCATAATTCATTAATTCTTTAAGTTTCACTCCAAATACATTTTTTGTACTATTACCTATATATTACTACTGTAACTTCACGACAGGTCTCTTATGGGGTGGACGTAGAGAACAAACTCTAGGAGTACAGAGTCTAAGTGCTAAGGAAGGCTCAGCACCTACATCCTTCAATTTTAGCGTTATATATATGTTTCATATTTTTTTTTCCCTTGCATTCTTTCTACATGTCTGAACCAACATACATATATTTCTTGTTCTTTCCTCACTCCTTCTTCGTATGAATTTTAACTAAGCCAAATCTCACACTCCTCCGTGCGTGCAATGTGCCATAATAGGAATGTAAAGGTTATACTTCTGTATTAATATAGTGGTCGCTTGTTTACGAACATTACATATACAAAATATTTTATTAGCGTTTAATTGAGTGTTCATATCATATATTCATTATAATTTTTTAATATAAGTTAATTTGATTTAAATCAAAATTAATATATTAAATTATTTTTTGATGAACTTCAAATGAACTTTCAATAAAACGCCAGAATAATATTTCGCATACGAATGTTACATGCTTTCGTAAACATTGCTTCACTCTGAAGACAACACGAAGTGAATGCAATCGTTTCACATAAAGTGACATCAAATTCGAAATATTTTGCATTGTAAATTAAAAGTTCTTGGAATGCTGAATTCAGTGCGCATTTAAATATATATCTCAAAGTAATTTAATTTTCTAATTTTTTACATTATTCTAATTTGCATTTGGCCTATTATTATGTGTACGGGAACGTGTATCAAAGCAAGTCAATTCTACGACACAATTTTCTTTTTATAAATAATGTAAATTATATTGAGCAAGCTGTATATATTAAATAAAACATATAATACATGTGCAAAGTATATATACCTATTTTATTAACCATATTTTATACAGACTCTTTACTCTCTTTACTCAGAGTAACTGCCTAACCATAGCCTAATAGGCATTGGAAATTGACAGATTATCAGTATTTTGTATATATATATATTATATATATATTTTCACTCCGAAGAGCATGAATATAAACAATCAATTATAAATTTTTGTTTATTTTCAAATATATGTAACATATTGAACATACATTTTATTTTTCTGCACTCCTTCTCCATATGAACTTAATTTATGTCAAATTCCATACTCCTTCTCTAAAGGGAGTTCTAAACTTCTTCTCTTCTTTCTCTTCACGTATTAATATATAGATTAGTAGATCAATAGATGTCAAATATTAGATGTTTACTATCAATAACGGTATATTTGTTAGATTTTAGATTGCTCGTTTCAGGGAATTTGATGATAGTTATTTTTTATTTCAAACATTAATTTGACGAATTTAGTTCTTAGTAGTAAGTGATTATGCTGAGTAAGTGCTAAGTCTATTTTCTATACTTACTACTTCATTTACAGTAGGTACCACTTTCTTAATAAATAATTGGTTTAACCTACTTATAGTCATCACAGAACACATACTTTATAACGATTCGATTATTTGTATTCAATTATTAAGATGATGTTAGAAACAGAGCTGGTCTGAAAGAGAGTGTCGGTATTAAAATGAAGAGGTATGCTCCGTTGGTTCAAACATATAGAAAGAATGCATACGAAATGTTCATACGAAACAGATATACAACGCGAAGGATGTAGGAGCCCAGGAAGACCAAGACTACCATGACCAAATGGATCGTGTTTATCCGGAGTCAGGATCCTTAGAAATCACCAAACATGCATGCAATTAATGCTAAAGAAGCGAGTGAGGTTTATAAGGATCGAGTCGCGTGGCGTTCGGGTTACTGTCTACCCCGCAAGGGATTGGTGTGAAGTTATAGAATTATTACAGTATAAAAATACTAATAATTTTATTATATTCGATATTTTAATACAAAGGATAGCAAATTAAGAATAATAGAAATAAGAACGTTTCATTACAGTGTAGACGCATCTTCGATATTTCTGTAGCATAAGAATCCATTTTAATTAGTATTCATTCAATTATATCATTATACTCTTAAAGTAATTCATGATGAATGTTCTAGGGGACCCTTCTGAACTGTAACGACATTCAATTTAGCAAACGACAAAAAGGAAGTATTAAAATCTTTTCAATGACTACCGTCAAAGAGTTGAATTATTCATACAAAAAGTTCCACAAGGCGACGTTAATCAAGTTGCTAGACGCCATCTCAGTTTTCGCCGAGTATTGTTTGAAATTGATCTTTTGTATTATTGCCAACTTTTGCTATAAGTCATTCGATAAGAAATAACGTTTCTCGAGTCTTAAGATATCCTTCGATTGCGCAAAATAATATTTCTGTTTAAACTTCTTTGCGGTAGTTTAGTTAGATACATTTGAATACTGCATTTTAAAATTAAGTAAATATCCAATAAACCAAATAGATATTACTAGCTTTTAGTGACCTGCAAACCTAGTTTCTGCTAAACTAGACTTCACGTGACACTTAGTATATCAATTAAAATTCAAAAGTCATAGCTTGCACTTACGACAAATGAACGTGTATAAAAATATACGCGTTGAACCTATGTACTGTTTTTATTATTATGTTTATTAGTATAAATGTTACGGATATTATTCGAAAATGGAGGTAATGAAACCTCTCTTCTTTTTGGTACCAGTTAAAAATAATGCATAGCATATATAACTAATTTGGCCATAAATATGGATACATAGAAACCTTCACGCCCTTTTATATATATTTTTCGTGTTTATTATCAAATTACAATATGGGATGGGATGTTAAATAAAATAGAATTACAATGACTGCCTTGCACAAAGTGAGACTTATTGGTGATATTCAAGACACAAAATTAAAATTCCCGAAAGGACTCTGTCGCGTATATTAAAACAAGACCTGAAGCTCGACGCTTTTCGTCGATATATAGGACATACCCTAAATCAATCCCTACAGTTGAAGAGAATGAATCGATCAAAATGCCTTCTGTCCTGATACGCAGGTGAAAGATACAGAAATATCCTCTTTACTGATAAAAAAAATTCACGTTTGAAGAGTCTACAACAAGCAAATTCACAAAGCAAAGTGTACGCACATAGTACTAAAGAAGCCACCCAAGTGGTCGGAAAGATACAACGTGGTCATGGTTCTGCGTCAATAATGATTTGGTGGGGGGTGATTATCAAGGAGTCACAAAGCTTCATTTTTGTGAAAAATGAGTGAAGACTTCAGCCAAAGTATATCTAGAGACTGTATTAGATCGTGTTGTCAAACCGATCTGGATTTAAAAAATGTACCGCGGGTTGTCTAGCTGGTCTCTGACCAGGACCCAGACCTGGTTACAAAGTACGAACTACCCGTTCCGAAGTTCCGGACATTATAAGAGCTGAACTTTGGTCCTCGTCTAGCCCATATATGAACCCATTAGACTACAAATTATGATCAGTTTTAGAGGACATGGCCTGCTCGAAACGACACGCCGACATTGTGTATCTTAAGAAATCTATGGAGTAAGCAGTGGCTAAATTTCCCATGAAAAGAGTGCGTAAATCCATAGATTCGTGGCCAGACAGATTAAAGGTTTGTATCAAAGGTGGACATTTCGAATAGATTTTTTTTTCTCAGACTTCATTTAATATAAACTATACTATATAAGTTTATTATGATTAAATTACTTCATAAAAAAATAAATGCATATTCATTTGTAACAGAACTTATTGGCCGAACTATGTAGAATAGTTTTCTCAGAAAATACGAGTACTTAACAAATTACACAACTTTACACAACAAAAAAAAACAACAAAATTAGATAGATGTGATTTGATCTAACCTGCTTTGTATGCTTCCGTCACCAATTAGTTCATGAAGACTAGCGCCCGCCGACACCCACCACTACTGTTAGTAGATGCAAGATGCCGACGTTGCCATGGCTGCTCCGGTAGTCTCTGCCTCGGCTGCTGCGGTCGTCCGCCATCTGGAATGTAAACCACATGCACCCGCCACAGTCGCTGCCACGACTGACCTGGTCGTCGCTGCGACACGTGTTTCGCCTCTCCACGAGGCATCCTCAGGCGCTGTAGATGTTAGTCGTAAGAATAGCATGCTACAAGTGATGTTCAGTATCGAGGTCACCTGGAGGAGAAGGTTAAGCTGGCGTCCAAGAAACTCGGTGTGCTCAACAGAGCTAAACAGTACTTCAGCGCGGGGCAAAGGCTTATGTTATATAAGCCCCAAGTCAGACCGCATATAGAGTACTGTAGCCACCTTTGGGCGGGAGCACCTGGATACCAGCTAGGACCTTGTGACTCGATACAGAGACGAGCTGTGAGGATTATCGATGATCCTGGACTCACACACGGCATTGAGTCCTTGAGTTTGAGAAGAGATTTTGCTTCCCTTTGCGTGTTCTACCGGCTGTATAATGGGTTGTGTTCTGAAGAGTTGTTCGACATTATACCAACAGCCTCGTTTTACAATCGCACAGCTCGCCGGCGGCTGGGAGTTCATCCGCACACACTGGAACCGCAATGGTCGCGCACTGTGCGCTTCACGAGAAGTTTTCTACCGAGAACTATTATGTTGTGGAATAAGCTCCCTGCCGAGGTTTTTCCAAAGGACTACAGTATGGGGTTCTTCAAGAAAGGCGTGAAGAGGTTCTTACAGGGTCGGCAACGCAAGAGTGACACCCCTGGTGTTGCAAATGCCCATAGGCTACGGTAACTGCTTACCATCAGGCAGGCCGTACGCTTGTTTGCCACCTTAGTGGTATAAAAAATAAATAAAAAAAAAATGACAAATTCATCGTTGCACCGTCGCTTATATTGAATTGAAGGTGGTGGTGGATGGGGTGAGTGAAAAGTTATTTAATGTCTAGTGGAGAGGCGAAACACGTGTCGCAGCGACTACCAGGACAGTCGTGGGGGTTGCATGCGGTTTCTGTTCCAGATGGTGAACGACCGCAAAAGCCGGCATTTGTTTGTTAACAAGCGATTTAGATATTTCTTTCATAAGTGTATTGCTTTGATGTGATCCCACCTTATTTCAACTTTACGTAGATTCAGTGACAAAATAGAAAAAAAAATGGACACATAATCTTTTAAACAATAAGTAAAACCGTCTTTATTGAAATAGACGTTAAAGGGGTCAATAGGACGAGATAAAAATAGTAAACATTCCGATCTTTACTTAAGTCATTACAAATCATGTGGATCGGCGGCGAAACTATCACTAAGTGTTCCTGTTTTTAAATTTTGGTACGCGAATCATGTCTGTATCTGAATTCGTCCACATTTGACAGGTCAAGTAATATTGACATGGTCGAGTAGAAAATTATTTAAAATTTAATTTGTACTAATAATAAAACAACAAATCCAATGACTTATGCCTATATAAATAAGATACATGATACTATTACATAGTAATCTTACATTGTAGTATTACATAGTAATGACGCGTGACTACGGGGCTGGAAAAAACAGACCTTTATTTTAATTACAATCTGCCTATATATTTTACTAACGAAATAAGTCCAATATTACGTTTAATTCTTTATTACGAAATATGCCTACTTCGAAGTCTTGTCTATATCTTTTCAGTAGGTGTACTATTTTTATTATAGTCTAGTTTTAGTTTTTAACTTTAATTTTATTAAAATAAATACATAATAAGTTACGCTAAATGAAAATTAAAGATGACCAGGCGCTAACGCTAGGACAAAAATTACTGCTATACTTAATAAAATTATGTTCTATTCCCCTGAATGTTGGTCTACATTTTTTATCGCGACTACCTGAACGCACTTTAGTAAGTTCTCGATTCACTTTTTTAGTTAGCAGTTTTCACGTGGGAAAAATGGCGAAGCATACACATTAAGAAAGTAGCGAGATGCCGAGAAAGGTCAAGGCTATCACGACTAAATTGGCCATGTTTTATTAGAAGGGGAAGTCAGGGGCTCTAGGTATACTGGCGAGCATGCATGAAAAAAGCTAAAATTAAAAAGTGGTAGAAACAGTTTAAGAAGTGGGGGAGGTGTATAAAAATCTAGTCATGGCGTCACGTCATCTAAACCTAAGCGTGTAGATATTGCGTTAGTAGTAGTAGTTATTATAAACATTTTAAAAGTTAATTAGGGTTCCGTACCCAAAAGGTAAAACGGAACCCTATTACTGAGGCTCCGCTGTCCGTCCGTCCGTCCGTCTGTCACCAGGCTGTATCTCATGAACCGTGATAGTTAGACAGTTGAAATTTTCACAGATGATGTATTTCTGTTGCCGCTATAACAACAAATACTAAAAAATGGAATAAAATAAATATTTAAGGGGGCTCCCATACAACAAACGTGATTTTTTTGCCGTTTTTATAGATAATGGTATGGAACCCTACGTGCGCGAGTCCGACTCGCACTTGGCAGATTTTTTTACTTGAAATTAGTGCATTAGGTGTTTATGTATATCTTCACGTCATCATCATTTCGGTTCATCCTTTTCGGGGTAGGCAGAAAAATCTGAGTATCTTAAGACGCGGTCCTAGCACATATTGTTCGCTTCTTTAACATTTATAAATCTTTTCGTGTCCGCTCGCCGGTTCCCAGGGTTGCTGACACCGCCTTCTGAGAAAACACGACCAATTTAGTCGTGGCAGGTGAGTTTTAGTCTTCCTCAGCTCCTATAGCCATCGCCGTTCACATCATATATCTGTTTCGTCATTCTTTCATACTGCATTCCTTCTACATATCCATAACCAACAAAACATGCATTTTATTATCTTAACACCGATACTCTCTTTGAGACCAACTTTCTTTAGTACACCTTTATTCCGAACACGGTCAGCAAGATTTACTTTTAAGTAATCTTCGTGTTCATTCTGGATTCCCCTTTTTCAAATATGGGTTTCTTCACATTCAATAGTAAGTCTTTCTTCATACAATCGTCTTTCATTGTAGTAACGAGTGTACCGTTCGGATGGCATGAAAGTAATAGTAAAATAGGTACTATTAATATCTTGTAGTCTGCATAAAGTAGACCAATGAGTCACCTATTCGAAATCCCATGTTCGGAGTTATTATTCTCTGAAGACAATTGTCCAGATACAGGATGAATAGTCGAGCCCAATATCGAGCCAAACTATGGCGACATGCTGCCGTCTACCCGCCCACATATCTCCGTGCTGCGGAATCCGTTTATCGTATCGTATCATATCATAATCCTGTAATCCCTAGTTTAAGCCTAATCCAGAGACGTCTTGGATCTACTAAACTGTAATATTTCACACTATTGGCTCAGCGAGATGACAGCACGATGGCTATGCCAGCACTGAAATGTTCGTTCTCGTTCACCCTGGACCACATGCCCTCATGCCATCGGGAAGATCTTTGCTGCCGCTTCCCTTCTACTTAATTTCTGACGCCCACAAAATCTTTCGTTAATTACACATATCAGCTCATTCATATTGTCTATCAATCCACTTCTCGAATTCCATGTGCCTGTACGGCACTCTGCTCTCCTGTACCCATCGGGTTGGGCGCAGCGCGGGTGGTTGACAGCCCTCACCGCCGCACGCCTCACCTAGTTTCGCATCGACGGGGCTTGATCACCCAGCAGGGGATGCTTTAATCCACTCAACGGTCTTCGATCTATGAACCTAGTTGATCATATGGGAAGTAGACTAAACTCTAAAAGTGATAATATGAAACAAAATACTTTAAAAAATTACTTAACTGTATGCCACTATTAAATAAAACAAAGTTTGAGGTTTATAGAAAAACGAAATTGCTAAGTGAGCAAACAATTTACAGGAGCATCGATATTTTTAAGCCTAATTGCTATCGGGAAAATATAAATGTCTAATAGGGTGTAAGTTCTCACAACATCGATGGAGCAGGAGAAAAACCATTATCTTTTTCTAATAGCTTTTTGATGTAGGATCTTAGTAATAATTAGTGCAAACAAAATTATGTTTTTTTTTGTGATAATATTTACTCATATCTTATCATAAGGAGCCTCTAAAGAGATCATATCGTGAGATAAGTCAAAATCAATCTTTGCTAATTTGTTGGTGCACTCTGCTATTTCGCTCGATCTCGGCAAAAGAGGGTTATGCACAGCTTACTCATAATAATAACGAAATCTTTGCTGTTGCCCACGGCCGTCTATTCATTTCGTTTCGGGGGTCTTTACAGCGGCGAGCAATTGCTTACCGGAAGTAGTGGCCAGAGTTATAGTTATAGCGGGCGTCCGTCCCCCTTCTGTAATAGCCAATAATTCCTCCAATAGGCATTTGGTTTCCGACAAAATTTGCAACAGTCCTTTTAACTGCCGATACCTGATCATGAGTCCAATGGTTTCCATACTGTTCCACTGATATACTTTGGATTGGATCACTTCACATTGTTCTTCGTGAACGGGTTTTTACGTGTTGATCCCTATCACCACTAACGCCTATCATTTAATCAGACACATACCTGTGATTTTTATCTGACTTCAAAAATAGAGGAGACTTTGTTCGACTGTATGTATGTATTTTTTTCCTTTCATGTATGTTCCACCTTATTCACGCCTCGCATTTCAAGCGTTCATAGATACGGTACGGTATAAATCACATCAGCGGGATCTATACTTGTTTAGCATTCGGCATAGTATAAAAAAAACTACGTATCTACCTAGTATATGTATACAGTTATTCTATTAATGATTTAAAACAGATTTGAATTGAAGTTTAATTTTGGATAAAATTTCACGACCCTCCATCAATTTATGATACTTTGTTACTTAGAAGCAATCGGAATCGGTTCGAAAGGGTCTTTTATAAGGGTTGACCCTTTGTAACGGTACCAACATAATACAAGTGATGTTGTTTTCACATTTGGTCCGTTTGATTTTTTTCCGCTTTAGAAATATTTGTAATCATTTAATTGTTTTTTGTACAGCGTAGGGAGGCATACAAACATACGACCCACACGATGTAAAGTGGTTACCGTAGCCTATGAACGCTTGCAATACATCAGGAGCGGAAGCACCCAAGTAGTTTAGATCAAATTGCCTGTAAGTTTGACTTTCGCAAAGTAACGACTGAATCTATTAACTTTAGTATCACTCATACGATGCCACCTCTGCTGCTAACACAGCAACTCTTTAGGAACTAACTGGTGACCTCACTCACACGCAGGAACACAACAACCCCCCAGGAAATTATTACTTGCGGTTTTCTGTGAGGTGGAGATACTTCCTCAGACTTCCAGCCATCTCTTCATAACACCCAGACCAAGACAAACGGAATGCACGCATGCAATGTTGGCCAAGTGGGAACCGAACCCACAAGCGTTGTGTCAATAAAGCGTTACCAACCGCTGCGCCGCCGAGTTATCAAAATTTTTTCGCGAGAAAATATTCATGATGTATTAACTTCGTGCATATGTACGGTTAAGAGATGAGTGACACTTGTGTCGTAGTGCGATCATAACTCAAAGCTCGCGTATTGCCACTCCCCCTGCTAACGTAATACCTCACGAAATTATGAGGCATAGTTAAGGTAAATCAAACATACAAAATCATTTTCATTGTCCAAGATTTAGTAGTCATTCTCCAGTAAGGGACGGCACTGCGATGGATTTGTCACTTGTAGCATGTTACTCTTACGATTAACGTCTACAACGTCTGATGATGCCTCGTGGAGAGGCGAAACACGTGTCGCAGCGACGACCAGGCCAGTCGTGGCAGCGACGGTGGTGGAGGGGGCATGCGGATTCTGTTCCAGATGGCGGACGACCGCAGCAGCCGAGGCAGAGACTACCGGAGCAGCCATGGCAGCGTCGGCATGATGCACGCACTAACAGTAGTGGGTGGGTGCCGGCCGGCGCTAGGCCGCATGAACTAATTGGTGGCGGAAGCACACAAAGCAGGTTGGATCAAATTGCATGTAAATTTGACTTTCGCAAAATAACGCCTGAATCTATTAACTACTAAACTTCTAATCATGTATGATATAATTTTGTTACCAAATAAATGAAACTTTCAAAAATCAGCAACGACAAAAGTTACCATAATTCGTTCGTAACATAAACAAAGTACATCGAAAATATTTAGTGGAGTCTCAAGAAGTAAAATGTTGCCGGAGTTTAGTCGTGTTCGACCTGACGAATAAATTCGGTAGACAATACACGGCTAATGAATAAAGTTGGGTTGTTAACGAAGCTAACTCTGGAATTTCCATTTAGAAGTGTTCATGTTTTATCGAAAGTACACCACATATTTCGGTTCCTGCGGCGGGATGAGGGATTTCAAATTTTAATTATGAGGATATCAATTAATATTTTCAGCGTGGATTACAAGAAATAATATCCCTTAATTATAATTTATACGGCCGGTTTAGCCAATTACAACATGTGGATGCCAGGTTCTGTTCGTTTGTTTTGTTAGGAATTATGAATTGCTTAATTGTTGGGATAATTAGTTTCCCATTGTTGTTGTGTGAATTAGTGGATAATTTACTTTATGTCAATAATTCTTACTTTAATATTTGTCGATGAGAATATGTTTTAAGAACAAAAGCTACTTAACGTTGTAGTTTTTTGTTGTTGAGTTTTTTTTTAATTGGAACATTACGTCGAATACCAGTTTATTATGCAGTTAACAAAACTTTAATATCCATTTGTATACTAATTTATCTGTGGTTTCATCTACTGAAAAATCCGCAGCGTTCTACAAATTCGAAATTATATTTATACAGAATTTCATTACAATCCGTTTAAGGGTTAAGTGACACACGTAGTGTTACTATTTTTTTTACATATTGCCAGGAGATAAATAAGTACACGGCCCACCTGATGTAAAGTGGTTACCATAGTCTATGAACGCTTGTAATACATGGAGTATCACTCACGTGTTGGCATCCTCGCCGCTGCAAGTCTTCAGGAACTTACTGGTAACAATACTCTCTAACAGAGACACAAAAACCTTCCCGGGAGTTGTTACTTGGCTGTGGTCTTTTGTGAGGTGGAGGTACTTCTCCAGTCAGACTGTTTTGATGCACCATGCGCCTCTTTCGTCAGAGTATTATTTGCTAAAAAGCGGGGTACAGTAGGGAGCCACTTATGCCACATTTTCATAATAATTTGTTGTTCATGAATCACGAAGGTTGGTATTAAAAATACTTGTTATATTCCTATGAAGCTAAAAAAGAAAATGTGGTAAATACGATAAGTGTTGTAGGCGCTACCGATCTACACTCTTACAAATATCTATAAAACAGTCAACAGGTTATTTTTACATGCAATTAGAAAATAATAATTACATTAGATATCATTACTCTAAGGATAGTAGAAGGATATTGGTGATAAATAACCTCCACCAATATCCTTCCGTCCAGCTATCCCAATCAATTAAATCGGGTGTCATCAGAAGGGGATGTCAGAAGCCCTGGAAACCGGCGAGCGTGCACGAAAAGAACTATAAATAAATAAATAATAATAATAAATAAATATTGCCGGACAAATTACACAGCGCCACCTAGCCCCAAAGTAAGCGAAGCTTGTGTTATGGGTACTAGACAACTGATAAACATACGTAAATACATTTTTTTTTAAATACATACTTATTATACATAGAAAATACCCAGACCATTACAAACAGACATGTTCATGCACACAAATGTTTGTACTGTGTGGGAATCGAACCCACGAGCGTTGGTGTCAAAGTAGCGTAACAGCGCGTTTCACCACTGCGCCACCGAGCTCGTCAAATATAAATGTTAAAGAAGTGAGTGAGGTGTGTAAGGACAAAATTACGTACTAATAAAATAGGAATGATTTAACAGCAACGTGACAGCTAAATGCTATAATTATTAGATTTTAAAAAAATCAAGCCATGGCAGCAACGGTGCGGTTCCTTTTCCAGATGGCGGGCAATCGCGAGGACGACCGCAGCAGCAGCCGAGACAGAGAACACTGGAGCAGCCATGGTAGCGACGGCATGCATCTTCTAACGGTAGTGGGTGCGTGCCTGCTGGCAATAGTTCGCATTAACTAATTGGTGCCGGAAGCACACAAAGCAGGTCAGATCAAATTGCAAGTTCAATCAAAATTGTTTATTTTTATTTTTATGCAACTTCTACTATATGAGTTCTCATAAGTTTTTTTTTTATTCAACATCGCATACAAGCATTCAGTCCACCATATATAAGTATATAGCGGTTACCATAACCTAGGAATGCTTTCAAGACATTAAGTATTACTCACGCGATGCCACCTCTGCTGCTAACACAGCAACTCCTTAGGAACTAACTGGTGACCTCACTCACACGTAGGAACACAACAACCCTCTAGGGAGTTGTTATTTGTCTGCGGTTTTCTGTGAAGTAGATGCACTTCCCAAGACGGGCTACTTTGATGCGCCCTACCTCTCTAGAACATACCTAGATCAGGACAAACAGACATTTTAGGTATACTAATGTTTGCCCTGTGTGGGGATCCACGAGCGTTGGTGTCAAAGTAACGTAATAGCGCGTTTCACCACTGCGCCCCACCGAGCTCGTCAAGAATTTGAAATGATTTTGTGCGAATAAAATACATGCAATAACGCATAAAATCAGCAATGGCCATATGTTCACAGAGTCTATAAGTGCATATCCACTTGCGGTAATCCATGCTATGTCCCAGTTGATCCGCAATCCCATCGAATTGGAAAAAAGATCTTTATTGGCCCAACCAGATAGAGATTCGCTGGGGATCAATCGACTAGGCCACTAGAGTGATTGTTACTCTATACGTGATTTCGTGATCACACGATTCGTTTCCGTATATATCCACAATAAATACGTAGGCATACAAATAGTTCGTGTTAAATTAGTAAGGATTTCCAGGGATTGCTCCTTGAATGAAACATTGACAACGATTTTTCCTCGTCTTTCCTAATTATTAGTTTATTTGATGCTATTTCTTTATCCACAAAAGACAGATATATTGTTTATTTGTTAATTGGGCTGTACACGTCTTCTGCAGATATTTCACGTTAATAATAATACGTGGGTCACACTGAAACTTTTGTGCTCCGGGCTACTCATAACTGTTTGAATTTCGAATTATATTTCTTTTATACAACGTCATAAGGCAGCTGATATAAAATGGATACCGTTTCCTATAAACATTTGCAATATAGAAAGTATCGGTTGCCACCTCTGCTGCTGGCCTAGCAACTCCTTAGGAGCTTACTCGTAACCTGACTCACTCGCAGGAATATAACAACCCTTCAGCGAGTTATTATTTGGCTGAGATTTTCTGTGAAGCAAAAGTGCCTCTCCAAACGGGCACCTTTGAGGCGCCCTACGTCTATATTTCATTATATTGAAGTTCATCATACATATGGAAACAAACGAGAAAATATTTCAGGACGATGATTATTTATGATTTTAAAACTGTTCTTTTACAGCAAGTTTAATTTGTGAGATATTAAAATTGAGCATGTAAGAATTTCATTGAATGACGACGTCATGGATCTGGTTTCCATTATGGTGTATTTAGGCGAGTGAGTACCATTTTAGGTCTATCTATCTATCTATCTATAACTTCACGCCAAATCCCTTACGGGGTAGGCAGAGAGAACCGAGCGCCACGCGACTCGATCCTTACATACCTCACTCGCTTCTTTCACATTCATTGCTCTTTTCATGCACGCTCGCCGGTTTCTAGGGCTCCTGACATCATCTTCTGATAGAACACGACCAATCTGATCATGATAGGTAAGTCTTGGCCTTCCTCGGCTCCTACATCCTTCCACTTTTGCATTGTATATCTGCTTCGTCATTCTTTCATCCTGCATTCTTTCTACATGTCCGAACCAACGGAGCATGCCTCTTCTTATTTTAACACCGACGCTCTCTTTCAGACCAACTCTGCTTCTAACCTCATCATTGCGGATACGGTCTGCAAGCGTTACACCACAGATTTTGCGCAACGCTCGCATTTCAACCGCGTTTATCCTACTTTCATGCTCTCTCTGCCATACCCAGCTCTCGCTTCCATAAGTAAGCGTTGGGACCAGCACTGCATTGTGTATAGCCAGCTGCGCCTTCTGGCTCAGGTTTTTACTGCCAAGAAGTTTTCCCAACGCTCCATTCACACTATTCCCAGCACTCACTCGCCTTTCCACATCTGCGGTGTACCTTCCATCCCTGCTGAAAGCGCATCCAAGATATACAAACTCATTCACTTGTTCCAACACTTCATCATCTACCGTAATTCTTACATTGGTTCTGGTTTCTTCTCTTTCAAATACCATAATCTTTGTTTTCTTCGCATTCAATAGTAAGCCTTCCTTCATACATTCGTCTTTCATCATTGTGACTAGTGTTTGCAGCTCAGATGGTGTTTCTGCTAACAGGACAGCATCATCTGCATACAGCAGACAGTTCACCACTAGGTCACCCATGCGTAATCCTACATTCGTCGATCTTATTCTCTGTAGACAACTATCGAGATACAGAATAAACAGCCTAGCAGACAACATGCAACCCTGTTTGACACCAATTTTGACATCAAACCAGGGTGACATGTTGCCATCTATTCGCACACATGCTGAGCAATCCTTGTAGGTGGACTGCACAGCACGCAGCAGTGAGCCGTCAATCCCATATCTCGGCAATATGCACCACAGTTCCTTTCGCACAACCCTATCAAATGCCTTCTCAAGATCCACAAAACCGCAGAAAACCTTCTGGTCTGTGGCCAGATGCTTCTCTACGATATTGCGGAGCGAGAAAACTTGATCCGTACATCCCCTTCCATTTCGGAATCCTCCTTGTGCCTCCCACAGCATTTCGTCAGATTTCACCCTCATTCTCCTTTCAATTATCTTTCCATATACTTTTGCTGCTAAGCTGATCAAACTGATGGCCCTATAGTTGGCGCAGTCCATGCGTGATCCCTTGCCTTTATACAAGGGTACGATGACTGCGCGTCCCCAGTCCATTGGGACCCTTCCAGTTCTCCAGCAAAGGTTGCATAAGTACCAGAAGGCGTCCCGGACGTAAGTGCCACCTAGTTTGATCATCTCAGCTGTAATCATATCAATTCCCGCAGACTTTCCATTTTTCAAACTTCGTATCGACCATTCTATCTCATCCATAGTTATACCTTCATCGGACGCCGTCAACGCGGAGTGAGCATCAGACTCACTCTCATTGTCAGCGTCCGAGGCATATTCGTACATTTCTTCAAAATATTCACTCCACCGTTCTAACACTTCCTGAGTGTTTGCAAGAATGATACCAGCTTTAGACTTAATCTTGTTCATACTGGATGCCGACGAACCACCCCGAGACTTCTTTACCTCTCTCCAAAAGAGTTTGGTATTTGCCTCGAAGTTTCTCGTCAGCCTCTCTTCCTCATTCATAATTTGTCTTTCACGCTTCTCTTTCACTAAAGCCTTGGTTTCATTCTTGCATTGACGGTACATTTCTTTCTTCTTCTCTCTCATACTTTCATTTAAGGGCAAAGATGATACATAATCCAGCCACGCTTTCCTCTTTCTTGCTACGGAGGATTCAACCTCCGCATCCCACCAGGCATCCCCTTTCAATGTTTTATGCCTCTTTGCGCATCCACATGCTTCTTTTGCACTATCCACCATACTTTCTTTCAGAACTTTCCAGCAATCATCCACATCTGTGCCGGAAAGACTTGCATTTGCAAGTCTTTCGCTTACCAGATGTACATACATTCTCCTTACACTTTCATCTTGCAATTTTTCACTCCTTATCCTTTCATGATCTCCGAAAGGGATACGCACTCGCCAATGCCTCCACTTCTTGAAAAGTCCCACAAACCGGCTTACCACCAGGTAGTGGTCCGTTTCAAGAGTGGGACCTCTAAAGGCTCTTGTATCCATTATAGTATTTCGGAGACGTCTATCAATTATAATCAAATCAATCACACTTTTTTGGTCATTCCGTCTCCATGTATACGTGTGAATATCCTTGTGACGAAATAAAGTATTCGACACGAGGAGGTTTCGTTCCATACATAAATCTAGAATCGGCTTACCTGCTTCGTTCACTCTCTTATCTCCATAGGGACCAAGAGCAGCTTCATAGCCGTCTCGTTTGGTCCCAACCCATCCATTCAAATCTCCACACATAATCACTCTTTCATTCCCTTCAGCTAAATCCAGAACATCCCTCACAGACTCCCAAAACTTCTCTAGTTCTTGGGCACACGCTGAGCTTACGGGAGCGTATGCTGCAACCAGAAATACTCGCGTGATGCCCAGTTTTATACGAACCCAGAGAAGTCTAGGCCCTACCAAACAGTAATCTTTCACACCAGGGGCTAAGCGAGAGGAGAGTATGACACCTACACCAGCACTGGCATGATCGTCCCGGTCTACACCAGACCATAGGGCCATCATCCCATCGGGCAGATAATCGGTGTCGCTCCCCTTGCGCTTAGTCTCTGTCACACATAAAGCATCTAAGCGTCTCTCATTCATTACGTCCATCAGCTCATTCATCTTATCACTCAGTCCACCTCTCACATTCCACGTGCCTATGCAGCACTCGGCTCTCTTCGACCCGCCGGAATTGGCGCTGCGTGGTGGGTGGCGGCCCCCACCGCCGCATGCACCTATGTTCGCACCGACGGGG
This sequence comes from Pyralis farinalis, assembly GCA_947507595.1. NCBI lineage: Eukaryota > Metazoa > Arthropoda > Insecta > Lepidoptera > Pyralidae > Pyralis > Pyralis farinalis. Next base: position 25,936,757 of record OX382266.1, read on the forward strand.
GCGGATCGGTGCGCGTCGCCTCCGGGGGACGCCCTAATCCGCACATCGGTGCGTTTTCGGTCCAGAATTGCAATCTACTCGATTGGCAGGGGTCGCGAACGAGCACGCTTCTGGCACATGACCCCCTAATTTATGGTCCCTCCATTTTAGGTCAATTCTTTATATTGAGATTTTGTCACTTTATATAAAGTGTGCCCATGTTTATCCTTTGGAATTGTATCAATATCAATTGATGTTCATCCAAGTGTTGGGATACAAGTCTTTCTTTAAACGAATAGGTTTACAGCATACTTCGCCATAGTAAGCTAAGCTACGATTTGGCGATTCTCAGTGTCTTCAAGCTGCCCCAGGGCCATTGACTTAGCGCGATAATCTATATTCGTATGCTGGAACCAACGGCTAAATCGGCCCACCGATTCGAAAGAGTTTTAGATAAATAAACCTACCTACTTACATATCCATCATCGACGATCCTTAACTTACATATTTGATTAAACTGACATGCGTAACGGCTCCGTCGATCTGCTCCTAGTCTGTATCCGAGTTGTTTAAGGAAATAAAATTGAGAATTTTTGCATAAAAAATGCTCAATAAGAGCATTTTTAAGGCCGGAGTTTTTTTTTTCACAATGTAGATGTAAGAAAAAGACTTGGCCTGAAATAGAGTATCGATGATAAGGTAAGGAGCTCCATTGCTTGGACATGTAGAAAAAATGCAAGAGGAAGTAATGATAAAACAGATGTACAACGCAATAGTAGAAGGATATGGGTATCGAGGAAGACTTAGCACGGTCCGATAGTGTGTGTGTGTGTGGAAGGTGTTGTCTGGACATCTAGAAATCAGCGTAGGTGCATGAAAAGGGCTATCAATGTTTAAGAAGAGAGTGAGATCTGTAAGGACTGGGTCTAGTGACACTCAATTCTGCTTGCCTACCCTGCGCGGAACTTAGCTTGGATATATAGATTGATAAGGTTAACTCTAGGCTATAACACACCTTATTTTGGTACATATATTGACTAGCGGTAGTACTACAATCGCAAACCTGCATTTCGCAACTTTGTTGAACAGTCTGTTTTAGATTGTTGTACATGACGTCCAGAATTTCGAGCTATAGTAAATACAATCCTGTTATGCCTTGTTTGATAGAAATATATGTAATTCTCATAACATTAACAATGCAAGGCAGGCTTATTCATATAACCCACTAGCAAGTGGGTTATATGAATAAGCAAAGAAAGGCAGATATTTTTTTCTTTTCCGTGTTACTAAGGTTGCATTAACATGCAGACAAATGTATGATCGAATCGGTGGTAAGGAGTTATTTTTTGTTAATTTATTCTAGGAAGACTAGACATACATACAGACAAATAGAAATGTATGAAGTAGTAAATGTAATAAATACATTTTGCCGACAATTTGCATGTGGATGCTAGCTGTACAAAATTTTCTACCTTCACTGCTAACACATTACCTGCTAAGAAGCTTATTTCAGTTCTTGAAATATGGAAATCATGATAAATATTTTGAAATCGTGCATTTGGAAATATTAATGTCCGGACAAATAATGCATCTTACTTTACTTACTTATTTTCATAAAATTGGCCGGCAGTATGTATGTTCGTCTTTCGACGTGATATAAAAAAAATGCCATATGCTTTGCGAAATAACTGAAATTATGTACTAAAATTGCTGTTTTACTGTTTGGCCTAAACCTTGGTATGTGATATTTTGAATGTTGAATAAGGAATCTGCTTTATTGTTCGTCTGATAAAAGATCTGTTTCTCTGACGTTTTTCAATTTAACTGTTATGCTATTTTATTTATTTTTACTTATTACACCTTAATTCTGAATTCACTTATAGGATACACAAAGGCTGAAAAACATGGTAGGGTTGTCCTGGATTATGATCATAAATCACCATTTTCTGAAGAGTTTAGTGGTGGTGTGACTTCTTTTATACTAAGTACCCATGATTCAACACGTAAGTTATTTTCTTAATAATTTTTATGTTTAAATAACCTTGATTATTTTTAAGATTCCGCGGTCTCTTCGTCTGTATTATGCAATAACTAACATATGATACCTGTTTATCCGTCTGTCACAGTGCCGTGCCGTATCTTTATTCTTTTGGTTTGACGAGCTCATTGGAGGGGTTAGCAATCCTACTTTAACACCAAGTCCCGTGGGTTCGATTCCCGTACAAGACAAACTTTTTTATGAACATATCTGGATGTTTTTTAGAGAGGTACGTTCTTAAGCACGTATATCTCACAGAAAGTATATATAGCGTACTAAGAATGTTCATACAAGTTCACTAGCCACTCGCGTAAGTAATTAATAGTTCGCGAAATAGACAATTAAATAAAAAATGAATTACACAATTGTTCAATAATCCCCTTAGTCCTTTCAGAACTACTAAATATAATATTTTTTTATACATAGGTAGGAGGTATACAAGCTTACGACTTGATGTAAGGTGGTTACCATGGCATATAAATGCATGTAATATAATAAGTATGTCTCGCGCGATGCTACATCAGTTGCTAACATAGGAACTCGTTAGGAGCTTACCAGTGATCTCACAGGCCGGAATGCAACAACCCTCCAGGGAGTTGTTATTTGGCTGCGCTATCCGGCGTGCTTTGCTTTCATACACCCTACCTCTCTTAAAAACACCCAGACCAAGACGAATAGACATAACAAATGTTTGTCCTATGTGGGAATTCAACCCACGAGCATTGGTGTCAAAATAGCGTTACTAACGATTGCGCCACCAAGCTCGTCATTAAAATTGCCACAATTAGCAGTTTTCATTTCAAACAGTGCATTTTATGTTCTGGGTTATACCTACATAAATTACATTATTTATCAAACAATCGTGTAATTATATTTTTTAGTAATTGAGTGTTCATCGAAGCATGTTTTTTTTTACTTGAGTGGCGCTGTAACACAAGGAGTATCGCGGATGCGTTGCTACCACCGCGGCTAATACAGCAACTACGAAGAAGCTCATTGGTAATTTAACCGAAGAAGATTCTAACGAATGAACATAATACGCCTCCAAAGAATTGTAATATGGTTGCAGTCTATTGCAAGGTATCGCTACCACCCCAGTTAAGCTGCTTATCGAATATCGCTGTACATCTCTTTTCCTAGAGCCTTTTTGCTAGTTAGCAGGGAGCATCACGGTAGAGGCTGTTGATTTAGTTTTAAAGAAAATAGTAAGCCTTACAACCCAATAATAATATTTATAGCCACTAACAGCCCAAAATATAATATTTACAGCCACTTACAGTTCAAAACAAAATTTTGCGGTCGTATGAATATAAAATCTCAATATAAAATTTCGTATTATAAACTTTCCGCAAAATTAACTATTTTCCCACTACAATCCACATTTATTAAATTATAAGCCGTGTTTAATTTTAGTTTCATAGTTTATTAGTTTTTATAATAGTACAGTCGGCTTTTATATCGAACAAAGCCTTCTTGTCTTTTTTTAGTGTTATATTTAGATATAACGTCATTGTATTAGCGTCTGTACTTTAGTACACCTACCGCAGTCGTTTGCTAAGATAAAATTTCTACAGAATATACGAAAGTGAGTTATGTTAAGGTACTTGGTTGAATCACATAAACATGGATACATAATGTATTTAAATGTAAAATATTAATTAAACACAAAATGAGGAAGTTTCAAGGAGCAAAAGTCAATATTGGTGCGGTAGTTTGTGCCCAGTTACCGGGGCGTGTCCGGTGGCGCTTCGAATGTCGTGAATATACGGTCCAAATATTTAGCCAATATTTGCCAGCGTAGTGAGGTGAACAATGAACATCTGGTCCGCCTGATAGAAGTGGTCACAATAGTCCCTGGGCGCTTGCAACATTGATAACAAAGCTGCTCACACAATAACGCTGGCTTGGCTGGTAACACACTTACGGGGAAAGCAGTGTGGGGTAAGCAGTGAGAACTGAGCACCGTAAGACGCGGTTCTTACACACCTCACTCGCTTCTTTAACATTTATAGCTCTTTTCATGCACATCGGTTCCTAGGGCTCCTAATCTTCTGATAAAACACCATCAATTTGCTCATGGGTAGGTTAGTCTTGGTCTTTCTCGGCTCCTACATCCTTTCACTTTCGCATTGTATATAAAGATACAAAATATGGTAAAAGAAATTGTAAAGATGGTAACTATAAATATTACAATATATAAAAAATTAATAACACCATATTACATAATGATAAATAAGTAAATAAATATTGTCGGACAATTTACGCAGCGCCAACTAACCCCAATGTAAGCGAAGCTTGTGTTATGGGTACTAGACAACTGATAAACATACGTAAATACATTTTTTTTGTAAATAGAGAGTTATTATAAATAGAAAATGCACAGACTAATACAAACAGACATGTTCATGCACACATTTTTTTTATACTGTGTGGGAGTCTAACCTACGAGCGCTGGTGTCAAAGTAGCGTAACAGCGCGCTTCACTACTGCGCCGCCGAGCCCTCCATAAGGATATTATGTAACGTAATCTTTACTTTAGATTAACTGCGTATTGAATTTCCTAACATTACTGCATATTGCTAGTCATTCATGGTAATTAAGGAGATGTTTAAATATAATACATATTTTTTAAGTAAAATTAAGTAACTAATACCTGCAGTTGTGTACTTGACCGCACATGAAATCTACCGATAGATTCAGATCTTATACGATCGACCGGATTTCAGTAGGAGATATATGTATATACACTGTATTTAACTTAAAAATAGATATCTGCTATTTATGAAATAGTGCTTAGACCCTTACGATAATTCGCGCTATCAGAAACGCACTATAAAAGACATACATAATGCGTAAGCATGAACCTTATTTTACTTCCAAACGACTATTATATTTTTAATAAAAGGTATTAAAAAAAGAAAAAAAAATACTTAATGGCATGCTCACGAGTAGATTGAATTTGTAAATTTAAAGTAGTAACAACTTCGCAAGTTTTCAAATTAGATCCAGCTATAATTGTCCTATAATCTTTTACTGTTAACATTTGGGAAAATGCCAACATTTTACTTCAATCTGCAGCTAAGTAACAATTGCCTAGAAGGTTGTCATATTTTTGCGAGTACATCAGGCCACCTCAAGTTTCCTAAAAAGGTATTGAGTTGGCTGCAATAGTGATGGCAACGTATGATCGATAATTACTTCGTTTGCTTCAAGTATGCATATTAAACTATGGCGTTGTTGAATTAGGTGAACTGTTTGCTTGTATAGCATTAGAGTAGCGGTAAACCGCAGTTCAATTTGCGAAATCTGCGATCGGTAGATTTAGGACACTCCTCATCAATTTAAATGTTTTCCATTTGTAAAGTTCGTGTGTAGCGCATTGTCAGTGGGCAGCATTCCAGCGAACCTGCAGTCCACGACGTGCAATTCATTCTAGTTTAAAATGGGTTACTCCATTTCTCGCTGACTACGCGGCTCCGTGACAACTCCCACGCTCCCGGTTTGTTTTTGCCTTTCAAAGATATCGGCGCGATTTCACAGTTTTGTTCGCGGGTCTCCTTAGGGATATAGTTTGAGCTCTGACGAGCGCGTATTGTAATAACTTTTTTTCTTTTTTGTACCTGATCCGTCACAAACAATTTAAGACTTTTATAACACCTTGATACATTCTAATTCGCGTGCTTTCTTCACCAGTTAGAGTATGGGTATCACCATAAATAGTAGATCTCCACTGAAGTGCTGTGGATACAGGGCTCATTTTTGCGCATGTCCACTATTCTGTAACAGAAGATGTGTAAATATACAAAATAATAAAGATAAATATGATCTTAAATTTAATTGTGATCAGCGAAAGAGATCGCCAACTTATGGACGTCAGAACTGGATATGGTAGAGAGAGCAGAGATTAGAATAAATGCGGTCGAGATGCGAGCATTGTGCAATATTTGTAGTGTACTGCTTGCTGACCGCGTTCGCAATAATGATCTAAGAAGGATAGTTAGTCTGAAAGAGTTGTCGGTGGTAAGATAGGAAAAGGAATGTTCCGTTGGAAGAATGCAGGATGAAAGAGTGAGAAAATGATATACAAGATGAAAGCGGAAGGGTTTAACAGCCGAGGAAGGCCAAGACTCACTTACCATGACCAAATTGGTCGAGTATTTTTAGAAGGGGACGTCAGGAGCCGTAGGAAATGACGAGCGTGCATGAAAAGAACTATGAAGCTTAAAGAAGCAAGTGAGGTGTGTAAGGGCCGCATCTTATGGCGCTCGGTTCTCTCTGTCTACGCAACAAGGGTCCTTACGTGAAGATATACACACTAGCGAAATTGTCTATGACTCATTATCGTCATATTTCTGCCAAAAAACAACGTCTTTAGGCCTCCTGAGCGATTTTTGGTAGAGGAGAAACTTAAGGGTTCGCTTCATAGATATGCTCACGTAACCGATATGGTAATGTTAATTATATATCTGCGGTTTTATATATCTGCGGTTATGAGTATTAGTTTTATGTTTTTACTTCTCCTTCACAACTACCTTACTTTCATTTTTATTGGACGTAGGTAGATTTTATCAATTTTGCCCCGTTTTCATCTACCGGCAAAAAGAAAAGCTTTTACTCAGATCAGAAGAACAAATTTATTTTCTTCTTCTTAGCGTTATCCTGTTTCCTTTTTCATTAGGATTGGTGGGCTCGGCTGCCTAAGCCTAAGGAAGACCTTTGGCGAAGATAGCGATTTTACATAGAGCGACTGCAGTCAGTCTTCTACAACCCAGAGGGAATATTAGACCTTTCTTAGGTAAGGTCACATGTCTTTCGAAATATAACTGCTTGGATTCTGGAAATGCGAATTTAGTTCCTTATACACTGGGCTTTTCTTGCTCTTCTGATCAAAAATGTATTTGGAATCAAACTTGATCTTACACAATAATACCACTTAGACACTTTCATCTAGTCTCAAGCCTAACCTAAACCAAACTTAAACCTAACCGAGGTACGCAGAAGAATGCATAGCATGATAAGAGATCGTTTAATAGTTAATTAAGCTCTAAGGGAGAAATAAATAAATAATACATTATGCAGTGCTATTTATTTTTCAAACCAAGCAAACCTTTTACTGTGGTTGTTAGCCAAGTGGTAAATACACTTGGATCTTTTTTTGTAAATAAATATATGTAATACTCGTATAAATATTGTAAATATAAGTGAATTGTCTTCCAATGAAAATGCGCGGACTAATACAAATAGACATTTTCATGGACACAAATATTTGTCTTGTGCAGGTGTCGAATCCGCAAGAATTTAGTATCAAAGTGTAGCGCGATCACTGGGCTCACCGTAAAGGAATACAATGAGACAAATCTAATATGTTTTGTAATAAATATGTTTTGTAAAAGTACAGCGTGTTGGTTAAGTTAATATAGGCTCTAACAAAGATCCTTCAAATAATAAACAGATATATGTATGATAATATGTACAAGTGCATACAAAACTACTTTCATTTTAATTTGAAACAGAATATGCTAATGTTATTTTTATGCATTTAATAAAGTTGTCGTTTTATGCAGAAAAATCAAACGTGCATTTTCGACCGGAGCCTGCCTATGGATGCATTTAGTAGTGTCGAGCTTCTCCGTGCAACAGAGGGCAGGTTAAACTCTAAGGGAACTCTAAGTTTAGGTAACATATTTATTTAATCAAAATATTTACACTCATTATTGCTGCCATCTAATCGGAAGTTTATTTATACATTTGCGATAGAACTCTGGGGATCTAGATTCGACAAACTGTGTGAAAGCTGCCTCCTGGAAAGAAATTTTTTTATCACGTCCAAACACGAAAAAAATGGTAGCCAGTTGGAGCAAGGCCTGGCGAGTACAGAGGATGACGTATGGTTTCTAACTGCAGCTCCTTTAGTGTAACAACGATTTCTCGTGCAGTTTGAGATCTTGCGTTATCATGGACCAATAATGGTGAAGATCGATTCACGAGTCGGGACTATTTCATTGCCAGTTTCGCCATCATTGTTTGAAGTTCGGCACAGTAAACATCTGCTGTTATTGCTTGACCAGACCTGAGAAAGCAATAGTGAATAACGCCATGAAGAGACCACCAAATAGTTACTATTACCTTTTTATTGGCAGGCTTTGCTTTAGCGCACTGTTACGACGTTTGACCTGGGGTCAGCCATTGCATTTTTCGCTCACGGTTATGGTAAAGAATACACTTTTCATCACCTGTCACAATTCGATCCAATATTCATTCATTTCTGTACAGATTCAGCAAGGCAACACACGTTTCAACACGCGTTTCTTTCTGCAGATTAGTCAAATCATGAGGCACCCATTTTTCATATTTTTTGAATCAATATTGTAGGTAACGGTACAGTTGATCCATGTCGCTAATTCCTGGGGAGCATCCTTCAGTTCAGCGTTATTCACCTGTGTGGGTGATCTTCCACGTGATTCGTTCTTCAAGTCGAAGTTTCCATTACGAAAGCGTTTAAACCAAAAACACAGGGTGCGTTTATAAGCAGTCTCGTCTCCAAACGCAGCATTGATATTGCAAACTAGTTTCTGCCGCGTTCGTTCGCGTCGGAACTCGTATTCAAAAATTACTCGGATTTTTGAAATATCTATCTTTCCCGTCTAAGCTGAACAAGAAAAACAATTGAAATTTGAAAATCAAATGTTGAACATTGTTTAAAAGAAAAACCTAATAGGTATGATGTGAACAGTTTCACTCGAAAATCTCACACCATGAAGGTTTAATGTCAATTCAAAGTATCTATTACTATGAAACGACAATTTCATACTTACTACTACTACTATTATATATCACACAATTTATAAGTCTAAAGTATTACAAAGTGCACACCATTATGTTCAGTATGCTAAAAAGCCTTACCAGAACAGACAGACTGGGTGGACTACAGAGCTCATTGCTATAATACGCATTACGTATTATTTACGTACCTTTGTATATTATGTACATTCGCTAACTACACCGATGGTTGCAGGTTCGATTTCTGTTAAAGTATGTTTATCAGTCAAATGGCACCCATAATTTACGAAGTAACTATTAAGTAATCTGTGCCATAATGCCAACGAATTTTGCTTAGTTTGGCATTGGACACACTTGCCTGACTTCTACAGAAATATTTATTTATTATTTATATTATGTTGGTGTTTTAGTCTTTAGTCCTGTATTTTTAACGTCTAAGCATTTAAGATAATTTAATTAAATGTAGTAATAAGATTTTATATCTAACATGTCTTTTAAAAAGACGTACAATATGAAAACGTATCTACCTTCGGGCAGCTAATTTATTCTTAGAGCCAACTGCCTTTAAATTCTCTTTTATGTTCTTGAGATAACTCAATTTTTACCTTTAAATTTGTTTCCCCAAAAGTTACTGTTTTCGCATGTCCGACTTTTGTTGGACTCGGAACTTCAATGAAATGCGGACCAGTCGGAAAATTGAACAAGTTTTAACTGGGGCACCCTTATTGACGGCTCCTCACATCTCCTTTTTGATTGGGTTTTCTTTGTTACTGGAATCCTAACTTAATAATACCAGATCGCGGGGTCGTAAGTGGCTCATCAAAGTTTCTCAGGAGTTGCTGTATGAGCAGTGGGATAGTTAAACATGAGCGTTGTTCCTCATATTGCTAGTGTAGTTAAATTATAATAGTTGTCTCACATCGGCCATGTTAAATATTGGTAAAGCTTGTTTTCCACTATGAGCTATAAATAAATATGGGTTCGAAATGAATGCATCCTATTTTACATTAAAACAAAGCAACCGAGGTATAGGAGGACAGGATGACACTTATTCTTGACTTTTTGATTCTGATCGTATGTGTACGAACATACTTTTTTTTATTTCTTTTCATATCCTAGTTAAGCTGTGATCTGTATGAATTTTGACGTACATTCGTATCATCATACCTGTCTCCCATAGGGATAGATAGAAACTATGAAATGTCAGGTGCATCCGACTAAACTTTTTTTTTTCGCGTCTTGTGTTTTTTGAATTTTTTTCCTCATCAAACTTTTCATGTATGCTCGTCGATTATGAGTTCAATTATTCGCTTAGGTACTTTTTCAACAGAGCATATCGCTTATTTAGACGACGTGTAGTATATATGAGCCTATATGAATCAAAATAATAAAATAAACATTTTTGTCAGTATGTAGTAATTAAAAGAAGAGGCTTTTGATAAGACATTATTTACCCGGCTGCATGAGGTTAGTTTTGATCGATATATTTTATGGGAAACCTCTTTTATCATTTCATTTTAGCGTTTTATTCTAATTTTAAAATATGTGAATTCTGGAACAGAACTGAATAAATACATGTCTTTTATTTGGATTCATTATACATAGATCCATTCTCAAATATAAATTGATGTTAAGAATGTAGAATTCTAATGTTCTCTTTCCCCAATTACATTTAATCGCAGTTAAGATAAAAAATAACATATTGTTTAAGTTTGACATCTGTCACTGCACTGTACTGAGTGATATTCCCACTCATCTAATTTCTTACAGAACTTGTTGTGTTGCATTAAAAAAAATAGCAAAATTGTCAGATAAGTTTAGTAACATGAAAATGGGCCCTACTATCTTAAATATTTTACTGCATGGGTACATCTTACCGGTATCTGCCTTACGAGAGAAGGTAATTAATTGAAATTGACCCCATAATCTACAACAAAGTTGCTAGCGTAGGATACTAAATGATGTGTTACGGTAAATAAGATCAGACTTTGTACTAGATATTTTTTATTATTGGATTTGGCACGCGGTGAATATTAAATTTATCCTTATGAACATTTTAGAGCAATAAAAATTTATATGCTATACATAAGAACACTTAAGAACCCTATATGACCCCTTGTTGCAATGATTAACGACATAACCTATAACGTTACTGCTCTGTTGATACTCACTTAGCATGACCAAATTCATCGTGTTTGTCAGAAGATGACGTCGGGAGCCCTAAGAACCGGCGAGTATGTATGAAAAGAGCTATGAATATTAAAGTGTAAGTGTAAGGACCGCGTCTTCCGGCGCTCGGTTCTGTCTGCTTACCCTGCAAGGCATCTGACGTGGACAATAGTACTAGTAATTTTTTTACTAACATTTGCCATGATAACGTTCACAAAAATACAGCTGAATTCTACTTAAATCAATCCATATCAAGTGTGAAAACAGATGTCGGCATTAATATTTTAGCTTTAAATGGTAAAAAAAAATATGTAGAGAATACGACAAATGCTTTAATTTACGTACAAGCGGATTTTTTCATAAATCCTACTCGAAGTTCTATCTCTAAAGAAAAATTGTATGTCATTAATTTTGGTTTTAAGCCGCCATATTGGTTTCCCAAATGTTTTGTCTGTGACAGTTCCCGTTTTGCAGCGAATCCGACGACACCTCATTTGTCGGAATGGCAACAATTTATTGAACCGCCACGTGAAAGCTCGTGTTTGTCGACCAAGTCCCGCCGTGAACTGTATGAGAATATTTATAATGTATCCATATGCGACAAATGAGCAGCCGGCCTGCTTTATGTGAGGTGATTGCTTGATATCTTCAGGCCAGGTCCCTTACGGGGTAGGCAGGGCGAACAGAGTGCCATTATACGAAGTCCTTATATACTTAGCTGACTTCTTTAAGATAGCTCTTTTCATGTATTCCTGTAACCTTTAAATACTTGCGACATATATATAGTATTGCTTGCGCACTGCCTTGAGTATGCCATGATCTATTGAATTAAGTACGGGTGGGGACGCTTTAGCTTCAAAAAATGTATGGTAGTCGTACGTAATGAGCCAATTAAACCTCAAAATATCTATAATTATAGATATTTTAACTTTGTTAGCTTTATATCACAACATAAAAGAATTCTCATATCATACGAATAATTTCTTCCTATTCAAAACTTATATTATGCAAGATATTTTTTTAGCTATCAAACGAACTTTCAAAATTAGTTAACAATGGGCATATTAAATAGTAGACAATAAAAATAGCTAATAAATATCAAAAAGGAGAATTGCGAGCTTTCTCCTTTTTGATATTTATTAGTTATTAATAATAACATAGGCACTTCAGTAAAGCTGGGACAAATTAGGTATTTTTAAAGGTTCAATTTCACCAGAGCAACCTGTGTCAATTGCCTTTTCTTGATAGAATTTAATTGATTTTCAACTTCTAAAATTAATTTGATGATGTGAAAAAGGTCATACTAGCTTGTTATAGTCTAAGATACGTAATAGATGTCGACAATTCGCACAATTACATACGCTTTAATTTTTAAATTTCAAAGGCTTACATCCCTGACTCTTGAATGGTTTTTTGCCAGCAACCATCGCATTGGGGAATAAATAAGCTTTATTTTGATGTACTACTTATTTGGTTACTCGATCGTTGACGGAATCCTTTTCGATTTAGCAATTTAAACCTAGCAACCGTAAATTCTAGAACAGAAAAAGGTAAGCAATCATATGTTTGCATATTCTATAGGCTTTATACTTTCAATTAGTATAAATTTTTTTTGGTTACTAGGTCGGTGAAGATATGGAAAAAAGTATATTATTTAATTGTTAATTAAACATTACCTTGAACAGATTTCATTAGGCAACTCATCTACGTTACATTCGTTAACATATTTTCTTTCATTAAAAACACATTTCGTTCGGTTACTTGATCGGTGCAGGTCGACATCTATTGCGGATCCTGTACTATTACTATAAGTTCGTTCGTAAATTGATCTACAGCTAAATATCTAATTTCATTTATGTTAGCAAAAGGCTGGAATGGGAAAATTCAACTTAGTATCAAAGTTATCAACATAGTTCTTGGCAAGATTAGGTTACCAAAATGATAGCATGTCAGCCAGTACTCTCGAGTTAGAGATAAAGAATGCGGAAGTAAGTACTAAAATGGATCCTGTACCAAGGACATCAAGATCCCTCTAAATGAACGAATGAAAATCGAATGAGTTGTCGAAAGTAGATCACATATATTGTATAACATTATGGATAGATCCAGTAGTGAGTACATAAAAGCTGATGACAATGATTGAATTAATGTTGAACGAATATTCCAGCACGAATAATATATTTACCTCCCATAATTTTATTCAAGTCATTAGCATCGCACAACTCTCTTCCAGTGAAATGATAATGTTACGTAAACTGTAACCATTTTGCGCACCTGCTATATCACTTATGTGAAGGAAGGGTAGCACAGGCTGCGTGTTATTGATTGTTAAACATGTACTTTCATCTTATCTATGTGTGTGAAGTTACCTTTTTAAAGAAAAGTTGCCATTTATTGTAATCACCTACACCTATCAAGATTTTTATCTTTATTTAAGGTGGAAAACAGGTATATAACCTGCCTGATTGTAAGCAGTTTCTATAGACTATTGACACGTACATCACAATCCATCACTTGTGCGTTGATGATGGTCTGTAAAAATATACACCAACACAAAAAAAAATCACTTAAAGGTACGAAATAATTGCTATATTTATTTACTTAAATGACACCAAACAAATATTATGGTATTTGTTTGTAAATATTATGGTACTTACAAATAAATAGAAATATAGTTTAAGATAATTAATAAGGGTTATATGAAAACACCAATATGTAGTGGTACATGCCAGGATTTGAATCGAGGACCAGTTGGACAATAAGCCGGTTCTTTATCAATGCTATCTATCTCAAATATGTGTGCCTATTTTAGGCCCTGTTTGCTAGTATCCCGAAACCTAATTTTAACGACGTGACCCCTATTATTAATGAAATATAAGTCAAAGACGTAACGCTAACTTTAGACTCACTCTCTAGGCATTCAGCGTCAAAATGCCTTCAAAAATAAATTGGCAACAGCCAGTCTATTGTTAGATGGGGGTGATACGACCACTTTCTGTATAATATTCAACATGTTATGATCACGCAGGAGATAAGAATATGTGGTGGCGTTCTGCATGAAATGTGACCAATCATATTTATATTGACAGTCTTTCACGAGAGTTAATGAACCATTGATGTTATCCCTCTAAAGGCATATTTTGTTTAGCTATCTGATACTAAAATGTCTGATTAAATATTTGTACAAATTCTCTTACAGTTTAAAATTCAAAGACGCATGAATTTAACATAATTCAAGGAATATCATCAGTTACATTGCAACTATTCAACCATTTAATAGAGCAGCTCGCTTAATTACAAAAGACGAAGTCACTTGGAACGCTTGGAGTGCATTCGTCTTGACTGAGTCGACAATGCTAAGAATACTATCAGAACTAGAAGAGGTATATAATTTAATTTATATATCTTTTAATTATAAATGCTTAATTATAAGAGGAGAATTATAAAGATATAATTTGGCAATTTTATTTTAATTACGCGTTCCATACAAATAGTCTATTTGAGCCTATAATAATTGTCCTTATAGTAAGATATCTGTATGATATTAATAATATCTGAAACATTTTTATCTTAATCCTAATATAACAATTACTTTTGTAATAAATCGTGAAAAAATATTGATTAATATTGATTAATAATCATTTCATTAAATGATCTTATCAATTGATTAATTTTTTTGATCATTTATATACAGGTGGCTCAAAAGTAACGGTCATAATAGAAAGAGTAAATAGAAACAAAAACCTTACGTGAGTAGTATAATAGTAACGTAGCCTGAAAATTTATGGTATTTTTTATTTAAAATGTTGAGAGGCTCACAATCATACTGCCTTTCTGATGCAAAGCAGTTATCGTAGCCTATGAACGCTTGAAATACATTAAGTAGTACTTGCGCAATGCCACCTCTGCTGCTAATACAGCCATACTTTACGTGCTTACTGGTAACCTCACATACTCGCAAAAACACAACAATCCTCTAGGGAGTTGTTATTTGAATACGGTTTTTTGTGAGGGAGGGATAGTTCCCCAGATGGGCTACTTTGATGCGCCCTACCTTCCTTAAAAACACCCAGACCAAGACAAACTGACATGTTCATGCATTCAAATGTTTGCTTGTGTGGAAATCGGGCAACGAGTGTTGGTGTCAAAGTAACGTTACTAACCACTGCGCCACCGAGCTTGTCAAAATACTTCAAAAGTTATTCAAATTTTCGTTATTTTCGGAAGAACGTCGACCCCGATTAAACGAATATTGGTGTATCTGCAAAGAAAAAATGGGTTTCAAGAATTTTAACGACTCTACGTAGATGTTGATTTGCAAAACGTGGAAGGTAAATCTGAACATGTGTGGGATTGATCCCATACTATCTAGCAGGGGAGAGAATGTGACTTGCAACAACCACTGGAATCATGAAATTGTAGTAGGACTTAATGATCTCTTTTTAAAGTGTAAAGCGAGAAAGAATTACTCGTACATCTATGATCAAGTGTTGAAAGAATGGCAGAAAAAAAAATTAGGAATTAGGCACAGTGGTTACAAACGCTAATTTGACATCATGCTCGTGATTCTCACATAGAACAAACATTAATATGCATTAACAAGTCAGTTTGTCTTGGTCTGAGTGTTTTCCTACCTTTCTTCCTATCTTTCTGTGTCGTGGAGGCACTTACCCATGGGTAAGTGCCTCCACGACACAGAACACCGCAGTTAAATAACAAATTCCTGGAGGGATGTTGTATTTCTGTAAGTGAGGTTACCAGGAAGCTCTTAAGTAGTTCCTGTGTTAGAAGCAGGGGAAACATCTCGCGAGCGATACTTAATGTATTGCAACATTAATAGGTCATAGTTACTTAGGCATCCTCAGGTACGGAGGCATCAAGCAAATAAAATTCAAATATTAAAGTTTAAATACAATAAGCCAGATGAAATTTGAAACTGACTTCAGCACTTACCGCGATTCGCAGTGGATATTAATGCGCTTTAGTTTAGAGCTATTTATGAAAACCGAAGTACAGACGATTTTTTACCTTTCTTCTAAAAGAAATCTCTAGTGTAAAAAAAAACATTAATTCCCAAGCATAAAAACACGGAATTTTTTGTTGAAATCTTAAATTGAGATCATAATAATACGTAAAGAAAAAGTAATGTAAAATAAAAAGAATATATACAATTTATTGTGTGTATTGTCTACTAATTCTTATATGTGTGTATTAGACATTCTATACCACTTTTGTATATACGAGTGTTTATATCTATAATAAGTACCTGTTTTGTCGATCTTAGTATCTACTCACATTGTTCTTAAAACCCTCGCCAAGCTAATATCTTCTTTCAGGTTCCTGTGGTAGACTGGAAGAGATGCCAAACGGGATAACTCCGCTATTGTAGAGTACTATTTTTAACCAAAGCATGTACTTACATATTGCCGTGTTAGTTATTGTACAATAAAGTTTTCTACAGCAACAAATATATATCCCTTAATTTATCCCTTGTTGGAAAATAGCGTACAAATACAAATTTTATTAGGAACAATAGGAAAAAAATATATCAACTTGCATTAACTTGAAAAATAAAAAAAAATCAAATATACACTTTATTTGATTTTTTTATAGGACACCGGGGAGGAATGTATGATACGATGTATTTACATTTTAATTAACCCCCCTTGGTTTGGTGTCGTCATTAGGTTACAAATACTGACAACTGTCTCTCTCGTATCCAATCTTCGTTGCGGATAGCTTATTAGATTTAAGACAAAACAATAAAAATACTCATTGACCCATCAAACACCGTTGCAGCCATTCTATAATGCAAAGTATGTTCAACTGCATTAAATATACATGAATATAAAAAATAAAATCAACCAATCGCGAAAACTTGACTGTGTTAGAGTATACCGCCATTAAACACGTAAGTACATATGTACGAATTTACTTACGCACGCATGTAATGCATGAACATACAAACACACATACATATATATATACAGAAACCAATATTTACACACATACTTTGGTACAAGAACCCATGCTTTTGTTCGCATTATGTGTAGATTTCCTTTTGAAAGCAATGAAATTAACATCAATTAATAAACTTTTTCCTTGTTCAGGAGTTGAAAAGACATCTAGAATTGTAGGGCACAAAGAAATAACTTCACTGGGATTTAAATGTCTCTTGAGTATTTCTCCTGAATAGATAAGTTGTGTCTTTGACACAATGGATAAAGAACTTTTTAGTTCGATATCAGTTAAATATAAAAAATAACTCTTAACATTTTAGGTACCTGAATCTGACTTGTACTATCAGTATAAATTTAATTGAATAAATACGTACCTTTCATTGTTACTAGTTTAGATATTTCTGTATTTAAATTTATAATAGAATGTCATCTACGCCATTTGTAGTATGCGAAGTTGATTATCTGCTTTTATACTAAATTCGTCAGTATTTCTACACCCGCGACTAACACGACAACTCCTCGTAAGCAAAGTAGGTGTATCATATTAATTAGTCAACCAGAATCTAGCTCTGATTTGAAGAGAGTTCGTCTCATTCTTAGCTTTATCCCATTTCCTTATACAATAGGATTATTGGGGTTCCCTACCTAAGCCTAAGAATTTGAAGAAGATACTGATTTTTACATGGAGCGACTACCTTCGGACCTCCAAAATGCAGAGGGAAAATCAGACGTTGTTTAGGTATGGTCACACGTCTTTCGAAATATAATTTCTTGGACGTGCGGGTTTCCTCACGGTGTTTTCCTACACCACCAAGAAAGTGGTAATTACAAATATGGACATAAATCCGAACATAAACACGGCATCCGAATATAAATAAATCATAACATAAACACGAATTTAGAGCGATATGGGCCAGGATTCGAACCGTCGACCAGTAGATCAATAGGCTGGTTTGTTAGACACTGGGCTATCAATGCTTTGCTTTAAAGTGAGTTAGTACACCTATATTTCATACTGGAAGTAATAGCGCGGGACGGTACAGAAGTAACTTACATTGGCATACAAACTGCTTGATAGTAAGAATTTACCGTAGCCTATGGGTAGATAGATAGCTGTGCAATACCAGGAGTGTCACTCGTGCATTGCCAATACTGTATAAACACTTCATTCCTTTTTTGAAGAAACTCATGCTGTATTTTACAGCGAAAGCCTCGCCAGGGATTTCAACTTGAAAGTTCTGATTAGTAAACTTCTCTAAAAAGAAAAGTTTTCTACCGAGGAAAGACCAGTCAGAACGCGATGGTTCCTGTTGGTGCAGATGTATTCTCAGCCGCCGACGAGCGGTCTCATTACAAAACGGACTGACCTCGGAACATAAACCATTGTACAGTTGGCAGAAGATATAAAGTGATTTTTCCTTATCTCAAGGTCTCAACACTTATTTTATTTTATTCAATATGCATTAAATAAAATATTTATTGTAAATAATGACGAGTAAATTTATTAATTTACTCGTCATTATTTACAATTACAATTACATCCAAAAACATAACAAGTTATTACTTGTTATGTTTTTTTTTGTAATTCAATGCATATTTTTATTTGAAGTTAAAATAAACTTAAGGAAGCTATGTATACATAATTATAAATTGGTTGTGCGGAAGACTGCAAGCAAATAAATAAAACCTAGAGATTTGTCGTATTTCTACAATAAGTGAGGTTCGCTTGCAGGATTACAAATCCCTGAAGGTATTTGCCATTTGCAAAATTCTTAATAAAATTAGCTGCACCAGTGCAAGTGAGATTGGTATTGGATCTAAGGCGTCAGTTCATAAAGATGGTGCGAAGAGATTCATTCGATTACAACATAAATTCAATCACATAGTGTTTGGTGCACGGTTGATGTTGGTATGAAAAATATATACATAAACTGACTCATGCTAAAGGCGTATTGATCAAGTTGTTGCGTACGCGAAAGTAATAATATTGACTATACATTGATATAGATTTGGCCGTTTCGCCGCCGCTCTGTCGATACGCGCCGTTACTATGAAGGACAAGTTCCTCAGTTCACCGCTATGGGTCGGGGGGAAAGTAGAATGTGCAGCTCTTATCGGTTAGTACACAGATAAACATCGCGTCACTTGTCAGCTTTTTGGTTAAGATATTAACAACCCTCTAGGGAGTTGTTATTTGGCTGCGGTTTTCTGTGAGGTGGAGGTACTTCCCCAGACGGACTGCTTCGATGCGCCCTACCTCTCTTAAAACATCCAGACAGACAAACAGCCATGTTCATGCACACAAATGTTTGCCTTGTGTGGGAATCGAACCCACGAGCGTTGGTGTCAAAGTCGCGTCATTCGCGACTGAGCCAACAAGCTCCTATTATTAAGGTACTACGTTTTTGTGAGTGAGGGGTGACTTTTGCCGTCAAGTGGTTTGTTGATTTCTGGCCGTGACCCTAGTGATTCAGTATCGCCACTTACAACATATGAGCTGAAAAATCTTGACAATGTGCTGTTTGAACAGTTGGATGGTAACATGCGAGCGATACTTTTTGTTTTGTTAGCGTTAGGTAACCGCTTTACAACAGACGGATCGTATGCTTGTTTGCAATTCAATTATGATTATTTATTACTTACATAATGTTCATTATGATATCAAAAAACACCACGAAAAGACTCCGTGTTGAAAGAATTACGCAGTTTGAACAAAATTGATTATCAGGCCATGAACAATTTTCGTTATCAAGAAAGAAATTCATTTTATATTAAACTCTCTAATAAAAATTGAAATTAAACTATTTTTAACGGAAGTATCGCGTGTTTTATTTATTTTGTTGAAACCTGACGTTTCGAACGCTTTGCAGCGTCCGTGGTCGCAGGAAAGACTAAGGTGGTATTTGTCTTACATTAGTTATTCAATTATTACATCTACCGACATGGATGGATTAATTATCTCTAATAAAAAGCAGAATTTTAAATGTCAACTTGTTTCTACTAAGAAAATGTACATTTGCAAATCTGATAAATGAATAAAATGAAAACTTTCCGAAGATATTTTTAAGTGTAAGTGCCATCGTTTCAACTTACGTACTTAATGGGTGAGCTAACTTTATGCAAGTGACTTTATGTCATTTTAAAATGGTTTGCGTTCAGATATCATCATACTTTTTGTAAGATAAATTGCAGCAAAGTTCTAATGATGAGAATACTTTCACTTTCATTATTATACATTATTGTATATAAATATCTGAACATAATTTAATTATATTAAAATATGCATTTGACTGATAAAGCTTTGGATTTCACAGCATACGCCATTTGACTCGCTTTACTTGTGGCAGACGGACACCAAGACGAGGCTAGCTGAAAGCTCGATAGCGGCGTTACGCGTGTCATTCTAACCGAACACGCAGGTTAAGCAACGTCGACTGCTGCCTTTTTTTTGGATGTGCAATTGTGTGATGTGCGGGTTTATATATATCACTTCTACGTTTCGGAGGACGCGTTAAGCCATCGGTCCCGATTGTTACCGATAGATAACAGTCGTTAACCCAAGTCTGTGACCTCGGGCGGCTTGAAAACACTGGCCTCCAACATCAATATGCAGTTGAGCGGCATGGTGGAGAATGCACTAAATCATTTCCGTTGAAGGGAGACCCGTTGGTGTAGTAGTAGTAATTTGTTAAAATGTTCAATGCCAACATAGACGAGATTGTTATTTAGCGGTAAATTAATATATATTTTTTTTAACTTGGAGTATTTCTTAGTATAATTATTTATTTTACGATGCGCATTTGAACCATCAGACAATATTTTCCGTTATTCCGATTATATGGGTATTAATTCAGATCAGCTAGAAATAATTCAGCATAGACGACCTGTCCTTAATAATCTTTAATTCTATCATTTGATATCATTATTGCACCAATAATTATGCTGATTTGAAATTATTGTAATATCTAATTGACAATTTGAAAAGAGACCTATATTAGCAACTTTCTTTTGGCATTTTTTCATCGCCAATGATCATTTCCGAAATGCTAGCAAATTAAAAAAGAAAAATTGAGAATAATTGAAAGCGAATTGAATATGATACAATAATATTATATTTCAATGTAACACTATGGCAAATATAATATTTTTATATTATCTCTATCTCTAATAAAATGCTATAAAATTAGAATTTTTCGAAAAAAATATCGATAGGTTACATATGTATTGACAAACCTAGTGGTGCAGAAGTTATCAATGTTACAACAAAATCAAGGCTCGTGGCTCCGATTCACACACAGGACAAACATTGGTCTGTTTGTCGTAATCTGGTTGTTATTAAAAGGGGAGGCCGCGCTTTAAGGCATCTCGTCTGGGGAAGTTCCTGTTCCAAAAACCTCAAATTACAATTTCCTGGAAGGTTGTCGAGTGAGTGAGGATAGATTACATATGATGCCTTCGAGGACGACCGTTTGGACGACCACTGCTCCACAAATTTACAATAAAATACTAAAATTAATTGGAGAAAATCCGGAAATAAATACCTTAAGCAGGAAACTTCATGATCAGCATTTCACAAATCTTATTATACTTTGCATAATTTTTGATAAACTTGACAAATAATTGTTATTTCGAAACGTAATTTTAAGAGAATTCGGTTACATCAAAGCAGCCCTTCTGGGGAAGTACCTCCACCTCCAAGAACATCGCAGCCAAATAATAATTTCCTAAAGGGTTGTTGTGTTCATGCGAGTGAATGAGTTCAACAGTAAGCTACTAAGGAGTAGCTGTGTTAGCAGCAGTGGTGGCATTGCGCGATACTTAATGTATTGCAAGCGTTTATAAGCTACGGCAATCACTTTACATCAGGTGGGCCGTAAGCTTGAATGCCTTCCCACGTTTAAAAAAATAAATAAAACGGTGGCATTCATTTTTAGAAAAGTGGAAAATTGCTTATATGTTCTCGTTATCTCACAATAATATATTGGGAATTTGAAATATGAATTTAAACAATACCTTTACTTCATACGATCTGTTAATTGTCGACCTACGTGTTACGTCACTTCAAACTTTAAAGTCAAAACCGACAAAAGCGGGAAAGCGGCAGCGATCTGGTATGGGATTTTTTGGAACATTCGTATTTGTATGCAATAACTGTCACACCATAAGCGGGCGCGATCCAGCGTGGAGCGAAACGCTATTCCGCTTTTCCCCCTCCTGTGGTGACGAGGTTTTGAAATTTACAGTCAAAAACTTATGGTCATTACCCTACTGGTGAAAATTTCGATATTTGATACTTTTACGTAGTATTTTAAATTAATTTTAATTTAATGAGTTAAATTCACATAAAAGTATTAACGAACTAGTCAATTGTGTGATAACTACTGATTCGCAATTTACATGCATAATTGTGTACTTAACATGGGCTAGTTTTGCTTTATTTTTGTTCAAATATTGCAGAGCTAATATCATTTTCAACATATACAAACATTTTGTATATTAATTAGCAAACAATCAACTTTATTAAGCCCAAATTGCGGTTCATAATTAATAATATGTGGTGTTAATTTTCAACGAAACAAATCAGCGATTTAAATATTCGGACTGCTTTTGTCATCGGATATTTATGCAAAATCTATTGGAAAATACGAGCATTGAAATCGCATACGTATTATTACTTACTTTACTTTTAATTGGCTCTTCGTAAATGTATCGGTGTGTTTATATATGTTTGTATATATATAAAGTCTGTTGCAAAAACACAGGTATATAAATCGATACCGACTGAGCAGTTGGTGATTTTACTTGCCTTCGTATTTCACATTTTCCAATTATTGAATTAATCATATCCAAAATTCTCATTTTGTGAATGAGAATAAAACATTGGGCTTTCTGGCTATATCCTATAAAAATATATGTAATATTTCATAGTATCTATAACTCTCATAGTGAGCAGTGATAGCCCAGTGGATAAGAAACCAACTGGCCCCCGGTTCTGGCGTGTACCACTAAACACGTATTTTCAGATTTATGTACATATTTGTAATTATCACTTGCTCGGCGATGATAGAAAGCACTGTGAGGAAATAATATTTCGAAATACATGTGAACCTAATCTAAGAAAAATCTAGTTTTCCCTCTGGGATATGGAGGTAATCGGCAATCGCTCCATGTAAAAATCAGTATCTTCGCCAAATCCTTAGACTTAGGTAGCGGTCCCCTACAATCTTAATGGAAACGGAATAACGCTAAAAAAAGTGTCTATGACTCTTATAAAAGATAAAATGTTCTAACAGTGGCTTGTAAGAAAAATATATCTAAAATTAACATGAAAATGGGAAATCATTAGTGCTATAATATGTAGGAATTCATTTATACTTTTGTCATCAGAATTTAAATAACACTCTTGCTATTTAATTCGCAAAATAAAAAATACGAGCTAAACCATATACAAATTTTGAATTCCATAAAATTATATTTTATGAATTGTAAAACGAGGCTGATATGAAAAAAAAAATACGTTTGGTAGCTTTTGAGAACATTATCGAAATTAACTTTACAATCACGTATAACAATGGTACACTCGATAAGAATACTTTTAATAAAAAAATATTAATTTATTTTTAAGGAAGGATTAACCCTTAGTTATTAAATTCGACTATGAAATAGTTTTCTAAAATGTATACAGATAATGCAAGTGGTCCTGAGAAATGTTCCGATATTTCTTTACTGCTCGTCTCTTATACGCTGGTGTTGAGTTATAATAACTGATACACCATCTGACTTGAGACTTGTATATCAATAGCAAATAACTTTTTGTATAAAAGTTATTTGCTAGAAAAAATGTTATTTGCTATTTGGTAGGTTTCACTCTATTCTGCGAGTTTCTTCGATACCATCTTGACATTTTCCTACATGGGACTTTCGAACTGGACATTGTTGGAGTACTTCTAAAAAGTACTAAAGACTAATAAGGTACGCCATATGCGAATTCTTCACATCTGTATAACATATATGTCTAATAATAACTGACGTATCGTTCCTCTTTGTTAAACACATCAAGTTTTTTGCATGTTATTTTGACTTTCTCCTCCACCGTACACCGGTACCGGATCTGTAATTCGTTTGGTTTACGAAGAATCCCAATACTCTTGATGGCTTGGTTTAACGTATATTTATTAACTGTAACATTGTTGTACTTTATTGGAACAACTTTGAAAACTGATGTTTTTGAGATTAATTTCCCCAAGGAAATTACCACAATATTCAAACGAAACTGGTCTATAAAAATGTATTCTGACTGATTTTGGAAAAGTTTTTTTATTTAAATATTATATATGTATTGCATTTTAAAAATTTAATATATTGCAATTACTATTATTCCGGAAATTACTTAATAATAATAGTTTAATTATGAGAACACATTTTCTCGTATCTAAGTAAAATCTTCTCCTCAGCGTTATCCCTTTTCCTAACCCATTAAGATTGGCGGGGATACGGATATTTACATGGAGTAACTGCCGTCAGACCTTCATAACCCAGAGAGTAAACCAGTTCATTCTTAGGTAAGGTCGTACGTCATACAAATTAAATTATTTGGACGAGCGGGTTTCCTCACGATGTTTTCCTTCACCGCTAAGCAAGTGATAATTACAAATATATACATAAATACAAAATCACTAATTTAGTGGTATATGCCAGGATTCGAATTGGAGATCTCTTGGTCACTTGCCCGGTTCTTTATTCACTAGGTTATTACTGCTCCTTCTCGTATCTAATCAAAAGAATGTAATATAATATCCTAAAATAATAACTAATATTTTTTTCCTAACCTCAGAAAATATTAGAACGGTAGAGTGAATATTTTGAAAATAATTATGTGTGTGTGTGTGTGTGTGTATATACTATATATATAGTGACGCTTTAATACTTTGAATATATGTATTAGGTAGTAGAGTATATGAGTTATTATTTATATGGAGACATTTACACAAAATCAAGCAGAGAACCTGATAGATCACTACTTCTGCTAAAACTTCAGTTGAGTTGTATAGTTCCATGTATCTATAACTTCACGCCGAATCTCTTACGAGGTAAACAAAGAGAACCAAGTGCCACGTGACACGATCGGTCTCCAGCATAGATTGCATAAGTACCAGAAGACGTCCCGGACGTAAGTGCCACCTAGTTTGATCATCTCAGTTGTGGCCATACCAATTCCCGCTGACTTTTCATCTTCGCTTCGTATCGATCCATTCAATCTCATCAAAGTTAAAGTCAAAATCTTTTTATTCCGTAAAAATGGCTACATTTGTTTGGAATCGTCACATTTTTTTTCCCTACCGTGCAGTTCATGACTAGGTGAGCACTGATAAAATACTGCCAAAAAACTCAGGCATCCCTCTTTTGGTATCCAAACAAATTTACATAATTTATTAATTACATTATAATTGGATCGACTCAATCCCAGGCATTTTTTCATTAATATAGTCAGATACTATATAATATGCCCTGCTACACAATTTGGCTTTAATAGCAGTTTTAAATTTGTTTATTGACAATTCTCTTATATTGCTGGGAAGTTTGTTATAGAACCGTATACATTGCCCCATAAAAGAATCCATAGCTTTCAATGGAGTGAGCATCAGACTCACTCTCATTGCCAGCGTCCGAGGCATATTCATATATTTCTCCAAAATATTCACTCCACTTTTCTAATATTTCCTGAGTGTTAGCAAGAATGATATCAGCTTAAGACTTTATCTTGTCCTTTCTGGATGTCGACGGACCACCCCATGACTTCTTTACCTTTCTCCAAGAGTTTGGTATTTGCCTCGAAGTTTTTCGCTAGCCTCTTTTCCTCATTCATTATTTGTATTTTACGCTTCTCTTTCACTAAGGCTTTGGTTTTATTCTTGCATAGATGGTTTATTTTTTTTTTCTTCTTTCTCATACTTTCATTTAAGGGCAAAGATGATACATAATCCAGCCACGCTTTCCTCTTTCTTGCTACGGAGGATTCAACTTCCGCATCCTACCAGGCATCTCCTTTCAATATTTTATGCCTCTTTGCGCATCCACATGCTTCTTTTGCACTATCCACCTTTCTTTCAGAAATTTCCAGCAATCATCCACATCTGAGTGAGAAAAACTTGCATTCTTTGCTTTTCAATTGCAAAGTCTTTTGCTTACCAGATGTACCTCCGTTCTCTTTACACTTTGATATTGCAATTTTTCACTCCTTATCCTTTCATGATTTCCGAAAGGGATACACACTCGCCAATGCCTCCACTTCCTGAAAAGTCTCACAAACCGGCTTACCACTAGATAGTGGTCCGTTTCAAGAGTAGGACCACCAAACGCACTTGTATACATTATAGTATTTCGGAGACGGATCTATTAAAATTAAATCAATCACACTTTTTTGGTCATTCCGTTGACATGTATAATGTGTGTGAATTCCTTGTGATGAAATAAAGTATTCGATACGAGGAGGTTTCGTGCCATACATAAATCTAGAATCGACTCACCTGCTTCGTTCACTCTCTTATTTCCATAGGGACCAAGTACAGCTTCATAGCTGTCATAACCGTTTGGTCCCAATCCATCCATTCATATCTCACAAATAATCACTTTTTTATTCCCTTCAGCTAAATCCAGAACATCCCTCACAGACTCCCAAAACTTCTCTAGTTCTTGGGCACACGCCTAGCTTACGGAGCGTATGCTGCAAATAGAAATACTCGTGTGATGCCCAGTTTTATACGAGAGAGAAGTTTAGGCCCTGCCAAATAGTAATGTTTTACACCAGAGATTAAGTGAGAAGAGAGTACGACACCTACACCAGCACTGGCATGATCGTCCCGGTCTACCCCAAACCAAGGTCATCATCGCACCGGGCAGATCATCGGTGTCGCTCCCCTTGCGGTTAGTCTCTGTCACACACAAAGTATCTAAGCGTCTCTTATTCATTACGTCCATCAGCTCGTTCATCTTATCACTCAATTCACCTCTCACATTCCACGTACCTATGCAGCACTCGGCTCTACTCGACTCGCCTTAATTAGCACTGCGGGGTGGGTGACGCCCCCCACCGCCTCATGCACCTGTGTTCGCACCGACGGTGGTGAATCAGTGCGCGTCGCCTCCGGGGGACCCCTAATCTGCACATCGGTGCGTTTTCGGGCCAGAATTGGAATCTATATGATTGGCAGGGGGTCGCGAGCAAGCACGCTTCTGGCACATGACCCCTTGTATAATTCTAGTCTGAACTATGACGAAAGGCAGAGTGAGAAAGTAAGAGATATAAGGCTTCATTGGTTCACTGATTAGCTTAAATCTATCGCCACTATGGACCCAAGACAAGTCAACCGTGTCCAAATGAGGAAGACATATATCATGATCAGTATAAATCTTAGTTGGCCTCTCCACGATCAGCTCTGGCCTCCGATTCGTTCAATAGTGCCATATTGAGTCCTGGAGAATCATACACATGTCATGTAGTTAAGTATTGGTCAACTCTACTAATGGTATAAAAATGTCAATATTTGGAATAGATTAAATATAATCTACACATTTGCCTATTTCTTAG
Organism: Pyralis farinalis; assembly: GCA_947507595.1. Classification (NCBI taxonomy): domain Eukaryota; kingdom Metazoa; phylum Arthropoda; class Insecta; order Lepidoptera; family Pyralidae; genus Pyralis; species Pyralis farinalis. Next base: position 25,964,271 of record OX382266.1, read on the forward strand.
TATTCAAAGAATAACCAATGCAACAAGAATGACAAAAAGGTTGTGCTTACTTCAAGATATTGAAGGGATTAAATGAATAATTCAGCGCTAAAGTCGCCTTTCCCAGATTCGCTCGTTCACCGCGTTTTCTGTCAAAGTATCGTTAAAATGCGCATATCTTATTTTTTTTATAATTTTTTGTGACACAAATCTGATTAAGTTTTGAAAGCTAGTGTAGAGGGAATGAATAAAGGTAATATTATGTGCATTACTAATATATAGCTACATAAATTCATATGCATACTTTATAACTTTAGATGGGCATCATCGGGCGATTAGGGCAGTGTCTGGAGAAATCAAGCGTGAAAGAAGATGTGACAAGGAGTTATTTCCACGAACTGCGAACAAGCAGCATAAGAAAATGTAGATGGTCCCTCCCCCAAATTAGGAACTAGTGCCATTTATAGCGGCTGAAAATTGCAATGGGCTCTTCGTCCAATGAAGGATTGGAAATCAGTCAGAGCTGATGGAGTCCGGATCGAAGCCTGGAATGCGAAGGGACCTCGTAGTGTGAGTATCTTAACTAATCTATGTAACCGCATACTCCTCACTGGAAAATCTAGAACCATTGGAGATTAAGTGTCATTACACAAGCAGCTGGCAGTTACCGGGGTTTAAAGATTATCATCACCATGAAGCACGAGCGGATAATTAATGCCTTCTCAGATCCCACAGGGTGCACTCTCTCGGAGTGGCAGTATGACTTTCGTCATGGGATAATGTACCCTGTTTCTGCCCTAAGGTTTGTCGTGGAGAAATTCAGGATGAAAAACACGCCTCTGCCACTACTGTTTTCAACCACGGAGAAGACTATATTCCTCGTGCGATAGTCTGTGGGGCACTAAGCTCTAAAGGGGTGTCTGAAGCCGATATTAATATTTATCGAGATATGTATCTCGAATCGGATTCGGTAGTTAGAGTTGCCGTTGGCAATATACAGCCCTTTCTGATTACCATCGGGGTCCACCAGAGATAAATTCTAAGTCCGATTCTGTTATATATAGTTACGTTATACGTAATGTCAGACAGCATAAGAGACGCTCCGCGGTTACTCAAGTATGCTGACGCTTGCAGATGCGGATAGCCCTATCCACGTCCACTGGTGCGACGCGTCTCAAGAGAGTTGTTTGAAAAATCAAGATCTATGAGGCGCAGATCAAGGACTTGGTCTGTAACACCACAGATCCTACACCCAATCTCATTATCAAAGATACGGTCAACTGCACAGACTATTAATATTTGGTATCCACCCTCCATGCATCCAGTAACATTGATTACGACGTCAAGGTATGTATAAAAGCGACTGAGGCTAAATGGCTTGATAAGTCTGCTGTAATCTGTGATCCTAAAATGTCGGTTAAGGTAAGGACAGGTTTATAAATTCATCATTAGACCTGCTCTTTCAAATAACAGCGAAGCGTTGCCAGTACTCGAGTGGCACAAACAGGAGCTGCATGTCACGGAGATGAATATGCTCTACTGGATGACCGAAGTTACGCGGATGAATCGCATAAGGAACTACCGTATTCGCGGTTGCCTTCGTATCCGTGACATACCGGGTAAATTGTAAGAGTATCGCAGGCGATGAAGGAAAACATCGTGAGGATATCCGCCGGTCTATTACTTTATATTTCATAAGACCTTTCACCGAACCTCAGAAAGGCCTGGTATTTACTTAGTCTGGCCATAAATACTGTTACAATTAAAAATAAACAAAATATTACGAGACGAGCTTGGTGGCGCAGTGGTGAAACGCGCTGTTACCCTACTTTGACACCAACGCTCGTGGGTTCGATTCCCACACAGTACAAACATTTGTGTGCATGAACATGTCTGTTTGTATTGGTCTGGGTATTTTCTATGTATAATAAGTATGTATTTACAAAAAATAATGTGTTTACGTATGTTTATCAGTTGTCTAGTACCCATAACACAAGCTTCGCTTACTTTGGGGCTAGGTGGCGCTGTGTAATTTGTCCGGCAATATAAAAAAAATATTACATTTGAATTTGGAATCTGTCATTTTTATATGATTGTTCATTAAGTTTTCTCATTTTGGCGCCAATACATTGTACAATATTTTGCGATATTAAAACGGAGTGGGGTGATAAAGAGAACCGAATCGCTGGGATTGCATTACACAAAGTAGGTATGGAACCAAATGCAATTTTTAAAACTCTCCATACGCTTGGTATGAGTAAAATGTTTGTGTACCGGGCTATTAGTAGGTACAATGAGACCTCCTCTGTTTGTGACAGAAAGAGATCTGGCCGCCCACGTAGTGTTCGTACGAAAAAGGTGATCAAAGCAGTAAGGAAAAGAATTCGAAGAAATCCTGTCCGAAAACAAAAGATTTTATCTCGGGTGATGAAGATAGCACCTAGAACCATGCCGCGTATTTTAAAAGATGACTTAGGACTTGCAGCCTATAAGAGACGTACTGGCCATTTCTTAACTGATAATTTAAAAAAGAATAGGGTGGTAAAATCGAAACAACTACTAAAGCGGTACGCAAATGGAGGTCACAGAAAAATTTTGTTTACGGATGAGAATTTTTTTACAATTGAGCAACATTTTAACAAACAAAATGACCGTATTTATGCTAAAAGCTGTAAGGAAGCTTCCCAATTTGTCGACAGAGTGCAACTGTGCACTATCCGACTTCAGTGATGGTTTGGTCGGGTATTAGCTATGAAGGAGTGACTGAGCCATACTTTTGTGAAAGTACCAAAACATCGGCACAAGTGTATCAAGATACCATTCTTGAGAAGGTAGTGGAGCCCCTTAACAATACCACGTTCAATAACCAAGAATGGTCCTTCCAGCAAGACTCGGCGCCGGGTCATAAAGCTCGGTCTACGCAGTCTTGGTTGGAAACGAACGTTCGGACGGACTTCATCAGAGCTGAAGGCTGGCCGTCGTCTAATCCCGATCTTAATCCGCTGGATTATGATTTATGGTCAGTTTTAGAGAGTACGGCTTGCTCTAAACGCCATGATAATTTGGAGTCCCTAAAATAATCCGTACGATTGACAGTGAAGAATTTTCCCATGGAAAGAGTGCGTGCTTCTATTGATAACTGGCCTCAACGTTTAAAGGACTGTATGGCAGCCAATGGAGATCACTTCGAATAAGCTTTTTATATTTTAAATTGTTTTATATTTATGTATTAAACTAACACACTGTAAAGGTAATAAATGTTATTTGCAATAATTTTTTTTTTATTTGTTTCAGTATTTATTGCAAGACTAGGTATATTCCTATTTATCTATAAATACCCTTGTCAGTCTATTTCAATCTGGATTTTGTCCTTATAATTGTAGCGTCAATGCATTACTTCATGCCATTGAAGATATTCGTTACGCGGTGTACAACCTACCAACCAACCAAGACGATTTACAAATATATCGACATTTTGCTGCATCTGAAATCTTTTCGGACGTTCAGTCAATTAATTGTGATTTAGAAGCAATCGCGAACTGAGCTAAATCTTTTGGGCCGCTAGTTAATCCCACTAAATCCTAGACTATGATTATTGGCCGTAAGAGGTTAACTAGCTCTATTTTTTGTCCAAATTTGATATATAATGGTACATGTATATAGTATTCTCATAAGTCAAAAAACTTGGGTTTACACGTTTACTCATATCAATGATGTAAGTAAACGTGTCCACATTACATTCCCTCAGACGTCTCCAGAAATTTCTTCCTGTTACCACTAAAGTTATGCTTAGTCAAACTTTGCTTCTCCCTTTTCTAGATTACGCTGATATATGTTAACTTGATGCTAATGAGGAGACGTTGAATGAAATGAAACCTTGCAATTAGGTTTATTTATGGTCTAAAAAATCTGACTACTTTACTGAATATAGTATAATACTAATAAACCTTTCCTGTATAAGATCCTCAAAGAATCGTTTGTACCCTCTTATCTGTGTTCCCGCTTGCAGCTTCTTCCTCTGAGATCCCGTCCTCTACGTGCTTGCGTTGCCAAGACTTTAATCCTACCTACTGCTCTTACTGTTACCGGTCAGCGCAGATGCGGAATCAATTCGCGAGAGTTGACAACACTTGCATTCGCGAAAGTTCATCTATCCCCACTTTTAAAAAGAGATATTCGACCACTACCTATCGATTATCACATAGATATATGTATGTATATGGTTGGCTGTTTACCATACCATAACAGAGGCAACAGTAAATACAATAAAACGACGAATATATCATTAAGCTATTATTAATATTCTCATGTAAGTGACTTTTTGTCTTTTTGGGAATAAAATTTCTTTTAACCTAATAAAATAGTAACAGTACTCGTAATACTCATACTCATAAAATGAGTGAGTTTCATACTTATTTCACGAATTTCGATAAACCTCTCTGTCCATAGTCCAACTGACTAAAGAAGACTTAAATCTCACATAAGCTTGGACAATTAATGCAATTTGAAACTTATCTACATATCATCAGCATGATGATGATAAAATTATTGACGACAACTATATAACTTAAAATCTCATGTACATAAAGTTGTGTTATCACTTAATTAACATGTGATCAATCCAGCGCTGCTGGGTCTCAACACAGAATTCCCAAAATGTGTTTATAAAAAAATACAGACGAACTAAGTACCTCCTCGTTGTGGATTAAGATTTCTGATACAAATTTGTTTACACCAATGAGTGGCAGTGAATTACATAGATGCCAGTCCGCTAGGTGGTCATATTTCATGTAGGATACTGTTATGATCCTTAACTATTCAATATCAGTCAAGTAAAGTGACTACTATCATTGGAAATTGATTATCTATTATTGAGATGCTACGTTCCAGTGCAGCGATAGAGTATTAATTACCGAGAGTTATATATGCGGTAGGTAAGGTAATAGTAAACCCTATTAATCTATAGAATATTGCGGCCGATAGTGTCAAGAGAGTCCGTTGTAAGCCGAGTTACGACACTGTAATCCACGAGGACTTTATCTAGTGACCCTTTACGGGATTAACATAAACTTGTTCGCCGATTTGTCTTTATTTATCTTTATATCTCATGCTGATTGCCCAGATAACACATGTACGCTGTTCGTGCTCTATTTCCAGTTACGAGATCGTTAACCTCTTGATGTTAATGTACTGTAGTGATGAATATGCATTTTGTGATTTATGATCATAAATTCTCTTGTGTGATGTAAACTTGGATATATGCAAATGTTAAATCTACGTTTTAAGTTTTGATGAGCTCGATAGCATCGTGTCTAATTGAACACGTTGATCAAACAATGTCAATTTTAAGAAAATTAAGATATTCTACGCAGATGACAGTTGCTACACAAATTCTATGGTAACTTTGTTTACAACTAATAATACCGACCACCATCATCCCGCCATGTTTTATATCACTAAGGTGGCTATGATTAATTGTATGATTAGTTGTACATTAAGATACATTTCATCCTTTTATTGAATAGTCAGGCTCGAAAACTTCTTGATATAATTATTTCTGTATTCTACTGGTTTCAATACATAACTTTCAGACAAAATCACATCAATATAAAAACTTTTTCGATTGTTCACAGAAAACATTATGTTTCAATAAAATTCTACATCGAAATCCCACTGCAATATCCTTAGAGACTTACCTCTGTCTCGTACCAAGCTATGCAACAACGTTGTACGAGATGTAAGCGTATCTTTGTCTCTTTTTAGAGAATATAAATACAGAAAATACTGCAATTTATTACACAACAAACCTAACTGTCATGTAGCAAACAGTCGCAAGCGCTACGAACTGCTACGGCGCGGAGCATATTGTGTCTACGAATACATATAGAAAACACAATTACACAACGAATTCACTTGTCATTGTCGTGTAAGATAAAATTAATGTGAAGTCGTAACGAGTCATAAATTAGGGACTTAATTACGATTGTTTTAACGACTCGAAGCTGGGACGGAGACGCTTCGGCGACGTGACGTCATTGTTATCACGGATGATGTATTATGAGTATTTATGAGTCGACCGGGTGCCACTATGCGAGTTCACAATGATAAGATAGTGGGGGTCTAATGATTCGTTGTGAATCAGACGATAGATACGATGGTTATATTAGTTACATGGTTACATCGTTGTAATAGTACCTAATAAATATTGTCGGACAAATTACACAGCGTCATCCAACCTCAAAGTAAGCGAAGCGTTGTGTTATGGGTATTAGACGACTGATAAACATATATTTTTCTAAATATTTTTTTTTGTAAATACATACTTATGATACATAGAAAACTGATAAGACAAAGAGTTGATTGTCCTGTGTGGGAATTGAACCCAAAGCGTTGGTGTCAAAGTAGCATTACTAACCACTGCACCACCGAGTTCACTAATCGTAATAGAATATGGAAGTTGCTACAAATGATTGGTGTGAAACATCTATTAGCGCGCCTTGGCAGTGAAATTGAACCTTATGCCGTGACGGAAGTTGGCATGACATTCTCTCATGCCGTCATGTATCAAAGGAGATTGATTAACTTTGGGGTTTTTGATTATTTCAAGAGACATCCGCAATTGACATAAAATATCACGTGTCAGATCTTTTGAAGAGAATATCATTTAACCGGCCATTTTTTTATATTAGTTCAGCATATTGGCTCCTCTTTGCCTGATGGTAAGCGAAAGAGGAGCCCAAATCGCAACTGCAACTGAAAAAATACTACACCGTATCCTGTCAGTTGACGCTGCCATGCTGACCCGCAAGATGCTTCTTCACGCTTCGTTTGAAGGATCCCATATTGTAGGAAGGAGGGAACACATGTGCAGGCATGGCATAAATACCATATGCGTATCTACATTGATAAAAAAAAAACTCTCTAATATTCATTCTAATATTATATATTCAAGAAGCCATCAGTTCAAATTATGCAAACAGTTGGCTTCATTTATATTAAAACGTGGATAAATATCGTGGGCAATTTTGTGATCGATTATAGATTGGCTTCTTTTTTTTCTTTTTAGCGTTATCTCCTTTCCTAATCCCTTAGGATTGGCGGGGTATGCTACCTAAACCGGTGTTTTCCTTCACCGTAGTGCAGGTGTTAATTACAAATAAGTAAGTGATAATCCTACTAATATTACAAATGTGAATGTCCGTTTGTTTGATACGCTTTCACGCGAAAACTACTGAACCGATCATCATGAAACTTTGTACACATATTCTTGGAGGTATCAGAAGTAAAATAGGATAGTTTTTATTAAAAAAAAAATATATATTAATGCGAGCGAAGCCGCGGATAAAAGCTAGTTTATAATATAAAACCTTATGCGAACATAATACATGTACGCACCAGGATTAGAACTAGTCCACCTACCACTGCTCGATAGATAGGCTTATTAACTAAAGATTTTTTTTTATGCTACGTCGGGAGCCATACAAGCATACAGCCCATCTGATGTAAAGCGAGTACCATAGCCTATTAACGCTTGCGATATATTAAGTATCACTCGCGCGATGCCTCCTCTGCTGCTTACACAGTAACTCCTTGGGAGCTTACTGGTGAACTCACTCACACGCAGGAATATAACAACCCTCTAGGGAGTTGTTATTTGGCTGCAGTTTTCTGTGAGGTGGAGGTACATCCCCAGATGGACTGCTTTGATACGCCTTCCCTCTCTTAAAACATCCAGACCAAGATTAACAGACATGTTCATGCACACAATGTGTGGGAATCGAACCCACGATCGTTGGTGTCAAAGTCGCGTCAAATAAAATGAAACATTTTTAATTTTTCGACGAGCCTAGTAGCCAAATGGTTAGTTAAGCTGTTTTAACCAAAATCTCGTGGGTTCGATTCTCACACTGGACAATTATTTGTGAGCATGAGCATATCTCTTTGTCTTGGTCTGGTTAAAATAAACCTATATTATGAATATGTAAGCTAAGAAGCTTGAATAGTTTAATATGTAAAATTAATAAAGTGGTTTAATATATGTAAATAAAACATTCCATCAATTAGTACATGTGAACAGAATTAAAGAAAGTGCTCATGTGCTTCTAATTCTATCATATATAACATAAAACATGATAGGTAGATGAGGTATGCTTGTTTCGGTGCACCTGTTGTTCCATAGTCTCTGCCTACCCCAAGGAGAGACAGGCATGACGATATGTATGTATGGTTCAATATTATCTTTAGAGGTGAAGCCAACTTATTTCGTACATGACGCACCCAGCCAACTAGTGAACGAGTCTTGGTGAAAGAATAAGTGATAATTATAAGTTATAGTAAAAAGCAACCATAAAGGGTAAGCAGTAAGCTCCTGTGAAATTGCTACGTTAGCAGTATAAAAAGGCAAAGCGAGAGTGATGAGGTTCATGGGCTTCAGTAACAGCTTAACATCAGGCACGTATGCTTGTTAAGTCTGTTGACGTCGTATAAAAGATAGTTGTTGTAAATATTTTTTTCTACCAGTCTAAACTGTGCAAATAGTTTGACCATAACATTTAAAGTCTATCTGAAGCTTATCAGAGGATAAACTTTGTCGTTGGCTTTCATTATAATGTCTTGGGACGGTTACAGCATTAGTTTTCGTCTCTTCAAATTGGAACAATTCGTAATGAATCCCTTAATTTATCTTGAAATATAAATTTATAGGTCTGTTCTTTGTTCAAGTAAGTCTTTATTATTATACATTTAATAGGACACACTTTGTTTGATTTGTTTATAATTTGTCTTCGCTTGAGGATATATAGATAGACATAATTTGTGTATTTTATATCACTTTAATTTTTGTTCAAGAAACCGAATTCACGTAACGGACTTGTTATTCATTAACATATGTTATATATTATAGCATCTTAAAATCTTAATACTTAAGAAAAAAATTACCTATTAAATTGCCGTTTTTAATATAAAACTAACTATTTCCTGGAAAAGGTAATTAAGGAACTCTCGAACAGCTAAACTTGTCCATCGTATACACACAAATATAAACTTTAGTTTCAAATTGTGTGCTGGATAGAATTTAGCTGCCTCCATACTGTCCAACCAGTGCTAAGGGTATTTTTCGTGGGTATACCGGGCCCACTTTACATCAGCAGGGTCACAAAGTTTTCATTAATCTGTGATGTCAAAGAACGTAATTAAAAGTGAGTAAAATATATGCTCCAGATGCATCTTAACAATGGTGAAACTTTTTGAATTGTACTTTTGATACTATGAACTTTTTCAAAAGGAAATGTCTTAAATAGCATTGGAGAGTTCGTGGAAGTACACTAACAACATTTTTGTGTACCAGTCAAGACGAGTCAATTATCTTCAATTATCAGTCACCACATTTTCGCCGGTGATCGCAGTTGAAAGCCGATCTTCACGAATGTCATTCAGAAACACGTTTACTCTCCATTTTCGCATGGCAACTTCTCACGGTACACAGATGAGGTGCTTGCCTTCTGAAAGCAGTTTGAAGAGGAGCAGAGCAATCATGAAGAGGCAATTTTTAAATCATAAAAAAATATTACGTTGAAATGTTTTCTCGAATGTTTTCTCTTAATTCTGTTTTCACATAGGTCAAAGAACTTTAATATTTCAAAAGATACAGTTTCCATGGAATTTTCGTCTCACTAAAAAATAATCAAATACAAATAACTGTATAAAATGTATCTTCGCGCCAAGTCCTTTGCGGGGAAGGCAGAAAGAATATATAATTTTCGAATTCGAATAGCAGTAGTATAAACTTTAAGTGTGGCCCACGTAGGATAATGAAAAAGTAATAGAATTTATGAGAACTATAGAAACCATATTGTATAATGATGTAAACGGAATTATATTGTATAATGCTAATACTATTGGTGATCGACTATACATTGATCTTGACCATTTTTATTTAATTTTTGAACACTGTATTACGGTATTGCAAAAATTTTGATAATTCCCAAGATTAAGTTTATTAATATTATATGCGAAAGTGGAACGCTGTAGGAGCCAAGGACGACCAAGACTAACCTACCATGACCAAATTGGTCGTGTTTTATCTGAAGGTGATGTCAGGAGCCCTAGGAATCGAGCGTGCATGAAAAGAGCTATCAATGTTAAAGAAAAGGTGTGTAAGGTATGTGTAAACCGTGTCTTATGGCATTCGATTCTCTCTGTCTACTCCGCAAGGGACCTTGTGTGAAGATATACATATATACAATATACATAGTTGTTTTCGTCTCGGGATTACTTACAAACAAAAGCTAAATCGATGTGCCCGCATAAATCAACGTAAAACGAACGCAAGAAACGCAAATTGACAAGTGAACTGTCGCCTCTTGCGCGATGAGGGTCCGGTCACCCGCTTATGAGAAAATCCGAAGGTTTAGTTACATAATACCTTACTCCTTTAACATTTTCTTTTGTTTGGTGATGTCAAATAAAGTAACATTTTAGTGTTGTCTACAGTCCTCACTAATAAACTTTTTTTTTGCAAACAAGAATGTTATGTAATGATAATCAGCGTAGGTTAGAAACATTTCGAGGCAAGGCCGAATATTCTGGAAATTGTGAGTAGGTGGACTTTTATAATGGTCATTTCCGAAATGCTAGTAGATTAAAAAAAGGAAAAAGTAAAATAAGAGAATTAAACAAGATACAATAAGATTATATTTAAAAAAAAATGTAAGACGTGTCTTAGTGCCCGCGAGGGCCCAATGGCAAATAAAGAATTTTTATCAATTTTTTTGTTTTTACATAGTAGACCGGAGAAGTATCTATAAGAGAGTTAGAGCGCATCAAAACAGCCCGTCTGGGAAAATACCTCCACATCACAGAAAACCGCAGCCAAATAACACCTCCCTAGAGGGTTGTTGTGTTTCTGCGTGTAAGTGAGGTCACCAGTAAGCTCCCAAGGAGTTGGCGTGTAAGCAGCAGAGGAGGCATAGCGCTAGTGATATTTCAAGCGTTCGTTCATCAGTCATATAACAATTCCCCCGAGTTTCTTATTTCTGCGAGTAAATGAAGTTTACAGAAAGCCTCAGTGGAAATGCTACCTTAGCTGTAGGAGAAGAAAATGGGGAGTTATACTTAGTAGTTAATTTGCAAGTATTTAGATGCTATGATTATTGCTATATTGTTTGCAACCTGACGGATATCAGAATTAGTATATCAGACGGGAATTCTGGTAAAGATGGTTCTGGTTGTGTTGACCTTGATACATTTAGTTAATAACCCATAGCTTTTTAAAATTTAAAGTTTTATTTTTCAGAGCTTGACGACCTTGTTGCTCTATTAATGCTCATGCTCTGTCGTATCGAAGAAGCACGTCACGGGGTATCGACCATGGTCTATCGATGGCGATGCAATTGCAAAACTAAAACTTAAATAATGTCGATTCGTAGTCACATAGATCAAAAAATATTTTAAAATAAAAACTGCCTTTGATAATACCCAGGAACTAACAAGCGAAAAATAATTGGTCACAATTACTTACGATTTTTGGGGTCAGTGCCCACCGCAAATATCAATTGATGATATCAGTATACTGGTATATAGTTACAGTAACAGACAATTTGTGGGTTTTGGTGATGTAATAAAAAAAAAAGAGATTCAAAGTCCTCATCAAAAACTATTTGTAGGGAACTACAAACCAAAACATTATCTGTGTATAAATTTTTGTAGATTTCCTCAAAAAGCGCTGAATCAATTTCGATAAAATTTACATGGGACTACTTTTGAAGTGTGACCTACCAAACAAAAAGAATCATTAAAATCTCTTAATTGACGAAATGATCGCGTAACAAACATACTAAAAATACAATCTAATTGAGAAACTTCTACTTTTTGAAGTCGGTTAAAACGGGTTCCATTATCAATAAATTCTCATCAGGAAGGCTAGATGTTAGGGGCCATTGTATCTTCGCCTAGCTGTTATAGAATATTGCCACCAGCTACAATATATTCTGTAAACTTGTAATAATCTGTGTCATTAAATTAACATTATTCAATAGATATACTTAAGCAAAGCCGTAAAATTATATAAAAACAAAGGTAACAAAGGCTTTCTAATGAATGAGGGATATTCAAAATCAGTTCGTAATATGTGAAGAAATTTTGTAACTTGTCTACTATATATTTACTTATATATGTGTATGCCTACCTAGAATTGCTAGGACAGTATACAGAGAATAACATATTTCACGTTTAACTTTATTGGTAAGTTCTTGTTATTTCTACTTATTTTTTTAAAACCATCCTTTAAAAATCACTTAGTGATCGAATAATTTGTATACGATGTTGATTTAGAATAACTTTATTGCCATGTTATAAATTACATTCGATTCATTATGAAATGTAAATAATATTTACAACAAAAAATAACAATTTAAACGTTAGGATAAAAATAATTTTATCCTAACGACGTCTACGCTCGAACTTTTTTTTTAAACAACGTCGGGAGTCATACAAGCATATGGCCCACCTGATGTAAAGCGGTTACCGTAGACAATGAACGCTTGCAATATATTAAGTATCACTCGTACGATGCCACCTCTGCTGTTAACACAGCTACTTGTGCGGAGCTTACTGGTGCTCTCACTCATTTTCAGGAACATAAAAACCCTTCTGTTAGTTGTTATTTGGTTGCGGTTTCTTCTGTGAGGTGGACATACTTTTCCAGACTGTAAAGTTCTGCAAGAAAGTATGGTGGATAGTGCAAAAGAAGCATGTGATCTGTGCACAAATAGTTATAAAACATTGAAAACAGATGTCTGGTGGGATGTGGAGGTAGAATCCTCCGTAGCAAGAAAGAGGACTAACACTCAGGAAGTGTTAGCAAAGTGGAATGAATATTTCGAAGAAATCTGCTTTGGACGCTGGTACTGAGAGTTAGTCTGATGCTCACTGCACGATGACGGCATCTGATTAAGGTATAACTATGGATGAGATTGAATGGTCATCATGACCTTAAAGGCCAAGAGTCACGCATGAATTGCGCTAGCTATAGGAAATCCGATGTAAAGATATGGGAGGCACAGGGAGGATTCCGAAATGGAAGAGGATGTACGGATCAAGTTTATTCACTCCGCAATTTCGTGAAGAAGCATCTGGCCCTAGACTAGAGGATTTTCTTCGGTTTTGTGGATCTAGAGAAAGCATTTGATAGGGTTGTGCGAAAGGAACTGTGACGCATATTATCGAGATATGGGATTGACGGTGCATTGCTCCATGATGTGCAGTCCACTTACAAGAATTGCTCAGCATGTGTACGGATAGATGGCAGCGTGTCACCTTGGTTTGATGTCAAAACTGGTGTCAAACATTATGCAGTCTGCAATGCTGTTTAATCTGTGTCTCGATTATTGTCTACAGCGAATAAAATGTACGAATGCAGGATTACACATGGGTGACATAGTGGTGAACTGTCTGCTATATGTAGACGACGCGATATTACGAGTAACCCGGCGTCATGGGGGTGGAAAATTGTTACACAGAAGTGGGGGCTGGGTCATAATTACCCAAATAGGTAATGTAATATGCTTGAGTGTCTATTTGAGGAAATTAACATTATTTGTTACCAGCATTATTGTACTGTTATTAAGGTAACAAAACACCAAAAAAAATCATAAAGTATAAACTTTTAATCATAAGAACAAGGTTTTAAAAAAATACTATAAAAAAATCAACAAAATTGGCTTCATCTAGCAATGTAAATGGAGCGTTGGGGAAACTTTTCGGCAGTAAAAGCTTGAGCTAGAAAGTACAGATCGCTATACACAATGAGGTGCTCATCCCAATGCTTACTTATTGAAACGAGCATTTTAGAGAGAGAAAGAGAGAGAGTTGGGTATGGTAGAGAGAGCATGAAATTGCATAAACGCTGCCGAAAGGAGAGCGTTGCGCAAAATTTGTTGCGTAACGCTTGTAAGACCATTCGCAATGATGATGTTAGGAACAGAGTTGGTCTGAAGAGGGAGTCGATGTTAAAATAAGAAGAGGCATGCTCCGTTGGTTCGGACATGTAGATAGACTGCAGGATGAAATAATTACGAAACTAGAACTTTTTGGAGCTTTGAAAGGCCAAGACTTACCTACCATGACCAAATTGATCGTTTTTTATCATAAAATAATGCCAGGAGCTTTAGAAACCGGCGTGCTTAAGAAGAGCATTCACTGTTAAAGAAGCGAGTGAGGTTTGTAAGGAACGTGTCATGTGGCGCTCAGTTGTCTCTGCCTACCCCGCAAGGGATTTGGCGTGATGTTACAGATAGTTGTTTTATACACAAAGTGGAGGAAATTTACTGACGTACTGCTTTTGTTGAATATATTGCCCAGGTTAGGCCGGAGTCTCATCTGTTACTGGTAAGAGTACATTACATGCATTTGCACGTTGACTTGTTGACTGTGGCCCTGAAGAGTGGTTGCAAGTAGAATGAGTAGAACTCTGGGAAATTCGTACATAGTTCAGTCATCAAGTGGTCAAGCCTAAATATTGAATAGTTATTCCACAAACGCATAATTTCGTGGCCCAAAGGCACGAATGCAGTCAACAACTCGTTAAATTTGGCAGCGGATCGGGAATTAAACGGAACTCGACCCCGATGTAAATTAACCATCTGAGCGAATGTTGCAACGGAAGGCAAATGATTTATTCCTGAGCCGTGGTAATAGCTTTTTAATTTCTCCAGTTTGTTTCCGTTGTAAAAAATGTGATCCTCGCTTAACTGCTTTGGAAAGAAAAGATGTATATTGTACTGTATTTTGTTGACAATTATTTTATGTATTTAGTTTTCATAATGTATAGGTATATAACGATTTCTATGATTACAAGTTTTAGAAATAATATGTATAATTTCTAGAAGTTGAAATCGTGAAAACCGTTAATTTTTCATATTTTATTAATGCACTGTATGTTGCTTTTCCTTGAATAAATAATTATAGGTATATTTATAATCATCTTCTTAGCATTATCCCGTTTCCTAATTCGTTATGATTGGCGGGATGCGCTACTTATATTTACGTATAGTAACTCTAAAACCCAAAAAGAAAAACCGAACCTTTCTTATATAAGGTCACATATCTTAATATAATTTATTGGACACGTGGGTTTCCTGACAATATCTTCCTTCACTGCCGAGCAACTGATAATTACGAATCAGTACTAAATGTACAAAGCGGGAGAGTTTGTTTTTTTTTAAACACGGTAATCTTCGCAACTACTAGTCGTACTTGAAAATTACGTTGACGTTACGTTAGGTTATAGGCTGTTCAAGATCACAATACAACTCGTAGAAATCGAGGAAAAGAAAGAAAGTAGAAAGCGGTTCCTACGGGATACCGGACATACGTGCAGGCGAAGTCGAGTGCAGTTGGTATGGACATAAATCCGAAAACAGGAATTCAGTTGTATATGTCGGAATTCCCGGGGAACGGTTGATCAATAGGCCGGTTCATTATTCACTACGCAATCACTGCTCATCTGCACCCGTAGTAAAAATAATCACGATGCAAGTACATCGTCAAGTACCACTGTGCTACCCCTGGGCTGGGCATGGGGGGAGAATTTTCAATGCACCTAATTATAATGGAAGGGAGAAGCAAAGCTAGTACATGCGCATGCATTTACTAATGAGAAATTTTACGACGCTACAGAGATCATAAAAATATTGTGTCTAAAAAGCCTGTAGAAGGTTACAGGTAATATTTTTATTATTGTATACGAATCGGTCTATTATTCGATCGTTTTAACTGTTATTTTTTTTAAAGAACTGATTGAAATCTGGACTATATTTAACTACCTATGATACTGCTAATTAAAAAAAAAATATATAAAAGAAAATAATAGTTAAACTACTTACATAATTATGTAATTGAATTAAGCCTTGTTTCCCAGATAATTAGCTTGTAAATTTTGTATTCTTATTAAAGGCTAATTTTTTATATGTCTCAAACCGAACCTTAGCCATAATAATGCAAAGGATGTCTCATATTTATGAAAATAAAATTATATAATTTACTTTGTGAAATATCGCTCCATTCATATTTCTTGTAATCATTTCAAATTCTAAGCAGTTTTAACAAAATCTTGTCGTATTTTTAAAAGGAAAATTGTTTCCAGTTCAGCAAAGAATAAAGCCTACGGCTTTTGTATCCCGGAGACCGACGATTCAATCTAAATTTGACATTGAAGTAGTTATTTGTTTTGCTGGTTCCGGTAAACGTAATTACGGCTGTTACGTTTTATATATCTTTTTATCAATCGCCGTTGCTTGTCATCATACGTACTATTTTTGATTTGAAATTAAATGATTTTAAATTGTTTTTATTTATATCAGCATATTACTAATAATTCGTTTCAATTGGATAACCATTCTAAATAAATGAATACATGTTTCTTTTTACACTACGTCTGTAGGCATACAAGCATACGGCCCACTTGATGTAAAGCGGATACCGTAGGCTATTAACGCTTGCGATATATTAAGTATCACTCGCGCGATGCCTCCTTTGGTGCTTACACACCAACTCCTTGGGAGCTTACTGGTGACCTCACTCACACGCAGGAAAACAACAACCCTCTAGGGAGTCGTTATTTGGCTGTGGTTTTCTGTGAGGTGGAGGTACTTTGATGCACCCTACCTCTCTTAAAACATCCAGACCAAGACAAACAGCCATGTTCATGCACACAAATGTTTGCCTTGTGTGGGAATCGAACCCACGAGCGTTGGTGTCAAAGTCGCGTCATTCACGACTGAGCCACCGAGCTCGTCATGTACCAGGGGTATCCGTTCTTCTACAGTTATATTAGATATGTTTATGTACCGAGTCCCGCCATAAGTTCTGTTACAAATGAATATGCATTTATTTTTTTATGAAGTAATGTAATCTTAATAAAACTTATACGCACATATTTATGGAAGTCTCTGCAAAAAATAAAACAATGATTCTATTTGAAATGGCTACTTTAGACTTTGATACAGGCCATTTATCGGTCTGGCCGTCTGGTCTGGCGAATCTATGGATTTACGCACTGTTTCCATGGGAAATTTAGCCCCTGCTTGTTTCAGAGATTTCTTAAGAGACACAATGTTGGCGTGTCGTGTCGAGCAGGCCGTGTCCTCTAAAGCTTACTATAATATTGTAGTCTAATTTTGTAGTAGAATCTTCATTTCTCGCTATAAGTTTTTTGTTTCCTAATGAGGTTTTGGCGAATTCTGGCTTTGACAGCATTAACAGATAAAAAGATAAAAATTATTTATTTGCCATTGGGCTCTCGCGGGCACTTAGACACATCTTACAGTTTTAGAAATATAATTAATCTTATTGTATCTTATTTAATTCTCTTTTAACTTTTTTTCTCTACTAGCTTTTTTGTATCTACTAGCATTTCGGAAATGACCATTGGCTAAGAAGAAATGTCGAAAGAAACTTGCCAATATAGGTCTCTTTTAAAATTGTCAAATAGATATTACAAAAACAAAAAATACATAAGCATATTGGTACAATAATGATATCAAATGGTAAAATTAAAGATTATTAAGAACAGGTAGTCTGTGCTGAATTATTTCCAGACATCTTTGTCAGTTATATATTCATCAATTCTATAAAATCCCTTCTATAGAGAGTATTTTTAATGTGATTTTTGAATGTATACATTGTCTGGAAAGGACAGAACTGTTTCAGGCATCTTATTATAAAATCGAATACAATTTACAAGAAAAGATCTACCAGTCCTAGCAAGCCGATGTACGGGCATACACAACTTATTTCTACTTCTAAGTTTTTCACTGTTTGAAAACGACTTTAAATTTTTACACACTTTGTGTATCTAACAACAACAACATCCTTTGTATTCCTAACAACACGCAGTCGGCCCAATCTTTTCTGGTCTTCAATACAGCAAGTGTTGGTATATCTGTCGATAGTACGATATACGAACATACGGCTAATACCAAGCTTTTTAATTGTCTTGAATATGACCGATGGCTTCATACCCACTTTGTGCAAGGCAATCACTGCAATCCTATTTCCTTTAACACCCCATTCTTTACGGTAATTTGATAATAAATTCGATAAAAATATGTAAAACGGCGGGAAATTGAAAGAACTTTTTAACATAATAATCGCATTCTAAATTAAAGAGTTTTTAAAGAGTTAAAAAAAAACAACAAAGAAGTTGATGTGATATATCTGATCGCGAAGTCAAACGCTTATTCCAAATGAACAATAAATTATTGCGTAAAAAGACGAGTAGTGTCGTCAATAGACTACTATACGCGGTTCCGCATATTTCGTCAAATAAATACACTGCGAGTTGGTGTACCTGGGAAAAATCACACACAAAATAGTTGACATATTTAAAAAAAATAACATACACGTTGCTCTCAAATCCCGTAATTCACTCAAATTACTTTGTAACACTAAAGATAAAATCCCGCCCAATAAAAAATCCTGTTCTGCGACGAATGTGAACACGTTTATATCGGCCAAACGGGTCGTAATTTTCAGACACGATTTCACGAACACGTATCGGCGTATACAAACAATCGCCCAGAAAGATCGCACTTCGCCGAAGATCTCATAGACAAAGGACATAATTTATCCCCCACTAACACATATCAATTTTTACACACCATAGACAAAGGTTTAAAACTGAATATTATAAAAATTTTAAAATTACATTCATGAACAAACAGACAGACGTAAACAATTCCCCTCTATTAAATATCTGTTCACTCACACCATCCACCCCCACCCTCAGTTCAATATAAGGGACGGATTTGTCACTTGTATGTTATTCTTACAATTAACATCTACAGCGCCTGATGATGCCTCGTAGAGAGGCGAAACACGTGTCGCAGCGACGACCAGGCCAGTCGTGGCAGCGACGGTGGTGGTGGGGGCATGCGGTTTCTGTTCCAGATGGCGGACGACCGCAGCAACCGAGGCAGAGACTACAGGAGCAGCCATGGCAGCGTCGGTATGTCGCATTTACTAACAGTAGTGGGTGGGTGTCGGCCGGCGCTAGGCTGCATGAACTAATTGGTGGGGGAAGCACACAAAGCAGGTTAGATCAAATTGCAAGTAAAAAGGAATCCTTTCAATTACTGTTGGAGCTATACTGAGTAACCAAACCAAAACCGTTTTAGGTATGAATGATCGATGGCAAAACGAATATCATCTGAGACTTTCAAAAGATCAGTAATCGTGCTGTGACTGGGGATGCGGAAACCAGATGCTGACAATTGAACTATTTTGTTGTTTCACAACATCAAAGCTCAGGATTTTTGTTGAACTAGCAATAATGATGTCACGGATGGGCAAGATCATGGAACGACTAGTGTATAGTAGTAATGTAGTACCGATTATATAAATCGGTAAATTGATTAAAAGTAAATGGCTTTTTTAAATCCACTAGTTGAATTTTATTTGACTGCTTGTACTTATATATTTTATCTCTCATACATACCCGCAGCGAAGTGAAGTAATCGATGACGGGAAGTGTAAATTGAGTCAGGCAATCTGTCGTCGTTGAGATGAGGGTGATCCTGCCTCGAGACGGGGATTGTTTATTTTGCGATGTGAAGTGAATGATTTCCCGAATTTATTTACAAAATTGTTTAATCATTTGATTGCTTGTATTTTAGTAGAAACTGTGTTAAGTAATTAATACAATACAATTATAAAAGCCAAAAGGTACCCACAGTTTTGTTATATATCTATTTTTCTGTCAGAACATAAGTCACAAACGAAATTATTAAAACCATAGTGAAATTTGACACGATGTTGATGCCCTCTACAAAGTTATGCAATAACATTTTGGAAGTAATGAAAGCGTACCCCAGCTACACGAAAAATTAGCACGAACTTTGACTTTCACATGTTATTACAGTATAAAAAGAGTAGCATTATTATGAAATGCTAATGGATTGAGTCTAGTCTCGCACTTGATAGGTTTAATTTGTATTAAATATGGCTGAATATGTTTCCCGTCGCTAATTAAAGAGATGTGTGTAGGCAACTGAACTGGTACGCTCGACTTTTTTATCTCTTTTCATATAAAATTGACATTTATCAGGAAGACACCTATAGAATAGAAATGACGAGTTCGGTGGTGTAGTGGTGAAATGCACTGTTACGTTACCTTGAAACCAACGCTCGTGGGTTCGATTCTCACACAGGACAAACATTTGTGTGCATGAACATGTCCGTTTATCTTGTACTGGGTGTTTTTAAGAGAGGTAGTGCGCATCAAAACAATCCGTCGGGGTAAGTATGTCTATGTATGACGTTTATTAAAAAAATACTAGACCTACTAGGAGTTTATAAAACTTAGTTCATGGCCATTATTTTTATCCGGTATAGGATTATATGCTACACTGGGACGCAAAGAAAACGGGTCAGTAACAAATACCTCAATATCTACAAAAAACATTAGAGCTAGGTTTACGAAAACACTATATTTCGCACAATTTTATAATATTTAAATAAAACTCATAAAAAAATAAGGTTAGTGCAATTCATTTTAAATACAAATAAGTAAAAATTGGGTAAACTGCTAGGCAACCGAAATCTAAGCCAGAAGGCACAGCTCGCTGTACACAACGCGGTGCTAATCCCAATGCTAACTTATGGAAGTGAGAGCTGGGTATGGCAGAAAGAGCATGAAACTAGAACTAGAATAAATGCGGTCGAGATGCGAACACTGCGAAAAAATTGTGGCATAACGCTTGCTGACCGCATTCGAAATGATGACGTACGATAGAGAGTTGGTCTGAAAAAGAGTGTCGGTGTTAAGATAAGAAAGGGCATGCTCCGTTGGTTCGGACATGTAGAAAGAATGCAAGATGAAAGAATGACAAAACAGATATATCATGCGAAAGTGGAAGGATGTAGGAGCCGAGGAAGACCAAGATTAACCTACCATGACCAAATTGGTCGTGTTTTATCAGAAGGTGATGTCAGGAGACTTAGGAACCGCGAGCGTGCATGAAAAGAGAATGTGAAAGAAGCGAGTGAAGTGTATAAGGACCGCGTCTTATGGCGCTCAGGTCTCTCTGCCTACCCCGCAAGGGACCTGGCGTGAAGATATATATATATATATACATACAAGTAAGTTAATTCACTTGTATTCGATTTTAATCTACTAGTGTTTATAGTATCGAATATACGTTCATAGTATTTTTTATCGCTATTAAAGTGTATGGAGACACGTCCAGGTAGAGGTATCACATAATTTGGCATGTTTTCGTTTAATTTCTGAGCCGTTTCTGAGATATGTTCTGTTCGCTATAAAGCTCTTCTGTAGAAAATTCAATAATAGTACTCTTTGCCTTCCATCGTGCCTATATAAATTGAAAATGGGCTCGTTCGAAAACACTACTTTTGACCCGTCATCCTGAGTCCAATTCATATGTTCTCTAGTGTAACTCAACCTTGAGTTTCAATGGAATATTTTTTTAGTTCCTTTCCAGTTTAGGGCCATTTGCATTTCAACGGCTTTAGTTTTGTTTTAGCAAGATGCGGCCTTATTGTATACTTACTTTGACTGCTCCCTTCAGCGTGTAGAAGTTGATTTATCTGAATACCCGTTATAAGTTACGTATCCGAATTTTAAGACTATTTTTAATTTTTATTTATGGTATTTCATACAGTCACCAAAAAGAAATAAAAAGGTTTTACTACGCCCTACATTTTTTATTATATAACATTTAGTTTCGTTTTTATTTCATAAGGCTATCTGCAATATTTCGGAAGGTATAGAGGATTTTGACACTGACCCGTTTTCTTTGCGGCCCAGGGTTATTATAAGTTTGTTTAGAAAACACATTTGGATACATCCTGTTGTCCCTGTGTAATTTTGAGACTGAAACGAGCCAACTTGTAGTTGAGCTTCTGGCCCTCAAACAATTCCAATTTATCGTACATACTTTGTAAATGATCTCGTCTGGTCCTGGTTATAGTCCTCTTAGTTACTGGTTTCTCGGTCCTATATGAGTCACGGTCTTTAGAAGATCTGGACGCTTTCCAAAGATGGTTTTCGTCGCCCTAATCTCCCTCTAGACTGTGCCGTTCCACCACCAAGTCTTTCTGTCCCACTTCTGACGTCTGCCATGCTTGTTGCCTTCTCCTTGGACACCGCGTAGCGTTGAGGATAGCTTCCCCCTTCACGTTACGACTATCGACTCTAAAACCACCATAAACACGCCGCGTGTCCGTTAAAATAGGCACGCAAAACGATCCCATGTGACGACGGGATACCACGAAGTACTGTACCAAGTTGATTCCAGAATGTCATCCAGTCAGTTTCACTACAATTATCCTGTGGCGCGTAGGCAATTATCAAGTGGGTTACATTTCCATCGACAAGCACTTTTACGGTCATGAGCCGGTCGATAAATCAATTTACTCCAAGACATCGTCGTGAAACTTTCGTTCTGAAACCCGTTTTCCACACCAAATGCATCCATGTAGATCAGACTCTAGTCATTGCCAATAAGCCCGGATCTGCTGCTTTTCTACCGAGTCTCCTGCAGGAATACCACGGTCACATTTTATCTGGAAAGTACGTCGGCCAGCTCCCTCGCGCATCCAGTCAACGTGCCAATGTTCCAGGTGGCGAAGCGGATTTTTCTTTTGGCTCGCGCCTTAAACCACGTCCGCCCATTGTACGGTAGCCCTTGTCCGCTTATCACCGAAGTCGAGCGAAGTTTCTCCACGCCGTTTTGTGGCGGCGCTCTATTCGTGGAGCAAGACCTTTTCCTTCTAATCATGTTTAGGAGTAGGATTTTAATGAAGCTTTTACGGGAGCAACTGCAGTCTGATCTCCCAACCCCTAGAGGAAAGCAGCGCCAGAGTCTGTCAAACTGCAGGTACACCTACTGGCAGGTGAGGTTGATTTGGGCCCCGAATATATTGGTGGGACCCGTACATCCCATGCACCATGTAATTTACTTCGAAGTAGAATAAAACACATTAAAAAATAAGGTTTAATGCTTTTATTACTATACTTTTAATTAAATATCTAACTTTTAATGAATATTTAAATAATCTAAGTAACCCATAATTAATTGCGAAGATCAGACTTTACATCAGTATTTGTAATAACGTAATATTTTAATAAAAAAAAGGATTCAGTTTCAAATTGTAATAGGTCACTGAATGTTAAATGGTGTGCGCTAATCAGATTCGTTCACATCACGAGATGTCTCGTTGGACACCTCATTTATCTTTTTACCGTCTAGTCTAGACTTTCCATTACGATTCAAGTATACTTTCTTTAACATTTATTAAAAAACGAAAATATCTATCTAAGTAGTTTAATATACACGATATCAATATTGAATATGCGCAATTAATATGTAACTGCTCTTTACAGAAACCCGATAGCGGCTACTATATGGTTTTTATTGTTCTATAAGTGTAGATAGCAGTAAGCTTCTAATGAGTTGCTGTGTTGTTAGCAAGTCTGATAACGTATACGCGATACTTCCTGTATTGCAATCGTTCATAGCTATGATAACTACTATACCTTAAGTCGAGTGTATTTTTGTGTGCTCCCGAAGTTGTATAAAAAAATAGAAATTGATAAATAACTTTATTTACATCACGCAGTGGGGTAAAATGATCCGGCCCCTGGGAACAATCGTCGTGAACTCAAGGTGTACCAGCGGTCAGTTTGACTGCAATTTGGCTTTAATTGAAAATAATTACAATTTCTCGAGTTTGCGGCGCGAACTAATTTAACCGTTCGCTGCTGTCTACCTTGTTGTGTATAATCTACCTAACCTATGTGTTTGCACAGTGAGCGGCCATGGTCATTTCATGGTCATACGTCTCTTGGCGACCTTGTGACCGGCAGGTATCGGCGATATATTCCTCTTATATATTCTTTGCAGGAAAATTAATCCGCTCTCCCTGTCCCTACTTTCTATTATAAATTAATTACTAGAATGTTAGATAAACAATACTCTATAAAATTTCCACTAGTTACTTATTTATAAGAAAACACTATTCAAGCCTTCGCTCGTTAAGTCAGAAAATAAATATACTCATAAAGATTCGAGGTTCGACTTCGCTCGGCTGCGTGATCTTTCAGCCAACGGAATGATACCAGATCTGCCATATTCCATAAAAATAATAATCTGTATTGCGGAAAGGAATTATCGTCCAAAGAGTACCTAAGTAATCTGAGTAGGTAAATAACGTCAATAAAATACTGTTTTTACTTACAATTTGATCTAACCTGCTTTGTGTGCTTCCGCCACCAATTAGTTCATTAGTGGCCTAGCGCCGGCCGGCACCCACCCACTACGAGCTTGACAGGTTTTTTTTATTTTCATGTAAAGTCGGATGTGAAAGAACAGGTGCAACAAAGTAGTGTGGATTGCCATACACCATTTATTTTACTAAGTATCTACATAATTTGTTGTTTTAATATTAAAAAGTTAATTTAAGAAGATGTCATGTTAAGAATAAAATATCGTTAACTATTATATACCCTAGCCGAAGTATCAGTCAGAGCCACTACTCACATATTATTTACGAGAATTTTCATTACACCAAATTAGAAGTTTCTTTTGGGCTTTTGAGAAAATCTTCTATGCGAAACTTACAGCCATAAGAGTTGCTATATAAGAGTAAATATTTTTTCCCTTTTAAGATACGAAACAGTAAAAAAATTATATATTGGAAAAAGTAGTAAAAGGTGGCTGGCTAAGGCTTGTATTACTGGGAACGACCTTTAGTGAGCCTCTAGTCCTTTCAGCTGGCATAAAATCTCCTCTATCTCACAGACAATAAACTACTGACTGCTAGTTAATGATCTCTGCAGATGAAACGCGGAAGATATTGAATTCTTTTTTGATTTTGCTATACGTATAATAGGGGTTAAAGTAAGAAATTGCCGTTTTATAGTAATAGACGCTTTGAACTGATATTGAACCTTGCATCACCATGGTGTGAGATTTAGGAGTGAAACTTTTTTCACTTGATACCTATGAGGTTTTTCTTGAAAAAAATGTGCAACATTCGATTTTCGAATTTCAATTGTTTTTTCAATTCTTAGATGGGAAAGATATGAATACGAGTTCCGACGCAGAATTAACGCGGCAGAAATGGCTCGCAATATCAATGCTGCATTTGGAGAGGAGACTTCACCATCTCGCAGGAATTAGCGGCATGGTTTAACGTTACCTTACCTACAATATTGACTCATATGCATCAAATCAATAAGATAAAAAAAATATGAATTGTGTTGCCGTGTTGAATCGGTACAGAAATGAAGGAATATTGGATAGAATTGTGACATGTGACGAAGAGTGGATTCTTTACGATAACCGTAAGCGAAAAATGCAATGGCTGACCCCAAGTCAAACGCCCCAACAGAGCACTAAAGAAAAGCTTACCAATAAGAAGGTAATAGTAACTGTTCGGTGGTCTCTTCATGGCGTTATTCACTATAGCTTTCTCAGGTCATCCTCCGTACTTGCCAGACCTTACTCCAACTGACTATCATTTTTTTCTTGATTTGGATAATTTTCTACGTGGTAAATTTTTTTCCTCCCAGGTGGCAGTATAAAATGCTTTTACACAGGTTGTCTTGTCTAAATCCCCAGAGTTCTATCGCAAAGGCATAAATAAACTTCTGATTAGATGGCAGCAATGTAATAATGAGGGTAAATATTTTAATTAAATAAACATGTTGCA
This sequence comes from Pyralis farinalis, assembly GCA_947507595.1. Taxonomy (NCBI): domain Eukaryota; kingdom Metazoa; phylum Arthropoda; class Insecta; order Lepidoptera; family Pyralidae; genus Pyralis; species Pyralis farinalis. The sequence continues at coordinate 25,989,981 of OX382266.1, forward strand.
TCTTAGAAAAAAACCAGTTTTAATTTTTCAGTACAAATCAGCTATTTCATACTTAACCCCTAATATCTCTTAGATAAATCTGTGTAAATGTATCTTAAATGTTAGTAAATAACCGACGAGCCCGGCGGCTAAGTGGCTAACAATGCTACTTTAGCCAGGGCTCGTGGGTCCGCTTTCCATACAGGGCAAGCAAAAGTGTGCATGAACATGTCTATTTGATTTAGTCTGGCTGTTTTTAAGAGAGATAGGTCGCATCAAAGCAACACGTATTAGGTAATGCCTGCACATCACAGAAAACTGCAGTCAAATAACAACTCCCTGGAGGATTGCTATGTTCCTATGAGCAAATGACGTTACCAGTAAGCTCCTAATGAGTTGGCGAGAAAAATACTAAATATATTGCAAGCATTCATATACAACGGTAACCTTACATAAGGGGAACCCTATGCTTCCCCAACGGTGTGTATATAATAAAAAGTTACATAAAGATATTTTTACATACAACTTTACGAAGATTTATGCATACGATCCACCTATAATTTACTTAATAAAAACTTAAGTTAAAAATATACATTAGACATAATCATTAGAAAATTAAATTACTCGTACGTTTTCCGTTTCGTAAATATAAATTAGTGGAGAAGTCACAAATTAGTTGTTATTTTTTAGTACCCATCATCTGGTGGTATACGGTATAGCATGAGAAATCTTTGGATTTAGGTAAATATTCTACTTATATCAAATGTTCCGCAACATGCAATATAGCTCGTTCCGTCATAAAAATGATATTGGTACAATATGATTATTATTAATCTAATGCAATAAAAATTATAATAAATGCGTAACTATAAAAAAGTTTAGCACAGTATCTCCTTAGTCATAAGGCACACCATCTATAATTTCATCTGCTCAAAATTAATCGTTTGACCCTCCCTCCCTTTATTTCATAATTAAACTGTTTTTTTCTGCTTACCGGATTCCTTATTCCTAAGATAAGCTTCACTATTAAACTACAAGCTTTTATTTTTGTTTAAACTAAAAACATCCTGAGCAGTATATTTTGAGATAAAATTTTAATATGAAACGGTTATGCAAAAAAACTTAACTCGCTTTCCTTTCACAAGTTTTTGTTCAAGAGTTAATTTATAAACGTGGCAGAACCGACGAGTGGTTTGTTCATAATTAAAGACTTGCCTCTTATTCATTCCCTTACAAAAGAGCGTAAAATTAAACCTGCATATTCGTACACGTCCCCCATTTTTATACACTACGTGGCCCATGTCATAAATTAGGTTCACAAAAAGGGAACGTTACCGAGCTACGACGCTAGAAGCCGACCTTTTTCTCATTATTCTGCATGTTCATATTAAATATAACTACAAAATTTGCTGATTATGAAGTTTATACTTGGTATTCAAGTAAGCAAATATTTATTCACATTTGTGATGGAGTACCTGGATACCCTTGGGATTTGTTTTAGAAAGGAGAATTTTTAGAATTGTCGATGATCCTAAGTTTATCCATGGTATTGATCCCTTGAGGTTAAGGAGAGACTTTGCCTTTTTGAGTGCCTGCTGATTGTAAAACGGGAGTTCAACCAAATTGTGAAATGTGTACCGAGAAGTTATTCGACATGATGCCAACATTTCGAAGTTGCAAACTGGAATTTGTAGAAAAGCTTGAAAAACTGCCTTTATGGTATTTCATAGGGATATTTAAGTAATTACTTCTCCCTACCATCTATATGCAGATGATCTACAAATTTATAGACATTTTTCCCTACCTGAGGCATATAGTGCTGTTGCGGCTATGAATGAGGAGCTGTGCGCAGTCCAGAAATGGGCTGACAGCTTTGGCCTCTTAGTAAATCCATCTAAATCACAGGCCATTATTATTGGTAGTCGACAGTTGAAAAATAAGATCAAGGCTAGCGTTTTGCCACAGGTCATCTACAAAGGTCTCCCGATTGTCTTCACAAATAAAACCAAGAACTTGGGACTGATCATCGACGAAACCTTATCCTGGACTGCGCAGATCAATAACGTCAGCAAACGCATGCATTACACATTTCATTCCCTCAGGCGGCTCCAGAACTTCTTACCGTTCAAAACTAAAGTTATGCTAGCGCAGTCGCTTCTTCTCCCCATTCTCGACTATGCTGACATTTGCTATTTAGATGCGACTGAGGAGCTACTTAATAAACTAGAACGATTACAAAATCTGGCCATCCGTTATATTTACGGCTTGCGTAAATATGAGCACGTTTCCGAATTCCGTACACGTTTAAAGTGGCTCCCTATCCGCCTTCGCAGAAATGTGCACATATTATGCTCCCTGTATAAAATCCTCAATAACCCTGAAACACCTCAATACCTTCGATCCCGGTTTTCTCATAAGACAACTCCCATCCGTTCCCAACGTCCTTGTCTTACCAAAACTCTAAACTATCCATCATCCAACACAATCTTTTTCTTTCGGTCATTTACTGTCAATGCAGCACGGCTGTGGAACAAATTACCGCTGCAAATACGGAACAGCTGCTCTGTATCTACTTTCAAGAAGAGGTTAAGTGAGCACTATCTTACTCATGAAAAGTAATATTATATATATAGTATATATGTATTTATTAATTTGTATAAATATGGAAAAAATGAAGATTAAATTCTGCATAACTTTTAACTACCAGCCAAAATAAAATTTACTGCACACACGTTAGGGTTAGCTGGAAGATATCTCTTAAAGAGATAAGCTCGCCTTTGCACACTGTTTTCTGTAATACCTAATTTTATGTTTTGTTATGCAATAAAGGATACATATATATATTTTTTCATGACAAAGTAGCTGGTCTGGCTGGCTCGACATGATACCTTTGTAGATGCAGTTTGCTGCTTTTCTTTCTTTTTCTATACATTTTTATTAAGTCCTTCTCAGTACGATTCCCACCGTGATGCCTCAACTTTAAAAGCAAGTCCCATTTAGCCACCTACGCTATCTACGAAAGGAAAGCTTTTGTTGATAGCGTAGGTGGCTTTATTGATGTTCAAGGAGAGTGGATATTAGCGTACATAAAGATAGCAGTTAGGTATGCTAGACTACTAATTGAGATGGATATAAGAAGGGCCCTATATCACGTCTTTACATTACGATTATTCGTCATCTACATTAATGTAAAGGATAAACTCAATAAATACTTAATTGTTTGTAATATTACAAATTAAATAAAAGAGCCTACTAAATGGAGAATAACAAATTTATTTAGTACTGATATCCTGGTGATATTTACAATAAAAGATTATAAAAAAAGAAGGATTCTAAAGTTCGGCTAGTTTTGTCTTTGAGGACTCGCCTGGGTTCGAGATAACCAAAATTCACTGTTCACTGGTCAGCAGCACCCATTCACGGTCCGGATAGAAATGTAGGGCGCCGGCTGTAGTAGGCCGCCGGCCGAGCTCGCCAGCGAAACTGAATGGGCGAGCAGGTCCGTGAGGAGCTCACGGACGTCGGAGATCACAAGGCGCAGTAGAGAGTAGGAGGTCGGCCTTGCGGTCCACCACAAAAGATGCCACCGCTGAAGTGAAGCGGTCACAGGCGCGGTAGTCAGTGCACTGTGTGTTGTTGATCAGATCTCAGCGTAGACTGCCGTTGTTTCTTCTGGTCGTCTGGTTTAAAATTGAAGATATAAATTTTTCGTGACGTGATAAATTTTGACATCACATGCTGAATGAAGTGTCTATGTACTAAGAACAAAAAAGTTCTTATATGTACGTTTATAATGTTATATTTATCTCACTCACAAGAAAAAAAGTTCGACTTAATACCAAAATTTATAAAAAGTAATTACCATTCCTACTCATATGTATTCATGCTTCCCTATCATACATCTCGCATACAAAAGTATGTGAAGTAAGTAAAATTATGTACAATATGAGTAAGGCGAAGATCCAAGGTCCAGAAAAAATGATGAACGCTCATTATACCTCATGACTAGAGGTAGGTCAATGAGATGGCTCATTTTACCCGCGCGACCAAAGGAAGGTCAACGAAGAGGACTTATAAGACCTAATTAATTGGCAAGGGTGGAGCAGTTCATAGATTATACACATCTTCCTAGTGTTGCGAAGAGTAGTAAAAGATAATGTTACCTCCCTAAAAATAAAAAGCGTCGATTAATAAACCAATCTGTAATAAGTGAATGATGAATATTAAAATAAAAATGAGTAACATACAAATGAAGTTATTAGTTAATAAAGTCAAGTTATCTGGAGGTTCAGAGGCTATAAAATAAGGGCTTATATCAAGGATTATAAACATAAGTCTATGGTAAAGATGATTTGAATAGATAAGTTTTTTGAAATAAGTAGGGTTACTGGATTCAATTTCTACGATTTTAGTTTTATCGTAAAAAATTGTTGGCAACATTTGAAGTAAATCATCACCCACTTCTGGAGGAGAATCAGCAATTTGAGGAGGAAAAACGATTCTAGATAATCGTTTTTCTAAATTTAAGTAAATAGTCAGTATGTTCTTCTAAACGAACAAGTACTTCATATTAAAGTTCAGCTTTATTAAGAAGTTCGTAGAAAATAGATCTAGCCATTATTAAAGAATATCAGGTAAGATTAATAAGAAAACATAAGAATTATTTAGTTAATTAGTATTTTATTACAAGAAAAACTTAATACATTCAACCAACGGAAACGAGTAAATACTTAGTTTTCCATCCAATTAATAATTGGAACTAAAAGAGATAATTTAAATGATTAAAATAAATTGCAAGAAGAAAATAAGCACAACACTAGTGGCTTATAACCCTAGCCTAAGTTTACTAATCTATACATATAAATAAAATTGAAGTGCAATTTGATCTAACCTGCTTTGTGTGCTTCCGCCACCAATTAGTTCATGCGTGGCAGCGACGGTGGTGGTGGGGGCATGCGAATTCTGTTCCAGATGGCGGACGACCGCAGCAGCCGAGGCAGAGACTACCGGAGCAGCCATGGCAGCGTTGGCATGTTGCACGTACTAACAGTAGTGGGTGGGTGCCGGCCGGCGCTAGGCCGTATGAACTAATTGGTGGCGGAAGCACACAAAGCAGGTTAGATCAAATTGCATATAGATCAAATTGCATGTAAATTTGACTTTCGCAAAATAACGCCTGAATCAATTAACTAAAATTGAAGTGTCTGTCTGTGATTTTAAAATAAAGCCTTTATCTTAAGCTCATATTATTATTTTCGCGTTACCAAAGCCTAAATACGCACTTTTAACTTTTTTGTCTGTCTGTCTGTTTGTTTGCCCGGGCTAATCTTCGAAATGGCTGAACCGATTTTAACGGGACTTTCACTGGTAGGTAGAGGACTGTTCAGAGCAGAATATAGGGTACTTTTTATCCCGTAAATATTTAGGGTTCCTGCGTAAAAAATGAAAAACTGTTAAAATTAGGGGGAAATATCTTCCCCTTCGGGGGACTTTGCAATTTTATTTTTATTATTTTCATAGAATACGTATTTTTTGTAACATAAAATAACTACGCATTTTTTATTCTCATGTCTACAGAGAAATAGAAATAAAGGTTACTAAAAGCCCAAATCACATGCGTGTAAAGCCGAGGGCTTCTGCTAGTAATACATATATTAGGTAAGACAATGTATTGACATGCACGGTAAATATAAACTACATAAGTAGTAAGAGATATGCAAGCCCTTACTTTAGAAATGTCAAATAAATATCAGTAAAATATATATATGTATATGCAGCAAAGTCCTTAAAGAGGTAGCCAGAGAGAACCGATAGTAAAGTAGATTTATAAAGTAAAAGTAGCTCTTGGTAGGTTAAAATAATGGAGGAGAAATGTATAGAGTTATCTAGAGTCTGTCTGTCCAGACTAGTCGAATAGGATACCCTGCTGGTTAGCAGGACTACAGGAGTGTCGAAGGGGAGCACTGTATATTCTACAGCAACATGCTTGACAAGCTCGGTGGTGCAGTGGCGAAACGCGCTGTTACGTTACTATGACACCAAGCTCCTGGGTTCGATTCCCACACAGGGCAAACATTTGGTTGCATTAACATGTCTGTTTGTCTTGGTCTGGATATTGTGACCTGTCAGAATCAGCTATATACGTTTTCCCATACATTTCGCGGTCGTATTCGACCACCCAGTTTCGAAGGGTCTAAGAGAAGTAGGGCGCATAGAAGCAGCTTGTCTGGGGAAGTACCTTCACCTCACAGAAAACCGCAACCAAATAACAACTCCCTAGAGGGTTGTTGTGTTCCTGCGTGTTAATGAGGTCACCAATAAGCTCCTATGGAGTTGCTGTGTTAGCAGCAGAGGTGGCATCGCGCGAGTGATACTCAATGCGCTGCAAGCGTTTATAGGCTACGGTAACCGCTTTACATCAGGTGGGCCGTATGCTTGCATGCCTCCCGACGTTGTATAAAATAATAATAATAAAAAAACTTCACAGAATGCCCAGTCAAAGACTTATACTGGTTGGACGCTTTGACTGGTTTCAGTAGTGGTATGTAGGTATGTTTGTACGCTGTAAAAGATTAATGAAAATGAAGCCTAAAAGAAACCGAAAAAGGGAAATAGGTACACTTGAGAAAGTGGGTTTAGAAATTCAGAGAATGTCGAGGTCAGGTCTGTCAGGCGCCAAACCATAATAATACTAATTAAAAAAAGGGGCTACTAAAAGGGGAATAACAAATTTAGACGAGCTCGCCAGCGAAACTGGATGGGCGAGCAGGTCCGTGAGGGGCCCACGGACGTCGGAGATCACAATTGGTGTTATCCCCTTGCCTTCTGCACCAGTAATTTTTGAGATTATTTAGAACTCAAGATCGCTATGGCCTCCCAACCGGGCTGGGTGTGTAGATATACGGCCATTACTAGGCCGCCAGAGCCTCGTCCGTTATCTAGCAGGGAGCACCATGGCAACGTTGATGTCACCGCTACCAGCTATTCGTATGAACTGCTAGCGCGTGCAGGTGAGGTTTTTTTGATACCACTAAGGTGGAAAACAAACATACGGCCTGCCTGATGGTAAACAGTTACCGTAGCCTATGAGGATTTGCCACACCAGGGGTGTCACTCTTGCATTGCCGACCCTGTAAGAACCTCTTCACGCCTTTCTTGAAGAACCCCATACTGTAGTCCCTTGGGGAAACCTCGGCAGGGAGCTCATTCCACAACTTATGAGCTGGTAATAAAGGCTATATTTTATTTCCAAATATTTAGGAATCCCTACGAAAATTACAGTAATGCAAAGCTATGTAATAAAAAATTGACTACAAGTCAGTTGGCGTGCGCTACAAAAACTATTGATGATACTAATGCTAATGAGAGCTGTGCGTTCTACTTTACCCCCGACCCGTAGCGATAAGTTTAGTTACTACGTAAAATTGTATCATCGGTTCTCTATAGGTTATTTATTTCATGATATCTACCCATACGAACCCGGGGCGTAATTTGCAAAATATAAAATGGTGAATATGTAGCGAAGCGCGTCCGCTGCTGCCGGCAAATTATGAGCTTTTGTATCCATAGAGCAAAATAGGGGCCATATTGCTGTCACTATACAGTCTAGTTGTCCATATTTCCTGGATCTCTCATTATGGAGACGAGATACAGATTTACGTACTGTAGTTTTATTATTAGCAGTTTAGTTATGATAATATAACCGATACATAAACACATAAAGAGCAGACAGAGTTACTTTCGCATTTACAATAGTGTGGACTACCATCCGCCAGCAGCATCGTAAGCGTGGGTATTTAATTAATGAAGTGATACCTAACATAAATCTACCTTTATGTTCCATACTAAATCTTTACCAAACACCATGATCCTTTCGGAGGGTTAGTCGGAATAATTAACAAACAAACATAGGTAGATATATTGTTGCACTTATAACATTAGTAGGGATATGATCTAAATATATGGATTGCTAAAATATAAATAATTTAGACACTCATTATTAAAGCCTTTTATTACGAGGATCTTAATAAAAAGATCCGCCTCTAATATTTGGTTACTTGAGAATGAGTCTCATTAAGATTTTTTTCAAGAAAAAAATGTTTGGCGGTCTTCAAGAAAAATGCAGATAAATTTGTTTGTCGGCCTGCCCGGAGGGGATAACTAAAGAGCCATTTTGATGTTGATCGTAGGAAATTTTCAGGGGAAAAATGCCCTATTTTTTCTGCAGGCTTACAAAAATAATTTACTGCTTTTTGGGGTTCCATACCTCAAGAAGAACCTTAAGTCACAGGTTTACCCTACTCAAGCAGTAGGATTCATTACTCTACTCTTAATATACGATGCTAGATTTTAACTCCCCTCTCAATCAAAAGAAGGGGTTAAATAGGTATTTATTATATTTAACTAGTAAAAGCTAGTAAAGAAAATTTTGCTGTGAAAGCGTTCTAATATGAAACGGTTAATATAAGTTTGAAGCTGCACAAAGTCGGTCTGTGAACTCGTAGCTTATAAGCGATTGAGCTCATTACAATAAGATTGATGATTTTATGGGGATAGTCATTATGTATGGTGTATGATAATCAATATAGTTGATCTGGATCTCATAACTAACTACACATGCCGTAAATTGTGACTGTTTTAATTTTATTTTCAGTTTAGAATGAACAATGCATTAGTTATGAATTAACTATCCATGCCAGTCAAAGGAAATTAGTATAAAATAAACTATAAAAAATCCGCCAAGTGCGAGTCGGACTCGCGCACGAAGGACTCCATACCATTATCTATAAAAAGGCAAAAAAATCGCATTTGTTGTATGGAAATAAATATTTGTTTTATTTTAATTTTATTATTTATTCATAAAGTGAATATATAACTAAATATTCTGTGAATATTTCAAGCGTCTACCTGTTGCCGTTATCAATATCGAGCAAAAATGAGCAAATAATCACGTTTGTTGTATGGGAGCCCCTTTGAATATTTATGTTATTCCATTTTTTAGTATTTGTTGTTATAGCGGCAACAGAAATACATCATCTGTGAAAATTTCAACTGCCTAACTATCACGGTTCATGAGATACAGCCTGGTGACAGAAGGACGGACGGACGGACAGCGGAGTCTCAGTAATAGTTTTACCCTTTGGGTACGGAATCCTAAAAAAGTCAGTATTATACTGCTAGACGAGCTCGGTGGTGCAGTCGTGAATGATGCGAGTTTGATACCAACACTGGTGGGTTCGATTCCCACACAAGACAAACATTTGTGTGCATGAACCTGTCTGTTTCTCTTGGTCTGGATGTTTTAAGGAGAGGCAGGGTGCATCAAAGCAGCCCATCTGGGGAAGTACCTCCACCTCACAGAAAACTGCAGCCAAATAACAGCATCCTAGAGGGAAAGTTGTGTTCCTGCGTGTGAGCTGCTTTTTGAACTTTATTGCGCCTCTTCCATTGAATTAGGCATTTAAAAAAATATAATCTTTTTATTATACGAGTATTATTGCGTAGATTGCAATAGGTATTGCTATGAAATCGCGTGACCGTGTGAACTTAAATTATAATCCTATTTATTAGTTACAATATTTAAAATTTTTGATACCGTGATAGCAAATATATTTGGTTCATGTTGTAAATCAAGCATAAACAGTTGATTGAAGAATACATTTAAAGCTAACTATAGTAGGTAGTAGACTAAATGTACTGGGCAGTATAAAAAGTTTGATCTGAAACAAATTGATTGTCTTACTTGGCAATCGTAGCTAAAGATATTTGGTTTCAAAGCAGCTATTTCAGGCCACAACACCGTCGGGGTTGTGAAGGACAATCGATTCGATTCTTGTACCTGTGTATTAGTATTTACATACATACAGATTTAAACTGGAATATTAACAATTCATAAATATTCGTTCGTTCATAATTCATTTGTTTACTTTGAATAAGGTAACAATCACTGTCGGTGTGAAACTGTACAATAACAATTCATGTTCAATAGCAGACAAATTGTGACAAGTTAGTTCATTGTATCGGGGAATATTTATTTTATTTATTTTATTAAAGTTTTTATGTTTGCTATTATATTAATATTAATTTTCAGTAATACAGCCGCCGAGTAAATAATATTGCATTGCTATTGAGCACGATGAACTCAGGAGATATAGAAACAACACGTCTGGGGAATTAACGCCACCTCTCAGAAAACTACAGACAAATGACAACTCACTGGAGGATTCTTGTGTTCTTGCTAGTGAATGCGGTTAAGTAAGCTCCACAGAAGTTGGTGTGATAGCAGTAGGAGTGACAATGGATGTTTTGTGTTCTGTGTTCAAAGCACAGAGTAACTTTTTACGGCCCTATGCTTATGTATTTCCATATGTTGTATAAAAAAACTTATTAGTCAATGGTATTTATTATATGGTTCTGTAATTCATTACATTAGAGATGCTATTTAATCAAAGTGATCACTGTAATTACGAACCTAATTAGTGGGGTACCTATTCAATTCACATTAGTAGACTCACCTGCATTTGATATACACTGAAACACCTCTATGTACTAATAACTTTCTATACAGAATGCTTTATTGTACTAAAAGTAATTACTAATCTACAGATAAACGTAAACAACTTTTTTTTTATATAAGCTCAGCATAATGGCTCCGCTTCGTCTGATGGTAAGCGAATGAGAAGCCCTAATCGCAACGGCAACTGACAAAAGACGGCACAGTGTCTTGGCAGTTGCGGTGCCATGCTGTCCCGCAAGATGATTCTTTACGCTTCGTTTGAAGGATCCCATATTGTAGAATGGAGGAAACACATGTGCAGGCAAGGCGTTCCACTTTTGAATGGTACGACAGAGATAGTAATTGCCGAACTTTTTGGTACGCGAAGAAATATTCTCAACAGTGGAACAATGACATGACATCTTTATCCTATGCATACCTGCAGACATACCATGTCTTATATATTTTCGTCATTTTTCTTCTTCTGCGTTATCGCGTTTCCTACTCCATCAGGATTGACGAGGTCCAAAAAAGTCTAAGCCTAATGATTTGGCTAAGATACTATAAATGTCTTATAACCTGCCGTCTATAAAGTATTTAGTATTAAAGTATTTACAAAACAACTCCATAGAGGGGTGTTGTGTTCCTTCGTGTGAGTGAGGTCACCAGTAAGCTCCTATATAGTTGCAGTGTTAGCAACAGAGGTGGCATCGCGTGAGCGATATTCAATGTATTACAAACGTGTATAGGTTACGCTAACCGCTTTACATCAGGTGAGCCGTATGCTTGCATGTCTCCCGACGTTGTATATAAAAAAATGTTACTTTGATTTAGATGGTTACAGGCTATCACTTATATTGTATGCCACACGTAGTATTCAGGTGGAGTAGAATCTGTAATTATTTATCTGACAATGTTTTCAATTCATCAGAGTATTGACTTGTACTGACACTAGCAATCGACTATCATTATTTCTTTAGTATTGACCTACTTATCTATAATTCTAATATTGCCAATCCCTGGTGCTTTATTTAATTCAAATATTTATTATGTTCTATAGCTCTTACTATTTTGAAAATTATTTATTACATTGTCACATTTTGAAATGTTTTATGGAGTGCTGTGAGTGTGAGTAATCGACATCACAATAATAGTGTCGTGCTCGTGGCTGAATATACTTGATAAGTTACAACTATTACAGCCGAGTCTCTTCTTAGGTTTAAATTCACGTCGCTAAACGTTAAATCGGTCCATGATTCAATCTTGTTAGCTCATTTATAAATAATATAAATGAACGTTTTATTAATGTGCGAGGGATATATTTGTACAAAATGATTTATTGAAATGTTTATTTATAAAGATAAATATTAAAAACGATGACATGTGTTTTTAAGGTAGATTCTTTATGATTTATTTACATAAATTATCTGCTGGCTGCCGTGCAGTTCATTACAAAATAAAATATAATATAAACAAGTTACCGAGTGAAAGATGTTAGCTTCAGTTAATACCACCATATTTTTATTGCTTAATTTTTTGTAACATTCGAGTGTAATAAAACTATTAATTAGGCTCGTTATGTTTACACATATAAATAATAAGTTAATCCGACTGTTAGTAAGTATAACTAAAAAACAATTTAAATTTACTCAATTATTGCAATTACATCAGTGTGTTTATTGAACGAAAATATTTTGCCGTTCAGGGATTGTTAGCTATGAATTACTGAGGTATCTGCAAAGTAATTACTGTAATGGGATAGATCAGACAGAGAAATGAGTAATAGAATATAGTTTATAGTAAAGTTACCAGATAGTAGTCTATCTGGTAAATATTATATAAACTATTTGTATCCTCACCTGTGTCGATAATTTCGACTTTTGACTTTTTTCATAATTCCGCATAATTGCGCATTCTCATACCAGAAGTATGTAACTTTAAGGTTTTATTTGCTTCCACAGGAGTTTCTTATTGTACTATGTATGTACTTTCATAATGTAAAAAAAAATATATTTAATGTCGTCAGTCGATCTCGACTCATTGTGTTTCTTCATGATATTAAATTATTTTTTTTGCTTTTGCATAATGCTTACTTTTCTTGACCAGACTTCTTTGTGTATCTAACATCTATCATAACGATAATTTTTGACAGTGAAGACGTACTTTGATTGTTTTGTTCATCCTTCTCATCTTTCAGTATGAATATGTAACAGCGTCTCGGCGAGACATCCAGCATCTTCTTGCATGAGCATTCGAGATTAATATTATCTGGCGCGGCACTGCTCTGTATATATGGGAGCCACGAACATTCCATGGTAATATGAGACATGCTTTCGCATTTACTACTTCCGCATTTGTTCGTTTTATAAGTAGGTAATTATTATTTACTTAATAAACAAAGATGGCAAGTGTGTGTTGTCCGAACGCAGATGGCACGATTTTAAATTTGAAAATCTAGAAAGTTTATAAATATTTTTTAAAATTAGTGGATTTAAAAGGTGGACGGACGGTTCGCCTGGTGCCGAGGTCAGAGTATAGGTGTAAATGATGGCTTGGTATATTGAAATAAGGAAGAATGTACTCGTTAAGTTTGATCATTCATGGGATCTTTCATTATATACCCATATGTTTTTGGTAAAAATATTAATATAATATACTGGGCATGAAGATATACATACACACATGCTTTTGAAAACTTATCTTTACATTTGTATGTTTTATACAATAGAAATTTAAAAATCCTTACTGATAACCTTACAAAATAATGTGGTCGAAATATTAAAGTGACATAAGCTATTCTCACAGCTAACTATAAACGACATAAAAGTTAACTTTACCTATTTCAAAGCGTTGCCTGGCTTATAGTAGATAAAAACAACGTTTTAATAAGCTGAAAACAAAGTTTTGATATTAAAATTTCTGCGCTAAGGCTCTGTTTAATTCCTGAGATTATGTGAATGATGGAAATAAACTTTGTGAAGGTATCTTTATCAACGTGCATTGGTTAGTTGTATTTTGTTTGTGTTTAGAAGATACGTATTTCAATACATGTATACTCATTTTCGAAGTACCTATACGTATATGTTAATCAAACTGGTATATTTTATTTGTCACGACGCTGTTGTCAATCCTGGTAGACGGACAACAGCTTCGTGTTGGGAGAAAGCATCAGCTGAGACAGTGTGACCATCAATCATTTTCAGGTATCCAGAAGTACATAAATAGTCGCAGAGAAAATTGTGGTGGGCATAACTCGCTTAAACTCTGCACCGTGAGTTCCATGGAATTGCTTGTTTTAAATCATCGATTTGGTAAGGATTTTTTATTAAACTCTAGTTTCTTTGTCTATCAACTTACTGCTTTCGTAAAATATTTATCTGACCTATTTTGCAACAGGTACAGCCTGGATATTTGTTTTGTACCCGGGTCCTCCGGGTGTAGCATATTAGTGCCATTATCGTTGAGCTTAGTGACAATTGTCAATATCAGGACTAGGAGCCAATTATAGAAATCGAGAGTGGCTTCTTTTGAAAATAATATTATATATACATATGTACATCTTCATGCCAAGTAGGCAGTGAGAATCGAGCGTTACATGATTCGGTCCTTACATACCACACTCACTTCTTAAACATTCATAGCTCTGTAAGATTACTATTATGGCAACGAAAAAACGTATAAATTATCTTTTAAGAGAATACGGCTTTTGCCAATGGGTAAAAGTCACTCATTTATATCCTAAGCAACTTAACAGAATAAAATAATATTTCAATACGTTTCCTTAAAACCCCGAGGGGACAACCTCTCTTATTATTGTGTACTATGCCAAAAAATACAATATTTTTCAAATAAAGCCGTCTCGAGGACCTTATACAGCGGTACAGCTTTTCAAAGCCTATACCCGAGGGGTATTTACGATGCCTTTTAAGATTGTATTTTTATACTCTGTACATAAACACGACCCCCGACAATCTAGTTTACTTTAAATGAAACTCAGTGGAATTGAATTCTAGTCAATTCCGATAAATTCTACCTTCATGATTAATTAATGACTAATTCATGCTACCTTCATGAGCTTATTTCGCTGGGGCATTTGCAAAATGACCGATATCATAGAATACGTAATAAGTGACTGAACGAAAGTAACTGAATTTTTACATTATTCTAGTTAAATTAAAATGACAAATTACAAAAATATAATTTGTCATACGACACTGTTAAACTATCAAGAAAATAATTAATTTTGATTAAACTAGTTAGACTACCAAATGAAACCAAGAATTTTTTCTTGGTTTAATTTGGTAGGGATCAATTTTTTTTATGTAAATAGAAGATAAACGAGCATTTTGGGTATCTTGTTAAGTAATAGCCTCAGCTCATATGTCAGCATCATCAAAGTATTACCAATCAGTTACCAGTCTTATAAGGGAAATATATGATAAAGGCTCGCCCATTTCTTCCAAAACTTCTCTCTTCTTAGCGTTATCCCGTTTCTTAATGTATTAGGATTGGGGGGGACCGCTACTTAAGCTTAAGGATTTGGTAAAGATACTGACATTTACGGGTTATCTGATGATGTTTTCCTTCACCACAAGTAATAGTTACAGATATGTACATAAATTCAAAAACACAAATGTAGTGGTAGGTACATGCTAGGATTTGAACCGGGGACCAGTTTGTCAATGGGCCGATTCTTTATCCACTGGGCTAACACTGCTCAATCTTTGTTTAAATACATTGATGCTGAAAATTGATTTCACAATATCACCATTGTATACGGAATAAATACCGCGACAAGCGAATTGTGGCAGATTGCCAATCATTCAGATGGAGAATCATGAAAAACATAAAAAAACAGGCGATGTCTCTTCGTTTGAGTTCATTCGATCGAAAATGAACTTATTAGGTAATAGGAATGTGCTGACCTGGTAAATCAAAAATAATTTCTTTTAGTAGATACGCATTTCGATATCGCATTTTTTTCTGATTAATTCAAGTTACACATTTTGAACTTAGTTGTGTGACTTACGATCTCGTTCCGCGCCTGTATGCGACATTCAAATCCTTAACACGTGGGTGTAGTTATTTTTTTTTATACTATTACACTACGACGTATAGCAAACAAGCGTACGGTTCACCTGATGTAATGCGGTTAGCCTATAAACGCTAGCAACAAAAATAATCTCGATAGCGCGTTGCCACCTATGCTGTCAACATAGCAACTCCTCATTGTCTGGTGAACTTACTCACTCGCAGGAACACAACAACCCTCCAGGGAGTTGTTATTTGGCTGCCGTTTTCTGTGAGGTGGAGGTATTTCCCTAGTCGGGCTAACGTCGTGTCCTACCTGTCTTTCGCCAGAACCTCGTTGATAAACAGGGTGCACCACGTGCAGATGAGATTGGCTTTGGCTCCAAAGGTGACATTGAGCCACTTATATCCCAAGTTAGGACGATATCATGTATTCTTGAATACATCAATGTCATACATACGATTCTTTTTATTTTTTTTTATCTCAGAAGGGGGGCATGTGGGTCACCCAATGGTAAGTGGTCACCACCGCCCATAGACATCAGCAACACCAAAGGGTCACTAATCCGTTGCCAGCCCTTTTAGGGAAAAATCAGCTCTTTTCTCGAAGGCATACACATCGTATTTGTTTGGGAACACCGCTGAGGGTAATTTATTGCACAATTTTAGCGTGGTAGAAAATGCCTCAAAATGCGTACTGCCTCTCATCAAGATGGTGAGGGTGAAATTTAAGTTTGTGGCGATTGGTACGATAGTGGAACTCAGCGGCTGGTATAAAGTTGAACAGCTCCTCCGAACACTACCCATAATACAACTTGTACAGTATACAAAGAGAAGCAATGTCTCTTCATGTACAAAGCGAGTCCAGTCGAGCGGAGATCACTGGGTCGCCGACGATTCGAACTGCTCTACGTTATATGCGATCAAATGGAGTAATCAAATATTATGGCGCGCTGGCCTAAAGATGTGAACAGTATTCCATTCTCACAAAGCAGTGTGTATACCCTTTTAAAAGTATATTTATAGGCAGATCTGAAAGGCATTTAGGTAACAGGTTGTACAGCTTTACGGAAATTATGTAGGAATTATTCGCAAAGTTGGCAGTGATCTGGGGCCTGACTAATCGGTTTGGATACGTACATGGCATGAAGCTGAATAATATAAAAAAAATTATATGAAACAAAAATTTAAACAAGTATGACGATGGGATATCTAAAGACACTCTCTGTAGATGGGCTTATTATAGAATTGATGAATATGTAACTGACAAAGATGTCTGTAAATAATTCCACACAGACTACCTGTCCTTAATAATCTTTAATTTTACCATTTGGTATCATTATTGTACCAATATGCTTATGTAAAAAAAAATCGTAATATCTAATTGACAATTTTAAAAGAGACCTATATTGGCAAGATTCTTTCGGCATTTCTTCTTCGCCAATGGTCATTTCCGAAATGCTAGTAGATTAAAAAAAAGGAAGGAGAATTAAATAAGACAATATGATTATATTTCAAAAATGTAAGACGTGTCTAAGTGCCCGCTTGGGCCCAAGGGCAAATAAAGAATTTTTATCTTTTATCTACTGATTTGTGATATAACTAGCTACACTATGTGAGTATAAACGTATTTTCATACATTAATTAAATACATGTTGATTTATGATTATATTATATTACATATTAACAGTATAAACAGAGATAGCCCAGTGGATATGGAACCGGCATAATGACCCACTGGTTTAAATTCTGGCGGGGGCACGTACCACTAAATCCGTGTCTTCGAATTTATGTACATATTTATCAATTGCTCGGCGGTGAACGAAAACATTGTAAGCAAAACCCACCCGTTCAAGAAGTTATGCTTCGAAAGACGTGTGGCCTAACCTAAGAAAGATCTGATATGCTCTCCGGGTTGCGGAGGTCTGACGGTAGTCGTTTCACATAAAAATCCGTGTCTAAAGGCTTAGGAAACGGGATAACGCACAGAAGAAGAGAAGAATATTAACAGTATAAACATCGTAAGCATGCTTCGCAAAAATTAGATGTAAAGATATACAATGGGCTACAAAGAAAACGGGTCAGTACCAAGAACCTCAATATCTTCTAAAATATAGCTAGCTTTATGAAATGAAGACCGTATTACACAATTTTAGAGTAGCTAAATCAAACTCATAACACAGTCAAGTTAAGCAATGTATTCTGCTTACGAGTAAATTAAATAAAAGTACACATTTTTCACTAGATTTCCATATTATTTGTTTTAATGTGCAATTTTGACACATTTTACTACTTTCTATATCCTCCAAGAGTTTTTAATATGGCTGTCATATAATTTAGTATGTTTCCCACCAGATTTTTGAGTCGATTAAGATAAGATGCGATAAGATTTGGCATGCTAAATTTATGAGCCGATTCTAAGGAATATTCTCAAATTTTAAGAAAGGTACATCAAAGCGGGCCGTCTGGGGAAGTACTTCACAGAAAACCGCAGCCAAATAACTGGTTCCTAGAGGGTTGCTGTGTTTTTGCGTGTGAGTGAGGTCACCAGTAAGCTCCTAAGGAGTTGTTGAGTTAGCAGCAGAGGAGGCTTCGTGCGAGTGATACATAAGCACAAAAAATCACCCTATTTGCGCGTAATCTGAGTACGTGCACAATAAGACTGCATCTTGCTGACGTAAACCAAATATTTGCAAATGGTTTAAGGTTTAGTTACGCTAGAGAAGAAATTGGACTCTGGGTGTCCGGGAAAAAGGTAATGCTTTTAAACGAGTCCAGACTCAGCTTATATATGCACGATGGTTTATTGTTACAAGTTACTGTACACATACTCAGATTGCGCGCAAACTTTTTGCCTCAACAGCGTTAGAAATCGATAGGATTTCTCAAGGTTCTTGGCCTCCTATGGCGATCCTTCCTTCCTTTGACGAGCTCGATGGCACAGTGGTGAAACGCGCTGTTACGCTACTTTGACACCAACGCTCGTGGGTTCGATTCCCACACAGTACAAACATTTGTGTGCATGAGCATGTCTGTTTGTATTGGTCTGAGTATTTTCTATGTATAATAAGTACGTATTTACAAAAAGAAATGTATTTACGTATGTTTATCTAGTACCCATAACACAAGCTTCGCTTACTTTGGGGCTAGGTGGCGCTGTGTAATTTGTCCGACAATATTTATTATTATTATTCCGCATCGTCGTGTATTCTTATTCTTATTCGGTCTGTTTCTGGTCTGCGAATATCATATTATGCAGTCTGTCAACCATTCAGAGAGTCTGAATGGTTGACAGAAACATACCAACTAACCCTTAAGTCAAAGAAAATATAACTTCTGTGTGTCTTCAAGTGAATGTATGTTGTGTGACTCCTACAGTCTCCTCATACATTCGCACTGTTCGGTGACGACATTCATTTGGCGCAAATTAGAATCAAAATCATTGCTTCCAGTGTGATTCAAGAGAGATTGATATCTGCGAACACTTGAGTTATGGAATAAAATTCCTGTCAGTCTTCTCAAGGAAAAAAGCATAGGGTTCTTCTTAAAATGCGAGAAGTGATTTTCACAAGATCCACAACGTGATTGATTGGTGTGGCAAGCGTCCATAGGTTACGGTAAGTGCTTATCGTTAGACAGACCGTAAGCTTGATTTTCGCTTTGAAGTGCGATCGCTAGTAAATTTAATAAGACGAGTAAGGAAAAAATATTAAATAACTAGGGCTTCTTGCAAAATAAGCTATCTTCCGCTTATTTATTACTCCCGTCAACAGTTATAAAGTTGTTGTTTGCAATATACTTGAGATAAAACAAACTCGAGGTAAGTTTTTCCTACAATATATGTAAATAAAATACTTTGGTAATAAAATGTTTGTATACTACATAATATGGTACACCAGCATATGGCCGGTTATATAGGTAGTATTCGCTGTAGCATATGGCCACTTGCAATTTAACAAGTATCACACTTAAGTGAGCCTGGCTACTGATACAGCAACTTCTCGATAGTTTCCTGGTGATCTCACTTACTCGCATATATTCAATACAAAAATTCGATAGGCATTTGTTATTTGGCTGCGTAATTTAGCAAGAGAGAATTACTTTCTCCGTTGGGTTGCTTACATCAAATACTCGTACTACCTTTACTACCTAATTGGCGTAGTGCACCATGTACAGGTAAAGAGGAAAATGAGGTAGTAATTTTAACTATAAAGATGAACTACTTGATTATTCCCAAGGTAACTCGAAAAGCTAACCCATTCGCGAGTTAGGGTAGGAAGTGCAAAAATTTTGTGATATTTGTTCCCAATTTAATCATGTTCCTTACCTGCCCCTTACGTCAATCCTATGTAATACAGGTAGAGATGTAGAGTTACATCAATAATTCAACATGTAGGTATCATAAGTGCATATATACATGTATACAACTAGTATTATTTGTTGACAAATGTTAAGAAGTCGGCAGTTTTTCTTTTTCCAATGATTTAAAAGTCTTTAAATATCATGACTACATACGAGATAAAGCCTACGTTACGGAATTCTGGGTATATGTCACAAATACACTAAAAGTCTTGATAGCACGAAACTAGGCAGAATACCAGCTCCGCCACGGAACCATCGGATATCGATAGATGACAGTCATTGCGATGGGAATGTGTGAATGAATGAAATGCACATATTTTAAACTATCTCAAGTACCTTGTTCAGTAGATCTTAGATTTCATACATGCAACAGTTTTGAATTATTTTTCCGAAAATGTGGTCTTTTGTATGTATTTTGATAGGAAGTAAAAGGGAAAGCAAAAACCTGGAAACAGAAACGTAGACCATGTAATGGAAATTGTAAATTGCTAAAATTTTATTCATAATTTGCAAAACGCGTATTTCCTGGAATAAGATTTACGAAATTGTCGGTCTTAGTTACATAAGCTTTGGATATCAAGATGTGGTACTTCGCAGCCTGTATGAAGAAAAAAAAGCTTTTTGACCATTTCTGTTATTGATAAGGCCACACCACTAAACTAAGTCACTGGCCTTCGGTCAACTCGACAACCTTGGAATCGGCCAATCTGCTTCATAAAATATCGGGAGGCAAACACGCATACGTTCCACCCGATGTAAAGTTACCGTAGACTATGAACTCTTCCTTTTCCTTTTTTTCGCAGGAACATTTTGGTAACTTCACATAGACACAGAAACACAAAAGGTATCTAGGCAGTAGTAATTTTCTGCGGTCCTCTATGAGGTGGAGATACGTCTCCACTCAAGTTCCTTTGATGGGCCCTACTTCGCTTTCGCCAGAGCCATGTTTGTAACATAGCAGAGTGCACCACGCGAAAACGAGGTGCATCTAAGAATAGTGAGTCACTTACAGCCCTAAAATCTATCTATCTATCTATAAATTCGCGTCAAACCCCTTGCGGGGTATGCAGATAGTAGACACCCTAAAACTGTTATGAGTATCGCTTGAAGTAGTATAAAAAGATAAATCATCCAAGCATAGCATTACAAACATTCTACTTTATGTACTTGGAAACATGTTCCATTATGCGCGATATTATCAGAAGTGCATAATAATGATACACAACGCGGGTATGACAGAGACATATACGACGACTTTACGACTTACTAATGATCATGGCTCTTGTACATAAAGAACATATCTACAAGAAACGACTAGTTATTTTATTTTAAACTTTCTATTTTAGGGTTAATTGTTGTAATTGACCTTTAAGAGTCGATGTGTGTATGTTTCTCTGAGTGTGTGTTTGTGTTAGATCTAAGTTAAAACAAGAAAATGAAGTGCAAGTGTCACTGATTCATTATGATTGTAAGAGCGAGAGCAAAAGCCTTCTTACCCTGCAAGTGTTTATTTCTGCAGATTAACATTAGAGGCTTTAATTAGGGTACACAGAGGTAGGGTGCAGTGATGTATATCATTTATTAAGGATTACAGAGAGATAGGATACGGCTTTATAAGTCATCAATGTGGGATTGCAACACTGTGTGACAGAGGCGATTAATAAATCTAAGAAAGAGAAGGACGAATGATATCGGTGTGAAAGAGATGAAGTACGGAAGACGAAGATAGCGAAAAGTGCATAAGACGATACAAGTTGTTAAGACATGAGCAAATAAAATAAATTAGTTAAAAAGTAATAACGTGTTGATTTTCTCACACGTTCTCCTACATTTATAAATTTGTAAAGGACGAAAAGGGTTGTACTATTGCTACGAGTAGGTGAAACATCACAAAATCCCAAAAATGTGTTACGCTGGCAAAAGGTTAACAAAGCGCAAGTGAAAATTCTAATATTCCTAGGGGTAATAGATACTGGTAATCGCTACATATCAGGCCGGCTATATGATAGCTTGCCTCAAATAAGTGACATAAAAACGTAGCTAAGGAGCATGTAATAGGTGAATAAAAAAGTAAAATAAATATTTGACGTAATCGTAATATCTTATTTGTTGTTGATGATATGATACAAAATAAAATATGGGTTGACGACAAACCTCGACAAAAGCTATTATAGTGAATATATATTTTTCTTATACATTTTTAAGCACCACTGGCATAGGGCAGGAGCGTGGTGGTGTTATTTTTCAAGAGAACTTTATTGAAAACTACAGTCACACCTCCCTTCTGAGCGATGTCTATAAACTGTTTTCAAGGGTTATCACGTATCGTCTTGCAAGCAGGTTTGATGACTTCCAGCCTCCCGAATAAGCCGGTTTTAGAAAAGGCTTCTCAACCATAGACCACATACGCATTTGTACGCTAGGTTATACAAAATACCGAAGAGTATAAGCCACTATGCTTAGCATTTGTGGGCTATGGGCTTTCGATTCGATCGAGACTTGGGCTGTGCAGTTATATTGAAGTGTTGAGGAGTGTACATAAAAACGTGACCATGTCAATCCGACTACAGGACCGGAGAACGAAACATATCCAATTGCAGAGAGGAGTGAGACAGGGAGGGTTGTGTCTCCGAAATTGTTCGCTGCGTTGGTACATGTTTTTATGCTAATGAACTGGAAATGATACGGCATCAACATCAAGCGAAATCGCTAAAGAACTTGAACACAATGCTCGAAGATCTCGACAGAGCATCCTAACGACTGGGTCTAAAAATGCAAAAAATTAACATGGTGCAAAACGTAGATTATGTCGTGTGTACACGTTGTACCGACTCCAGTTGGGAGCTCGGCCAGTAATTGCTATATAAGAGTCCAGCTAGTTAGGTCCAACCACGAGAAATAAGTCTCCGTCGAATTCAACTCGGATGGGCAGCGCTTAGGAAACTTTGAAAGAAATTGTCGTCCAAAACAACTCAATGTTTCAAGCAGAAAGTCTTCGATCAGTGCGTATTACCAGTGATGACTTACGGCACAGAAACGTTGTCCCTTACTATGGGCCTCATGCGGAAAGTCAAAGTTGCACAGCGTCCGATGGAAAGAGTCATGCTCGGAGTTTCTCTGCGAAATAGTTTCAAAAATCATCCGTAACAGAACTGAAGTTACCGACGTAGCTCTAAGGATCAGCAAGCTGGAGTAGCAGTGGGCAAGCCACATAGCTCGGAGAAATGAGGCAGAAAGGTTCTCGAAAGATTACCGCGAACCGAAAAACGCAGCGTAGGACGACACCCCACTCGATGGACCGACGATCGTCAATGGATGCAAGCGGAACAAGACCGATCTCTGTGTAAATCGTAGTGGGAGCCCTATATTCAGCAGTCGACGTCCTGCGGCTGAATTTATGAAATATGATGAATATGAAATTATGATGATGACAGGTAATAATATCATCACCATCATCTCAGCCTCTATTCGTCCACTGCTGAATATAGGCCTCCCCTCTAGAGATGGGGTTTTTGCCATAGTAATAGAATACGCAGGGGATGCTGCTGCCCATCGCCTAGATATTTCCCTTAGTCGCCTTTTATGATACCCACGGGTTGAGATGGGATAGCGTATTTTTACGCTGAGGCCACACGGCATTAATATAATAATAGAATGCAACTTTTTAATAAATTTGGAGATTTTCGATAAGGCGCATATTTCATGTCTCCCTATTGAAGTTCGCATATTTCAGTGAAAACGCTTTTTGACTGTCAATTACGAGATTAAGGTAGATTAAGACCATCACATACTAAGCCTGGCGCATTGTATATCTGTTTCGTCATTCTTTCATCCTGCATTATTTTTACATGTCCTAACCTACAGAGCATGCCTTTTCTTACACCAACACTCTCTTTCAGATTAACTCCCTTTCTTATGCCATCATTACGAACGCGATCATCTCGGTTATCTACTTGTTAATGCATAAAAAACAATATCGAATAACTCCCCACTAACAGAGGATTACAGACCTACAAATACACAATAACACATTTTGACAAATTCCCGACAAGCTTGGTAGAGGTAGGCTTTACTGTATGTGTTAATATAACAAGAAAAATTTATGTTATTGAATTATCGCTAGTAGATCCACCTACAGATATTCTTCTTCTGTGTACATAATATACTCATACTTCTGTAAGACACAATTCCCTTCAATCAAAGGAGTTACAAATATACGTACTTTACCAATCCGTACAACAGCCTGCTCTATCTAGAATTGGCGTAGGCCATTATTTTCATTTCGTTCACAGGCCACTGACTTACCTTAATGTTCTTCGTTTATCCACATCATCTTCGCACTTTTTCAAGACCTCCAAAACTTGACAGAAATAATTCCATCAATGGAAATTGAAGCTAACTGATAAAATATAAAAAATATATATTTGTCTTTTTCATCGATAGTACAATACGGTTTTATGATTAATAATAATACGATAATGTTGTTGTTGTTCTTGATAAATAAATTTAGGGACAAAAAAAACTGAGTCTATTGACATTTTACCTATTGACATCTTACAAAGAACTCTTCGCCTATTTATATGTAGGCATAATAGTATGTATAAATGCTATATAAAAAGATAAAAGAGTTCAAGACCTCTTTTTTACTTGTGTTCATTATAATTTTTTTTAAACTATTGATTAGCTTTAGTCTTTATTAAAAAGATTTTAGAAACAAACTAGAAAAAAAAAAACAGTTGGAAACATGCAAATTCGTATATTATATTTTCGTTAAATTTTTCATAATTTCTACTATTGGAACGTGTACTAGATTTTGTAAAACTACTGAGGTAGATTAGCATATCCAGCTTCATCCGCTTTAAAAATAGTAGATCAGTTCCATTAGCGATTCTGTAGCAAATTGAGCTCAACAATTAGTTTATGCATACGGGATTGTACATACATACACAGGCAATAAGGTATGCGCCCGCACGAGTAGCCATTTTCTCAAAAGAACACGTTGTGTTGCCAAGGGCTTCACTGAGTCACGAACAAACAAGATAGTTAACTGTTAACCATTGAGAAACACTCGTGGCCACCGCTAATCGGGATCTCTTACAAAGGTAGGTCGGTAGAGATCCCTTACAAAGATAAGCTTGCCTTTGTATAAATTAAATTTGTAGTGTGTTCTCTTTATATATTTATTTATGCACAATTAAATCCTACAAACAAGCTCTAACCTAATAATTAATACGCTGTCATCTGGAATTGTATTTCATTACTATAATGAAATCTACATACAAGTGAAATATAACGCTGTACGCAATGATAATAATTATTCAATTACCAAATATTTTATGAAATAAACCAAATAGTTTTATAAAACAAAACCGATTTGTTTGGAGACATACAGGATATGAAATATTTAATTGAATTACGTACTATTGGCCTGACCAATTGAACTGAGAACTGAGAAAAACTTATCCTTTATGAATTAACTAGGTCGAAATACAGTATTTTAGAGTTACATGTCTAATAATAAAGGTATTTTCGGGAACACCGTTCCTATATGAAATCTATATGTTTGCCTGTGTGTGCGTTTTTTTCGAATATTCGAATTTTGACTTCACGGATTCAGCATAAAAAAGTAGAATAGAAATGTTCAGGAACACCGTACCTATCTCTTAAGGAACATGGTCAAAATCGATGACAAATAAAAAAAAAATTGAATTGTTATATAAATGACGAGCCAGGTGTTCCTTTGGCAATGCAAGCTTGCGCATTCTCAACTGGTTTTTATTTCGTTATTTGTATATTAATGTTTTTTTTATGCAATGTCGGGAGGTAAACAAGTACACAGATCATATGATGTGAAGTGACTACGGACCATAGCCCATGAAGGCCTGTATCTAATTCAAAGTGTATCGCTTGCGCGTTGCTTTTCTCGCTGCTAGTCAGCAACTCCTGAGGAGCTTAACAGTAAGCTCCTGAAGAGTTATTGGCTAACCTTAAGAAATCCTGTAAACTACTGAGAATAACAATTTGAGCTATGTCTTAACCGTGCCAATAGTAGAAAACAAAATAAGGTTTCTACGTTTTTAAAAAACAACAAATCCGTTCTTACACACTTAGTACCCCACCGGTTGCGTACTGAGTAGTTTCAGAGGAGTTTTATTTTGAGAACTTTTAAATTGTGGAATAAACTTCCTTCCAAGGTTTTCTTATAACCTCGGAAGTAACCTGGAGTTTATTCTAGAGTCTACAGCGTGTGGTTTTTCAAAAAAGTCGTGAAGACATCTTTAAAAGTTCGGCATCGCACCTGGAATTACGACGCACTATGTTGACCATTAGCCAGATTGTGTGGTTTTAAGTATAAGTAGGTATTTTTAAGTAAATCAAGAAGAAGATTATATATTTCCAGATGTTGTGAATAATTCCCAAACATCATTTTATTCCATCCTTGTTGTACAACTAATTTGTAGAGTTAATGATAGATTCTAGCTTTGTAGGAGTATCGGCATTGATCCACATGGGAGTAGTTCGATCTTCCTCAAACGTGAGCAGAATAATAAATAAAAGTGTCACAGGTATTCGATGTAGAAGCAATTCATTCTATTTTCACAAATACCTGCATTGTAATCCTACAGCAATACATTTTTCCGCAGGTGGCGAGTGGTTGGTGGTCGGTTTAACGACTAAACTCCTATTGTCGGCGTGGCCTTCAATGGATTACTGCGTTTCTACGCTGCCCCTACACTTTTTGCAACAGAGATTTTCAGCCATGGATCAAATTCTTTGTGCCTTTTGTAGCTTTTAGTAGTGTAATAAAAGTGTCGTGTAGATACATAATATATACACATTTAAACAATGTATCTTTACAGAAGAGTTTGTGGTTATCTTTAGAAGATATCTCATTTCTTCTAAATGAGCCCTAAAAGTATAATGTATAATATAATGTATGTATGTACCTAGTCCGGCCATAAGTTTTGTGACAAATGAATTATTTTTTTATGAAGTAATGTAATCTTGATAAAATTTATATGCACATGTTTGTGGAAATCTCAACAAAAAATAAAAAACTGATTCTATTCAAAATGACAACCTTTGGCTTTGATGTGTATCTATGGATTTATGCACTTTCATGGGAAATTTAGCCACTGCTTGCTCCAGGGATTTTTTAAGAGACACAATGTCAGCGTGTCGTTTCGAGCAGACCATGTCCTCTGAATGTGATCATAATTTGTAGTCTAAGGGGTTCAGATCTGGGCTAGACGAGGGCCAATCTAATAAAGTCCGGAATGTTGGTTTCGAGTCAGGCTTGGGTAGTTCGTGCCTTGTGACCAGGTGCAGAGTCCAGCTGAAAAGTCCATGGTACGTTTTTAAAAAGTGTATTGCTGAGAGGTTTCACAATACGATCCAAGACAGTATCTTGATACAGTTTGGCTGAAGTCTTTACTCCTTTTTCACAAAAATGAAGCTTCTTACTCAAGAACTTACTTACATCGTAAAAAAGCAATAACTTAAAGAAACGTAACAAAATATCGCTGTGGTAGACATACGCGCAGCTACCATTCTAAATCGAGGAACGAAACGAGTGTGTAAACAGTGGGGCTATGACTTGCATCGACTCCTCGCGTTAGTCAAAGAACCTATACTCGAATGTGAGTCTGGCGACTGGTCGCGCATGTAGTGTATTTGTTCGGGATTTTTGCTTATTTTCTACCAGGAGTATGTTTAATAATACAGTTACGTACATTACTCTTTGTCTCTGTACTATGGTAATGGCAGCACCTCAGCCTCTGTATAATCAAAGATAGGCACTCGCATTGTTTTTCGTCTAACTTCGGCCGCCAGACTGCTACGGCTCACATCGTGGCTACCTCTAGTTACATCGAAGACTGATGGTCCTTCATAGCTCTAGATTTATACGTAAATAATTTCACATCACCTTTTCGGCTTTTGTGTCCACGACTGGTATTTAATCAGTAAGAGTCTAACATAACCTACGCCGGTGGAAACGAATTCATCACGTGATAACACACTTAAAGGTAAATATGGAGCAATGAGTATAATTTCAATGGTTAAATAAATTGGTACCCATCCATACACCTGCCATAACCACAAAAAGTAGCATTGTCACTTTCTGGTTGGGCCACCGTCACTTATTTGAATTCTGATTATAAAAAAAAAGTCGCTAATTAGTCGATATTAATGACACCAGACGTTGCCAGTCCGCACTTTAAAAATTCGTAGCATAATGAAGTGATCTTACCAGACCAGTCCGGTCACTTTGTAACTAGACTACATCGATATCTCGAAAACAATTAGTTTATATCAAGACTACATTACCTACCAATGTTCTGTATTATTATGTTAGTTATTTTTGATGTGGTTATCTGTCAGGTAAAGGTTTACTTTATTTTTAAAGTATATTTTTACGAATTTATGTAACTTGAGATAAATACGCTTTTCCGCTCAGACTTCATGTACACCTCCTTTCGGCATCTATTCAACTCTGGAATGTGCTACTAGTAACTATTAAGAAATCGTGCAGCAAATTTGTATTTAAAATGAAGGTACACCTATTTCGTTTTGGAAACTCGGCAAGATCATCATCATTATTTATATATTTCTGTTTATTTTAATATTAGTTGTAATATTTATGTCTAATACGTGTATGTATCGTATAATTTATATATATTATTGAAATGTATATATATATATATATATATATATACATATATATATTATTAAATAGATATATATATATATATCTATTTAATGTAACTAGTCTGCCCATTAATGCTATTACAACTTTTATTTTTTTCAACTTTTTAATTATTTTGAATTTAAACGCGTTTAAAAACTACTTTCGATTTCCCGCTATTTTATATATTTTTTTTATCAAATTACAATATGGAATGGGGTGTTAAAGAAAATGGGATTGGAGTGGAGAGACCTTGCACAAAGTGGGTATGGAGCAGTCGGTTATATTCAAGATACTTTAAACGCTTGGTATCTACCGTAATCATATATCGTACTATCGACAGATATACCAGCACTTCCTCTGTTGAGGACAATAAAAGATCGGGGCGGCCGCGTGCTGTTAGAACTACAAAGGCTGTTAATGTTATTACAGCCAAAATTCGCCGAAACCCCATTAGGAAACAAAATATTTTATCACGAGAAATAAAGATTCCCTCTAGAACTCTGCCGTGTATAATAAAACAAGATCTCAAGCTCAACACTTATCATCGATATACAGGACATGCCCTAATTCAATCCATACAATTGAAGATATTGGATCGATCAAAATGCCTTCTGTCCCAATACACATGTAAAAGGCATAGAAATATCCTCTTTATTGATGAAAAAAAATTCACGGTTGAAGAGGACGACAACAAGTAATGACAGAGTGTTTACACACAGTTCTTAAGAAACTGCCCAAGTGGTTGGAAAGGTACAACGTGGTCATCATTCTGCATCTTTTAATGGTTTGGTGGGGGGTGTATTATCAAGGAGTCACAAAACTTCATTTTTGTGAAAAAGGAGTGAAGACTTTAGCCAAAGCGTATCAAGAGACTGTCTTGGATCGTCTCGAATATAAACGTCTCAGCAATACACTTTTTAAAAATGTACTCTGGACTTTCCAGTAGGTCTCTGTACCTAGTACAAGGCACGAACTACACAAGCCTGGCTCGAAACCAACACTCCGGAGTTTATAACAGCTGAGACTGGCCCTCGTCCAGATCTGAACCCCTTAGACTACAACTAATAGTCAGTTTAGAGGACATGTCCTGCTAGAAACGAGACGCCGAGCAAGCAGTGCCTAAATTTTCCACGGAACCAGTGCGTAAATCTATAGATTCGTGCCCAGACAGATTACAAGCCTGTATCAAAGAAGACCTATGTCTATACCTATGTATTTCGAATAGAACCATTTTTTTATTTTTTGCTGAGACTTCCATAAATATGTACATATAGGTTTTAATAAAATTACATTACTTCATAAAAAATAAATGCATATTCATTTGTAACAGACCTTATTGCCAGACTATGTGTATAGGCGCAATCGTGATTCTCTGCACTCTCAAAGGTCGACTGGTGGAGAATGCAACTAGCATTAATCCGCCTATTGTATAAAATGCAAAGTGGTCAATAAAGTTTTAAAGAAATAAAAAATAAATAAATAGTAAGCTTTAACAGCTTAGTGAAGATTTTTGTTAGAGTCATGTGTCTAAAAATCCTCTTTCTTGTCCGCATTATTGTGATGCGCAACTACGGAAGAAACTGCGATACGCACTTGGATGGTTTTCGAAACATTCTGAAGATAACTTTGCCTGGCACATATTTAACAGTTTGACTTGTACAGCTAATTTACAGTCATCCTTTACAAATATTAGGGTTCCGTACGCAAAGGGTAAAACGGAACCCTATTACTGAGGCTCCGCTGTCCGTCCGTCCGTCCGTCCGTCCGTCCGTCTGTCACCAGGCTGTATCTCATGAACCGTGATAGTTAGACAGTTGAAATTTTCACAGATGATGTATTTCTATTGCCGCTATAACAACAAATACTAAAAAATAGAATAAAATAAATATTTAAGGGGGCTCCCATACAATAAACGTGATTTTTTCGCCGTTTTTATAGATAATGGTACGGAACCCTTCGTGCGCGAGTCCGACTCGCACTTGGCCGATTTTTGTGTTTATAATATTCCTATTTTTTCAAAGCATTCATATTATTGAAAATATTTTCATGAATCCGTATTTAGGTTCAGGAAACACATATTGCAGTGAAATAAAATCCCTGCGAACTAAAAACTTTTAGTACGAAGCGAAGCGTATTTTTTTTTGTTCATTTTAGAATGCATGTAATACTCTCTGATTAAGTTCGAAGTGTAGGAAATGTAAAAATATGTATTCACACGATACTGTACCTACCCGTATTTTACACCCAACGCATGGTCGCCGAGCCGGCGCAATCCTTTGAATTGAAATAGGGGGCCATATTCATGGCAATTAAATGCGGCTTTTCATCTTTTTACATTCAATCCATCAGCGTTTGCTGTTTAGTTTGTATTTTTAATAAAATTTTGGATATGACTACAACATTTTTTATGGATTTGTAAAAGTATTATTGTCAACATTGGTTCGGTACTAGGTACCTACTTAACTTTATTATCTTCTAAATGTATTACTTTGAGTAGAAGCAGATAATATATAATAAATAATACTACTACTTAACAATACTCAGATAACCAAGTGCTATACGTCTTAAACGGAACACGATTCAGATCGGGTATTGGTTCCAAAAATAGACGGCGTACTAGATTCATAATAATCTCTTCAGTCCCATTGGTACGATTCCTTGACCTTCTGGATTCCTTCATCGGCTTTACTAACATAATCCGCTAATTAAATTTAATAATAATTCCAAATGTTTTAATAGTTTTTGGAAATGCCAGTTCCTGGCAAAATGATTTTTTATACCATTCCTGCATCACAGGGATGGAAAAAAATGACTGCGGCATGTGGCCTGACTTATCTGAGAATCTTGTTAAGTCGATGTGTTAAACTAGACGTATAAAGTACAGAGAATTAGGCGAATAATAGATTCACGTATTTCTTTTCCTCAACTTTGGAGATCTGTTGACCATACTAATTTAATTCCTTGGAAAACAAAACACTATGATGTAGTTATTACGTTAGTCTTTTTGAACGTAGAAACTTACCTCGTGTCTATGCAATATCTACTTAGCTCTGCTCGAGCGAAGAAACAAGTGAGATGTGCGGAAAAAGAAGGACCTAGTCACGCAGGAACTTACCCCGTTGAGTCGATCAAAATTAAGCGATACCTCAAGAAGTCTCTATCGTGAGCACCTAGTTCACTAACCTAGCATTGCATACCAGTCGCTACTATTTATCAATATGATATACATTATGACGGTGAATAATATAATGGTGGTTTTAGGTAACAAACAAAAGCTTCCATATATTTTAATACAATTTATACATACATAGCTTACAGAACATTTATTTTGTGATAATTACATCCCTTTGTAGACATAGAATAGGTCTAATGTATCTAAGCAAGTCTACTGTGAAAGATAAGTAATTAATATTTATTACTGAATCCACCTTGCAGTCGCGTCTAGTTACGAAGAAGTTGCAGTATGTGTGATGAATTATCCCCGTCTTTGGTATCCCGACAAAAAATATATATTATCATTTAGATAATAACAACGTGTGGCGAGGGAAAGCAATATATTTTATGCTACACGTGAATACTACATATACAGTCATTAGTAGTGAAACGTAGGAACGTAGAGGTAGAATTCTAGAAAAAAAATATGTTTCAAATCATTTTATTACAATCATTCACAATGTACTTGAATGTATTAGCATAATAGCAAGAGAATGGAAAATTATACTTGAGATGAGGTGGGTGATTTATTAGGTAACTACTAGCAATGTAGAAGGAGATATAGGACAAATGGAATATACAACTTTTAATTTTTAAATTCGGAAAACTTTAAATTTCCTTTTGAAGTTGAAGATTAAATATTCAAGAAATCTATTTTTTTTCAATAGCACTATCAACCGTTGCTGTAAACTACGGAATATTGTTATTCATTAGAAGATGCAAAATTTTGGGATATTACTTGATATATGACGTAATTTTAATTAATATTTAGTACAACACAGTAGAGAGAGTAACATAAAGCAGACAATTCAACATTAAAAGTCACTAACGCTCTTAAATTCATAGACCCTGCTCTTCGTAGATAATTGTCGTGTATTAAATAGCCAAAGCGACAGCATGCAGCCCTATTTGCTAACTACGAGTAATATCAAATTAAGGCGGCAAGCTGCCATCCAAACTTTCACACGAATGTTGTATAACCGTCATACATCAATTGAACATTACGGTACCGCCAAATCCGTATAATTGTTCCAGAAGTTCTTTCGCAGAATCCAGAGTCCATTAGCACTGTAGTTGCTTCGAGAGGAGTATATCCTCTTCATGAAATTTACAAGCAGATGCCCCCTTTGGTTTCGTTGTCTGAATCCAAATTGCTCTGCTTTCAACTCACCGTTCTGTTTTTGAATTGAAGTCTCCCATCAGCAATGTGTAGTGAGTTTTAGAGGTATGTATGGCTTTGGAGATGTTGTTATAGCCTCGTCATCATCGGGATGTGTCATAGTAGGCGCGTATGACCTGTATGATTTTCAACTATTCGTTTGGTAATTCTGGGTATAAGGTACGAGTACATAACCCTCGCTGACACAGCTCCGATGTTTAGTACATTGCTGATGAGCGGCTTACGAACGACTAACCCAACACTACCTGGGATGCATATTGGGACGGATTGTTGTTCTCCTGTAAGCAAAACAAGTCGCTGGATTTAAGGATTAAATATCCTCCTTCTGTCTTTGGACTTCGAACAGTCCTATTATATCTCAAAGCAACTAGGTTAGTTCCTTTTCCAGCTCTATGATCTTCTCATCGGTCCTCATTGTACGCGTCTTGTAAATCGCTAGAGCCAGCCCATTGCATTGGTAGCCACGGTGTTGGAGCCGAGGATTCTTAGCATCCCCTGTCCCCCTGATACTCTGACCGCTACCGGGGCCAAGGGCCAGAAATGACGAAGAAGAAATGCCGAAAGAATTTTGCCTATTTCTTTTTCAAATAGTAATTTAGATATTGCAGTAAATTTATGTCAGCATATCTGTACAATAATAATAAACAAGTAGTAAAATGAAATATACTCGTGGTTTGTGTTGAGTCATTTCCAAACGTCATAATAGGCCTTTTTGCAAAGATTATTTGTGATGTGTATTTTGAAGATATTCTAAAATTATATATTTACATAAGTTTTTTAGACAATTTACTAATGGCATAAATAACTCATTCCTGCTTTTGATGTAAGATCTCATAGAATACTGAAGACGATTTTATACCTTACTTATTTTCGTAAACATATTTAGAGGTAAATTTGAGAATATTTATTATTTTTAACAGTTGTAACTAAATGTTCCCTAAAGTCATATAAATAGAGCCGATCGTATCATATTTTTTTTTGTAATGTCAAGTTGTTCCCTATAACAAAATAGCATGTGACATAAAGTCTTCATCGGGCACTAACAGTTTGAATAGATACGAGTATATGTCGTAATCGGAACGCTTCATATAAATAGAGCCGATCGTATCATAATTTCCTTTTTAATGTCAAGTAGTTCCCTATAACAAAATAGCATGTGACATAAAGTCTTCATCGGGCACTAACAGTTTGAATAGATATATGTATGTCGTGATCGGAGCGCGGGAAGAGGCCTATAAATAAAAATTCAAGATCTCAGCACACCTTTTCTTTTGTTGTATGGCTTCGATTGGTAGTGAATGTCGTAAATTTCTAACGTAATCAGAGACGACATGACAACGTGAGTAAGTCTAGCAAGGTGAGTTGTGAATTGCCTGAAAGTTAATAGAGGGTTTTTTTTATTGTACCTATTAACATAAGAATTATAAGCATATATAATAGGATATAAGCAAGAAGTATGTCTATTAAAAATAACCGTTTGATTTTGCTGCAGGGAGTCTGCGGTTGAGACCAAAGTTCTGCAAAATGGCGAAGTTTTGAATAGTGGTATGAAATTTAAGAAGCGGGGTGTAGTATTATGAAATTGTTTGAAGTCTGGAAAAAAATCCTGTAGTCGTAAAGAGTGTTGAATGGACCAAAAGTAACTAGTAGACGTTGCATATTTCCATTAAGCGAGCCCCGTGGTGTGGATCTCAAGGCCAACTCATCCATACCAGATACTCAGAGAATCAGATGACCTAGATTTTGCATCATTGTAGTAGAAGAGCATAGTTTTGGAAGCCAGTACCAATAAATTTATTATATTCTTTTTAATAATATTATTCATGTTTCTACAATTGTTTACTTTTGTAAATATACTATATATGTCATAATTTTTTTTTATCATCACATTTATCTTACATTTTAGTGCACCTTTCACATTACTTATGCCTATACAATGCATCTATTTCTATAATGTTTTACTGAAAACTATGAACTAAATTAAAAAGATATTGTAATCTACTCCTGTCCATTTTATAAAATTATTATAGTTTCATCTATGACGTTTATAAAACCTGAAACAGGAAAGAATTGATTATGTTTGACTGATATTCATAATTTCTTGTGAACCCGTGTTGTGAGAAAATAAAATGTCAAAAGATCATAGTAGAAAATGTAGAGACTGTAACACATATTAGATTTAAAAAAATAGGATAAAAATAAAATTAATTACACATATTTTTGGTTATCTGGTCCACGAAGAAGTTTCAAAAATACGTTGTCGTGCCAATGCATGTCGTGAAATTGCAACATGACACATCTCAGGAATATATGAAACGATAATATTTTGAAAATTTTAGTATTAATTAAGCATTAAAAGATCATTATATTTTTTTTAGAAGACCCCTACCGATGATCGGGTAATGCGAAATCTGTCTGTGTAAATTGAATTGATTGTATAGATTTATTGATATATATATTTGGTTACTCTGATAATTCGATTCAATCGTATAATTACTGCACACAAACTACACAGAAACACCTGGTTTTGGATGGGGTATGATCATTGTGGTTATTTATAATAAATCGCAACTATATACTTCTCATTGAATTAAACAATTTTTAACGGAAGTATCGCGTATTTTATTTATTTTGTTGAACCTGACGTTTCGAACGCTTTGCAGCGTCCGTGGTCGCAGGAAGACTAAGGTGGTATTTGTCTTACATTAGTTATTCAATTATTACATCTACCGACATGGATGGATTAATTATATATGTTCCGATTCACACAAAAATCGCCCAAATAAATTGTTTAATTTATTAGTCTTCTACTTAGAAATGAAAACTATTTAGGCAATGAATCTTGAATATAACAACTATACTTATAGAGTCACCATTTACCAACTTTAGCATAAAGATATGTGTGTTTGTCCCATGTTTATTTATTCCTTACCAACACTGCAAAGAACACGATAGTGTATGGTTACAATAAGATTTTATTCATTCATTAGCACATCAACTTTTATTAGTCGTTTAAAGGTCACAGTACTGTATGTGCTACTTAGCGTATTATTAGTAGATTTAGAATTACAGTACCTACTTCTCTTCCATGTATATAAAAAACATGATCCCAAACTTTCGTACACACGGTACTGATATAATAATTATATTGTTCAACTGTATTGACGAGGTGCTTAAATATCACTTCTATATAAATAGCAATAAAGGTGGGAGATTTCCTCAGAGAGGTGACATTTATACTCCTTTCAATCGGTGGGGAATAAACTGAATAAAAATAGAAGTGCGTCATGCATTGCATAATTTTTAACAGGGCATGGAAAGTTTAATGTGAAACTCTTCTCATTTAAACTTGTAACTTGAATTGAATAAGATATTTATTTCTTTGGTGCGGTGTAGGCGATATTGGAATGTCACGTTCACGTTGTATAACATTCAGCCGGATCAGGCCGGTAAAATTTTTAATTGTAGTATATATAAATGAGAACATTAATTATGTAGTAGTAGCAGTACGTTCAAATATGTATGCGTAGAATACAATATCGTACGATATACATTAAAAAATATTCGATATCAAACATCTTTAAGTTTGAAATGTCACTACCGTATAGGTTGAAATATTGTAGGTTATTAACGCAGGTTACATGATTCATAGTATGGTGTTCATAAAGTGTAATATCTTTGTTTTGCAATTTTAATTAGTACCTATCTATCTATCTATAACTTTATGCCAAATCCCTTGCGGGATAGGCAGAGAGTACCGAGCGCCACATGACTCTATCCTAACACACCTTTTGCCCAATTTGCTCATGGTAGGTAAGTTTTGGGCTTCCTCGGCTCCTATATTCTTCCACTTTCTTCTTGTATTCTTTCTATATGTCCGAACCAACGGAGCATGGCTCTTTCGTATTTCTCATTTTAACTTTAGTTAGTACCTAAGTAATTATGTATATGTTATTTCGTGTCTAAATTTAAGCACGTACTAAGTACTGTATGTATGTAATTAGTGTATAGTCTACTATTAAGCAAAATAAATGCGCCTTCATTTAATAAGGCTAGAGTATATTTTCGTGTAGAGTAAACAATTTTCGCAAAGTTTTCGCAATTTTCTTACACTTCTTATTTAGGAAACATTCTTTCTAGTTTTGTTTTCAGAAAATAGGTACAATAAAGTCTTTATTTGTGTCTCCTGTATCTAATACTCTACACATGAGTAGCATGTGTTGTTGTTTATAGTTTTCCAGCTAGGTTAATACGATCGGAATGGAAAACGTTCTTAAACTTTTTATTTTATGGCTACTGCGAGGACAAACGATAATTCTGAAAATATCTACTAACTTCTTTTCGTAGCAATTTATACGGCAATGGTAGTATCGGCCAGATAAGCTTAAACTTTATCGTCAATTAAATTGAGGCTGTTCCAATTTTAAAGTTACCTGTCCTCAACGCTGCTTCTGATAGCGGAAAGTGTAAACGGAGAGAATATGACGTAGGTTCTTAGCGACTAGTATCATGACGCCTCGTGGTCTCAAAACTTATATATACTAGATTTGGTCACAAAGAAATGTGACAAACTTTTAATTATATCTCTTTTGGAGGGTTATAAACCGCCATTACAATTTAGAACTCATGTATTTCTATACAATATCCCAAGGAGCAACATGCATAGAGCTTACAGTTACAGTAGCTTTTCCTCGGGAGGTCACAGATAATCTTACTCACTAGAAAAATCACAATAACCCTCCACTGAGGTCTTATTTGGCTGCGGTCTTCTTTGTGGTGAAGATTTTTTTTTAATGACATAACCATAGCTTATGCACAACTTATGCATGATACAGCTATTGTTAAATACATTTATTGCGCGTGCTAAACCTCAAGTAAGCAAAATACACAAATTAAATAAATGCGAAATTATATATATGCAGTCAAAGCTCTTGTCACATAAAGTTTTACTTTTAATTCATGGTTTTAGAGTTTCATATCGAAATGTGTAAATAATTTTCAGCGATTTCATTAGTTCAGTAAGAAATCTTCAAATTTTCAAATTACTGAGTAGAAACGTGACGGTGACCATGAATATGTCGTAGAAAATTGAGGTAACGTGGCTGCAATATCTAATACTCTCACGCCTGGAGCTTTATACAAAGCGGAAGCACTCACTTTTTGGGTCTCCCTCACCCTTAGCCATTTAATTTAACCTATGTCTCTGACGCCCGGCCTCGAAATCTGAATCACAGTGTTTGTGATACCAATACTATACTCGTGCCACAAATACTGACATTAGTAAATTTTGTGAATACTACCAGAATCGCTGTAATTTGACGTTCTGTAGTCTCCGGAATCAGAACAGACATTAGTGATGGCCACTTTGTAATGGTTTGTTGGTGTGGTACTAGATATGTGCAAAAGCTGGAACTGAATTAAAATTCAGTTCAAATGAACTAATTTGGTGCAAGGCGGATCGATTGAACGCTTCGGCGTATGACTTATATGTATATATTCGTAACATACTTAAACTCGCATATCATTTTACTTCATGCTAATGTTCAGTGAATTTTGCATCATCATTGCTCGGAAACTATAATTCTTATCAATATTATACAAAGTAATTCATTCAAATATGCAGACATGATTCTATTCACATTAGTTATCAGTTTCGATAGTTAAAAAACCTAAAATCAAGGAAATACTTATTGAATTTAACGATTTCAAATTTTCTGATATCTTAAACGGATGATTGTACGTCTAATAATACACAATTCAGCAAAATCGTTGTAAAATATTTATTATCACTACCAAGGATAATAATGTGTAATCATATTGAAAATAAGAAGAAGTCGAACAAATTTAATCGATTACTTTGACGTATCACTCTGTTCATTAAGTCGATAGTCATAAACTATAATCGCGTTACGATAAGCCATTGCTGCAGCAAATGATAATTCATAGTGAATTATCTCTTTGTACCAGAATTTAACCTTAATCGTGTTTTGCACATTTCATTGCACACGCTGCTGAATTTGGTTACAGTTCGTATCGTTGTATGTAGTAAGGCATAATCCAATGGACCTGAGTTATTGTAATAATGCAATAATCATATTTTAGGAACAATAATAAGTATAGATAGTGATAATTTAATACCACTGAGACGGTATTAAATTATCACTATTTCTTAAAAAATGTAGTAACGAATGACCATTACACTAATCTATATATTATAAGATAGAGAGTATATATTGACAGAGTCTGTATAATTATGTTAATATATAAGGATAATCTCGTCTCTGGGCATTTATTCTCTGTGACTAACACAATTAAATGTAGGGTAGTGATCACGTCAGCCGAACACCAATCAGCCAGTCTATTTCTCTGCTCGCTTGATTTGGTTATTGGCGACAATGGGTTTACTGCCGACGGCGAACTAACAACGTTAAACGATAAAAGTCGACAGCGAAATAGAATTCTAAACGAGATGAGCGTTTTTCACTGTTTGCTTTTTTCGAGTCTATTTTATTTAAAGCAGAGAAAATGGGGTATAAATGGAACATTTTCTTTAAATGAAAGCAGTAGACAAGTGAGAGTTAGGCCTTGTGCCTTATGTAACTATCAGTATAGGTGCGTTATCCTATTACCACAAACATTAAGTTACCTTGTGTGAAAATTCAACTTAGTCAATTATTATTTTTCAAACCTTAAACTTCAAAATGTCACCAAGTTTTTTCCTTTAGAGTCTACGTTATAATAGGAACGTTCATTATTTTAAGAAAAAAGTGACAATAACAAAAAGATTCCTTACCAAAACGATATAAAAAAAAATCTCAAAACTTATTTAGTGAAAAATCTGAAATGATTCCGTTAACGAATAATTGTGAAAATATTACAGTAAAAATGAAATGTTGATTTTAACACACGTTTTGTAAAAACATTAAAAATCCTGAGCAGACTTGGTCCTAAGGTTGTCACTCCATTGAGGTGACAAGAACGAAGCGGAGATCCATTTTCATACATTTAGTACCCCAGTTTATTCGACTCAATACGTCAAAAGTATGAAAATATATTTCCGCTCCGCGCCTCTCTGTCGCAATGTCAGTCAGCCGCACTTTCTTTTGTACTTTTAATTAGAAGGAAGTTAATGAAGTTTAGTAATAGAAAATAATAGGCGTACTAATTTATTACAATTTGTTTGCATGAAAGCATATGAATCTATACTATCACGCTAATACTGTAAATTCGAATTTGTACACACTTTACTATATTCCATTAAACACCTGTACTGAACATAATAAGATTTTGTAGAACGCATATTTGGCGAAGAACATTTTAAGAGAGGTAGGATCCAGCGAGATGTCGTGCCATGCTCCACCTCCTCCGATCGTATATCTGTTTGGGGGGGGGCATTGGCATAACTTCTTGCTCTAAATATCCGTTTGGGGAAGCACCTACACCTTACAGAAGACCACAGCCAAAAGGATTGTTGTGTTATTGTGCGTAATGTCACCAGTTAACTGAGAAGTCGTTGTGCGGACAGCGGAAGGACCGGTAGATGACGAATCGCCACTAGCGCGGCAGGCTGGCGCGGCGGTTAGCGAAACCCGGTGAAACGGTTGATCGCTGGCCGCCCGCAGGTTAGTAGAGTTCCTGAACCCGGAGAATACTTAATCTCCGCCCCGGGAGGCTGAACCAGCCTGTGAAAAATCCCTGTTGCAGTGGTCGTGCCGGAGAAGAAGACCGGGGTGGACCCGGCTGCTGCAGCAGGGGGGGACCGGGGGCCCTTCCGCCCGCCGCACCAACAAACCGCATTACCCGCACGGTACTGTAGTGAAACATACCGCACTTTTGTCCTTCACTCTGTCTGTTCATCGACCTCTCATTTTCTTTACCTCATCCCACATAAGGACTAAGCAAAAAAATGGAAAAATCATTCCACAGCGGCCACCACAACGTATCGATCGTGTTCTATCAGAAGGTGATATCAGAAGCCTTAGAAAATGGCGAGCATGCAAGAGAAGGACAATTAATGTTAAAGAAGCGAGTGAGTTGTATAAGGATCGAGTCACTGGGTTCTTTCTGCCTCCCCGCAAGGGATTTGCCTTGAAGTTATAGATAGATACATAGATATTTATGTATCTACCTCTACCTCTTACGTGTGACTCCATCCTGACTCAAATCCCTTAAATCTCAACATCAAGTGCGAATCGGACTGGTGTCACTTCTTGGATCGCGCAGGATCATTTCACCTTTCGTTTAATAGTTACTTTTTTTTTTGTTATACTATGTCGGGAGGCATAATAGCATACGGCCCACCTGATGTAAAGCGGGTACCGTAGCCTATTAGCGCTTGAGATATATTAAGTATCACTCGCGCGATGCCTCCTCTACTGCTTACACAGCAACTCCTTGGGAGCTTACTGGTGACCTCACTCACACGCAGGAACACAACAACCCTCTAGGGAGTTGTTATTTGGCTGGTTTTCTGTGAGGTGGAGGTACTTCCCCAGACAGGCTGCTTTGATGCGCCCTACCTCTCTTAAAACACCCAGACCAAGACAAGCAGACATGTTCATGCACACAAATGTTAGCCTTGTGTGGGAATCGAACCCACGAGCGTTGGTGTCAAAGTCGCATCATTCACGACTGTGCCACCGAGCTCGTCCATTATTACATATTTGTACTTCGTAATTGTCGCTTTATATCATAATTCTTTTAATTATTATTGTATACAATTCTTATCCCCGAAGAATATATATTCTTCGAATGTAAGAATAGGTAGATATAATAACATAAAAAAAAAAATTGATCATTTATAAAGAGTACACATTTAAACATACACGGTTTTTTACACTATTATTATAGATACGGTACTTACCGCGGTTTGTTTTTTGCATTTCCCCATTATTTCGGGGAAGTTACGAACGCCATGGTTACGAGATGACCGATCCGATGACATTGATTAAGACGATTGTGTTACCAGACCAATGCACAGAAACGTCCACTTAACCTGAAATAGAGCTTTAGAAGCTCAGAATACTTTCCTGAAATTAAAATTCACAATCTTTTACTCAATTTTATGAAGAAATTACAATATTTTATAATATTCGAGTATTGATAAGTGATTCAACTTGGTACGTTTGTTGTATTTGTAACATTTTTACGTTACTCTCTTAAAGCATAATATAATAATTAAGAGAGGTAAGGGTCAAAGGAGCCCGTCTAGGGAAGTACCTCCACCTAATAGAAAACGGCAGCCAAATAACAACTCTATGTTAGGTTGCTGTGTTCTTGCGTGTGATTGAGGTTACCAGTAAGCTCCAAGGGGTTGCTGCGTTATCAGCAGAGGTGGTATCACGCGAGTTATACTTAATGTATTACAAGCGTTTATAGGGTACGGTAACCGCTTTACATCAGGGGGCCGTGTGCTTGTATGCGTCCCGACGTTGTATAAAAAATAATATTAATATAAATCTGTTACACACCCATGTGACAAAATGAAAACTTACCTTAGGTTTTTTTTTTTATTTATAAGAAACTCTATCAACATTAGATTGTAATTGAATTCCTATTTAAATAGTTCATTCCAAGTATAGTTTTACACGAATATATTTACTCAAAAAAAAGTTTAACCCAAAACCCTACTAAGACAAAAATACTCACTAAAAGGCACAAACAAGGTTAAACAATTAAATATATTTATACTACACATCCAATCTGCAGTTGAGCAGCGTGGTGGAGTATGCCCTTAACGCCTTTGGTTGAAGAGAGACTCATATCTATGAGTTAGAGTTGGTATAAATACATAGTTATTATTTTCACTATAGTATATAACTGTAGTATCTACATTACACTTACAGATTATAGTGAATATAATTGTAGTATTAGGTAAAAAACACATTTATATAATATGTAGATTTAAATAATTAAAACTAAATTTGAGACCACAATTCATTACTTGTACCCAAAAAATTAGAATTCCTTTATATATGAACAGACAGACGAGCAAGACAGCAATAGGATTCCATGTTCCAAGAAATTTATATCTCGTTGTATATAGTATGGTACGGAATATTCCAAATGAATGTTCGATTCATGTTTGATGCAATTTTTTAATACATTTTGTAACATACTGACAACTGTGATACAAGGCACTGAGTGATTTTGGTATTCACTATACAAATAATTATAATTAAAAATATTTACTGTTAGGATTCACATATTACGTCAATACATAACAATCAACCACATCATCCACATTGTAAAGAATATCATACATGTGATGTTTATTTCAGTCACGAAAATGAATCAAACATTATTATTAAAACTATTTCATTACACCTACACTATTCGAACATACGCCGCCGAATAAAGTTTTTACCACAAAGAATTTCGTAAATACCGCGTTCATTTACAACGATTGTAATACGTTTATCGCGGAGCAGAATTGGGCTGGCTGTTTATTCTTTGTCAATGAAACATTTTCCTTATCGTCCGATTTCTTATTAGATTGCTGTGGAGTTAGTTTCTTTTCA
Organism: Pyralis farinalis; assembly: GCA_947507595.1. Classification (NCBI taxonomy): domain Eukaryota; kingdom Metazoa; phylum Arthropoda; class Insecta; order Lepidoptera; family Pyralidae; genus Pyralis; species Pyralis farinalis. The sequence goes on from OX382266.1 coordinate 26,033,450, forward strand.
CAGGCAGACGGGCCCGTTCTTATTGTTGTTATTCAGTTACCGAAGGGAAGGCCACTGACGCGAGAAACAAAACTTGACTTGTTATGTCCTCGACGTTGTTTCGTTATTGTATTAACTCTCTTATATTATTATTATTATATCTGTGTATTTACAAAATACAGAGGATAAAAATAAAAGGGTCTTAGACGCGTGTGGGTATGAAAAGGTTTTTCAATATTTTATATTGTTGTTATACATAATTTCGCTTAATACCTATATACAATTCATGAGTGTTTTGGATTTTGCTTTTACGTTATGAAACATAACATTTATATTATTCTTGCATGAAAGATTGTCGCTTTTAAGACAAATATAGAAGTATATCTGATTATAATATATTCACTGAAAATAAAACTGGTTAACTACCTGCTTTATGCAGATGACGCGGTATTAATAGCAGAATCATCATCCGAACTGCAAATACTAGTCACAACAATGAAAGACGATTGTATGAAGAAAACCAAAATAATGGTATTTGAAAGTGAGACAACCAGAACGAACACTAGGATTACGGTTGATGATGTAGTGTTGGAGCAAGTGGATGAGTTTGTATATCTTGGAAGCGCTTTTAGAAGCGATGGAAGGTACACCGCTGATGTGGAGAGACGATTGAGTGCAGGGAATAGCGTGAATGGAGCGCTGGGTAAACTGTTTGGCAGCCGAAATAAGCCAGAAGGCAAAGCTCGCTGTACACAATGCGGTGTTAATCCCAACGCTAACTTATGGAAGTGAGAGCTGGGTATGGCAGAGAGAGCATAAAAGTAGAATTAATGCAGTCGAGATGCGAGCACTGCGAAAAATTTGTGGCATAACGCTTGCTGACCGCGTTCGAAATGATGACGTACGAAAGAGAGTTGGACTGAAAGAGAGCGTTGGTATTAAGATAAGAAAGGGCATGCTCCGTTGGTTCGGACATGTAGAAAGAATGCAAGGTGAAAGAATGACGATATAGATATACAATGCGAAAGTGGAAGGATATAGGAGCCGAGGAAGACCAAGACTGACCTACCATGACCAAATTGGTTGTGTTTTATCAGAAGGTGATATCAGGAGCTTTAGAAACCGGCGAGCGTGCATGAAAAGAGCTATGAATGTGAAAGAAGCGAGTGCAGTGTGTAAGGACCGCGTCTTATGGCGCTCGGTTCTCTCTGCCTACCCCGCAAGGAACCTGGCGTGAAGATATACATACATACATACACTGAAAACAGACATATATAAATTGTTGTCTTTAAACTAATTTTTCTGTAAGAAATTTATTTCCTTTCACCATTATTTTAATCGAATTTTAGTTTACTAAAAAATATTCAATGTAAGTCAGTAAATATGTACCCAGTAATAAATAGGCTTAAAAAATAAATGTGTTTAAGAGCAGTAATAACTAAATAGATAAAAAACCATTTTGCAACCAACATCAACCACTATCAAAGATTATTATTTTAAGAGTGGTAGGGCGCGTCAAAGCCCGACTGAAGTACCTTTATCCAACAGAAAATCGCAGCCAAATAACAATTAGCGGCAGTTAGCAGCAGAGGTGGCAACGCGCAAGCGATACGTAATATGTTGCAAGTGTTCATAGGCTATGGTAACCGCTTTACGTCAAATGGGCCGCGAAGTTATATAAAAAAAGAACTATTAACCTATTATTCGAATCATACTATGCCTAGTTCGAATCCTGGTGTGGGTATATACCATTAAATTCGTTAGATTTATGCATATATGTGTTATATAGGTGAAGGAAAACATCGTAAGGAAACCCGTATGTCTAAGAAATTATATTTCAAAAGATGCGTAACCTAAGAAAAGTCCGGTTTTCCCTCTAGGTTGTAGAGGTCTGATAGCAGTTCCTACATGTCAAAATCAGTATCTTTGCTAAATGCTTAGGCGTAGGTAGCGAATCGTGCTAATCACAATCAAGCCAAGACATACAGTGGCGGCTTTGCTAATTTGCGCCTTAAATGGCCCAAATCTTTTACACGTATTGAAGTACCACTTAGCTCTGTGTAGTTCCTTGTAGTTCCTAGTAGTTAAGTTCCTTGGTCATACTGATGACCTTCTCTTCAAGATGACTTTGAAACTGAATTTCGTTGCACATTAAAATCTCAATCGTCTTGGCGAATGTATGACACATGTTCTGGAATGGAGGAATTAGGATAAATGGAGAAATTGTGCAAAATTGTAACTCGGGTTTGAATTAAACCAAGTCTAACTGCCTCCAGTGGGATACTACAGCCAAAACAACATCAACCATGCATGCAATGTAAAACTATGAAAATCTCACTTTTAATGCCACTGCATAAGATGCTTGGGTGCCTAACATGATTTGACGTTGTCGGTACATGAAACAAATTCAAAAAGAATAGTTACCAAATATCATAGAGGTAGGGCGCATCAAAGCAGCCACTCTGGGGAAGTACCTCCTCCTCACAGAAAATCGTAGCCAAATAATAATTCCCTAGAAGGTTGTTGTGTTCCTGCGTGTGAGTGAGGTCACCAGTAAGCTCCCAAGGAGTTGCTATGTAAGCAGCAGAGGAGGCATCGCGCGAGTGATACTTAATATATCGCAAGCGTTGATAGGCTACGGTAACCGCTTTACATCAGGTGAGCCGTATGCTGTAATGCCATATAATTTTAGTTAATAATTATCGCCATTATTTCATTTTATTGAAATTTAATCTAAGATAAGAAGATAGACAGTAATTAACCTTTATTTACCGAGGCACTGTTAGTAGTGCCATCGGAGATTGTTCTTGCCTGTGACGCTGCCAGTAGTATCATGTCTCCATTTTTTTAGATGCTAAAACTCGTCAATAGCTACTCGTACTAACAAAAGAAAATGTACTGAACTGTTTTATTTTGATATAACTAACTCTAATTTATACTTACTTATAACTTTGATATGTAATTAGGCAAAGACAAAAGTTTCTCTTCTGATTGTCAATCGTATACCTTTTTATTAAATTTTTACTGACGATTTTTAGCATATAGACTTAGACATGCACACGTGAAATATAATTTTGCTTATGACACTGCCGGTAGATTCACAAGAAAGGAATCTGCTATGGCACTACTGTTAGTACTGTATAGTAGTGCCTCGGGAAATACAGGGTAAATACATGTAACAACTTTTATATATTCTTTGTTTGAATTTCACCAGACTTCTGACTCTGTCCTCGTAACATCATGAATACAGAGATCTGATAGCGCATTGAATCCAAAGTAATAACCTATAAATGTCTGCAACATAAGAAGCACCGCTCTGTATTGTTACTTCAGCAGCTTGCGCTCTACTCTACTCCTCTACTCTACTCCCCGATACCTTTATTGTGGTTTCATTTACCGGTATAAATACAACAACCCTTCAAGCTACTATTATACGGACGTACTCCTCTACGAGGTAATGTCAGTTATCGTTTGAGCCCCATTTATATACATATATCACTAAATTTCCAAAGTTTTTGGTCAATTCCCAGCTGATAGCACAGCGTCATTTATCCTCAAACTAAAGAAAGCATGTACAATGTATACTTGATAACTGGTAAATATACAAAACTAAACAAAAAATATAGTAAGTATTGCTAGCCAGTTGAGTACAAACTAATTAGCATGATATGTTGATACAGATCATGGTAATTGGATAATTATGATAATAAAATACAATGCATAAATACGTTGTATTTTGGGTACAATTATTGGAATCTTTTTGGTAAATATATTTGCCGTATTACCCTTTTAAAATAAATGGGAGGTGACTTTTTCCTTTCTTTCGAGTATTTTCTCACAATTTCGAAACAGCCCTGCTTATCTTAAGTGCGCGTTGAGGATTATTAAGAAATGGTTCCTCATCCTTATCTTCTAATTTACTTAATCAATTTTTTGTCTCAAACATCTCTAAAATTTGTCTTCATTTTTTTCACAGTCAGCAGTTTACTTTCCTTAATTTTAAGAAGTTATCCTTTGTGTCTCTATTACGAAACAAAGTAAACTGTATAAGGTAGCTCCGAGGGCGTAAGTACCTTATTATCATCATTAGCGTCAAAGTAAACTTTTCTTTCACATAATGTGATGCCCTTGTCGAATAGTAGGTGAATTCTGGGCAAAGAACAATAGGACACAATTATCCAAGTACATAAAAGTCTAAATACTGATTGATTAATGCATAATTTTAACTGCTGATTCTGGAAACTTGTATTTTGGAATATAGATCTTTATTGCAAAACTCCTTACCTGTACGGTAAGGATTTTTGAAAATTAACCATCCAAAGTAAGATTACAAATAAGGAAGGATAGTTATTAACAAGTTAATTGACGAGCTCGGTGGCGCAGTGGAAAAACGAGCTGTTACACTACTTAGACACCAACGCTCGTGGGTTCCAAACAGGCCAAACATTTGTGGGCATGAACATGTCTATTTGTCTTGTACTGTGTGTTTCTAAGAGAGGTAGGGTGCATCAAAGCAGCCTATGGGTAAGTACCTCCACCTCAGAAAACCGCAGACATATAACAACTCCCTAGAGGGTTGTTGTGTTCCTGCGTGTGAGGGAGGCCTCCCTCCAATAAGCTCCTAAGGAGTTCCTGTGGTAGCAGCAGATGTGGCATCGCGCGATTAATACTTAATGTATTGCAAGCGTTTGTAGGCTACGGTAAATAAAAAAATAAAAACATTAAAATTAAATTAAAATTATTTCAAAAAAAATGAATTCTGTCAGAGATAATGTCGGACTCGTCGTAATTCAAATTTTTAATTACGAGTATAAAAACAATACTCCTAAATATTTTAAACAACCACTAAGAGAAAAACATAAATTTTAAATAATAGTAAAATTGTTTCTGATATATTTTTCCACTAAAAACGAAACAAAAAACTTCGACGTGAAAATATTATATTTACTGGAAAAAAATCTAAACAAAACTGTTCAGTGAGGACATAAAATGTAAGTAAATTCTATGATTTCTTAAAAAAAACTATATATGAATGTATGTAAACAAAAATTGTAAAATATTCATTTTGGTATATGTACCGTGTGTACATATACCAAAATTAATATTTTACAATTTTTGTTTGTCTGTTCCGGCTAATCTCTGCGGCTGGACCGATTTTGACTGGACTTTCACTGGCAGATAGCTGATGTAATAAGGAGTAACTTAGGCTACTTTTATTTTAGAAATTTTATTTAAATTTATTAATATAAATAAATAATAAAAAAATAACTATTCCTCGCAGACGAAGTCGCGGGCACAGATAGTATTACAATAAATTTATGTCAGCATATTAATAATGATGTCGAATATTCTGAGTTATTTAGAGACATCTTAGTCAGTTACTTATGTATCAATTCTACAAAAAGCCGTTTTACAGAGAGTATTTTTGATGTGCTATTTGAGGAAATTGTCAGAAAAAGATTAAAAGACGTGAAAAAGAACTCTTTCAGACAATTTCTTATAGAATCGAATACAATTTACAAGAAGAAACCAATCCCAGCAAGGCGTTGTATACAAGTAGGTACGCAACTAATTTCTGCTTCTAAAATTACTCCGAGTGTACATTATGTTTTCATATACGAGTATGTATGTAGAGAAGAGTAGAGTATGTAGAGAAGTAACAGTGAAGACTTTTTTTAACAATTCCTTTCATGATTCTCTGGAATGTTATAAATAAAGCAATAGATTTTTTTTTTTATACAATATCGGAAAGCATACGAGCATTGGCGTCAATGTCGCGTCATTTACGACTGAGCCACCGAGCTGGTCAACTCGACGATTTTTGCAAGATAAAAATCATACGGCATAGTGCAGCTGTGAATGTATCTATAGCTTCACGCCAAATCCCTCGCGATATAGGCTGAGTGAACTGAACGCCACATGACTAGATCCTTACATACCTCACTCGGTTTTTTAACATTCATTGCTCTTTTCATTTTTGGGAGACTGTAAGGGGTGTTCTGAGTTTGGCTAAAGCGAATGAACGGATAATTATGTGTAGAGATCTTAATGGATGGGTTGGGACCAAGCGAAGCAGTTATGAGGCTGTGCTTGATCCATACGGAGATAAGAGAGTGAACGATGCTGGTAAGTTACTTTTAGACGTATGTATGGTACGAAATCTTCTTGTGTCAGACACGCTCTTCCATCTCAAGGATATTCACACTTACACATGGAGACGGAATGAAAAGAAAAGTGTGATTGATTTGAATTTGATAGATGGACATCTCCGAAAGTCGTTAATGAATACAAGAGCCTTCAGAAGTCCAACTCTTGAAATGAACCACTATCTGGTGATAAGCCGGTTTGTGGGCCTTTTCGAGAAGTGGAGACACCGGCGAGTGCATATTCCTTTCGGAGATCGTGAAAGAATAAGGAGTGAAATATTGGAAGAAGAAAGTGTAAGCAGGACATATGTACGTCTAGTCAGTGAAATACTCGTACTTGCGAACGCGAACCACCTGTATCTGGACAGTTGTCTTCAGAGAATAAATATCAATGTGGGAATGCTAATGAGTGACTCAGTGGTCAACTGGCTGCTTTATGCAGACGACGCGGTATTAATAGCAGAATCACCATCTGAACTGCAAACACTAGTTACAAAAATGAAAGATGATTGTATGAAGAAACATATATAGATATAATATGGTATGATATGATATAATGTAATATGTATGATGCTATGTAATTGTGTGTGTATATTATGCTTATAATTAATAATAGTAAATAATAATGTCAATAGATATTATCCATAAAGCAATAAATTCTCTGCTTCCTCATAGGTCAGTGTCTTGGTCCATTTCGTTATTACATATTTACATTAATGTTTGCTTTTTGTATAAATATTTAACTCTTTATTTATTTTATTATATAAGTGAGCTGAGCGTTTGTTGTATTGATTGCTAGCAGTTAGTGTTCTAGTGAAAGGAACATTAATGGCGATATCTTTTCTTCTTTGTGTTGCCTAGATTGATCATAGTGTACTGTTTTATGTTTTTTTAGAACGGTTTGGACAATATATAATTTCCGAATTGATAAAAGATCACTTATTTTGTATAGTTGTCGGTGGAGAAACGTCTTTTTTTTAAAACATTACTTTAATCGTGTTTTGAATGCGCGTCCCATACAGGGATACAGTACGTGATGACTGACTGGACTAAAGCATTACAGATTTCATTTAGGAGATTTCTTTTTTGACCACGATCATCCGTTTTCTTTATAGGTACTATATGATGCAAATATTTAAAAATCCAAATAAATTTTCTAATTCTAGCAGCAATATGATCTGTTTGAGGGTACCAAGAAAGATTTTGATCAACAGTGACAGCAAGGTATTAAACTTGAGCGACTTTCTCAATTATTGGACAGTTAGATGCGTTGTTCCCTATATTATTACATTTGTATATTTTTAAATTAAAATCAGACTTTGTTTGTGAGTTACTGTATACTAAAACAAATATAATTGGTTTTTATAGTGTTTAAAGTTAATAAGTTTTATTTCGCCAATCGACTACCTTAGCCATACTATGTTCAGCTTTAGCTATTATTTCAGTCCAAGTTGTACCAGAAAATACTATGGCAGTATCGTCAGCATATGAAAAAATATTTGCGTTATCAATGTACATGTTACAGAGGTCATTTACGTAGATGAGGAACACGGTAGGACCATATATAGATGTACAAATTATACGCTACGCGGAAGATCAATGAAGCGTGTAATGATTTTATGACTAATATTTGTGAGGGTAAGATACAAACATAATGTATCTGCAGTATCTGCAATTTTGTCTATTCACATGACCGTTATGTGAAAATTTGATTCGTCGGAGAATCAGATGTTATTGAAACTCCTAAAACGGGTTTTCATTGTCCTGCAGAATTCGACTCGTTTATCAGGATCATCAAGCTTCATTTCTTGAACAGTAACAATTTTATAGGGATGAAAATGTAAATCTTTCGAAATAATGCGATGAACCGTAGATTTGTTCAAATTAAGAGAAGCTGCGCGCAATATCAATGACTGTCGTGGGTCGTCCATAACAGACTTTCGAACGCGATCGACGTTCATGCTCGTTCTTGATGTCCTTTTACGCCAAGACGATTTGTCCGGCATTGTATTCCCAGTCTCTTCAAACTTACATACCCAATGCTTAATTAAATTGGCACTTGGCACATGTCTTAAGCTTTTTAAATTAAAATGTGTCCTGTAGAGACTACGAACAACAGTGTAGGAATCGTTGCTTTTATAAAACGCTCTCACGCAAAACGCGCGCTGTAATCCCGTGAAACGATTCATGGCTACTAAACTTAACAAGCCGGCCAAGCGGACGAGTCCACTCCCCTCCCCATGCTACCTGCGGTTGGCGCGTATTGGTCAATTCAAAAACGAAAATCATTCTGAGACACCCTTTATTTTGACGAGCTCGGTGGGTTCGACCCGCACACAGGACAAACATTTGTGTGCCTGAACATGTCTGTTTACCTTGGTCTGTGTATTTTTATGAGATGTATTGTGCATCAAAGCAGCACTTCTGTTTAAGTACCTCCATCTCACAGAAAAGCTCCCTAGGGGTTGTTGTTTTTCTGCGTGTGAGTCACCTGGAAGCTCCTGAGGAGTTGTATTGTTAACAGCAGAGGTAGCTTCGCGCGAGTGATAGTTAATGTATTGCAAACATTCGTAGGTTATGGTAACCGCTTTACATCAGGTGGGTTGTATGCATGTATGCCCCCCAATGTCGTATGAAGAAAAAATATTAAATTCTTTTATGTTATATTTTATAGATAAGAATGAAGTTTTTCTGTGGTTTATCAGTTGTCTTGCGATGTGTAGTAATATTTCCTTTGTACAAGAATTTCTACATAATATTCAAAAGATAATAGTAAATTGTAAGAACAAGCTAGGGCTTGACAAAGTGATGACATCATGAATATGGATTATAACCAATAAACAGATTTTTATTGCTACTATAATTCTATCTATCTATCTATCTATAACTTCACGCCAAATCCCTTGCGGGGTAGGCAGAGAGAACCGAGCGCCACGTGACTCGATCCTTACATATCTCACTCGCTTCTTTAACATTCATTGCTCTTCTCATGCACGCACGCCGGTTTCTAGGGCTCCTGACATCACCTTCTGATAGAACATGACCAATTTGGTCATGGTAGGTAAGTCTTGGCCTTCCCCGGCTCCTACATCCTTCCACTTTTGCATTGTATATCTGCTTCGTCATTCTTTCATCTTGCATTCTTTCTACATGCCCGAACCATCGGAGCATGCCTCTTCTTATTTTAACACCGACGCTCTCTTTCAGACCAACTCTATTTCTAACATCATCATTGCGAATACGGTCTACGAGCCTTACGCCACAAATTTTGCGTAGCGCTCGCATTTCAACCGCGTTTATTCTACTTTCATGCTCTTTCTGCCATACCCAACTCTCGCTTCCATAAGTTAGCGTTGGGACCAACACTGCATTGTGTATAGCGAGTTGTGCCTTCTGGCTCAGGATTTTACTGCCAAGAAGTTTTCCCAACGCTCCATTCACACTATTCCCAGCACTCACTCGTCTTTCCACATCTGCGGTGTACCTTCCATCCCTGCTGAAAGCGCATCCAAGATATACAAACTCATCCACTTGTTCCAACACTTCATCATCAATCGTAATCCTTACATTAGTTCTGGATTCTTCTCTTTCAAATACCATTATCTTTGTTTTCTTCGCATTCAGTAGTAAGCCTTTCTCCATACAGTCGTCTTTCATCGCTGTGACCAGTGTTTGCAGTTTAGATGGTGTATCTGCTAATAGCACGGCATCGTCTGCATACAGCAGACAGTTCACCACTTGGTCACCCATGCGCAATCCCTATACGCTACTATAATTCATACTTATTTAGCTAAAATAAAATAGAAAAACGTAGTAATACTTATAATTAAAAGTATATCAAGTTTATTAAACTGTTCACACTTAGAACTTATTATTTACACAAAAGAATTCAATAGTTGGTTTTCTCTTATAGGGAACTACGAGTATATAAATTTAGGGTGGGGAACGCACGAGTGACACCCCTGATGTTGCAAAATATGCATAAGCTATGGTAACTGCTAACCATCAAGCATGCCGCATGCTTGTTTATCATACTGTAATTGCTTGTACCTTATACATTTTTCGTTCTTCTAGCTTTTAAACGATTCATCATTGCGTGAAAGATGGATGGGGATTATACTAGATTGATTAGACGAATCTTGGAAAATATATATAAATTGCTATGGAAAGTCTTTGTGTTGAGTTTAAACGTATTTGTTTGCAGCAGAGTGGAATAGTATCACTCCAACTCTGACCGTGAAAACCTCTCGATACAGCTGGCTAGAGCTGTAGTGTAAGCAAAAATAAAAAATCAAAGGCTTGTGCTCTAGAAGTAGAAACTAAAAATGACTTGATACCAGATTAATTACGTATTATTTACAGATTCTTCAGCTTACACCGGGAAAATCGGTATCTTTATACAGGTTGGCGCAATAGAACGTGCATATTGCATCATCTTTTTTCGCGGGGTAGAGAGCGAGGGGGGGGGGGGGGCTACATCGTTTGGTAGGCGGGCTCATGGAGTTTTAGTCGCTATGAGTCATTTCGAAGGGAAGCGTCGCGCATTTTACGAGAACTCTCTTTCATACATCGTTACTAGGCGACTATATTGTTCCGAATATGGACTACAGTTAATTAGTGAAGCTCCGAGTGCCAATTTGATTAAATATGGATGAAGCGTTTCAAAGAAACCGGTTCAACGTTTAAACCAGAAGCAAAAGGTCGTCCAAAAACATCTAGGACCGAAGCCAATATTGAGAGAGTTATGCAGTCGGTAGGTACAAGAAAATCCACAAATGTCAACTCGCAAGAGATCGTCGGTCTTACAAGTATCGCTACGAAGTTTGCAACAAATTTTAAACTTGGATCTTAAACTGCATCCATACAAGCTGCGATTAATAAAAGAATTGAAAGAATCTGACTACATAGCAAGGCTCGCATTTGCTAATGAACTGCTTAATCAATTTTCCAATTTTGACAACATCCTTTTCTCTGATGAGGCCCATTTCCATATCAATGGTTTCGTAAACCGTCAAAATTGTCATTACTGGCACAGTGAGAATCCCAAACTCAAACACCAGAAACCACTGCATAGTCCTAAAGTGACAGTATGGGCCGCAATCTCTGGCAAAGGAATAATTGGTCCTTTTTTCTTTGAAAATGCGCGAGGGCAAAACGTCACTGTTAATACAGAACGCTATGTTGCGATGTTGGAGGGTTTTTGACTCCAGAACTTGAAAATTCAAGAATAGTGAATTCAAAAACTTGGTTTCGGCAAGACGGAGCTACCTATCATACTCTAAATGACTCCATGGCAGTTGTGAAACAGATGTTCCCTGGCAGACTGATTTCGAAAAGAGGTGATATCCCATGGCCCCCACGTAGTCGAGACTTAACACCTCCTGACTTTTTTTTGTGGGGATACCTCAAACACAAAGTCTATAGCAATAATCCGAAGAACATCGATCAGCTCAAAGAGAATATCCGTGGTGAAATGGCAGCAATTACACCAACATTATTGAAGAAAGTTTTCAATAATTTCCGTTTGCGGTTAGAGGAGTGCCGTCGTAGAGACATTACAATGCCTCTTTTTTATTTTAACTATACCTTTTGTATTTATTTTATAATATTTTTTTAAAATATGCACGTTCTATTGCGCCACCCGTATATGTCGATAGAAATATAAAACTTCCGTCTCCGCTTACAGTGTAAGGCTTACCCTTAAATCTAGTACCGAGTCCAAAGATAAAAATTTGGAGCTCCAAAAAAAACACGTTTCACAGCGACGACAAGGCCAATTGTGGCAGCGACGGTGGTGGGGGCATGCGGTTCCAGATGGCAGACGACTGCAGCAGCCGAGGCAGAGACTACCGGGGCAGCCATGGCAGCGTCGGCATGCTGCATCTACTAACGGTGGTGGGTGGATACCGGCCGGCGCTAGGCCGCATAAACTAATTGGTGGCGGAAGTACACAAAGCGGGTTAGATCAAATTGCATGTAAGTGCCATATGCCATCATGTAACATTTTTGTGGTCTAAATATTTTACAGCAGGGCAAATGCAAGTTGTCTATTAGGCGCCCTCTCGTGTAAGAAAGACAGGTAGAGAGTGCTGCTGTATAGTGTGACAGTCAAAAACGGGCCAATATAAACAAGGGTGCGTGAAAAAGTGTAGATTTAAGATGAGTCTGAGTAAATTCTATAATTTATACTCGATATTTTTACAGGACAAGGTTCATTTTATATGTTTTCCTTCAGCGATTTCCTTACAGCTATTAGACTAATTAACGGGCAAGAATCCCTGTTTATCTTGGTAATTTCTTGATCAAAGAATCTAGTGAAACTTAATTGACAATGTAAAAGTGTATCGTGAACAACACTACACACTTTTAACTCACCTAAAGACATTTTTCAACACGTATGCAATTTATTTTTGATGTCGTCTTTGAGCTGTTATCATGTATTTTGTACATCCTACGTCTACGGTATTACATGTTTTTATAAGAAAAACTACTCATATAAACGTATTTCACTTGTAAAACCTAGGGAGGCATCTTGTATGCCTCCTAAATATCTATTGGGTGACTTTCACATACAAACATTTATATTGAGAATCAACTTCATGTTATTATTAAGATACCCATAACTATATTTATACTTGATTTATCAATACGACGAAATAATAATTTAAAATGTATAAATAAAAGGCAATAAAAGTTATTCATTCATTAATAAAGTGGATAGTTCTCAAGGGTGCTCGTATGAACAGTAAATGGATCATAGATATTTTAAATGAGCTGTAATACGGGCGTTTAAAACGAAATTCCAATTTGAGGTCGAAATTGGTCGACTCATTAAAACTTCGAATTGCCAGGCCATTTAAACTGCTCGTATTAAAGTCATTGTATACCAGGATCTCGCGACTGGATTTACATTTCATCTAAAATTTTTCAATGCAACCATATTTTTACACTTACATATCGTCGATAAAGTGCCAATACCTCCTATCTGACATTTTTGCTTAAATTTAGTTTTTGAGAATCTGTTATTAGTAATTTAATAACCATTCCACAAACTGTATAGAGCCTTTCTGGTAATGATTGATGATTAGGTGTAATTGCCACCGATGTAAATTCCAACTTTAAGCCTATTGTATTAAAAAACTCAATTTAATCAAAAATGTCACTTAGGAGGTATTGGCACTTCAACGACGATATGTAAAAAATATGTATCATAATCACTTAAATATTCTACTAAATGTAATTGAATATAATAATATTTTGCGCAAGCTTTATTTGAGACACATATCAGAGGCTTAATGACCCTACCCTTCTATAAAAGTAACATATATGACAAATTCACAAAACATTTCACTCACATCCTTGGGATTTTGATAAATCTTTGTATGATTAGATTGTAATTAAATAACATTTTGCGTTATGAAACACCTAATTTGAATAATTCTTTTGGCTGTAAGAATAATATTCCAATTTGATGTATATTTACAATCTTTAAGAAACATGATATGAGAAAGATTTACTGAAAGATATCTGTTAAAGGGTAAGACTACCTTTACTCAAATAACATTTTTACGGTACGGTTTTTTAAATTTTATGCAGGAACCTCGAGCATTAAGTTGAGAACTAAGTTTATTAAAATTAGTTCAGTAATATTTTCGTGATACGTGCACAATGAACAGACAAACAGCGATATAAAATTTTAAAAGTGACTATTTTTCTAGTGATAGGAGTGTAGTGTAAATAGATTTCCAGATATATATAAGATTAATACACTGTACTACTCTGAACAAACAATTAATTATAAATACTTAAGAAAAATAGTTCAGTATTAAAGCTAAACATAGATAAACCAGGTTCTTGAAACACAATTCATTATATTTAACGACGGGGTAGACTTTCTTGTAATAGGATCTTAGCCTCTTAAGCCTATGAGTTTTATATAATCCAACTTAATGGAGGATTCATACTATAAGGCATATTTTAGTAGGAATCGTGTCGCAACATAGAAGTTATTGATCATAAAGATATACAATATGAAGAGACGGCGCTTATATTCTGTATGTGCTCCTTTGTTTGTGTTTATGTACTATGAAAGAATCTTGACAGATATCACACTTTTTAGGGTTCCGTGCCCAAAGGGTAAAACGGAACCCTATTACTGAGGCTCCGCTGTCCGTCCGTCCGTCCGTCCGTCCGTCCGTCTGTCACCAGGCTGTATCTCATGAACCGTGACAGCTAGACAGTTGAAATTTTCACAGATGATGTATTTCTGTTGCCGCTATAACAACAAATACTAAAAAATAGAATAAAATAAATATTTAAGGGGGCTCCCATACAACAAACGTGATTTTTTTGCCTTTTTTATAGATAATGGTACGGAACCCTTCGTGCGCGAGTCCGACTCGCACTTGGCCGATTTTTATTTATGTTTTGATATTTTCAATTACAGGCATCAGAAATGAACATTAAAGGTATTTGAAACAGGTTAAACCAAAACGCACGCAAGAACAGCAGTATATAGTTAGTTTAAGTTCACGATATATTGTTGGAACAAGCATATCTTGAATTTCAGCAGGGATGGAAGAGACACCGTTGATGTGAGAAAACGAGAGTCCACTGATGATAAAGAGCTGGGAATAGTGCGAATGGTGCGTTTTGGAAACTTTTATGTCGTAAAAGTTTGAGCCTGAAGGCACAACTCGCTATACGCAACATAGTGTTGATCTCAACGCTAACTTATGGGAACGAGGGCTATGTATAGCAGTGATAGCATGAAAGTAGAACATTAGCGGTCGTCATACAAGCTTTGCATGAAATCTGTCGCAACACTTTTAGACTACATTCGATAAAGAAATAGAGTAGGTCTGAAGGATCTGCCTACTACCCTTAGGTAGAGAGAACCGAACGCCAACTGCGTGAACATGATCATTGCGTAAGGATATTGGCGAGAAGATATAGATAAATAACAATCGTCGCATACCCATTGTTCGATCCTCTCCACTTCATATTGTATATAAGTTGCTCAGCTAGGTTAGCTACAATTATGAATACCTATGTTACTATTAGTAGGTATTTCTATTTCACATGTTACACTCTACTATTATTTACACAGAATTATATAGTTTATTGTATTTGAACACTTCTCTAAATAAATGTATGTGCTACGTGTCCTTGTTGAAGCAAAGAAATTTCATTACAAAAGTCATTCTTATACAACAATATTGATGTTTTATAAAAAACAAATAATTACTGAAAAAAGTGAATAATAAATGTGTTAACATTCACACTGAAAAAAGTGAATAATAAATGTATGAACTCAATATCATATATTCATATAATTTTTGATGATTTAGTTTTGGAGCAGTGGATGAGATTGTAATCTTGCAAATGCGTTTAGCAGTAATAGAAGGTACACCGCTGATGAGGAGAGACGAGTGAGTGCAGGGAATGGCGTGAATGGAGAGTTGGGTAAAGTTCTAGGCAGAAAATGCGAACCGAAATCTAAGCCAGAAGGCACAGCTCGTTGTACACAACGCGGTGCTAATCCCAACGCTAATGAAAGCTGAGTATGACAGAGAGAGCATGAAAATAGAATAAATGCGGTCGAGATGAGAGCATTGCGCAAAATTTGTGGCATAACGCTTGCTGACAACGGTCTAAATGACGACCTAAGAGAGAGAGTGAGTCTGAAAGAGAATGTCGGTGTTAAGATAAGAAAAGGCGTACTCCGTTGGTTCGGACATGTAGAAATAATGCAGGGTGAAAGAATGACACAACAGATACACAATGCAAAAGTGAAAGGATGTAGAAGCCGAGGAAGACCGAGACTAACCTACCATGACCAAATTGGTCGTGTTTTATCAGAAGGTGATGTCAGGAGCCCCAGGAACCGGCGAGCGTGCATAAAAGTATTTAGAGAACCGAGTGAAGTGTGTAAGGACCGCGTCTTATGGCGTCCGGTTTCCTGTGCCTAACCCGCAAGGCATCTGACGTGAAGATATACATACATACATATTAATATAATACCGTGCATCCTGTTCATTGTGTTGTTGAATTTAAATTAAACATAAATTAACATTCCCTAGTTAAAACTATATTTTCATCTTATGAGCTCTGCTAATGAAGGTATGAGACTGAGGTTTTTCCATCAGTCTATCCATGTAATAAATGGAGCAGATTTTCTGTGTGGTTAAAAATGTTTCAGTTTCAGCAGCTCCAATACTATTACGACATAATCCTATGAAAGTAGCTGAAATAGACTAGGCGCGGGGTAGGCACAGTCGTTAATTGCCTTGGTAGAACTGAGCGTACTGGCTTATTAATTAGCTATTTAGTTTATTAATGTGGAGACTCCCTGCAACTTGAAATCCACTGTATGCCCGTCCATAGAGTTCCCATTTAGAGTTTAGTTTTCCCATTTCCCATTTAGTATATAATATATTAAATTTAACTTAATTCTCATTGCGAACTTCTATATTGGCATTTGCATTTGCAAGGCAGTTTGGAAGACTAAATTTGATACATTTTGTTGTAGTAGTTTAGGGTTTATCATTATTTATAAACCGGCAAGCCAACTTAAAAGTTATTTTAATTTATAGCATTAGCAAACACACTATGTTTTTTAAAATTTAATATTTATTTGTAGGAGCTACACGTTTAATTAAAATTAGTTAAATTAAGAAATTATTGTTTATTGTTAAATAATTCCTAATTTCGAAGTCGATGCTAAGTGAACACTAAAATTACATACCTACTTTGCTACACTGACAAATTAGGTACAACGAAAAAATTATCACAACAATCTCGATCTCTTCCACTTATACAAATTAATATAGAATTAGCCAGTAAAATAAAACAAGAAGTAAGTCACATATAAAAATTTAATCGTTAGGTATTGGCAACTTTATTTGTTTAAAGGAAGTAATTTCTTTGTATCAAAATCTACGCCAATAATTAAATAAAAAACATTAATTTATTAATTACGTTAAATAGAACAATAAATAAGTATTAAAGTGATGAATCAAAATATTATTTTTTTGTTTTAGTTAACTCGTGTTAATTTTGTATGTCTATTTTCGCTTTTTCTTTTTTTTAATGTTAATTATTTTACAATATTTAGTGATAGGTAGACCTACTCAGAATGCTATGGAATGAGGAAATGACGACTAGTTGATACGGTCCAATGAAATCTAGTATTTTTTCAATGATGTTAGTAATGTCATTGAGCTAAGGTCTCGAACCTCACCTCACTCGGACATACTTTGCCCTACTGTACAAATACTTCAGAATTTCGATTTGCCGATAGTCAATTCGGCATCGCTCGTGAGATTGTATCACCGTTCTCACTCAACCGAATTCAACTGCTGTAAACTCTCACTCACTCTGAATGTATCTAAACCTTCGTAAAAATAATGACGTATGTGTCAGTCTACAGCTTTGCCAGTTAATTTTACCCAGTAGATAGATCTTTGGCGAAGACTTATAAAAAATATATGCAGACGAATTGATAATCTTCCCCATTTTTTTGAAGACAGCTCAATTTGCATTTAGTCTTAATACCATTTATGTTAACAGCATGTAGATGTCGAGAACGATAATTTTACTAAAAACCTATAAATCAACTGTACTGTAATAAATATAATTCTAAATGCATAAGTTGAAACATATTAATAATAATGTCATTTATTTCATTGCAAAGTGGCGAACTGAACTTTTACCTAGGCTTTCCCAAGGGGACACCCCTAATGTCGCAAGTTTCCGTGGGGTACAGTAAATGCTTGCCATCAGGCAGGTAAGAAGAACAACCTGCGTCTCTATATATTTAGTATATTTATAATCTGAATCTAATATACCTTCAAATTGATATAAATTCAGTAGGAACTAATTTATTATAATAAAATAACCTATCAGCTGTGTAAAATATGGGCTATTAACAGTGATGTGTTTCCCAACTCGGAAATTATGGGATAAATGAGGAAGCACAGATGCGGCAGCAATAAGCATTCCACATAACACGAAATTCGCCAAACGACAGGGTATTAGCAATGAATACTTCCCGTGCATGCAACTTAATACGATTCTGATGACTTCTTATGGAACTAACGCGCTTCTTGTATGTGCCGGGTTCCGTGTGTAATATTTACATAAGAATGTTTTTGCGTATTACTGATATATTATCATAAATTTGTTTATGGACAAACTATATACCACCATACTCCCAAAATAAGCAAAATGTATTTTTAAGTTTATATCTACGAGTATACCTTGTTGTCTAAAACGTAATTTTGCAATCAAAAAAATAATGAACATTTATGAGCATCCGGTTTTCAACTTTTGGGTCTTTTGGGTCCCATTTGTACAGCCCTACTTGAAGATCAAAGAGGTGTTAATGTTTATCAGTGTACCATCATTTGTTTACCCAGCATCTTTCACAAAAGCACAAAAATGACGACTGAGAAACCGCATGGTGCCCTTATATTTCAGCTTTTTCGTTGTTTAGGGGCATCCAGTTGGCTAGCAAACTGGTTATTAACTGGATGCACCGGGATAAAGTTTGGTCGATTGGTTTAGGATGTCTGGCAATCATTGCAACACAAAATTTAATAAATAAATTATAATGAATTTATTGCGTGATTGTAATATTTGATAACTATATTTGTTTGTATTACGATATATTAATATTTATAAATTAAAACTACAAAGATAAACTAACATACTGGCTGAATTATACGTTTTGCAAGGATACGTACTATGACGTCGAAGTTTAGAACACCGAGTTTCATAAGGCCTATGAACGGAATGCCGAATATTATAACGCTGAATGTTTATTTGACCAAAAGCTTAAAATACCAAACGTTCAAAATCCCGAAAATTAAATGTCTATGATTTATATGGTAGTGATATACGACATAATAACAATAAAAAAATTTATGTGTTATTACAAGTAATATAATTTCACTTGTAATAACACTTAAAATATATAATTTTAATTTATATAAAAACACATTACACACTGTACGACGTTGCTGGGTTAGGTTAGGTTAGACTCGTGACCATCAAAAACCGAGCGAGCCAGCTCGACATGCTTTTGATCATGATTGTTATAGCAAAATAATATTTTAGGGATGTGTAGTATACGACATAAGAACAAATCCTGTAAAGTAAGTTTCGATATTCTAATATTTGGGATTTTGAACTTACGGTCATTATTTGACAATAAACATATCGAGCTTCTGTATACCGGGTATCGATATTTTGTACATTCGGTATTTTGATTTGACGAGCTCGGTGGCGCAGTGGTGAAACGCGTTGTTACACTACTTTGACACCAACGCTCGTGGGTTCGATTCCCACATAGTACAAACATTTGTGTGCATGAACATGACTGTTTGTCTTGGTCTGGGTATTTTCTATGTATGATAAGTATGTATTTACAAAAAAAAAATGTATTTACGTATGTTTATCAGTTGTCTAGTATGTACCCATAACACAAGCTTCGCTTACTTTGAGGCTAGATCGCGCTGTGTAATTTGTCCGACAATATTTATTTATTTTTGATGTTTTTAATGTGGGTATTTTAGTCGTTGGTATTATGAATCTTCCGCGTTATTATACGTAACGGTTTTGGGCTCGCCAAACTGCTCGCGTCTCCGCCAGTAGTGGAGTTCGGCTTCTAAAGTTTTACATAGGAACTAAACGTTTTCAGGATAAAACCAACCTCTTTAGTAATTCCGACAATATTATATTCCTGTGTTAGACTTCATCTAAATCCCTTCGTCAGTTTTTAACTGATATAGTAATAAAGATCCATAGTTACTTAGAGTAAATTACGCTAATTAAAACATGTTAAAATGGCTGTTCACAAAAAAGAAAGCACTTGTTGTTTACAAAACAATATTTCTCTTAAAAAGCTAATAGAAAATATAAGAATATAGAAATTACGAATATAATTATCTTCTGACTACGCGAGTAGATTTGCTCTGCCTGCCAGATATCGTTGCGTATGGACTTAAATCGGCAGACTGGGATGGATTGCGTGAATTCTACGCACCGTACCCGTGAAGGCAGCTGTGATTCGAATCAGATGAAATTGATTCCTACGCGACCGCAGTGGCTGCGGGGATATTGGATGGCATGGAATGCTTCATTCCCAATCGCCTAGTAACTACTGCGGGTGCTAAAAAGTGGCCGTGGTTTAATCGGCATTGTAGGGAAGACAATCTTATTAAGCGGGCTGCTTACAATGCTTGGACGACGGTGGGTGCAAATGGGGAATCTAATGTCTCTGCAGCGCAAACTGAATGCTGCCTTGAGGTGGTGCAAAAGGGTGGTTGCTAGAGCAAACTTCGATTACGTCGGCAGAGTTAGCGAGCGGCTTGCGAGTCTTCCCTCTGGGAGCCATGCTTTCTGATCGTTCATTATTGCTATCTAGGGAAATTGCTGTCAACCGTCCATGCCGTCACTGTAAACACCGGATGGCAGTTTGGCCCATAGCGCCAAGAAGAAAGGCGATTTACTCGGTAATCTCTTTGCGTCGAACTCGAATACGAATGACGGGGGGCTGTGGCACCTACTTTCCTGTGGTAGCTCAATACTGGAAATCGCCATTACCACCGATTAGATGTCCGGCGGGCATTACTCTCTCTAATCGAGTCGGCCAGATGGTATCCCGGTAATTGTGCTGAAGCTGTATGCTATTGAGTTGTGTTCTATACTAACGTGCCTTTTTGTACTTTCCTACTCCACTGGGAAAGTCCCGACTTCATGAAAGACCGTCAATGTGCACCCGGTACCCAAAAAGGGCGATAGATCAGACCCATCTAATTACATGCCTATTGCTATAATCTCTCTTCTCTACAAGGTGATGGATCGTGTGATAAATACACGACTTCTAGGATACCTAGAAGATGATCACGACCACGACATGATCAGCGACCAGTTTCCGTCACGGTCGCTCAACTGGTGATCTTCTATTGTATCTTACACACCGCAGGGCTTTGGCGATAGAGAGTCAAGGTGAGGCATTGGCGAAGATATGGCGAAGGCATTCGATCGGGTCTGGCACCGCAGTCTTCTATCGAAGATACGGGCTGCCCGAGGGTTTCGTGGATCGTGGTTGATGGTCGATGCACCGATAGTATGGATATCAATGCTGGCGTATCTCAGGATTCAGTACTGTCTCCGATGCTGTTTCCGGACACTTGTTATACAGGCTGTGCAAACATCACTCATTCCCTTGTGGAGGAAAGCCGCGACAAACTTGTGTGTGTGGTACCTAAATTTCAGAACATGCCTCTGACCGTCACCGAAAGTATCTGGATACCGGGCGTGGAGATCTCCAATGAAGTGCAATAACGAAGTCACCTGGAGGAGAAGGTCAAGCTGACCTGATTGTTGATGCGATATTGCGGGAACAGTGGTGGTTTCTGTCTATCCATTGTCAGGAGGACTGAGTTGATCCGTCGGCCAGGGAGACCCGTTGAAACGGTTGTTCCGCTAGCCGCCCGCGGTATAGTACAGGGGTCCAATCAAGTCAAACCACCTTGAGAGGCTGCCCTTTCATACCGCGCATAATCTCGGGGTAGATCGTCGTGCCGGTTGGTGTCCGGATGGTGGAGCCCGGCGACTACTTCCGTGGGGATTCAGGAGCTCTTCGGTCCGACGGTTTAGCAGCGGTGCATTTCCCCACTACCCTTTTCAAGGTTGAGTTCGCTAACATCCGCGGACTCCACTCAAACCTCAATGCCGTCCACCAACACCTTGAAACGGTACGGCCCGCCATACTCTTCTTGACAGAGACATAAATCCAGCATCCACTGGACATGTCCTACCTCCAGTAACCCGGTTACGCCCTTGAGGAGAATTTCCTCGCGAAAGCCGCGGTCTGTCTATTTGTCCGTTCGGATGTATGTTGTTACCGTCTGTGCTGCCTAGACGATTCCTCCTTTCCCATCCTCTGTGTGCATGTAAATCTGGGCCTTTATAGCCGTATTTACATGTGCCTATACCGTCCCCATACTAGGGATACGGAGACGACTCGGCTCTTTGAGTACATGAGCCGGGCGGTAGATGAAGCGCATGAGCGGTACCCTACTGCTGGGATAGTATGTTTGGGGAACTTTAACTCTCACCACGTCTCCTGGTTGGGATCCTCCATAACTAACCATGCAGGAAGGACTGCCGACTCGTTCGCTCTTTCGCACAGCCTGACCTACCAGAATACCAGATGTCGCTGGTCAGGAGCCCTCTCTACTAGACCTACTGCTGACCTCCCATCCTGCTAGCTACCGGGTTGAGGTCAGGGCGCCCTTGGCACATCTGACCACTACCTAGTGTCCCATCCACTGCGGTTAAGAGTCATGCCGTCCCAATCTGCTGACGAGTAGTGTGTCTGTCACTGGCAATGGCACCCACCATCGATACCCTCCTGTGGTCCCGTTATGCCAGAGAGACATCAGGCAGCGTGACGTCCGTTTTGAGCTACAGTCACTCGATGTTTGTAAAGCCAGTGGTCCTGATGGTCTCCCAGCGATTGTTCTAAAAAAATGTTCTAACGTATGTGACATACTTGTGGCGGGAGGCAATCGATAAATAAGGCGAATCCATGGCAGTCAGCCTAGATATCGCCAAGGCGTTTGATCGGGTCTGGCACAAAGCACTTCTCTCCAAACTTTCGGCATACGGTCTGCCCCTCCAGCTTCGTAATTGGATTGCTGGCTTCCTGCATGAGTGTAGAATCCGCGTCCTTGAAGATGGATGCGATCCGCGGTTCATGTCAGTGAAATGCCGGTGTCCTACAAGGCTCAGTTTTTTCGCCCACCCTCTTTCTTCTTCATATCAATAACATGCTACCACTTGGTAATATTCATTGCTATGCAGATGACAGTACGGTACATGGGCGATATTTCGGTCGGCCTGGTGCCGGTCAGGCAGAAATCGATGAAAAGCGTGACTCTTGTCTGAATCGGGTTTTGGATCTCATTAGTAATTGGGGTTCCAATAACCTGGTTGAGTTTAATGCCGAGAAAACTCAGGTGTGCGCATTTACAATAAAAATGTCCGCATTCCTTCCTACTCCCTGTCTTCAAGTGGCGTTCCTAAGTATGCTAGATAGCCTGAATTTGCTAGGTATGGATATTCGTTGCGACCTTAACCAGCGTAATTATATCGAGAGACTCACCTCAACAGTTTTAAGAAAACTCGGAGTGCTGAACAGGGTGCGCCGGTTCTTCACGCCGGACCCGCTTTGTCTGCTTTATAAGACTCAAGTTTGGGCCTGCGTGCAGTAATGGGACTGAAGAACTGGTTTTCCTTATCCCATCCCTCTCTCTTTCGTCATAGAAGCAAACGTGCAGACTTGCGATGTCATTGTTCCACTGTCGAGAACATTTTTTCGCGTGCCAAAAAGTTCGGCAACTCCTATCTTTGTCGTACCATTAAAAGTGGAACACCTTGCCTGCACATATGTTTCCTCCATCCTACAATATGAGATCCTTCAAACGAAGCGTGAAGAAGCATCTTGCGGGTCAGTATAGCAGTGTCAACTGACAGGACACTGCGTAGTCTCTTGTTAGTTGCAGTTGCGACTTGGGCTCCTCTTTTTCTTACCATCACACAAAGCGGAGCAATGCAATATTATTCTTTTTGTTTCTGTAAAAAAGAGGTGAAATGCAATTTAATCTAACCTGCTTTATGTACATCTGCCACCAATTTGTTCATGTGAACTAGCGCCGGATGGCACCCACCCACTGCCGTTAGTAGATACATCATGCTGTCGCTGTCATGACTGTTCCGGTCACCTCTGCCTTGGCGACCATCCTCGTGATTGCCCGCCATTTGAAACAAGAACCGCATGCACCTGCCACCGTTGCTGCCATGACAGCTCTTGTCGTATCGGCGACACGTGGTTTGCCTCTACACAAGGCATCCTGAGGCGCTGCAGATGTTAGTCGTTAGAATAGCATCCTTCAAGTGGCAAATCCATTGAATTATTTTGGATTGGAGGCAGGGGTGGATGAGGTGAATGAAATATTGGGGAGTTGCTTAGTTAGGTGTGATTGTTTGTTCATATGAGCACTTTTAGAATTTTTATGTTTAATTATTTCTAATTGTTCCTGACATTTAGTTTTAATCCTTTGTATATTGTGTATAAGATTTTATATGTGGTTAAGATTTTATATGTGGGGGATAAATTATGTCTTTTATCTATAAGATGTTCGGCGAAGTATGATCTTTCTGGGCGGCTGTTTTTAAAGAGGTGAAAGATGAATCATCTGGTGCCGCTCTATCTGCCCGCCATCTTCATCTCTCAGTCTCTTTCGCTACCATTATCTTTGAAGTATGCAAGATGAAAATCCCGAAAAAAATACAACTGATAAAGCTTTATATAAATATAAGTCGACTTCTCTAGGTGGCGTTTTTGCATGTACAAAGGTTTAGGGTTGGCAAAGCACGAGTAGTACCCTTAGTGTTGCACGTGTCCGTAGGCTGAGATAAATGCATACCATTACGTAGGCCCTATGCTAGTTAGTGCCTTAGTAGTATAAGAAAATATGCAGTCCGACAAACAATAATTTAACGTATCAAAAAGTAAAGTTAGTACTACAACAATGGAAATGTGAAAACCGCAAGTTATTTGAATGCGGTCTTTTTAAACATGAACGTGTTTCCTCATACGGATATTTATAGCGAGAAATATGCCTCAGATGCTTAAGAGAAACATCAGAATAGCAATTTTCTTACCAATAAGATGACAAACAATAGATACAACAACATACCTTATTCTATTTGAAACACCAGGGGTATCATTCGTGCGTTGCCGGTACTATAAAAACCTCTTCACACCTTTTTATGAATCACAGCATAACGTTCATAAAAAAGGCGTGAAGAGGTTTTTATAATACCATTGAAATTCTTCGGCAGGGATTTCATTCACAACTTAAGAATTCCCTGATAAAAGCTTATCTGAAGCCACATATTATGTGACCATTGTGATACCAGCGTGGAGGATAAATTGCGCATTAATGCGACCGGTGTAGTTGTAAAAATAAGCTATAGGGATCATATCCAATAACTTTTCGGATCGCAACCAATTGTACAGTCAGTAAAACACACAAATGACTTTCCTTAAACTTAAGAGCTTAATGAGATGTAAGAATTTGATCGTCCATAATTCTCACATATCGACTCTGCCCCAAATCACAAATTTTAATACCCAGGTGCTTTCACCCGAAGATCATTTAATGTACTCGTACTTGTACGGGGTTTAACTTGGAACCTTTATAAATATTTGCCTTCAGTATACATACTATTTTGCTTTCCTGGACAAGCCTAATAAGCAACAGTATATGCACTTAATGCTTTCTTATATAAATTATTTTGCATTTTAAATTATATACTTGTCGCATCCGGTCATGAGTATGGATGTTTAAAACGAAACGAAAGCGCGCGAACGGTGGCGCGCTTTGGCAGAATCAAGGGGTCGACAGTGACAGAAACGGAATGTTAGTACAAACGGTGGGACTGTCCTCACGTTTCGTATTTTGCTGTACATTGATTACAAGTGTTGATTTAAAATTATAGTGTGATACGAATTGCATTGGATTTCTCATTGCACAACTACCCACCATACGCCCGCATAATATCTGATAGGCCGAAAATCATACGAATACGACATATTCGTAGATTTAGTGATATTTGGACTACTTTTATTTATCGTTACAACTATATGTAGATACATGAATCTGAGAAATTAAATTGTTATCGTCATCATTATTTTATCTCCTACTGAATTTAAGCCTCTCCCTTAGACTTCCACGGCGATCTGCCCTGTGCCGCTTGCATTCATCAGCTCCCAGCGATCTTTACAAAATCGTTGGTCCATTGTTTCATGGACTGTTTCTACTAAAGGCCGTCGGTTCTCCGAGTTATTTCGCTTGCCCACTGCCACTTCAGTTTGCTGATCCTTAGAGCCACGTCGATAACCCTAGTTCTGCTACGGATTATAAAATTGGACAATTATGTTATCCTCGTATAGATCCTAACATGTCAATCAATTTTATTTACACTACAGCCACAAAATTTTAAATGCGAACAGAATATTTTTTCCAAAATCCTTTTTTGCCCAATTTTATACATTTAACTTAACTGAAATCTAATGAAACGCTGCGAAACGTACACAAAGGGGTTTAGAAATTAACGAGAATATAATTACAAAACAAAATTTCTCACTCCGCAATTTCACAGAAGTATCTGCCATTAAACGAGAAAATTTTCTGCGGTATTGTCTCAGAATACAGAACTCTGTATTCTGAGGGTATTGTGTGTCTCGAGATTTTAAAGAGTTGTGCGAGTCGATCTCTGGAAAATATAACGTGTTGAATCAACGCGAAAGTAGTAGGACGTAGGAGGCGACAATGGCCTTATGTACTATATCTATTTATGATTTTTAACTGAAGGAATGGTTAAACGCAAAAGCACGCAAATACATACATACATATGTTTATTACATTATTCGTTCAAAAATTATATGCGCCGGCTAGTCGTTACTTGACCTATATAACACGGCGTCGATAGTTCGTATTGTATTACAAGTGCCTTGGACTAAGCAAACAGGATGGACATGGCCCATTAGTGGCACTTAGTTCGCAGCTAGCATGCAAATATTGGCCGCCAACTAACATTGTTCATACTCAGCATACTATTAAAATTAAAAACAAAATATCTGGAGATTTTATATTTGATAAGTCAATTAGGGTACATCGCTGGGCATCGATAATATCGCTGTATTACTCATTTTTTAAACATAATTACGTAGCTATGAGACTACATTAGTTAAGAAAACATGATGCCTTTGACAGATTAACTCTTCCTTATTTGCAGTATGGTGTAAAAACATTAATTTTTTGACGGTTAATAATAAAACCACAATTACTTTACGGTGTTTATCGAAAGTCTACGTCAGACGTAGTTTTCAGGTATGATTATTTGCATTCAAACATGCAAATATGTATGTTTTTTTTTTTAATTTTGTTTAAAAGATAAGATAGTCCAAAAGTGGGTCATAGATTCAAAATTTAAAAAATGTTGCTTTTTAATATAGATAACTCTGATTACAAAATGGCTAAATGGGTTCAGTTCATGATTTTTTTTTATATTAATTCAATAATATTTATAAATAATGTACTCATTACAGGAAACAAGAAGTATTGTAACATATTGTATTGTATTTTTTTTATCCCTATTTTATTCATTCAACTATTTTAGAAGATTTTTTTAAAAACAGCCTTTAATACCGCGCGTTCGATCAATTTTCATTTTATTTTTACGTCTCCCCACATCCCCTTGGGCGATCACCTCCGATAAAGCCTTTAAAGCCTTCCCGGTCTGACATAACTCGTTCGGCCGTCTGAAAGGGTACTCAAGACAGTTCACCACCTCACTCCCATCGGGTCCTAGAGGGTGCCCCTCACGGAAGAATGGCTAACACATACCCGGGTGTAGGTTAGTCCTTATTTCGTGGGTCTACGTTTTTATGGGTGAAAAAAAACCAAGAAACAATTTTCATTTAGTACGCGATGGGTCCTCCCAGCCATAGGATGTAGCTCGTGCTCTCATCGCCCAGTAGTGACCAACATTAGAGATTCGTATCCGCCGGCGAACAAATAATTATATAGCACGATCGTAACTATTTGATACTTACCCCGGAACATTTATGAACGGAACATTTATGATTCTTTTATTATCGGTAGAGTATCACTAGATCGCCCTCAATAGAATCAACATTGTCTGATGATGAGTTCCATAGGGAATAAATGGAACTCCGTAAATATTGTCATCAAGCATATAGCGGAAATGTACTCGTAAGTCCATTAAAAGTTCTTTCTATTTTCTATATATTAATATTTTTTAAACAACGTGCCAGCTGGCCAGTACGAAAAACAAACAGAGAGGTAGGACGCATCGAAGCAGCCCATCTGGGGAAGTACCTCCACCTCACAGAAAACCGCAGCCAATTAACAACTTCCTAGAGGGTTGTTGTGTTCCTGCATATGAGTGAGGTCACCAGTAAACTACTGTGGAGTTGCTGTGTTAGCAGCAGAGGTGGCATCGGGCGAGTGATACCCAATGTATTGTAAGCATTTATAATCGCGAAGCAACCTTAGACTGCGACAGCGCGTCCGATTAGATGTGTCAACTGTATTCAGCAATTATACTCGTAGATGTAACGCATTTCTGCACAGAGCATCCTCCGCGATTAATAAGCACAATTTGAAAATCGACCTCTTCCACACCAGCACTGCTTCAGTTATGACTTACACTGCAGATAGTTCTCCTGTTAAAAGTATACAACTTTTCCTGTTTCAAGTTGTCAACAAGTACACACATCAAAAATGTCTAGGGATCAACATATATTTTTGCAATAACTTTTCTCCTGATTGATATTAATTAAAATTTTCTTTAAGGATTCATCAAATAAAGTGTTTTCGTTTGTCTACAGTAACGATAAACCAAGTCACCTTTGCATTAATAAAGAAATTTGCCATTTTCATAATAAAGGGATTTTTGACATTTGAACCACTAACATTAAAGTTCGAAAAAAAGACTGAAATAACAGTTTTCTTTAAAATTTTATTGGGTAACTTAAACAATTAATAATCCGTGTTTCTACCGCGAACACTAACAACACAAGAACATCGGTTTGGCATACTCAAAATGAGTTCATCCAAATCACGCTGTGGAATGGCCGCCCATGTTCGTTGCAACAACAAAAAAAGGTCTTCTTGCGACTGGATACCCTCCATATTCGGCAGAGCTCTTCTCTGTAGCATATCCCATGCATGCTCAATCGGGTTCAAGTCTGGCGACTGAGCAGGCCAGGGCATGACATTGATGTTAGCTGCGGCGAGAGTCTGTCTTACAACTCTTGCGGTGTGCGGTCGTGCATTATCATGCATTAACTGAAATAAGGGACCGATTTGCACTTGTAGAGGAACGATGACGTCTGATACAATCGTCTCAGCATAAATTTGAGCGTTGAGGTTGCCTCTGATCCAAATCAACTCAGTTCTTCCGCCGATCCAAATACCCGCCCATACCATGATGGTTCCACCACTATAAGGATGGACTTCCTGGCAGGATTTTAATCGCTGTTGGCGTCCAGGGGTTCTCCAGTGTCGTATACGTTTATATATTTTATATATTTTTTTATTACAAAGCCACATCTCAATCTCAAGAAATCCGCATAAAAATGCTTGATCCCTAGACACTTTTGATGTGTGTAGTTGATTACACATTAGTGGAGTTTTGTAATTAGCAATAAGGTTACACATTTTACAATACATATGCATATTAAGCTGTAAGACTACCGAATAATAAATAAATTTATAAGCGCTGTACATCAGGTAGGCCGTATGCTTGCATGCCTCCCGATGTTGTATAAAAAAATAACAAAAGAAACATAATTGTTCAGTTGCAAGAATGTATAAATCTGTAAAAACGCAGCCTCACAGACCAACAACATCTTCTCTAGGGAGCTTTTCCAGGCGTTATATAGGAAGAAGGGAACATTGAAATAAAATGTTCATCTACGATACATGGATAATGAATATATGGATACTGAACAGGCCATAAGTAAAAAAGATATTGTTTTGGAAAATACGGTACAATGCTGCAAGTTTTCTGTGAGGTGGAGGTACGTCCCCAGACGGGCTGCTCTGATACGCCCTACCTCTTTTAATGTTATTGAAACTGGAATAAAATTCTAATGATGTTTGATGTTAAGATAGGAATATAGTAAAGAGTGAGATCGTTAGCAGACAAATACGTTATAAACACTACCAAACGTAGGTATATTTTGATGATAAAATATCACCTAAAAATTTATTACCATAAACAAAACTCAAGTATCAAAATGGGTCATACAAAATAGTAAAGCGCTCAAGTTTCACACACAGAGCGCGCGTTGTAGTGCAAGTGTAGAATCTCGCCGTACTTGCGATCGCTGAAGTTTCGTGTTGCATTAAATTACACACTCTTATTATAGTAAAAATTATAATCACAAAACTCAAGTATCAACATTAGAAGAGTAATGGTTTCAGCCTAGAACAAAAGATTTCTAATAAGATATTTGTTAAATAAACAAATATTATAGTAAACACATGCCGCTCCTTAGTAGAAATCTTTCTTAATAGCCTTTTGCTTGTTTGCCTATTTACCCACATTTATTGTTTTACTTCTTCTCTCTGCCTACCCTGCAAGAATCTTCGCATCATTAGCGTCGTTATGATTTGAAACTCGATGAAACGAAAAAGTGGAGTAAAAAGAGACAACCACATACATCTATGGGATTTAACGTGCGAGAGAATGAGATGTGTGTATGTATATCTTTACGCCAGGTCTAAAATAAGATAAGAAGATTAAACTAGTAAGTTCTCTCCGACTTGACCTACAGAGACAGATCCGCGCCGCTGAACTAGTCAACAAATTTAAAGTCACACAGATAACAAAAGAAAGTTGTGCTTGGTGTTCCTCCATAGCACGGAACATGGAACGAAGAAAGTCGATAGAGTATCAAAATTGTCAACATAGCATTCAAAGCTATGGTCGACTTTCTGTGCCACTTCTGTGGCCCGACAATTTCTAACTGGCGCTATTAAAGCTTGGATGGGAAAGGTCGATCATAGGAAAGCTCTTTAAAAAGCTCGAACTAACATTAGATACTCGTAGATACGAACTGATGTTGATGATTACGTAGTTGTGTAAATGCTATTTGTTCTATTCTAATTGCAGAAACGAAATCCATAGCAAGGAGTTAATGACTAAATAAATAAATAAAGATAGTTGAAAATATTACACAGCACCATCTAGCCCCAAAGTAAGCGAAGCTTGTGTTATGGGTACCTACTAGGCAACTGATAAACATATGTAAATACACTTTTTTTTTGTGAATACATACTTCTTATACATAGAAAATACCCATGACTATATAATCTCTTTATAATATCACTATTTTATTTTATTACTTACATACTAATAACTATCTATCTATAACTTCAAGCCAATTCCTTTGCGGGGTGGGCAGAGAGAAGAGAGTGCCATACGACTCGATCCCTACACACCTCATTCACTTGTTCCACAGTCATTGCTCTTCTCGTACACTCTGGTCGGTTTCTAAACTCATTTGCCGGCTCATAAGGCATCACCTTCTGATAAAAGACGATCAAATTGGTCATGGTAGGTAAGTTTTGGCCTCCCACGGCTCCTACATCTTCCTACTTTCGCTTTACACATTTGTTTCGTAATTCTTTCTGCCTGCATCCTTTCTACATGACCTCTTCTTATTTTAACACTGACACTCTCTTTGAGACCAACTCTGTTTCTAACATTATCATTGCGAATACGGTCTACAAGCGTTATGTCACAAATTTTGCGGGCCGCTCACTTTTGAACCGCGTTTATCCTATTTTCATCAAGATGTACAATTTCATCCACTTTTCCAACTTCATCATTAACCGTATTCTTTACATTGGTTCTGGCTTCTTCTTTTTCAAATACCATTATCTTTGTCTTCTTCGCATTTAATAGTAAGGCTGGAGAAAGGCTTACTGTCGAATACGAAGAAGATAAAGATCCAATCGTGTTTTATAATTATTACTGGTGCAGTTCAAGTGATCTTTCTGCTAATAACACGGTATTGTCTGCATAAAGCATACAGTTCACCACTAGGTCACTCATGCGCAATTCTGCATTCGTTGACCTTATTCTCTGCAGATAACTATCAAGATATAGAATACACAGCCTAGCAGAGAGCATGAAACACTATTTGATACGAATTCTGACATCAAACCAGGCTGACATGCTGCCATCTATCTGCACACATGCTGAACAATTCTTGTAAGAACTGCAGAGTACAGAGGAGTGCACCGTCAATCCCACATCTCTGCAATATGAAAATTAAATAAATAATACACGGCCAGTCACCTGAAATTCATTTTCGAGCTTTACTCCGGTACTTTAAAGAATACAGGCTAAAGAGCCGTGTAAAATTTCATCTACGTCTGATTACTTATTTTTGCAAGAAGCATGCACAAAAGACAGATGGGTAAATATTTAGGCACCGGATATTTAGGCATCATTAAACTAAACTTAATTATATATTCAATGTAAAAAGTCGAATCTAATACAGGTTGATTATGTGGAAATATTTTATATACATATTATTTCAGTTTCCGAAAAATCATACTGGAAAAAAATACCATTTCTAATCGTACCACATCGAATAATATATTTATATATTATCAACTCAAATAAAATTGTGGCTATCCGCAAGATTAAATGAAAACTCCTTTAACTTAAATAAGAGTAGTTGAAGTATTGTCGCTATATTATTATTCCATGAATATTTTTGCATAGCATAAACTGTTCTCCGTTAATTTTATAATTAAACTTTCGGTTAAACCGTATGCATAAATTGTGAAATTCTAAAATCAAATTTTACACGGACACGCTTAATACTCATATTTTATCATTAAGCCATATGTTACATTTGTATTGCTTAATGAAACTTCCTTATCCTACTGCTGGGAAATACGTTGTCAATTATAGATGTTTAAAGCGTACCTCGTCCCTCAAATGCGGGAATTGAACAAAGACTGTCACTGACGACGACAGCCGGGACCGTGGCCTGAATGTACTCTTCGAAGCTTGATATAAATAATTTCACCAGCAGACAGTCTACGTTCACAAATTCACAAGCAAATACGACAGGATCGGACAATACCTCTGTTCTCGTTTCCCACTATTACCACCCTCCACACGATCACAACGCCCCTGTCA
Source organism: Pyralis farinalis (assembly GCA_947507595.1). Taxonomy (NCBI): domain Eukaryota; kingdom Metazoa; phylum Arthropoda; class Insecta; order Lepidoptera; family Pyralidae; genus Pyralis; species Pyralis farinalis. The sequence continues at coordinate 26,066,407 of OX382266.1, forward strand.
CATTCAAACCTTAAACTATCTCATGTCGCACTCCAATTATTTCTTTAATTCCTTTACTATCCGTGCAGCGCTGCTCTGGAATAAATTGCCACCGCAAATAAGAGACTGTTCATCAGACACAATTTTAAAAAAATATTGAAAGAACACTACATTTATCAAAAAGTTATAATACTTTTTGATAAATGTAGTGTTCTTTCAATATTTTTTTATTTCAATATATTTCAATGTTTATTTGAGTATCCTTGGTCATAAAATTCGCAGCGCGCGAGTAACATCCCTGTGGTATAGCGAATGTCAACAGGCTGCGGTAACCGCTTACCTTCTGATGCGAGCCGCATGCTTGTTTGCCAATCTAGTTATATACAAAAAATCTATACTAAGCGCAAAGACATCAAAATAGTCTCTCCAATCTCTTTCTACATGAATGCAAAACACCATATGAACATGCCAACTACGATATTGCGTAGGCGAGGCTGGACGAATCGACTATTATGACAAGGTAAGTAAGTCTTACTTACATTAGTTTATTTTAAAAAGTAACATTAAATATGTATCAGTGAAAATTTTGGGCGAAATTAGAATGTTGTATCGCGATTGCACAATAAATTTTAATTATATTTGCCAAATCTAAACCTCATTCAAAGACTGGGCGCTTCAACGAATTGGCGATTAACTGAAACAAATTGTTGATATTTCATAAAACAAAGAGTCTCACAATTAAATAAAGGCCCATTCAGAACTCGACCCAAAACTACGTACTGGCCAGTAAGAGGTCACTGTAATTATTGTTATTCGTGGTTTGTAGAGCAAGTATCTTCCTGGTCCGTATTATACAATACTGGTATTGTTTGCTTTTAGGTTTAGGTGTTACTAATGTACCTATATGACTACGTAATTAGACTTATTATATTGTGATTATAATATGTAACCGTGACATTATAAAAAAATATCTTATAATATAGACATGTTCTTCGAAACAACTGATTTTACAATAGAAAAGTGAGAGAAATTTATCTATATTGCGTTTTACTTAGAAAATAATTCAGGAAATTGTTTTCTCTTGTCTACTAGAAATGTTTGGCATACTTGTTATTCCAGAGTAGGATCTACAATAGTGTTATATATTTTATTTAGGCACTTCATGGTTTTTCTTCATGGTATAACTAGCTCTACTTCACGACGTTGGGCTCGCAGGCCATGTAGCCGAACCATCTGGCGGTTGGTCTGATAAGGATTATTTTTCTTTATGATTCAGTGTCAATTCCACTTTGCTATACGCATTATCGATACCTATACGTAGGCAACATTGATTTAGGTGTCGATCATCTTACAGAAATCAGAGCCAAGTAACTAATAACAAATAACTTCGGCAAATTCTTTACATCAGACGGATCGTATGCTTATTTTGTACTAGACGTAGAGTGAAATAAAACGCAGCACAAATTCTCCCGTGGAGTACGTTTATTTTATGCGCGGGTGATTCGCGTCGGTACATGCTTCAGTCACTGGATCCGTACATTTTTTCCAGAGTAGTAAACATATTGCATGTAACATGAGCAAGTAAAAATTTCTGTTACGTTGAGCACATAGTAAAAGATAAAAATAGTTGGAAATGTAGTCTAAAACTCGAAATGCAATACAGCATCTAAAATCAGTATCGCGTGACTTGGATGATGCAACAGAATGTAACCAAGTCTTCAAATGGCATCATCCATGTACGGGTAATATTTTTATTAGTAATACAGATGAATAGTTTGTTTGTTTAACAAGTGGAAGTACTAGTCGGATTTGAAAAACATTTCTTGAATTTGATAGCCCAATTCTTGAGAAAGGTTTAGGCTATTTGACATCCCATTAAGGAACTACGACGCTGCGAGCAACAGCTAGTAGCTCATAATTATCATTGATGGTAGGGCTCTATTATCATCGTGGAACGAATGTATACCTAGTCCGGCCATAAATTCTGTTACAAATGAATATGTATTTATTTTTTATGAAGTAATGTTTTGCCAGAGTGGTGATGAATTCTGTCACCGGTTGCACGCGCGTATCCCTCGCTATAACTTCATTAAGTACGTAGCGTCCGGCGTTTGTGATGGTTCGCAGTGTTACGTGCTGCTGGGCCTGCAGGCGCTGCCTTTGTGTTTTGGAGCAATAGAACGTATACGTATCTATTTACGAATGTCTCAGCAAAAAACAAAAAAAAAATTGAGACACAGTGCAGGCGTGTCATTTCGAGCAGACCTTGTCGTCTAAAACTGGCCATAATTTGTAGTCTAAGGGATTCAGATCTGAGCTAGACGGGGTCCTGTCTTCAGCTCTTATAAGTTGATGCTTTGTCCACTAGACTATCACACTCACTCTCTAACTTTTAAAATCACATTGTTATTTGTATTTCAATGTCATAAACTTTGAAGTGTTATTATTAGGGGTTAAAGTATAAAATTACCGATTTGTACTGAAAAACTAAAACTCGTTTTTTTTTCTAAGATGGTAAATATTTTGATTAAAGAAATATGTTACAACATATTTCTATACATTGCTGCCATCTAATCGGATGTCTATTTATTACCTTTACGATAGACCTCTGGAGATCTAGATTCTATAAACTGTGTGAAAGCATTTTATACTGCCTCCTGGGAAGTAAATTTTTTTACTACGTAGAGAATTGTCCAAATCACGAAAAACATGGTAGTCAGTTGGATCAAGATCTGGCGAGTACGGAGGATGACAACGGTTTCTCATGCAGTGTGAGGTCTTCCGTTATCATGGAGCAATAATGGTGAAGATCGATTCAAGAGTCGGGGCTGTTTCACTGCCAGTTTCGCCATCATTGTACGAAGTTCGGCATAGTAAACATCTGCTGTTATTGATTGATCAGACCTGAGAAAGCTATAGTGAATAACGCCATGAAGAGACCACCAAACACTTACCATTACCTTTTTATTGGTAACGAAACGGTGCCCTAAAGCAAACTTTAGGACACTGTTTCGTTTATCGTAAAGAATCCACTTTTCGTCACATGTCACAATTCGATCCAATATTTCTTCATTTCTGTACCGATTCAACAAGGCAACACAAGTTTCAACACGCGTTTCTTTCTACAGATCAGTCAAATCATGAGGAACTCATTTTTCATATTTTTTTATCTTATTTATTTCATGCAAATGAGTCAATATTGTAGGTAAGGTAACGTTAAACCATGCCGCTAATTCCTGGGTAGGGCTAGACTAGCCTAGGACTCGGATCGGCTTCCACTATCTCCTTCAATTCAGTGTTATTTACCTGTGTGGGCGTTCCACGTGGTTCGTTCTTTAAGCCGAAGTTTCCATTACAAAAGCGTTGAAACCAAAAATGCACGGTGCGTTCATTAGCAGTCTCCTCTCCAAACGCAGCATTGATGTTGCAAGCAGTTTCTGCCGTGTTAGATCCGAGTCGGAACTCATATTCAAAAATTTCTCGGATTTCTGAAGTATCACAAGTGAATCACTTGTAGCATGTTATTCTAACGAGTAACGTCTGCAGCGCCTGTGGAGAGGCGAAACACGTGTCGCAGCGACGACCAGGCCAGTCGTGGCAGCGACGGTGGTGGGGGCATGCGGTTTCTGTTCCAGATGGCAGACGACCGCAGCAGCCGAGGCAGAGACTACCGGAACAGCCATGGCAGCGTGGGCATGTTGCATCTACATGCAACCATGCCGCATGATCTAATTGGTGGCAGAAGCACACAAAGCAGATTAAAGCAAATTGCATGTAAATTTGACTTTCGCAAAATCACGGCTGAATCTATTAGCTCTATTATATTTATTATAACAGACTGATTACTTGTCGATACAGATATAAAAGCATTATGGAATTTGTAACTCTAGCCGACTCACGACGCTCTGCCCCATGTTGATATAAGATTATTACAATGTATAACCTCTTATCTCTACTTACAGGTTAGCAGTACGTCTAAGAGCTCCGTCATAAGCGTTCATGAAATAAATAACGTATGAAGAACCGATGAGATGATTTTGTATAGTTACTCAACTCACTCGTTCGGGAGGTACGCAGCACTTATTGGTTAGTTCACGGATGAACATCGTGTCACTTATCGGTCTATTGGTTACGATAGCCTACTATTGGTTAGTAGCCGCGAAATGGTGAGACATTTAGACGTTTATTATGCAAGCAGTTTATTGGTTAGTGTGAGCTTCACTGTAATGGTAGAATGTATTAACAGTTTTCTAAAGCTCATTACGCTGATACCTTGATACATCACGGTAATATTTAGTTCTCAGTGTTCATTTTTGTTTTCGCTGTATCTTCATGATCTCTACTCTCCACGTACTAACTTCCTTTGATGCCTTATGTTATTGTAACGTCTTCTTTATTGTAATTTCTGCTTAACGAAGCAAGTTGTATTTATTGCTAATGTAGATACTAAAAAGAGGCAATATATGGACTCTTTATAGTCTTCATTAAATAATTTGCAGTTTTGTTTCAGCTTTCACCTGCACTTAATGGATACAGGATGAATCGCGTAGCTCGGGGACTGGAACAAAGAGTGAAACTTGAGAGCAAATGTTTTTATAATAGGAAGCTGATGCACTACAAAATGAGAAATAAAATGGAAAAACAGTTATTTTTTAATAAATACATGTAAATTAGTCACCGCTTGTAATTTATCTTGTTCATTCGAGAATATTTTTGCTTGATAAAATTCACTCCTAAATGCATCGTCTTGTGATGCAAAGAAAGCGTTGGCTGCAGAAATATGCAAATAGATACCTACTTCAGAGAGTGCTTAACGATAGTAGGTAAAGTTTCGAGGTCGCATAATAAATTTCTCAACCATTCAACATATTTTACATATTTTAGAACAGTAAATATTTTTTGTAATGATTTTGTTTGACTGCTGCCCGTGGCTCTGCTCACATATAGTTTGGTTTCGTAAATTTTTCGCAAGCATGCTAAATAATTCACGTATAAACATAGCTAAATGAAGACTCGGTATTTGATCTATACCTACCTACCGTGTAAAATGTCATGAAAATCCATTCTGTGCATTCATGTAATGCATCACTTTCTGGTAAAACAAGACAAATTCGGTAATGCTAGATAAGCCTTGGCCTTCCTCCGCTCCTACATCCTTCGATTTTTGCATTGTATCTATTTTTAGGGTTCCTTACCCAAAGGGTAAAACGGACCCTATTACTGAGACTCCGCTGTCCGTCCGTCCGTGATAGTCAGAAAATTGAAATTTTCACAGATGATGTATTTCTGTTGCCGGTATAACAACAAATGCTCAAAAACAGAATAAAATAAATATTAAAGGGGACACCCATACAACAAACGTGATTTTTTTGCTGGTTTTGGTCGATATTGATAATGGCAACAGGTAGACGCTTTAAATATTCACAGAATATTTAATTATATATTCACTTTAAAAATAAGTAATTAAATTAAATAAAACAAATATTTAAAGGGGGCTCCCCTTTTTATAGATAATGGTACGGAACCCGTCATGCGCGAGTCCGACTCGCACTTGGCCAGTTTTTCTTAATTCTTTCCTAACACCGATACTCACTTTCAAGCCAACTCTCCTTACATCATCATTGAGGTAAAACCTAGGTATTAGCGAGCGTGCATGAAAAGTGCTATGAATATTAAAGAAGCGAGCGAGGTGTGTTTGGATCGTGTCTTATAGCGCTCGGTTTTCTCTGCCTACTCCGCGAGGAAGCGGACTTGAAGATATACATCCATACATGTAATACATGGACAGAACACAGACTAATAGTAATTATTGAACCATGACTTTGGCTTCTATATCAATACCAAAGTCCAGTTACTGCAAGAAGTTCTTGTAAAAAGACGCGAAAAGTTTTTAACAAAGTTAGCAACGTATAAGTGATGCCCTACGTATTGGAAGTGTCTATAGTTTATGGTATAGGATAGTATTATATTGCGTTCCTGCGAGGGTGTGAGCTTACCAGTAATGTGCGAAGGTGTTACTGTATTACCAGAGGAATAGCAATGCATGAGTGATACTTATTGTGTACACGGCTTACTTGACAGAAAGTGGTTGCCGTTTAGGCTACCGACATTGCATTAAAAAGTATTCTTCTTTCCTCGCCTTCTACGGTTTCTTCTCTATGTACTTAAAGCCTTATATATTAAGGAAAATGTCCTAACTGATCTGTCAACGCTCTAAATGCTGAACTTGAAAGTTTGGATAATGATTTGTTAGAGGTGGTAGGTATCCACAAAGACAGGCATTTGACAAATTTGTGTCATAAAGGGGTAAAAGACTCGCGTCTTTTTATTTTTCAAAATCGTGATCTTAATATTTATATATAGATATTATAATTAAAGAAATACGTGTATCAACGTTTTTCGGAATTAAAACCATAGAGGGATGAAAGGCGGTTGAAAAATGTATGTAAATGTATGGCTATTCAGTATTAATTAAGGTTTTGTTTAAATTTTAAGCTTTAATTTAAATTAAAAAAGTATAATTAGACTCATCATAATGAAAAAAAAACTACTGGTTCAGCGTTTATGAAAATCCACTATTAGAATAAAGTTGTGAGTAAAAGTTTATATGAGGGGTCCATTTCTTTTTAGTAGAGACCATGTTAAATTTTGTAATAAAAATAGTTGAAACAATCTTTTTAGCAGAGCTCAAAGAAATTTTATCCCCCATTGGCATTTCTACTTCATAGGCTCGTTGGTAGACTAATTTTAAATATTCTTTTAATCAATATGTATTTATAACTTTATTGTATTATCTGGTATTAAAAACAATGTATTAAACTTACATGATCTGCAAAGACAAATTTATTTCTTTGAGGAATCTCTTCCAGCCAATCATTGCTTCAGAGTATCTGAATGGAGCAATGAATAGCGGTGGAAAAAAGAGATCAAAGGGACAGAAAATAAAGGAGATACGGAATATACATAACAACATAAATGATATATAATCAAGTCGATAACAAATACACACATTATATAAATGTTAGTACATACATAAACTAAATACATAAGTTGAATTCGATGCGGGAGTACCAAAGAAGTTGTTTTGTCGACTTTTGTAAGTTAGGCTGCGACTTCCAGTATAGGATTTCCACTAAACCGTCTACTTTCCGAAAGTGAAACCTCTATCGGAGAAATATTGAAAAAGAAGGGTTGAGAAGGATATAGTAGAAAGACGTGAGGATATGAACTTTGCAGGGCTATCTTATAGACAGCCAGTTAAGCTGCTATCGGAACATGGTGATACTTACGAAGACTAAAAACATATCCAATTGTTTAGTTTTCAAGCCTGTCTAATTTGTCCCGTAATTATTCTAAATAATCAAAAAGGCTACGATGGCATAGTCAAGAAGTAAGAGAAGGGAATGAGCCAGCGTCGCTTTGGTCTCCCCAGGAAAGAAATTTCGAAGTTGCCTTAATTAATACATATTAGAAAGTAAATTTTTATAGCTATGTACAACAAAAATTTGAGATTCATAATACATTGGGAGTATTGGGAACCAAATCGGCATCTTAATTACAATCAGATACAAAACAATGGTTTTTAAATCCACACTCTTTTTTAATATGTTCATAATCATAATCATAATCATTTATTTGCTTAGATAAAGGTACACAAGGATCTTACAGTACTTTTTTTCGCTTTAACTGCTATAGAATAGCATGCAAATATGAAATTTTTTGTTTAATAATTAATATATTATACAATTAATAGAAAAAATATAGATTTAATAGTTATTAGAATGAAATTATAAAGTCACCATAGATATATCATTTTGAAATGTCAATAATACAAAATTACAAAAAATAATTACATTTTATCATTAATCATATATGTCAATAAAATAAGTCTAATATAGAAGTCAATGAATAATAAAATGAAACAACACACAGAAATCTTAAATCATCGACTCTATCCAACAAAATAACATTTTTAATATTTGATTTTTATAAATTCTTCAATACTATATACACATTCCAGTGATAAAATGCTGTATAGCGTCTTTTTAAAAGTATTAAATGGTAGTGTCTTTATACTGTCTGGTATTAAGTTATACAACTTTATAGACATATTAAATCTATTTCTTGAAAAACAGGTAGTCCTATGAGAGGGCCCGAGTAATTTGTTGGGGTATCTAGTGCGAAAATTGGCAATTTCCTTTTTTGTCGTGTAAAAGTCGGGATTTTTTTTGACAAATTTGCAAATCTCAAGGATGTACATGGCTGGCAATGTAAGTAAATTTAACTTTCTGAATAGCGGCCGACACGATTCCAGGGGTCCGACACCACACATAGCTCTTAAACATTTTTTTTGAATAATGAAAGCACGATTAACCTCTACAGAATATCCCCACATGATGAGTCCATATCTCAAACAGGAACACACAAAACCATGACAAGCCATCAGCGCGGTTTCTAGGTCGCAGGTTCTAGTCAGACGATGCAAAGCAAAAACAAACCTGTTTATTTTTTTGCAGACAATATCTACATGTTGTTTCCAGTTAAGCTGAGAATCCAAGACTATACCTAGGAATTTGACCGAAGTCACGTCAGCAATAGCTTGGTTTTGATAGGATATAGACATATTTGTAGGTTTTCCATTTGTATTATAAAATTGCATAATTTTAGTTTTACTAGTATTAATATTTAAATTATTAGATTCCATCCAATGAATTATTTTGTTAATTGTATTATTTATTTCGTTTTCATAGTCAATGTCATTTTTTTTATTAATAATTATTGATATGTCATCAGCAAACAATATACAAGGATAATCAGTTATGTCAGGGAGATCATTGATATATATTAGGAAAAGCAAGGGTCCCAGAATGCTACCTTGTGGTACACCGTAGTTATTTTGTCTAAATTCTGATTTATATTTAGTATTCTGTAGTGATTTATTAATTTTATTTATTTCTACACACTGTGTTCTGGTACTAAGGTAACTTTTTAACCAATCATGAGCTAGTCCACGAACTCCGTCCTTCTCAAGCTTAGTCAAAAGTGTTTTATGACAGACATGGTCAAAAGCTTTACTCATGTCAAATAAATTTGCAGATACAGGTACTTTTCTGTCCATAAATTGTGATATTGTTTTTATTAAGGAGAAACATGCCTGAGCTGTGGATTTTTCTTTTTGGAATCCGTATTGTTCTATTCGAATGATATTATGCCTCGTAAAAAATGAGGTAAGACGCTTATGCATCACCTTCTCAAATATTTTCGATAGAATCGGAATAAGAGTGATAGGACGATAGTTATTTACATCGTCCTTTTCTCCGTTTTTAAATAATGGCCTTACTATTGAAATTTTTAGTGGTGTAGGAAATATGCCACTAGCGAAAGACATATTTACTAGGTGTGACAAAATTGGAGATAATTCGTCAGCGCATGCTTTTATAATTTGTGTACATATATTTTCATACCCTGCGGAGTTTGTATTCGTCAATGATCGTATTACCGATTTTATTTCGCACTCATCTGTAGGGGATAGAAATACGCTTGAACTATTCGATTGCGATGTATGTATTTTACTATGAATCTGTTGGTTTTTATTGATCTTTGTGAAATGTTCATTAAAATGTGATGCGATTTTTGTTGCATTGACAATTTTCTTATTATTAAATGTTAAATAGTCAATATTGTTTACAGCTTGTGTGCAGTTTTGTTTGTCTTTAATCACATTCCACGCAGCTTTGCATTTATTTTTTGATGTTTTCATGTATCTTTTGTTACTGATTTTTTGTGATCTATGTACACATTGTTTAAATATTTTATTATATTGTTTATACAATATTTTGTTTTCTTGTGTTTTATTTTTATAATAAGCCAAACGTAATTTTCTTTTAGTTTTGCATGATAACTTTAGACCGTTGGTTAACCATTTCGGAGACTCATTATTTTTATTTCTTATTTTTATTCTCCGTTCGGGGAAACATAAATTATAATACAATTGTAAGTCATCATGGAAGGTTTTAAAAGCTTTTTCAAAGTCCTGACAATCAAGAACATCAGACCAAGTGCAAGCGGCCAATAAATCTTTAAACTTTGTTATATTTTCGTTACAGTAATCTCTTTTATATTCAAACCAGTAGTTAATTGGTTCTTGGCGTGTGTTTACGGGTATAGTTAAGAGCTGAGCTGTATCATGATCCGATATACCCAACGGCAAGGTTTCCCCAACTGCATTTTTAAGGCTACTGGCAAAATGGTCTATACAAGTTTTTAAACGTGTCGGTGTTTTTATGTGAAGATTAAGATCGTAACTTTCCAAAATACTTGTTAGCTCACGCGTCAATGGTGTGGCACAAAGAGTATCAATGTTCCAATCGCAAGTTATGATTATGTTGTAGTTCGTTTTATGTCTCAACCTGTCGAGTAAATTATTAAGATTATTAAGAAAAATGATAGTGTTAGCCCTAGGTATTCTATAGATGCATACTATAATTATTCTGTAGTTTACAATCTCCAAACCACAACACTCAAAATTTAATTCTGTGGCCATATCACGCACAAAAGGTAGCTCTTTAGATTCAATTGAGTTATTGTGCAATAACTAATAGTTCATCTAAAAATGCTTTCAATTTAATGGGCCTTATAATTAAATTGATTAATTTTCGAACGAATCTTAGTCGTCAAACGAAACTAATAAGGCACTTATTAGTTTTTTGTTCATTGTCTATCGGTATTAAATGTCAGTTACTAAATCATATTCGAGGTTAAATAAAATTTTAGTCTGTGCATTTTACCTACCTTGAACATACCCACTTTGTTAATAAAAAAAAATAAGTTAAAAAAATTTATGGATAACATGTACAATAGGTACATGTTTTCCTTAATTTTTTTAACTTATAGATAATTGATCGAGGCCTTTACATCGAGTTGAAAAGGCCTCGATCAATTATCAATTGTATTATAATCACGCTAGTGTATTTTTTTTATACCACTAAGGTGGAACTCAAACATACAGCCTGCCTGATGGTACACAGTCACCGTAGCCTATGAACATTTGCAACGTCCATACAATGGGGTGTCACTCATGCGTTGCCGACCCTAGTGTATCTACAACACCGCTCAACAAGAACACTACATAGGATGTACACTGTTTTTGATGAGCTCGGTGGCTCAGTCGTGAAAGACGCGACTTTGACACCGACGCTCGTGGGTTCGATTCCCACACAAGACAAACATTTGTGTGCATGAACATGTATGTTTGTATTGATCTGGATGTTTTAAGAGAGGTAGGGCGCATCAAAGCAGCCCATCTGGGGAAGTACCTCCACCTCACAGAAAACTGCAGCCAAATTACAACTCCCTAGAGGGTTGTTGTGTTCCTGAGGTCACCAGTAAGCTCCTAAGGAGTTGCTGTGTTATCAGCAGAGGAGGCGTCGCGCGAGTGATACTTAATGTATTACAAGAGTTGATAGGCTACGGTAATCGCTTTACATCAGGTGGGCCGTATGCTTACATGCCTTCCGACGTTGTATAAAAAAAAAACTACTTTTTGGTGTTATCAAAACTCGTCGCGCCGAGAGTCAGATTTTGCTACTGGCGGGCAGCTGCGCGATGAGTTTTGATAGGCAACCAGCTTGTGCCTGCGATTTCGACGGCGCAGCCCCTAAAGCTGCGAGTTTCTTGCTTGCTTGATTTTCCGCATTGGTACAAGGCGAACTGAATAAGAATAATACGAGGTCGATCCAACGCAGTGTTGCTGTTAGCTACTAGGCATTTTGATTCTAGAGAAATATCCAGCTCCAGAGACAACATAGGTTGGCCACATTGTCGCTTAATTTTAAAATTTCGCACATAAGCGCTTCACTCGGTTTCTCTGCAGCTTCATGTAGCAACAGTAGATTAGACCGCAACTGCATCTCAAATGTATCTACTATCTACAGCATTAATTCTAATTTTGATTATAGTGCTTACTGCTTGCTTACTTACTTACTGCCTTCCACATATTTTGTAAAAGCTGAAACTTACCATCAAGGTAATCATTGTCTGGAGTACTAGAAAGCCCCTGAGCGTCTTGAAATATGAATATTTTGCTTATAAACATTTCAGATATCTCATTCATTTATTTTTCAAGTGTGGTAGTGGGTTCATATTAAGCCGTGATTTAAAGATTTTTTTTTATTGGGGGCATATGACAGCCAGGGCCTACTTGATGGGCTGCAGGACACTGGTGTCCAGGAATAGAAGCCACGAAATACCATGCACTTCATGTCGTCTCGTGGCGTCTACTATGCCGGCCTTGAAGGTGCTTCTTTATATTCCTCTTGAAGAACCCAATGACGCCAAAGTATGGATACTGTGGTTGAATATACACTAGCGTTATAGTACCAGGCATGTTTATAACATTTATAAAACTTTCAGTAAAAAATATTGTTGAAAACTACTTAAAAATGTAATATTATCAAGAGCAGGTTACGTTATCGGCTTCGTTAGTAATCAGGCGGTAGAGCATGGCGATAGTAGTTGATGATACTGACCATTTTTTATACCACTAAGGTGGCAATCAAGTATACGACCTGCCTGATGGTAAACAGTGACCGTAGCCTATGGACATTTGCAACACCAGCGGCGTCACTCATGCGTTGCCAACCCTCTAAAAACCTCTTCACGCATTTCTTGAATAATTCCATGCTGTGGTCCCTAGGAAAAACATCGGCTGGGAGCTCTATATACTGATTATATCGCTATAAAAGACGGCACGTTATCTGGATCGGTCACCTCCCAATGACTGCTGACGTATTAAATACTTTTATCTCCTCCATTCCTCTAATGTGCCCGCTGCAAATATCATCTTCACTGAAGACTGGTAGTCGTGCAGATCCGCACGATGCTAACTTCATCTATAGTGTTTATGCTGTGTTGTATAAACGCCAACAATTCGTCAGTTGTTGGGAGCCCAGGAATGACTACAGCGCACAGTGGCTAGGCCACAGCCGCTCAATTCGCGAATTAAAATTCGCGATCGTGCTCAGTGGCTGAACGCGACCGTATTCGTTTGCTTATCGCTTTGCACTGATAATAATACCAATGAGGTCTATAGACAGATACATAGCCGTCTACAAGAATTTTGTTCCCAAAATGTGTACAGATGAAGTTTCTTCACCTTAATTTTTATTTGCTGACTCACACAAAAGTAAGGAAAAATATTGTATTTTTTTATACTACCTCGGAAGGCATACAAGCATACGGCTTACCCGATGTAAATCGATTACCGTAGTCTATTAACGCCCGCAATATATTAAGTATCACTCGCGTGATGCTTCCTCTGTTGCTTGCACAGCAACTCCTTAAGAGCTTACTGGTGACCTCACTCACACGCAGGAACACAATAACCCTCTAGGGAGTTGTTCTTTGACTGCGGCTTTCTGTGAGATGGAGGCATTTCCCCAGATTCCCCAGACAAGAGATGCTTTGATGCGCCCTACCTCTCTTATTGTTATTATTATTGTATTTAACAAGGCCGATACATTAACATTATATTGCTCTTAATTCTTAATACAATTATTTATCATTGACAGAAAACTCTTGAATATCACAGCATACTATACTATAGTGCTGTCTAATACTACTGAAGGATGTAGGTATTATTATAGTGAAGTGTGTAGGAACTCCCAAAGGCATCGCCGGTCGCGACTCTTACCGCTGAATAATTCATTTAATCCATTTAATAGAACAACACAGACTGGCAAAAATGTTGCCTCTCTGCGGATGAGATTTACATTGTATCTTAAATATGATTCAGCAAATTCAAAAGTTCATTATTCACTTAACATTTATTTGATTCACAAACAGGTTACTTATGACTAATTTGATAAGTCTTATTTCTAATGACATATGTTATATGCAACCCAATTTCAGGTGAACTAGATATGAATCTAGTTCACCTGCAGTCTTAAATATTAGGAGTTAAAGTAAGAAGGTTTTTTTTCTAAAATGTATTTAATCAAATTATTTACCCTCATTATCTATATTATACATAGCTGCCATCTCCACCACATCAACCCTTACATCAGCTGTCACAATTTAACTACAAGAAAACTATCTCGCAGCGACTTACCTTCTGCTGGTATTTCAATGGCCACTGAGTTGGTGTTACGCATTAGGAAGCTTTTGCGTTATCACGCCCCGTGCTTGACGTGTTTACATTTGTAGTCGGTTCAGTTGTGAAGCGGGCGGTAAGGCACGAAATACTGCTCATAACGACAGCAATTGGTGACACAGTTAAACGTGTAGCAGTATGAATGTATATTATGACATATCCGAATCACCCCATACCTAACCTCTAAACTGGCCGTGCGCTTGTTAGCAATTTCAATGAGAAAAAAACAATTGAACTTAACCTTTCTAAGTTCTCAAAGCCGAATAATACGAGCTAAATTTTCTTTTAGCAGCTTTTAATTATTATATGCCAATGCTTTTGTTTATATATAAAAGGCCAAGTATTGGAGTGTATAATCCATAATTAAATATATATATATATATTGAGCAGCAAAGTGCATTTTAGAATACAGATAAGGTTACATAATGCCGTAAAACCTTTTACCTGAGACCCTTTTATTTTTTTACTTTATTTTATTTGTTGTTATATTATTTGCGGCTGAAGAAATAAATAATTTGTGATTTTTATTTAACCTATAACGTTCCTAAGATACAGACATGTCACAGACAGCGAACCCTTAGTATATAATAATATAATATCTCAATAAAGAATTGATTTTTAATTTTAAGTCAATTATAAGCAGTAAACAGAGCTTCATTCCTAAGAAATGAATAACCTTGGTAACGTTCATTTTTTGAAATGTAATAACCAACCTCCCACGTTTACTTAACTATAAAAATTTGATTATTCATTTCTATCTTTCAAATTCTAATTTGAGTGTATATAGATGGGCATCTGGCCTGAAACTCTAAGTAGGTTTGTTATTGCGATAGAATATTCTTCTGTACCAGATCGGACAATATGTATACAAATCTTTGTAATCAACTAGGTATATATTATGATGAAAATAACCAATGGAGAACTAATGAGACTGATATTATGTTGTAATTCAAATCACTGCTACTTGCCGGGTTTTAAGTAGAACGCACAGCTCTTATTGGTTATTTGTACATCAACGTCGCGTCACTTATCAGCATATTGGTTAAAATATTCTCCTATTGGTCAATAGCATAGTACTCGTATAATCAAACAAGTAGGCCGATTCGACCCCCCCCCCCCCCCCCCCCCCCGACCCCGACCCCGAGCGAAGGATAATAGCCTAAACACGTAGGGATGTCGCTTATAGTTTATATAATCGTCAAAAATGCATAGTCTATCTATATACAAAACAATTTTCCCCTGTAGATGAATCATCAGGGATCTATAATACAAAGTTTTTCTTAATTATTTTTTGTACATAGACCAGGAGCTGACAATTGAAATGAGGTTATATACTCCTTTAGGCGCGTTATGAAAAAATGATGAGTGAAATTTTAAGATACAGTAACACAAAAGTAACAGGTTGAAGCTGCCCGCTAAACCGCTCATTAAGTCACGAAAAATATGCTCAAAACTGCAGCCAAATAACAATTCCCAGGAGGGTTATTGTGTTCATGCAAGTGAGTGATGTTATTACCTTACGGAAAACTGCAGCCATATAACGTCATGTAACGTCACTCACTCGCCTGAACACAACAATCGTCCAGGAAACTGTTATTTGGCTGCAGATTTCTGTGAGGTAGTAACGTCACTCACTCGCATGAATACAACAATCCTCCAGGGAATTGTTATTCGGCTGCAGTTTTGAGCATATTTTTCGTGAGGCAGTTACGTCACTCACTCGCATGAACGCAACATCTGTCCAGCGAATTGTTATTTGGCTGCAGTTTTCCGTGATGTAGTAACGTCACTCACTCGCCTGAACACAACAACCGTCCAGGGAATTGTTATTTGGCTGCAGATTTCTGTGCGGTGGTAACGTCACTTACTCGCATGAACAAACAAGCATACGATCCACCCAATTTAAAGCGGTCACTGTAGCTGTTTACGCTTGCAATACATTAAGTATGCCTCGCGTATTGCCACTTCTGCCGCTAACACGGCAACTCCTTAGGAGCTTACTCGTGACGTCACTCAGATGAAGACGACATCCCTCCAGGGAATTGTTATAAGACTGCAGTTTTCCGTGAGGTAGTAACGACACTCACTTGTATAAACACAACAACCCTCAAGGGATGGCTGCTGTAAGTTGCCTGTAAGGTGGTAACGTCACTCACTCGCATGAACAACATCCCTCCAGGGATTTGTTATTTAATGATGCCAGAGAAGTATAACTTCTCACGCGCGTACATAAGTACACGCACCCATTTTTTTTTACACTAAACTATTTTTTACTTTTTCATTTACTACACTAATCAAAATTATAATCTTTATATTCGGAAATTTAATATTTTTACAATAGCCTAAAATGATAGGCATTAAAAGTACTCTTTTCTGTAGGAAATTTGTGATTTTATAACAAAATTACACATTTGATACAAAAAAAAATCTTTTTACTTTTTAGCCATCTTTACGAATTTGTAGTTAAAGTAGGTAGGTACACGTACAAATTATTACGAGCGGGAGCGCAGCGGCGGTGCGTGCGTGGGCGCGTGCGTTATTAAGCACGGCGTAGCCACGACTGGCGTACCTTTAGCAGCGATAAATTTTGTCAGTGTGTGCGTGCGACGACGCATACGTACGGGATGGTACGGGCGCGCAAACATGCAAACCGAACGCGGTGCGTGTCTATGAAGATAATTTACTTATTTGATTTTACTATATCAATAGGCTGGGATCGCTGAGATTATTTAGGCGCTATTAACTTGCAAGTGTGAATGTGTGCGAAAATAGAACATCGCCTTGTTCCACCTTTTATATTCTACGTCAGATAGCAATAAAAAAATGCCTATTTGATATGATGCGATTACCGGTAACCAGTGGTCCTTGTGGCACAACGAATATCGCTTTCATGTTTTCATAAACACTACAGTGATAGTCTTTGTATTAGTGTTTAAGATAGCGCAGCAAACGTTCGTCAGCTTTCTGATCATTATACTTACTTGCAAGAACACATTAACTGTCCGGAGATTATTTGGCTCAAAATCTTTTGACACCAACATTTAGACAGAGTCTATGTAGTTGCATTACTATTGAAAATATATAATCTACGTACAAAGTAAACTCCATCCTGTTACTATTTTCTTACGTGCACAGTATAATAATATGCTAAAACCTCGTTTGTTAACCGACTGACTCCATTTATAAGAGAGATAACAGTTTTAACTTTAAAAACAGCCTCTTACATGATAACCACACTTGAAGGATATACTTAAATTTGCTAATTATCTCACTATTTATGTATATCCTTCCTGTCCTTTTTCACAATTCAAGATCGTGAACAGTAAACCATTTGTAACTATAACATAGTATTAACACAATAACTGTTCATGACTACTAATAAAATACTACTTTACCTACAATGGAACGTCACTTAGAATCATTAAGCGGAACGCATATGTGTGTGTGACAATTACGAATGTTTCTTTGAAGTTATCATACTGCTCATATCTCTTTACTAAGCTACAACTCTCAAGGTTAATTATTTATGTGTGGGATCTGATGATCATAACGTATATTTTAAATATATTTTATTAATTCTCAAAGGAACTGTTTAAAAAATGTATCAATAACGTCTACAATCGTTGTCTTATTACTTACATATGTTTATTATGTAAATATTTTTATTCGTCCACGAAGTAACTGTTACACCGATACACGATAGGTTTATGTAGCTACGAGTACATTATACAAAACAAGAAAATGTAAGAAAAGAAACAAATATAATTTTAAAAGTTTTATTACCAATACTACAGGCTTTATGCTAGTTTCAAACGGATTGCGATGAATTAAAACAGGTATCAACATCAAGTTGGTACATTGTTATTACGCTACACAAGTCTGATATCTTCTTTCATTTACATATTACCCTATTGCTATTAGTTACACAAGTTATTTTTATCCTGAATATAAACTTTCGTTTGACATGCCCGTTACATTAAAAGTTCACGATTTTTACACTTTTATTATCTACCAAAGGTGGCATGATTTAAATTCAATATACACAACATATTTTACTATTAATTCTAGTAATTTACACTTATCTATATTAATCACAATAAATTATTTCACTTTGTAAATAAGTTATAGGTACACGTTAAACGTTGTTTCATTTTAATATACATCATTATGTGAGTGATAATTTTAAAAATAACATTATAGCATAAAACCTAAATAACAAACTCATATTAAAATACTGATATAAAATTTTGTCGTTGCCTTTATCCTCTAAGACTTATAAACATAAGTCTTAGTGAGTCGTAAATTTAAAGAATACAAAAAAAAAATATTGCAACTGTACCAAGCAACCTGAATATTTGCTGTACATTTGAAGGTTAATATTTAATTCTCAGGACTCCAGAGATTGCCTGCTGCCCAGTGTAAGAAATTACTTCAATGAATAAACAAAACCATTTCTGATTGAGTACGCATGATTTCATATCACACAAGTACTAATAAAATTAAACATTGAGGTCATTTTATGCAATAATTATATAACCTCGCAAATAAATTGTTTCTTGGAAAAGTAGCGTCAGTTACGTCAAACTTTTTCGATTATCACACATTTCGTTATTGATTGCTCGTAGTTGCAATAATTCATTCCTGTCTGCCAAACTTCCACAGGAAGTTTCAAAGACGATGAAGGTATAAAACATTTCAGCCCACCGTGAGTGGCATCCTATTCACATGGGAATCAAATTGGAAAAATCTGAACCCGTATCTCTTTCAGTTCTTCCAAGTTTACACATACGTTCCATATGTTCTGCTCACTCATGTTTGCATTGTGGTTTATTTTTATCTGCAACAGTATTAAGATCCATATCGGTCGTCTGGACTTCTACATTAGGTGTGTTGAAGTTATCATAAGATATATACTGTGGTGCCTGTTGTACTTCAGCTTTCGCAACAGCTGGACGCTTTTTAGTCTTTATGTATCCTAAAGCTGAAACTAACACGACGAATACTATGAATCCAATACAACATCCCACAACCAAACTAAGTCTTCTAGTTAATATGTCAGCGATGCCCATGTATGTGTTAGAGAATGGGCTATCTAAAGCCTCGCCAAATAGTGCATTCGTGTTGACACTTGTGCATTTACTCGACAGAGAATCGTTCATGTAGGGACGTAGATAGCTGAACACGTGCTCATCTCCATACAAATTGTTGTTTGGATTTTCTGAGGAAGGAGCTATTCTGGCGTCTGGAATTGAAGAGCCTGTAGAGATGCCAAAGCTGCCGATTGCTATAACACATATGAAATACCGTGATCCTGGTGTCAAATGATTTAATATTGTGGATCTGGCTGTCGCATTCAGTAGCTTTCCTCGAACCTGTAATAAATAATTTATTTAAATATAAAAACGGATATTTTTTATGCTACGTATACGCATACAGGGTACCTGATGTGAAGCGGTAACCATAGTTCGTAGGTACGGGTGCTAGTAATACAAAAAGCATCTGTCACGCGCTCTTACAACCTCATAGGTGATATGAATAATACAACTATTTTTTTATACTACCTCGGAAGGCATATAAGCATACGGCCCACCTGATGTAAAGCAGTACCGTAGCCTGTTAACTCTTGCGATATATTAAGTATCACTCGCGCGATGCCTCCTCTGCTGCTTACACAGCAACTCCTTGGGAGCTTACTCCAGACCTCACTTACACGCAGGAACACAACAATCCTCTGGGGAGTTGTTATTTGGCTGCAGTTTTCTGTGAGGTGAAAGTACTTCCCCAGACGGGCTGCTTTGATGCGCCCGCGATAACCTAATTTTCTTTTTCATCTTAATCGGATCAGCAGTTTCTTTGGTATAATTAGAACTATGAAATTTTATCACATCTGAAAATCTTTCCAACTTACTTATGGTCAAAATGCTAGCATACGTAACCAGTTTTTAATTTTATTTCCTAGAATATAAAAACCAGTGAAGGTGCTGGTTTGAGAATTAAATAGTAAATAGATTCATGTGTTACTTTGTAGAAGCCAAATTTACAGGCAATTCGACCTAAACTACTTTGTTACTTTGCATGCTTCCACCACCATTTCATTGTACATACTCGTAATTAGTTTTCCATTCTATACATTTTATTCATATTTTTGAGAAGAGAAATAAATGCATATAACACAATGCAATCAAAAATTCACAAACTTTATTACGTCTGAATCGACAGTCGGCATTTATTATATCCTCTCAAAAATTCGAGAGTATGAACTGTTAAAAAGGAAGATTTAAACGGATTCGCCGCACAACCGAATATCCACGGGCGAGAAACATAAATATTTTTTATGGTCCATTGAAGTGATGCACAGCCTTTGTATTCAAATGTTTGTTGTAATGGTAGCCGTGCGCATTTTATGTAACAACCGTAACTCAAAATTATATCTTATAATTATTGAGCGGGTATTTTTTTTAATATTTTAGTTAATAGTTCTTCTATATATGAATAGACAGATCTCCAAAATAACTTGCATATTACTGTACTTACTTACTTGCTATACTTTGCATCCAAACTAATATTATAATTAGTTTCACATAATGTATTAAAAGTCACAAATCTTTGACCAGTAAATGTTTGTTAAATTAACGTCTAAAATTGGGCATTTTTTGTCATATTTTTTTAAATTTAATTTTAATGTTTAATTTAAAATATTTGCTGGTTATCTGTAAATCAAGGGAAAGTATTGATTATAACTATAAAAGAAGAATAAAGCCAACTATAATTTATCATATCAAAATAAGAATATTTCTTTATAATAATATGTAAGTATCGGACGCAGACAAAAACGCATAACGTTTGCCTGATGTGAAGCGTTTACGATCCGCCGCTGCCTGATGCCTCCTCACTTGCTTCCTGGCAAATAAGAAACCATTTACAGGAGCATAATATTCCTCCAAAGAGTTATTAGTTGCTTGTAAGATCTTCTGTAAATTACTTATCCAGTCGTCTCATTATATATTTGATGGGCCCTATTCATCAATTTTCAGAGTCTCATTTGCTGTTCTGCAGGATGTATTGCTTGTAGGTACGTCAGGTCCGCTTGGTTTTAAAACTAACAGTAAGTATATTATAAAAAAAATGTGTATTGTATAGATATACTTACAATATTAGGCGTCTGTTCGCCATAGTAAGCTACTTGGTATCCACTCAAGCCACTTTGATTGCGGCTTTGCCACGATACAACTATAGAATACGTCTGGATATCTTGTATTGCAATCCGTATTATAACAGGTATGTCACAAAGCTTCTGAGAAGGTAGCTCAATAAAGCTGTAGCCATGTAGTTCCTCAGGATGCTCACATCGTAAATTACTGCTTCGTTTTAAAATGATTTTGTAGTGCTCTTGCATCCATCTCCATACTTCTTGCGATTCACAGTTACATGTCAATGGATTTTCTGTAAATATAAAAACTGTTTGTAAATATATACTATTTCAAAAATATATATGAATGATATTATTATTGTATTGAAGATAAGTAGATATAAGGTAAAAAACCGGCCATGTGCAAGTCGGACTAGCGCACCAAGGGTTCCGTACCATTATCTAATCAATATCGAGCAAAAACGAGCAAAAAAATCACGTTTGTTGTATGGGAGACCACTTAAATATTATTATAGCGGCAACAGAAATACATCATCTCTGAAAATTTCAACTGTCTAATTATGACGGTTCATGAGATACAGCCTGGTGACGGACGGACAGCGGAGTCTCAGTAATAGGGTCCGTTTTACCCTTTGGGTACGGAACCCTAATAACGAAGAAAACAAAAAGTGTTAATTATGTAATATAAGTATACGCACCATCAAAGGAAAGTGTCTTTATTTGTGTTTCGAGTGATGTAAGCATTTTCATCTGGATGACTTCGAAATAGTTGTGACTCAAGTCTATGAAAGTAATCTTATTTAAATTTCGGAATGCGTCGGAAGATACTGCTGACAGCCAGTTATTGCTCAAGTACAATTCTGTGAGACTTTGCAATCCTCGGAAAATATCTTTGTTTATCCTTGTTATGTGATTTGAAGAGAGATCCAACTTTTGTAAGCTTTGCAAATCGGAGGTGAATTCTTCGAGTTCTCTGACTATATTATAGGATACATTCAAAAGTCTAACCACATACATTCCTTGAAGTCTTTCTCTGGGAATATTTTCCAATTTATTTTCACTAAGGTCTAACTTTTCTAAGTAACGAAGTTTAGAAAATGCACCAGGCGATAATCTGTCTATAGAATTCTTACTAAGAATTAATCTTTTGAGCGTCGGAAAGTTTTCAAAGTCCTTACTTGTTATAATTGTTAAGTTTGTACTTGTTATGATTAATTCTTCTAAAAGAGGAATTTGTTTTATTGGGTGAGATGGGAAAAGCTGTTTTAATGGGTTTGAAGACATATTCAAAGTAGTAAGAGCTAGAAGTACAGCTTCAGACAACCCATTACTTGGTATATGCTTGAATAGATTATGCGATAAATCTATTTCTTTAAGTCCAAGCGAATGTTGAAAGAAATTCGGTGGAAGAACTGTTAACATATTGTTGCTCATATTTAAACTAATTAAATTTTTGAGTGATGGCGAATTGAAACCATTTAGTAAAGAAATACGATTATCACACAAATTCAATATTCTTAAGCTTTGTAAACCTACAAATTTAAAAAAGTCTACACTGTGCAATTGATTGTTACATAAATCCAATATTTCTAAAGACGTTATATTAAATAATGCGACATGTGGAAACTCCGTGAAATTATTACCTCTTAAATTCAATTCTTGTAATATCGTTGTATATGCAAATACATCTTTATGTAAGTCTTTAAGATTGTTATATGCTAAATTTATTCGCAAAAGATTTTGATTTTTAATGAATGTTGCCGGCGGCAACTGAGATATGTTCGACATTTCCAATGACAAAGTTTGTAACGAGGGCAAATGAGAAAATGTTCTATTTTCCAGCATAATAAAATTATTTTTTGATAATATTAGAGACTTCAAACCAGGTATCTGAACTTGAATAATATCGTCCCAAGTTAGAAGATTATTGTTCATTTCTAAGTCACTTAAGTTGGGCAAAGTTTTCAGAGCATCGGCTTCAATTATTGATACTGAATTTTTATTCAGCCGAAGTTGTTTAATTGGGAGTGATGAAATATCAAAGTCTAATACAATTATTTCATTTTGTGATAAATCAAGGACTTTTAATTTAACTAAATATTTGAAAGTGTCCTTTGCCAGTTGATTTATAAAATTACATTGTAGATACAGTTCTTCCAACGTAAGTAATTTAAAAAATGTTTCATTATTCAACTTTACAAGCTGATTGTTGCTTACATCTAAAAACTTTAATCTCTTTAAATGCATAAAAGTCTTATTTTCTATATGTACAATGCTATTATTTCTTAGATACAGCCTTTGAATATTTAACAAATCATTGAATAGATTGGAAGTTAACACCTTAATATTATTTTGGCTGAGCCACATTATTTGCACGTTTACTTGCCCTCTAAGAGAGCTATTTTTTAATAATGACAGGTAATTTACACCAAGTTGTATGGACACAAGTGATGAATTTCTATTAGGAAATACATCTCCGATAGTTGTCAAGCGATTACCCTGCAAATTAATATGCTGAAGGCTTTTTAGAGTAATAAAAGCATGAGAATCTATATTCTGAATGACATTATTTTGTAAATGTAATTCTAACAGCTCTGGTAATGGACTAAATACATTACGTTTAATATGACTTAGTCTATTATTTTGTAAACGTATTTCTTTCAATTCAACGAGTTTATCAAATACTAATTCATCTAATTCGTTAATTTCATTATTATCTAGGCTTAATGTTACTAATCTACGGTTATACTGAAAAATATTCCGAGGAAGTTTTCTCAAAAAATTTGTTCCCATGTGTAGTTGAGTTAAATTTTGTAGAGAAGAAAAGCAACTTGAACTTAATTTCTGTACAGCATTATGTTCCAAATTGAGAACTGTTAAGCTGACTGCATTTTGGAATGCATCATCTGGTATTTCTAAGATATTATTTTCAGATAAAAATATTTCGGAAAGGTGGTTAAGGTTTGAAAATACACCTTTGATGTGATGAAGATGGTTGTGGCTTAAATCTATTGTGCGTATTTTATAATTTTTTTGGAAAATTGTTTTGTCAATATTAATTATTTTGTTTCGACTCAAGTCTACAGTTTCTAAATCTGGTAACGATTGAAATGTAGTACCATCAATTTTCTGTATTTGATTGCTAAAAAATGTTAACGTTTTAATTTTTGGCATACATCTAAATGAATGTTTATCTAATTTGGTGAAGAAATTTGAATTTAAATCTAATGTAAGTAAACTTTGTATTGCAACATCTATGTCTTCTGGTATTGAATGTATTTTATTCCATGCAAGCCTTAAATTATTAAGTTTATTTAATTTACTCAGCGGCTTAAGAGGAAAAATGTCCAAATAATTTTCTGTTAGGTCTAGTTCAGTCAGTGATTCTTCTAAATTATAAAATGCATTTTCGGAAATGTTGCATATTTTATTGCCCTTTAAATTGAGTTTCTTCAACTTTAGATTTCTGAAAGTATTCGCTTGTATGTCTTTGATGTCATTGAGTTGTAAATCGAGTGCTTCAATGTTGTGTAGATCGAAAAACGAGTCATGGGGTATTTTATTTAGTTTACTGGAAATTATACTCAAAGAGATCAATGAATCTCGTAGTGATGTAAATGCGTCAGAACTTATTTTATTTATATTTGATTGAGATATTTGCAAATAAGATATTTTTATATTTGATGGGAAGATGTCTCTTTTTAATTCTGTGGTCGAACTTTCCAGATCGTATATTGATAATGACTGTATTGTTCCGCTTATTTTAGAAATAACATTTTTCACGACTGCAGCTGTTGCGCTGGGACATTCTAAAAATAATCCTGAAAAAAAAAATACAGTTAGTTTAAATTCTAGCAAAACATTATTAAAAATATCATTCATTTGCTGATCGCAATTTTAGGTAAATACATGAAAATTCAAAGTAAGCTATTGTATTTTTTAAATATATAGAACATAATTGGCAATCATCTAGTGCTCAATTGAATGTTTACCTAAGTTATAGACCTTATTATAAGATAATTGATAATAACACACCTTCCTTAAAGTTATAACATGGGCAAATCGGGTTTTCTGCTAAACTTGGACATTTGGGAGGCTCTTCTCCTTGCAGTATCTGAATATGGGTAATGATGAGAAATGCGTATATCCCGCATTTTCCACTGGATATTTGAGTAAATATGCCCATATTGATTCGACGTCATTTCAATAACATCGTGCACTCGGCGTCCCAAGTATTGGAGCTCGCTTCTACAAAAGAAATACATTATGATTTTTGATAATTGTAACTATAATGCTTTTCTTATACTACTCCATAGTAACTCTACCAGCTTTCGGGTAGCTGCAAGTACATAACAGTTCTACAGAGAACCTACAGTGTTGCTTTTCTCCATAGCCTCGTATGCGCAGGACTACATGCCCCACGTCCAGATGACTAACTAACTTTGACTTGTTCAACAATATGTACTTTATAATACTTTTAATATACATTACGAAATATACAATGTATTAAAAGAGACAATGGTACAATGGCAGTCTTATCATACAAAGGGATCTCTACCAGCTAACCTTTAAATCATTGATATTTATATTTGATTATAAACTAATAGATTAAGAATCGGAATAACGCAAGGACGAAGAAGAAGAAACTTAAAATGCCACAGTATATTTTATTGTTCTTCTTAGAATCCACACAATTAGTAATTATAGAAATATTAACAAAAAATCTTATAACCCATATTAATTCGACATGTTTAAAGGATTACTAAAAATATTCTTTTTTCATCCTTTGTACAATCGTTATCTATTTCGAAAATGATAAAGGATAAACTAATACACTTTTGCTCACATTACATATTTTTTAAATCTCCAGTTAGATAAATTAGTTCAGTGTAGTTTACATTGTAAACGACATACAAAAACTAACTTTATCGATTTTACTGCAGATTTAAACTGCTCAATGAGACGAAAGGAAAACAAAACTTAACCTTGTAGACCAAAATATTCATGGCTTTCCTGGCTGTAAAAATGTAGTACCTACAATTGTTTATGGAAGTATACAACATTGATATTTTATGTTTGACTGAGTATTGGTTAAAAAAAGTGAAATGTCATTTTTTGTTAGTAATTATAAAATAGTTAGTTGCTTTAATAGAAAGTCGTATCGTATATTAAAAGTATTATAAAGTAAGAAGTGGGTCAATGATTGTGTTAAAAATTACCTAAAAGCCAAAGTACGTTTGGATATTGTTAGGCTCTCAATTGAGTGCCCTATCGAGGTGTCATGTGCTGAATTAGAAAATTATATAATTATCTGTTATATATAAAAATAATTATATAACCTCATAGTGGCGATTATTTGCTATTTGAGCAAGTAATTGAGGATATTTTAAGAAAAGTTTTCGAAAGCAAAAACGCAATCGTCTGCGGTGATTTAAGACGTGTATATACATTGATATATTAGTATTAGATTTTTAATTTTAATTAAATCCTTTAATCTAGAAAATCTATTTCTGGAGCCTACTCGTATAACGGCTACATCTGCAATTTGTCTTGATATTTTTTTTTGTAATTGTTGCCATATAAATAAAATTATAATGGGCAACTTGCCCTCAGATTATTGCGGTTAGTTAGTAAATAAATAATATATAATAAATAAATATTGTCGGACAAATTACACAGCGCCATCCAGCCCCAAAGTAAGCGAAGCTTGTGTTATGGGTACTAGACAACTGATAAATATACGTAAATACATTTTTTTTTTGTAAATACGTACTTATTATACATAGAAAATACTCAGACCAAGACAAACAGACATGTTCATGCACACAAATGTTTGTACTGTGTGGGAATCGAACCCACGAGCGTTGGTGTCAAAGTAGCGTAACAGCGTGTTCCACCATTGCGCCACCGAGCTCGTCAGAGTAGTAGTTCATATAATACAGATTTAAGAAATCTCTTGTACAGACCAATGACCAGAAACATACTTATTAGATACAATAATATATTGGAGGACAGGTGGCAATTGTTGGGTTACACTATAGACGATCCGAATCTGTTTCATGCTATATTCAGTGAATATCAAAATATATTTAAATGTAAAAAAATTGATATTACAAATAAGTTTAATGATATTAATTTTAATGACTATCTCAAGAACTATTCCAAAATATTTAAAAAATGTTTGCAGAGAACCAAAGTCTATGTATATAAAAAGAAATATAAGCAATCATCAAATAATTTGAGAGATTTTATTATTTTGAGAGATTTTGTCACCCTTTGTGTATTCTACCGATTGTACAACGGGTTGTATTACGAAGAATTGTTCGAAATGATGCCGACAGCTACTGTTTATAACCGCACCACTCTCCGACGGCGGGGAGTTCACCCTCACACGATGACACCACAATGGTCGCGTACTGTACGGTTCCAGAGAAGTTTTCTTCCGACAACACTCAAGATGTGGAATGAGCTCCCAGCCGAGGTTTTTCCAAGGGACTACAGCATGGAATTCTTCAAGAAATGCGTAAATAGGTTTTTAGAGGATAGGCAACGCATGAGTGACGCTCCTGGTGTTGTTGTCCATAGGCTACAGTGGCTGTTTACCATCAGGCAGGCCGTATGTTTGATGTACACCTTAGTGGTAAAAAAAATAAGGCTGTATTTGATATTGTTAGTAAAGAAAGAGGTAAATATAAGCCACGGGATTCTATAATATATAACAACTGAAGTATTACAGACGTTAAACAAGTAACAGATTTAATTCAAGACTACTTCATCAAAATCCCTTACCTTACCACTAACTCCCTTAATTCATATCTAGATGGTGCTGCTGAGATATTAAAAGAAAGTGTACAACCTAGTGTGGAACTTTTTCAGTTTACACATATTGAACCAACTAAAATTATTAAAACTCTTAAACAGTTGAACATTAAAAACTCAGAGAATCACTGGGGAATGTCTATTAAAGTTTTTTATGGTATTACCGAGTCAATAGCTTCACACTTGTCACATATATGTGTAGATATCGGTGTGTTCTCGGACTCGATGAAATTCGCCAACAATACAGCCGAATACAACAAAGTCATTTCCAATTAGTTTTTGTAATTTCTCACAAGTCATTATACGAAAAGCGGCCTGTAATGTTTAATCCCGAAAATGCCACAAAGAAAATACGCCGTCGCTTTCCGATTAAACGGGAAAGGCTTAATTAATTGCCATTTGTATCCAGGCACTGACACAAGTGCCCTGTTTCGTTGTTTATTTGTTTGTTAAATTCTTTTACCACACCTGAGATCCGAGATTAATTTCGATGTTAGTTTTCCATTGTACAATATTATATTCCTATTAATCTACTATACATTTCCCTTCGTCACAAAAACAAACTTATGTATGTTTTGAATTAAACAATTTTTAACGAAAGTATCGCGCGTCCGTGGTCGCAAGAAGACTTCCTGCGACCACGGACCACGGATGCTGCAAAGCGTTCGAAACATCATGTTCAACAAAATAAATAAAACACGTGAAGCTTCCGTTAAAAATAGTTTAATTCAATGTGTAACAATCGCGAAAACCTAAGACAATACTTATGTATGTTGTTGTAAAAAACATTGATTTCCTGTGAGTTAGTGAGATTACATATTTCTTAAATTCCATATATGCATATCGTGAGGGTTTATACCCTGCAGTAACGGCTTCACATCAAGCAGTCCATATACTAGTTTTCATCCGATATGGTACGTTGTACAAAGTACGTGACTGTACTTGTTATGAAGATTACAAAGCATGTGAGGTGTGTAAGGACCGAGTTACGTGCCGTTCGTTCTTTTTACGTTATCTTGCAAAGGACTTGACATATCTTCACATCGACAGTCATTTTTTAAACAAATAATAGTAGAAAATGAAACAGGCTTTCTTCTAACATCAAGAAAGAAATATGCTTCCTAAAAAAGAGATACTTTAAGAAAATGCAATATCGGAGTCAGTTTAGAGAGAATAAAAATATCGACTAGCAACATAACAAAAAATAAAAAGAAGTTCACTTGCATAGGTCATTAATACGAACACTATACTGTGATATAACTCTTCGCATTAACATAGTATATTTTTTAAATGGATTCAATTCTCAAGTCGTACACACAATTGTTAATAATGTACGATGTTTCTCTAATCCATAAAATCGTCGAAATCGCTCGATGAGACTTATATCTCTATTTTTTTAGCTCATTAGAGTTCTCAGCACTGAATCTTCTTGATATATTGTCCTGTACCTTTAATACTTACTTTCTAAATAGTAACCTCAAGAAGCAACACCACAAGATAACATAAACAGTCAATAAACTTCATCAAACATCTAATAACAAGAAGGAAGCTAAATTAAAAATCGATTTGTTCCCAAAATGACTATTTTAGACAAAGAGCCCCGAAGGGCCACTGAAAAATAATAACGTACAAAATTACCTTCCGAGCTTAACTTTCCTCAAAGCCGCAACCAAGGAACTTACCAAGAGAAAATATCTCATTTAGAACATTTTTATGTTATCTTTCTTGTAACGGTTCCTACTTAATAATCGATTTTTAATGACATTATATTATGTTGTCTACCGCTAATAAATTAGATTATTTGGTGTTCGGATTTTACTAAATATTTATCTTTATTAACTAATAACTGGGGTCCTTTTTATAAGCCATCATTTAACTTCACTTTGTATTTATTTATTTCCTTGCTTCAAATATTACAAGTAATTAAGCACTTCTTGTATCTTTAGATCGACGTAATGTAACAAAGAGTGTACGGTATTATATTAATTATATTAGTAATTTTGATCATAGACCAGCAAGGGGATCAGTGGTTATCCCTTATACAGTAAACCCATTAGTTTACCATCATTCTACTCGTATTTACTGGTAACCTAACCTTTTACTCTCCTACATTATCGATTTTCAATAGAACATAAACATACAAATGATAAATGCATCTTGTAAACCACTGAGGTTTCATGACAACAATCATTAAATACCTACACAATAAAATTGTAAAAACTATAACCTGGGTAAATATGATCAGTAAGTACACCTACCTACTTAATTTATAAGAATATTCATATTATTTAAAAAACATTTTTGTCTGTGAATGCACCTACATAAATCAGATGATAATTTGTTATACTAGGCAGGTATGACACCTATCTAGTATCGCGGTTCATTCAACGGTGTATTCAACTCTGTTTTGAAAATTGAATACAATAATTTTCTTTTAATATTGAGAATTTCATTTTTAAATTATTTGCGAAAATTTAATTTTAAAATTTTAGTAGCAGTAGCAGTATCTTAAGAGCTATTACGTGATGGTTAACCAAGGTTGAGGATAGATATGGTGTTTGACAATGTATGTATCCACTTATAACAAGCAACCATCCATACCATTATATTTTCAAAAACGAAACATTTACAATTAATATATTAATATAAGTTAACTCCGCCATTTTTCTTAACTTGTTATAACCCGGTATGTTAAATAACTGAATAATATCCACAGATATATCAACTTCTCTAAGTACAGTCATATCCAACGGCAAAGAAAATCGGTGAAAATTGGTAATACCTATGAAATTTTTTTGATAATTGATCTAATGTCGATATGAGAAAAATATGGTTTGATGAGCAAAAAGTTGATGAAAATATGTATAATTTCTTGATTAAAGAAATTGTATAGTTTGGAATCCACTACCTGTCGAACTCTTCCAATTGCGTAGAAATGGAAAAAATTGCCACCATTACAAACCTTCCTAGTAACTTAGTTGGAAGAACCCTTGACTGGAAATTAAGATGTCGTCATTTCAAATCCCACCTAAAGGGCGAAAGTAAACTTTACCATTTTAAAACTTACATTTGGTTGGATATACAAATTGCCCAGTTATAGATACAGTATTAATAAAAACATTTTTGGTATAATAAATTTAAGATTTTTATCTATTTAAAGTTTTAATTTAAATAAATACCTAGTCCGGTCTTAAGTTCTGTTACAAATGAATACGCATTTATTTTTTATAAAGTAATGTAATCTTAATAAAACTACATATTTATGAATGTCTCAGCAAAAAATAAACAATAATTATATGCGAAACGGCCACCTTTGGCTTTGATACAGGCCCTTAATCTGTCTGACGACAAAATGGATTTATGCACTGTTTCCATGGGAAATTTAGCTACTGCTTGCTCCAGAGATTTCTTAGGATACACAATGTTGACGTGTCATTTCAAGCAAGCTATGTCCTCTAAAACTGATCATAATTTGTAGTCTAAGGGGTTCAGAACAGGGTTAGACGAGGGTCAGTCTTTAGCTATTATAAAGTCTGGAACGTCTCCAGCCAGGCTTGGATAGTTCGTGCCGTGTGACTAGGTGCAGAGTCTTGCTGGAAAGACCGCGGTACATTTTTAAAAAGTGTATTGCTGAGAGGTTTCACAACACGATCCAAGACAGTCTTTTGATAGGTACACTTTGGCTTAAGTCTTCACTCCTTTTTACAAAAATGAAGCTTTCTTCAATTGTGACGATTTTTTCATCAGTACAGAGGATATTTGTGTGCCTTTCACCTACGTATTGGAACAGAAAGCATTTTGATCGATTAACTCTCTTAACAGTAGGGATTGAGCGTTAGGTCTTGTTTATTATACGCGACATACTCCTAGGGGGAATTTTCATTTCTCGCGATTCGATTTTTTGTTTCGTCCAATTGTCCTTAACACCCCATTCCATGTTGTAATTTGATATTAAACACGAAAAAAATATGTAAAATGGCGGGAAGTCGAAAGAAGTTTTTAATATAATAAAAACGTTCCGCTTTCAAAATAATTAAATAGTTGAAAAATGGAACAGTTTCTATGCAACCGTATTTATGGTCAGACTATATTATTTCAAACTTATATCATGAACATAATTCATTTATTAAACATTACTATACATATATACCATACCAGATTTTTTATGACTAAAAACATTACAGGCTTGGCAACGCAAGAGTGGCACTCCTGGTGTTACAATTGGCCATAGTCTACGGTAACTACTTACCATGAAGCACGCCGGGAACTTGTTTACCACCTTTGTGGTATAAAAAATCATAGTGTTGCACTTAACGTTATGGTCATACATTTACATTGCTGTTTGTAATGAAAATACCTATCTAACACAGGAGCATATTTTACTTTAATACATATTTATTTAATAAAGTTTATGAGTCCTTTTATCCTTTACGTTTGTAATAAATTGGAAATTGGAATTCGGTATTATTTTGAATTTTTACGTTTGTAAAAATTCAAAATAATACCGAATATAATAATAGATTGCTTAAGTACATAAACTTTGTTATGTGTATATTGAATTCCTTTGTTCTACTGTACATTTTAAATTGACGTGTGAACAAAAACTATTTCTCAGTTTTACTTACGGTAGGCGCCTTGTTTTATCAAGAGACATTATATAGTGATATTTGCGGAACATGACTATATAATAGCCATTCTAGTGGTAAAGTATTGAGTTTATACAATACATTATTCTTGCTTGGCTGCAGGCCTAGCAAAAATTTTAGTACCTACTAATACTAACACACACCCTGATTATTATGTTCCAGCGAGTGAGTGACTTTACCAATAAATTAAACACTCGCTATGTTAACAGCGGGAGTGGCTACATGTGATCTATTGCAACCGTTCATACGCCACGGTGAACAATTTTCTACGGGTGAGACGTATACTAATTTGCCTCCCGAGATTGTCTTTAAACTTTAGAAACACTCGAGGCTCGAGGCTTCAAGCGACTGCATACTACGTGTTAACACTTGCAAAGAACTAGACATTGAGGAGATCGATGGTGTAGTGGTTAGTAACGCTACCTTGATGCCAATATTCGATTCCCACATAAGATAAATATCTATGTGCATGAAAATGTCTGTGTGTCTGGCTCAGTTGATTTTTATGAGAAGTCGAAGTAGTAGCAGGAGAAGTATCTCCACCCCACAGAAAACCGCAGCCAAATAACATCTCAAACGACAAGAATTGCTAGGTGTAAAGTAATGCACGAAAAACGGTAAACAAACCGGGTTATACAAGTCCACTTTATCACAATTTCATTAAACCTTAATGTTTCAGTTAAATTTTTAATGAACCAGTATATTAACTTGTAGGCGGGGAAATGTTCATCGTTTGTTGTTATTCGATATAATTGACTGTAAAAAATTACAAAATAAATATAAGTTAATTCGTAAAATTCGAACATTGCCAGGATATTGGATACATCCAAGGGATGATTTCGGGGATAAAAACTAAATTACATATCCTCATCCACAGCTCAAACTACCTCCATACCAAATGTCATCTAAATTGGTTCAGCAGTTATTAATCCCCGTACAAACTTCCACCCCTCTTTTCACCCCCTTTAAGGATGATTTCTGGGATAAAGACTATCCTATGTTACTCAGGGATAATGAAGCATTCTTATGGTGAAAGAATTTTTGAAATCGGTCATGTAGTTTTCTCTGTATCATATCTCTATAACATAATAATAACTATGTAAATAATACTACTCTCTTGTTCGAATTTGTGCATGTATCACTAAATCTGTATTTTCGGATTTATTGTAACGAATTACAATTGTAAATATTACTTGCTCGGTACTAAAGGAAAACATCGTGAGGAAAACATCCACACGTCCAACAAAAGTCGCCGAAGATAGGTTTGGATTTCCCTCTGGTTTATGACGAGGTCTGATGGCAGTTACTTCATTTCAATATCAGTATTTTATGTTAAATCCTAGAGTTGGTAGCGGACCTCACCAATTGCCCAAATGGATTAAGAAGCAGGATAATACGAAGAATAGTTAATTATATGAGCGTGTATAAGTAATTCTTAGGCTACACTAAAAATTAATCGATTATGCTTATGAAATTGTGAAATACAGTATATGCTTACGCTTGTGTCTGATAACGTATGGAGTACGCGAATATAGACGATGATAGCGTACACAAAACTTTGATCAGAATAACAACCTCTGCCTGACATTAGTTCAACTAATAAGTCAATCGGGTCAAATTTGGGTCAGAGAGAATATAATACATTCGATAGATATGACTTAATAAAGGATTATTAAATACAAATCGCACAGAGGCCGGAGAAGAGGAGAGGCGTCAGCGTGTGACAGACACGAATGTTACAACACATCCCACCCCGGATCGGTGCCGCTTTTACCGCCTCTGCGGCTTTTGGCTTTGATTCATAGCAGCAATAAGAGCAAATCCTTGAGGACTTAGCTGTTTAATATTCTTAAAACTGGCATGAACAAAAACCATATAGTAACCTTACTTATACTATGAAACTAATACTATCAAATCCTCTAAAAGACGGTGATAATCACATTAGAATCTGTTTCACAAACACTAAGGTGAACATAAACAGACATTAAAAGTGATTGTGATATTTCAATGCAAACAATATTAAGTAGTTAAAACGCGGCAACAGCGAACTTAAAGGCACTCATGCGTACTAGCGCTGCCATGAAACTTTAACTAACTCGAAGCTTTTTTAGTTAATTATACTGTAATGAAAATGGAACATTTTTCAATAAACTATCTATCTATCTATAACTTCACGCCAAATCCCTTACGGGGTAGGCAGAGAGAACCGAGCGCCACGCGACTCGATCCTTACATACCTCACTCGCTTCTTTCACATTCATTGCTCTTTTCATGCACGCTCGCCGGTTTCTAGGGCTCCTGACATCACCTTCTGATAGAACACGACCAATCTGATCATGATAGGTAAGTCTTGGCCTTCCTCGGCTCCTACATCCTTCCACTTTTGCATTGTATATCTGCTTCGTCATTCTTTCATCCTGCATTCTTTCTACATGTCCGAACCAACGGAGCATGCCTCTTCTTATTTTAACACCGACGCTCTCTTTCAGACCAACTCTGCTTCTAACCTCATCATTGCGGATACGGTCTGCAAGCGTTACACCACAGATTTTGCGCAACGCTCGCATTTCAACCGCGTTTATCCTACTTTCATGCTCTCTCTGCCATACCCAGCTCTCGCTTCCATAAGTAAGCGTTGGGACCAGCACTGCATTGTGTATAGCCAGCTGCGCCTTCTGGCTCAGGTTTTTACTGCCAAGAAGTTTTCCCAACGCTCCATTCACACTATTCCCAGCACTCACTCGCCTTTCCACATCTGCGGTGTACCTTCCATCCCTGCTGAAAGCGCATCCAAGATATACAAACTCATTCACTTGTTCCAACACTTCATCATCTACCGTAATTCTTACATTGGTTCTGGTTTCTTCTCTTTCAAATACCATAATCTTTGTTTTCTTCGCATTCAATAGTAAGCCTTCCTTCATACATTCGTCTTTCATCATTGTGACTAGTGTTTGCAGCTCAGATGGTGTTTCTGCTAACAGGACAGCATCATCTGCATACAGCAGACAGTTCACCACTAGGTCACCCATGCGTAATCCTACATTCGTCGATCTTATTCTCTGTAGACAACTATCGAGATACAGAATAAACAGCCTAGCAGACAACATGCAACCCTGTTTGACACCAATTTTGACATCAAACCAGGGTGACATGTTGCCATCTATTCGCACACATGCTGAGCAATCCTTGTAGGTGGACTGCACAGCACGCAGCAGTGAGCCGTCAATCCCATATCTCGGCAATATGCACCACAGTTCCTTTCGCACAACCCTATCAAATGCCTTCTCAAGATCCACAAAACCGCAGAAAACCTTCTGGTCTGTGGCCAGATGCTTCTCTACGATATTGCGGAGCGAGAAAACTTGATCCGTACATCCCCTTCCATTTCGGAATCCTCCTTGTGCCTCCCACAGCATTTCGTCAGATTTCACCCTCATTCTCCTTTCAATTATCTTTCCATATACTTTTGCTGCTAAGCTGATCAAACTGATGGCCCTATAGTTGGCGCAGTCCATGCGTGATCCCTTGCCTTTATACAAGGGTACGATGACTGCGCGTCCCCAGTCCATTGGGACCCTTCCAGTTCTCCAGCAAAGGTTGCATAAGTACCAGAAGGCGTCCCGGACGTAAGTGCCACCTAGTTTGATCATCTCAGCTGTAATCATATCAATTCCCGCAGACTTTCCATTTTTCAAACTTCGTATCGACCATTCTATCTCATCCATAGTTATACCTTCATCGGACGCCGTCAACGCGGAGTGAGCATCAGACTCACTCTCATTGTCAGCGTCCGAGGCATATTCGTACATTTCTTCAAAATATTCACTCCACCGTTCTAACACTTCCTGAGTGTTTGCAAGAATGATACCAGCTTTAGACTTAATCTTGTTCATACTGGATGCCGACGAACCACCTCGAGACTTCTTTACCTCTCTCCAAAAGAGTTTGGTATTTGCCTCGAAGTTTCTCGTCAGCCTCTCTTCCTCATTCATAATTTGTCTTTCACGCTTCTCTTTCACTAAAGCCTTGGTTTCATTCTTGCATTGACGGTACATTTCTTTCTTCTTCTCTCTCATACTTTCATTTAAGGGCAAAGATGATACATAATCCAGCCACGCTTTCCTCTTTCTTGCTACGGAGGATTCGACCTCCGCATCCCACCAGGCATCCCCTTTCAATGTTTTATGCCTCTTTGCGCATCCACATGCTTCTTTTGCACTATCCACCATACTTTCTTTCAGAACTTTCCAGCAATCATCCACATCTGTGCCGGAAAGACTTGCATTTGCAAGTCTTTCGCTTACCAGATGTACATACATTCTCCTTACACTTTCATCTTGCAATTTTTCACTCCTTATCCTTTCATGATCTCCGAAAGGGATACGCACTCGCCAATGCCTCCACTTCTTGAAAAGTCCCACAAACCGGCTTACCACCAGGTAGTGGTCCGTTTCAAGAGTGGGACCTCTAAAGGCTCTTGTATCCATTATAGTATTTCGGAGACGTCTATCAATTATAATCAAATCAATCACACTTTTTTGGTCATTCCGTCGCCATGTATACGTGTGAATATCCTTGTGACGAAATAAAGTATTCGACACGAGGAGGTTTCGTTCCATACATAAATCTAGAATCGACTTACCTGCTTCGTTCACTCTCTTATCTCCATAGGGACCAAGAGCAGCTTCATAGCCGTCTCGTTTGGTCCCAACCCATCCATTCAAATCTCCACACATAATCACTCTTTCATTCCCTTCAGCTAAATCCAGAACATCCCTCACAGACTCCCAAAACTTCTCTAGTTCTTGGGCACACGCTGAGCTTACGGGAGCGTATGTTGCAACCAGAAATACTCGCGTGATGCCCAGTTTTATACGAACCCAGAGAAGTCTAGGCCCTACCAAACAGTAATCTTTCACACCAGGGGCTAAGCGAGAGGAGAGTATGACACCTACACCAGCACTGGCATGATCGTCCCGGTCTACACCAGACCATAGGGCCATCATCCCATCGGGCAGATCATCGGTGTCGCTCCCCTTGCGCTTAGTCTCTGTCACACACAAAGCATCTAAGCGTCTCTCATTCATTACGTCCATCAGCTCATTCATCTTATCACTCAGTCCACCTCTCACATTCCACGTGCCTATGCAGCACTCGGCTCTCTTCGACCCGCCGGAATTGGCGCTGCGTGGTGGGTGGCGGCCCCCACCGCCGCATGCACCTATGTTCGCACCGACGGGGGCGGATCGGTGCGCGTCGCCTCCGGGGGACGCCCTAATCCGCACATCGGTGCGTTTTCGGTCCAGAATTGCAATCTACTCGATTGGCAGGGGTCGCGAACGAGCACGCTTCTGGCACATGACCCCCACTAATTATTTAACTAATTTTTCAATAAACGTTATTGAAAAAAGTTCCATTCCAAGGGAGGTAAACGATCATACGCCCCTGTTAATGCAAAGTGATTACTGTAGCATAAGGATACTTACAATATAAGGAGTATCCCTCGGGTGCTCGTTACCAAGCCCGCTGTTAGCACGGCAAATTCTTATTATCGGTAAGATAACCTCACTCACTCGAAGGACACGACAACTCTCCAGGGATTTGCTATATAGTTGCAGTCTTCTGTGAAGTGGAGGTGCTTTACTAGTACTTTTACGGAATGCTTTGATGCGCTCTATCTCCATTTCGCTACAGCCTCGTTTGTTAATTAACAGAGTGCACCACATGCAGGTGCAATTAGCTTAGATTCTAAAGACAGTGAGCCACTTATATTCCAGCTCATTAAAAAATTAATAAAAAACATTACAATAAATGTTATGAAAATGACGTAAAATTATTATTCATTCGAAAAATTTAATATTTGATAAATATCAGTTTCGTTTTTGTCAATGAACAAAGATTATTTTTTCAATCACGGTGTATTACGAGTATCGTTTGACTAATTATCATAACAAGCTAGAAAGGAAAACGTAGGCAGGAACGTCACCTTGTTTGAAATACCTAAAGGAGATTATTTTCTGTACTCGTATTTAAAGTAATTAGCTATGCTCGGTTTAGCTTGGTTTTACACCTAATATTTTCTACGCTACAAAATAGTTATCTACGCAAAAAGCTCAAACTCTTAATTCTCAATTGGTAAGTTTTACAGTGTCCAGCTTTTGACTGATCGGGATGGCAGATTTGTATTAGAGGTTGCCCGTAACTTTTAAAACCCGTCACGGTTTTCAATGGAACCCTATAATAACATACAATTACTCCGTATTACTCAATGTTTTTGTACCTATATCAATATCTTCGTAGTTTTATATTTTATGTACCACAATTATTAATCATAAGGATTTGGCGAAGATACTGGTTTTGACATGGAGCGAATGTAGTTAGATCTCCATAAACCGCAGGGTAAACCAGTCCTTTCTTAGGTTAGGTCACACGACTTTCGAAATATAGATTCTTGGGCGTGCAAGTGATACTCGTATTAAAAATAAATAAATCGGAAAAAGAAAGACGAATGAATTTAGTGGTAAATTCATGTTCTAGTATTCGGGGCTATCACTGCTCATGTCACAATTGAACCAACACGTCCAAGAAATTATATTTCGAAAGACATGTTACCTAACCTAGAACTAACTTAACCTAGAATGATCAGGTATTTCCTCTACGGCAGTCGCTTTTACGTAAAAATCAACGTCTTTCGTAAATACTTAGGCTAAGGTAGCCGACCCTTAGGAAACGGGATCACACGTAGAAGAAGAAGTAGTGTTACTTTTAAAACTCGATTTTTTTCTGCTAGTTCGTATTAGATATTTTTAAAATAAATGAAATAAATAATATTGTATGTTTTAATGCTTAAAGTTAAATTAAAATTAATTAAAAAAAATGGAATAGTTCCGTGAATAAAATAAACTGGATAAATCGCCCAAGTGCCTCATAGTCGGTCATGCTTCGCAGTCGTAGCATGCGCACGCGACAAATTTTTTTTTTTTATATATGAGAGACTGGCCAGTTATAATCTATTTTGAAAATATGTTTATTTATAAGTAAAAATAGGCACGTTTCAATCTCAAAACTTCCCCTCACATTTTTTGCTAGAGCTAAGAGCTAATTTAAATTATCGTGTCTAATTGAAAAATGGATCTGCGCCGGGAACTTTTTCGCGCTATGATTTTTTACGATTTAAAGTGTCGCCTGAAACCAGACTAATGGTACGATAG
This sequence comes from Pyralis farinalis, assembly GCA_947507595.1. Classification (NCBI taxonomy): domain Eukaryota; kingdom Metazoa; phylum Arthropoda; class Insecta; order Lepidoptera; family Pyralidae; genus Pyralis; species Pyralis farinalis. The sequence goes on from OX382266.1 coordinate 26,106,364, forward strand.
ACTTCAAATGGCATTCATGGATAAAGGACCTTCCAAGGTAACCGTGTATAATGAATTTAAGCGCGGTCGACTAACTTTAGGGGATGAAGAAAGAAGTGGTTACCCTTTTATCGCTGTTACGGAAGAAAATGCGCTAGCAGTGAAAAATTCAAACCAATATAATAAGGTGCCGCATAACCTCACCGTTGCTCAGTAACAGGCCCGGGTGGAATGGTGCCGTGATATGATAAACAAATTTGAAGCAGGCTCGTTTCGGCGTATTTACGACATCATTGCAGAGTCCTGAATTTATCGATACGATCCAGAAACGAAGCGCCAGTCGACAGTTTGAGTGTTTCAAAATGAGTCAACGCCTACCAAAGTGAAGCGATCTAGAAGCGGGGGAAGATTTTGATAGCGAGCTTTTTCAATTTGACTTGCTACCTGGTGTCAATTCCTTTACAGAACCAAAGAAGCATTAACGCCGAATGGTATACTACCAAATGCTTGGCAGAAGTTTTTTTCTGTTGCGAGCAACAAGCGACCAAACGCAGGGTACCGCAGGCTACAGCTCCACCACGACAACGTGCCCGCGCACACCGCGCTCAATACTAGGGACTTCCTGGACGGCAGCCGGTCAAACTCCTGGGTCACCCTCCTTATAGCCCTGACCTAGCACCGTGTGACTTCTTTTTATTACCGAAAATAAAAAATCAGCTCAATGGGATACAATTTTCGTCGCCGGAATATGCGCTGTCAGTGTTCGAGCAGGGTGTAAATGAGGTGTCTGCGGCGGACTGGAAAAAATATTTCGAAAACTGGTTCAGGCGCATGAAAGTTTGTATAGAGGCTGGTGGAGAGTACTTTGAAAACATAAAATAAAAAATATTTACCTATAGAACACTTTATTTTATTTTCGCAAAACTTTCTGAGTGTCCCACGTACAATGAACCTCTGGACAGAGTATACACGTTTATGTACTTAGGGATATTTTTAAATAAAAAAATGGGTGCGTGTACTTATGTACGCTCGTGAGTAGTTATATTTCTTTGGCATCATAAAATAAATATTTAACATTAATAATTTATTAATATTTAGTATTAATTATATTAAATAATAATATTTTAAATTATAAGGAGGGTTATTGGAGTAAAATAAAAAAATCGGCCAAGTGCGAGTGTTACGGACACTCTCAGAGATGATGACGATATTGAACGAGAATATAAGGCGTTGTTGTTGTTGTCTATTATACTGCTGATAACCTGCGAAGCCTACGCTGCCGCTGTGGTGGGTCGCTAGGTAACCTCCATTGCACCGAGACCTCCAGCTCTGCCGTGGCCAACCTAGTGCGGTTATTTAATTTAACTAAATTGTAGTTAATTTTTTTCCCGAAAATACTATTTTATTGGATACCTTCGCCCTTTAAGAAATCTCTAGGTAAATTTTCAAGCTCTGTTTTGAATACTAGTCTGTCAAACAGTTGCATTTTTCTATTATACAGACTATTATCATAGGCCAACTATATGCTCGCCGCATGCAGATACTTACATAGTCATTCACTTATCCACTTGTTTCATTTTATGTATATCCTGAGTGTAATAAGAATTGATTGAAGTACGAGTAACAAGAGGATTTCGGATAACCGTTATTTATTTACCAGACAGTAATTTATATTGTAGCAAATTATAAAGAGACGTCATTATAGGTATTGAGTGTCTGAAATCTCGCAGTGTGCACATATTATTTTCATGTAATCACGACAGAGCATGGCATACAAAACTTGTTCAAAACTTACCTTTATTACAACGACATAAGACACATAGATGCTTGATGTGTCGTGTGTACGTGTATTTCATAGATTTGAGGAAAGGTATATATTGTAATTAACAGGTGTCCAGTAAATGAAATCGAAAGGTTAAGAAAAATAATCTCTCGTAACGTTTTTACAATACATAATAATAATTATTGCATTAGTGTCACCCCAAAGAAGTATAAATAATAATCAAATCTCATCCATGATCGAATTGATGTTATTATGAAATTTAACTTGTAAATAAGATTTAAACTTCTCTTTTATCAGATATAACACAAAACTCGATTACTTGAGAAGCAGAAAAGTTTAGAGGCGACCCGTTTAATGACGTAGCAGTGTGTTCGGCTGTGTACAAAAGTTTGGAGTTTGGGGCTCATGATGAATTATTTGTATGTGTTTTAGTTAGTATTTTGTTCCTTTATAAACTGATAGAGGAAGTTTAGTGAAGGAAAGTAATGATACGTGAAAATATCCGTATATTTACATATCGATTTTTCCTTATGTTACTTAAAAGGACACGCTGGTGTTGTTGGCCCATCATTCTCCCTTTAAATAGTTAGCAAATAAGATATTATGACGAGAAGTTTTTTATTTAATAAAATTATTTTTAAATTAAAAAATCGGGCGTGTACTTATGTACGCTCGTGAATAGTTATACTTCTTTGGCATCATTAAATAAATATTTAAAATTAATAATTTATTAATATTTAGTATTAATTATATTAAATAATAATACACACATCAAAAGTGTCTAGGGATCAACATATATTTTTGCAATAACTTTTCTCCTGATTGATATTAATTAAAATTTTCTTTAAGGATTCATCAAATAAAGTGTTTTCGTTTGTCTACAGTAACGATAAACCAAGTCACCTTTGCATTAATAAAGAAATTTGCTATTTTCATAATAAAGGGATTTTTGACATTTGAACCACTAACATTAAAGTTCGAAAAAAAGACTGAAATAACAGTTTTCTTTAAAATTTTATTGGGTAACTTAAACAATTAATAATCCGTGTTTCTACCGCGAACACTGTTAGTTCAAAAATCGTATTACACTTTGGATGAATATTTGACTGATAAAGCATTGTGAGCTCTTCAAGATATGATTAAATTGACATATATTGACATATTGACATTATAATAAATGTAATTTAACATCATAAATGTAATTTTGAAAGCGTTGTATTTAAATTAGAATTTGTTTTTAATACCATATTGATGACAATTGCATGTAGATTATTTGTTGTAAAATTAATTTTGTATGCCCATTGGCGGGACATAGAGAATCCTACCCATTTTTGTACATCAACACTCACCTATGTTCACAAAATAAATGAATGAATAAATGAATAAATGAATAAATGAACACTAACAACACAAGAACATCGGTTTGGCATACTCAAAATGAGTTCATCCAAATCACGCTGTGGAATGGCCGCCCATGTTCGTTGCAACAACAAAAAAAGGTCTTCTTGCAACTGGATACCCTCCATATTCGGCAGAGCTCTTCTCTGTAGCATATCCCATGCATGCTCAATCGGGTTCAAGTCTGGCAACTGAGCAGGCCAGGGCATGACATTGATGTTAGCTGCGGCGAGAGTCTGTCTTACAACTCTTGCGGTGTGCGGTCGTGCATTATCATGCATTAACTGAAATAAGTTGTCCGATTTGCACTTGTAGAGGAACGATGACGTCTGATACAATCGTCTCAGCATAAATTTGAGCGTTGAGGTTGCCTGTGATCCAAATCAACTCAGTTCTTCCGCCGATCCAAATACCCGCCCATACCATGATGGTTCCACCACTATAAGGATGGACTTCCTGGCAGGATTTTAATCACTGTTGGCGTCCAGGGGTTCTCCAGTGTCGTATACGTCTTGTATCCGGTCTCATACCAAAACGAGACTCATCAGAAAAGCACATGAAACGCCATTGTTCTTCTGCCCAATTTCTGTGTTCAAGAGCCCATTGATATCGAATCCTACGATTGTGCATTGCTATAGGTGGTACCCTTAGCGGTCTTCGGGAATGAAGGTTCACTTCATGCAAGCGGTTTCTGACTGTTTGGTCGCTAATTAAGTTCCCTGAAGAGTGATGAAGCGTCACGGCTAACATCATGGCGGTTATTGTTGGAGCTCTTCGAGTTGTGATTTGAATGTATCGGTCTTGTCTCCGTGTGGTGCAGCGATACCGTCCTCCATGGTGCTCAGCCACGGTACCAGTGCTTCGGTAACGTGTCCAAAGTCGACTGATAACACTCTGACTTGTATTCAGAGCTAAAGCCACAGTACGTTGCCGGGAACCAGCTTCTATCATTCCCACGGCTCCTGAGCATTTCTTCCCTGCTTAAATGACGTCGCCGCTCCATAATAACGTTGGTTTTAATCAGTAGTAGGGAAACAGTAGCACTAATAATGTCTTCAATGCGTTGTATGTTTTTATAGGGAAAATATTGATTTTCATCTTTTACTCGAATTTGATTGACAGTTCCTGTTTCAAATTATGAAATGCACCAAAAAGGATCCATATACATTTATAAAATCATAAATTTATTACAAAGCCACATCTCAATCTCAAGAAATCCGCATAAAAATGCTTGATCCCTAGACACTTTTGATGTGTGTATTTTAAATTATAAGGAGGGTTATTGGAGTAAAATTAAAAATTCGGCCAAGTGCGAGTCGGAATCGCGCACGAAAGGTTCCGTACCACTATCTATAAAACCGGCAAAAAAAATCACGTTTGTTGTATGGGAGCCCCCCTTAAATATTTGTTTTATTTTAATTTAATTATTTATTCTTAAAGTGAATATATAACTAAATACTCTGTGAATATTTCAAGCTACCTGTTGCTGTTATCAATATCGAGCAAAAACGAGCAAAAAAATCACGTTTGTTGTATAGGAGCCCCCTTAAATATTTATGTTATTCCATTTTTTAGTATTTGTTGTTATAGCGGCAACAGAAATACATCATCTGTGAAAATTTCAACTATCTAACTATTACGGTTCGTGAGATACAGCCTGGAGACAGACGGACGGACGGACAGCGAAGTCTCAGTAATAGGGTTCCGTTTTACCCTTTGGGTACGGAACCCTAAAAACGTCTTCAAGTAGTAGCGGCGATGTTTATGGAATGTATTACATACAAGTCAAATGTGAGGTACATATGATATACATTTTTAACTATAGCGCCATCTACCGGTAATACCGTGAAACATTTAGCAGCTTCAACCTGTTACTTTTGTGTTATAGTGATGTACGCGCATGTTAAAATTTCACTCTCATCATTGTTTCATAACGCGCCTAAAGAAGTATAACTTGCATGCATTATGACGAACAATGCGATATTAATAGCAGAATCACCTTCCGAACTGCTAACACTAGTAAGTAAGAAATGCTTATACTCGTAATAACCCGCAAAGAAAATCAAGATGATATTTTACAGACAGGAAACGATTACGGTTAAAGACATAGTGTTGCAACATATCTTGGAAGCGCATTTTGCAGCGATGAAGAATACCCCGCTGATATGGAGAAACGAGTGAATGCAGTGAATAACGTGAATGGAGCGCTGGGTAAACTGTTTTAGGCAGCTGAAATCTAAGCCAGAAGGCACAGCTCGCTGGTGCTAATACGCTATATAGTAAAATAAATGTCGTCAAAATCCGAGCATTACACAAAATTTGTGATGTAACACTTGGTTATCATGTTCGTAATGATGGATGATGTAAGAAGAAGTTAGTCTGAAAGAGAGTGTTGGTATTAAGATATGAAAAGGCATTCTCCATAGTTCAGGCAATTAGAAAAAATGCAGGAAAAAGAATCTAAAAACAGATATACAACACGAAGGTAGAGGGTATGTATGTATATGCAGAAGAAGAGGAAGGCCAAGAATTACCTACCATGACCAAATTGGTCGTATTTTAACAGAAGGTGATGTCGTAACCCTAAGAACCGACGAGCGTGCATTAAAAGAGCTATGAAAGTTAAAGAAACAAGTAATGTATATAAGGAACGCATTTTATAGCGCTTGGTTCTCTATGCCTACCCCGTAAGCGATCTTGATACACTTTTGCTACAACCAAAAGGGTGCATATACTGTAAAATTCTAATTGTAATACATCAGCAAAAAATATATTATGTGTATATATATATATATATATATATGTGTGTATGTATAAATATATATACTAAATAAAAACGAAACAAATATATTATTAGAAAAAAACAGGATTTTCATTCATCACAGAATAATGTTTCAGTGTGAGAATAACGTAGTCGAACAAAGATACCCTAATCACAAGCAAGATTAGATTTTACTCACATTTATTTACAATTAATTAACGTTAATCCCAGTGAGAAATACAAACGAACAATACGAAACCTTGTTACGAATTATTAAAAGACAAAATTAGATTAAATCATTATTGCGACGCTACAAAGCTGTTAGTCGAGACTTGGAATTAATATTACAGCGATTCAACAGAAGTACAAGTTACCATGGCCCATTCATCACACGATTATTCTGAAATCACAATATAATTACGCTAATGCCAAGAGCAGTGGCATTCATCATTGTTAATGTCAGTAATTAAATTTTATTGGTCATATATTTCGCGGACAATGCTAATTTCATCAATTTTTACTACGCTTTGTACTTTTCTTTTCATTCTACTACAAAAAAGGACGTGTTGTAGTCTTTCCTTTTTAGGAACGAAGCTATTAAAATAAGATTGCTAGTAATTATTTAATATCAAGTCAAAAACCACAAATGATAACCTACAATGTACCTAGTTGACCAAGGATCGTTAAATTTATCATGACGCAAGGTCTTTTAGCACAAGTATAGATTCAAATCCAAGAATGACCGTCTTTTGATTTGTCATCATCATATCAGCCCATATTCGTCCACTGCTGAACATAGGACTCTAGAGAGCTAGTCGTTACCAATATTATAAATGCGAAAGTTTGTATGTATGTATGGATGTTTGTTTCTCTTTCACGCTTAAACGGCTGAACGGATTTGAAAGAAATTTGGCACGTAGATAGATTATGATCAGGATTAACACATAGGCTACGTTATTTGACACCACGCGGGCGGAGCCGCGGGCAGCAGCTAGTTCTAAATATATTACTTTGTTGCTATTGTACAATATCTGTGATATTTCGTTAAATCTAAAGGTAAAGATTAAATTGTGAGGACCGTGGTCTCCCCTGTATCATGAATTTAAGGCAAATAGGCGCATTGATGAGACCTTTGTTTCTAATATTAAACTTGATAATACCCACACCCTCGGTGTAGAGGAGAGTACTGATGCACTTCTGCATGATTTAATGACAGATGACAGTCCTGATAATGACAGTGACTACCATCGCGAGGTGAGAGCCGCGGTAGGTCTGTGGCCTGCACTCCAATGTCAACTGTGGTGTTAATGGATGAATTTCTACATGTTTTTAAAACATTACCAACAAATAAAGCTTCTGGTGATGATAAAATCTCAAACAAAATGATCAAACAAGTTTGCAAAGTAACTACTGAACCTATTTTAAAGATATTGAACCGGTATATTGTAGCAGGTAACTTTCTTGGAGTTTCGCAGTGGTGTTATAAAGATAATACCAAAAAGCGGTGATAAGCAACCCCACGATCCGAAGTATTTTCGCTCTATTACCCTACTACCAAAGCTGGGTAAACTACTTTAATGTTTAATTGTACCACGATTGTTGCCCGGTGGCATATCATAAAAATCAATACGGCTTAGCCATCGGCATGTCTACAGTTGATGCGGCACTCGTGGTGCGTAAAATTGTGGAACTCTCGGATAGTAAATACGTTGTAAGTATTTTCTTTGACATTTCTGGTGCCTTCAGTAATGCTTGGTGGCTAATGTTGTTGCTGAAACTAAAGGCGAGAGGTTGTCATAGCAACATAAACTCCCTTATTCGATCGTATGTTTTCAATGGTCCAACTAAATTAAAACTTGGTCATTATACTGCTTCGAAGGTGCTTACGCAGAGCAGTCCTCAGGGTTTGACACCGCCTCTTATTAATAAAAGCTAATTCCAGATCAGGTATAGAAAAACTAGCCAGTACTTGCCTTGGCCTGATTTCAGACTGGGGCTATCGTTACCATCTCGATTTCGTCCCTCACAAAACACATCAATATATAATGAGAAATTTGTAGTTTCCGCCGCGATTGCACTTCAATGGAGTATCAGTTGTAAATAAATACTCGGTTTGTTACTTGGGATTACTGTTAGATAAAGGTTTTAATTACATGAAGCAAGTTGGAGAAAAAGCCAAAAATAACTTTTATGCGTTCAGTTTCATTTCCAACTCAACGTAGGGCTTAACTTTTAAAACGTCAAAAATTAATTACACAGTCACATATATACGATATATCTATTATGTACGATTCACCTATATGGGCTGACAGGGCTACCATAGGTGCTGCGCATCGTAAGTTGTTGCAAAGTCAGCGACTCGCTTTAATATTTTTATGTAAATCGTATAGAACTGTGAGCACCGAGGCACTAACAGTGCTGGCGGGCGTGTTACCAGTTGACTTAGAAATGCAATGACGGGCTTCCATGTACTGCACGTCTAAAAACATGCACCCTGACTTTCTAAAATACCAAGATTGTGCCTAAATAGTTAGATTACTCAAACCAATTGACGAGGTACTTGAAACTTAGCTGTCTGAATGGCAAGAAAGATGTGAAACTTCTACTAACGGACGCCACTTGTATCTGTTCTTTCAACTAGTGCGAGACAGATTAAATAAAGAGTGGTTAGAAGTCGATCATCCCGTTGCACAATTTTTAACTGGACATGGAAACTTTAGGGTTTAATGCAATGTAGAGCTAAGCTCTTTTCGTTTAGACTTGTGTCATCGCCTTTATGTGAGTGTTCTACGACAAATCATGAATTCGAGCAAACATCACAGAATGTTCTCTGGGAGTGAGATCTCTGGCGTCGGGAGTGGGACGAAATGTTAAATTCCTTGCATGACACATCCGGGGTAGTAAACTATTCTGATTTGGTGGCAACAAGGAAGAATTACCAGGAGTTTAGGCGGTTCTGCAATCTATATTATTGGAATCAATATTTGATAAACTGTGGTGCACGGCAATTGACCTTCACTTGACCATCTCTTTGAGGTTTTAAAATGCATTGTTTCATATTGCTGTCTCTCACTTTGCCAAGAGGAGAAGTCAATTCCAAAACTTCCTACTCTTACATTTTTTTTCTAATTAAATTCGTTGTGAGTTCCAAGGCAGCTGTAGTTTAACCACCGGGACAGCAATGAACGTCTCATCGAGACAGCAATGAACGTCTTTGTTCATTGCCGTTTTGGTGCTCGCCACTGTTAATTCTTACTACATAGGAGACACAGTGGTGAGAATGAGTAGTGGGACTGTCCCGTTAAAGAAATGTGTCCAATTGAATGAAGTTCGTTTGTGTTTATATATTAAAAAGTTTTTAAATAAACAGGCAAAACTTATTGTCTCATTTATATGTAAAAAGTTAAAAAAAAGTGAATGTAAAAAGGTTTTGTGAAACAGTGGGTGGGCATTGACGGAGAGAGGTGCGCTGTTAAAAAGATGTGACACCCAATTATCACGTCGCAGCCATACCGTTATTACGGCATGACGCCGTTTACATAAGACATATTTTCAGGACGCTGATAGGGGTATGAAAATTGAGTGTAAATTATGTTGCATTATTTTTATAGGTAGCAGGGGTAAATTTGGCACGTAACAGATGTAAGTTTTTTTAATATCACGTCGGTAAACAAGCATACGTCCCTCTTGATGAGTAGCGGTAAGAGTACTGTCATCGGATTTTGACCCCCATTGGTAATGCAGTATATCCTCACTCGAAAGAACACAACAATCCAGGAAGATTTTTACTGCATATAATAACTTTTATTATTGTGTCATATATCTCTATTGCCATTAGGTGGAATATGCCACTTCCAACTGTTTTAATATAGAAAAAAACTGGTATTTAGACGTTTTAAAAGTACTACAATGCTCTCTTAACCTCCCATTTCACTGGAATTTATTGTGATTGCCTCAAGTATCGAAATTCAAGTTTGACTCAGAATCGTGACATTTGTTAAGACACGTGACAAGACGCAATGTCGTGTAGCATAAGTAAAGAGAAAAATCCGAAATCTGTATTTCGTAGTTACATCACAAAAAGGAAATGTGAAAATATTTTGCGAAAATATTTTTTTACTGAACTCTCGGTGCGCGAGTCGGACTCTTTCTTGACATCTTTTTTCTTTAGACTATTACTGCAGTATTTTCTTTACTAAGATATTAAAAAGCCATGTAGAGTTAAATATTGTAGTGTGGAATAATTTTCGGGTGAATGGGATCAGTAGCTTTTTAGTAATATCAAAAAGGTGTTTTTTTTTTTGTCACTTGCCGATTACTGTTAACTAGTTTATTTACTTATATATACAAACAGACAACCTTTGGTAGGTAGAATTCTGTAAAGCAGTGTCTGAAGTTACAAAGCAAACAGATAAACTGTAATTACAGCGTAGAAATACGTGTAAATTCACATATTGATGTATATATGAAATACACATATACTTGTAAATAATTAATGATTCATAGCTAGTTTTTATTTATATATGTTTGACTTAAATGGTTCGCCTACTGTACTCTATCAAAATACTCGTAAATGACATTCTAAAGTAACGAACAGTTGTAGTGGGTCCGCAACATTGTATTAAATTCTGGAGCTTCATCCATTTATGAAGGTACATTTACAGTCATATGTAGTCTTGGTATGGTTCCAAATTGAAGCCTTTTTGCACAGAGTTCAATCGGTTAACCTGATTGTTGTAGCTACCGCAGTATATATATAACAAATAGAAAACAGAACCATCCATGACGCACGGATATTTGATCCGATTTATTCAAATTGAGTGTCGAATATCGCGACACTAACGTCAATGTATACTGCGTCCATTTTATTAAGAAACTTTTGATAAATCACTATCTCTCTCTTTCAGATTTATGAGATATGCAAAACTTCATAGTCAGTTATCTGTCTGTTCTTAATTCGTTAAAGTTATAACCTGTAAAAGCAGAATAATAAAATGGACAGAGTAGAGTAAGTACATTCAGTTTGAGACTCGCTGTCTGATTTTAGCTGCAAATGCGTGTATTATAAGAACAATACAAACAACAACTTATTTAGTAGCTCCTAACTGTACTTATTCTTGTGATTTTGTGATGTCAGTGGTGGTATCATATCGTTAGATTTATGTCTTTAAATAAGGGTCAGGTGCGAGTAACGCCTTAGACAACGAGTTGTTGATAAAATTAAAATAGAAATGACTAAATATATCATTACATTATTTTCGGCGCAGATCACTTTTAAATTTTCATTAATCAACTAATAAAACTACGATATTATTTGAATAATAATTAAGTGGAGTATCATACAAACTCATCATTTTCCAAAGCTCTGCATCTTGCCCGCCAACTCTACTATTCGGTCTGTATTTTATGATTTTACCATTCTTGATGTATCGAATGAATACGCGTCAGCATGTAGAGTGCCAACCATTCTTGTTGTGCCAAAACATCATCCCGAACCACACTCAGCGGCATGGAAAGTTGCCCAGCAATGGAAATCATTATTAATGGGGCGGCGCGGCGCTATGAAAAATACCGTCCGACCAACCATTATAACGGGATTATCATTTTTCTTTTTGATTTTTGTTTTGTATTTCGAATTATTATTATACCTAACGCAATGACATATATAAATCATATGTCAGATAATACATAAGGCAGTTATACTTTTGTGTTATTTTATCGAGTATTGGTTCTTGGGTTTTCTCTTGCGCAAACTCTTAGGTTATAACTCCAGGCGTAATATTTTCGCAAGAGACTACAGCATGGAGTTCTTCAATAATAACATTATTGTTTTTTCAGAATCAATAAGAAACTTGGTGTGTTCCACAGAGCAAAGCAGTACTTCAGCGCAGAACAAAAACTTTTATTATACAAATCACAAGTCAGATCGCACATGGAATACTGCAGTTACTTCTGGGTGAGTGCACCTGGATACCCGCTAGGAGTTTGTAATTCGGTTCAAAGACGAGCTGTGAGAATTGTCGACTGTTGTAATCTTATAGATGGCATTGAGCTTTAACGTTTAAGGCGATATTTTGCCTCCCTTTGTGTGTTCTACCGATTATGCAACGGGTTGTGTTCTGAAGAATTGTTCGACATGATGCTTCTTTTTACAACCGCACCACTCGATGACGGCGAGGAGTTCACCCTCATACATTGGAACTGCAATGGTCGCGTACTATGCGTTTCCAGAGAAGATTTTTTCTGAAAACTGAACTCCCAGCAGTAAGGATTACAGCATGAGGTTCTTCAAGAAAGGTATGAAGAGGTTTTTACAGGATGGCAGCACACGAGTGATATCTGTGGTGTGGCAAATGTCTATAAGCTAACTGCTTACCATCAGGCAGAAGTTTGTTTACCACCTCAGTGGTATAAAAAAAGCCCGAGTGATACCCTCTGTATCATTGGTCTTATTAGATATTTTAGTGGTTTAAAAAACGATTACATTACTACTCGAGTAAGTAGCCAGGATGGTTCGACGAAAAATGAGATAGATATCCCGGATATCAGTCTACACGAGATTCATATGGTTCTCAAACAGCTTAAAAATGGGAATGCACCGGGTGAGGACGGAATTACGGCGGAGCTTCAGAAAGCGGGCGGAAAGCCGATACTTGTAGTCCTTCAGAAACTATTCAATTCCGTCATACACTCCGATGAAATACCGGAAGCGTGAGCAGAAGCCTGGACATGTTGTTCTTCAAAAAGAGCGATAAGAGCCTTTTGAAGAACTATAGGCCGATATAGCTTTTGAGCCGCGTTTATGTACTGTTTTCGAGAGTCATCACAAACCGTCTCGCATGCAGACTAGATGAATTTCAACCTCCCGAACAAACGAACCTCCCGAACGAAATCCGAAAAAGCACAGTAGACAACATACATACACTCCGTCAGATTACACAGAAGATTGAAGAGTATAATCTGCCCTTTATGTTTGGCGTATGTGGACTACAGCCTTTGACTCCGTTGAGACATGGGCGGTGTTACAGTCTTCAAGCTCTTGGACTGGAAAGGTTACGGTATAAACATCAATGGCGAATACATCACTCAATTCGATTTGCCGACGATATAGTTCTCATGGCTAAGTCGCTGGAGAAAATTAGCGCTATGCTCAATGACCTCAATAGTGTTTCCAACCAGGTAGGTCTCAAGATGAACATGGATAAGACTAAGATCACGTCGAATGTCCATGTTACACCTATGCCGGTCACGGTTGGAAGCACTAAGCTCGAAGTAGTCGATGAATATTTCTACCTTGGGCAGGTTATTCAGTTAGTTAAGTCCAATTTCGACCGAGAGCTCAACAGACGGTTCCAACTCGCCTGGGCAGCGTTCGGGAAATCTCTCTCTCATATATATATATATATATATATATATATGTATATATGTATATGAGAATACCTCAAAGCCTGAAGAGCATAGTATTCAAACAGTGTCTGTTGCCAGTGATGACATACGAAACTGAGATGTGGCTCTGCACTGCGGGCCGTATCGGGAAGCTCATTGCCGCTCAACGTGCTATGGAAAGAGCTATGCTCGGAGTTTCTCTGCGTGATAAAAACACAAATGAGGATATCCGCAGTAGAACTAAGGTAACCGACATAGCCCACAGGATAAGAAAGCTGAAGTGGTGGTGGGCCGGCGACATAGTTCGTGGAACCGACAATCGCTCGGGAAGAAAGGTTCTCGAATGGCGTCCCCATATTGGTACACGCCGTGTTGGACGACCCCCCACTAGATGGAGCGACAACCTCAAGAGGTTTGCAGGGAGTCGATGGATGCAGTAGACGCAGGATTGAGATGAGTGGCATTCTAGAGAGGAGGCCTATGTTCAGCAGAGGACGAATACTAATAATAATACTGAGATGATGATGATGATGATGACTACTCGACAGCGAAATAAGCGAACTAATCAAATCAATAAATAGCTCCTTAGCAGTAGTTTTATCCTTATTCGAAGATTCACATTTAAAAAGTTATTTTTTTATACTACAAAAGTTACGGCAATATAGTCTATAGACGTTTGCAATACCGGAGCATCACTCGCGTTTTGCTGACACTATATAAAACAATTTGCGCCATATTTGAAGAACTAACGAATGTAGGTATCATAGTTAACAACTCGCATGAAACAAGCTATTAAACTGACGACCTTACGGCTGTAACGCGAGCATTTGTAATTATGCGCTATTTAACATACTGTTCTGTCTGTCTATTATAACCTTACTTCTTTTAAATATTTTTTTACCTCTTGTAGGGGGCATCAAAGTAGTCTGTTTGGAGAAGTACCTCCACCTCACAGAAAACCGCAGCCAAATAACAACTCCGTAGCGGGTTGTTGGGTTTCTGTGTATGAGTGAGGTCACCAGTAAGGTTCCAAGGAGTTGCTGTGTAAGCAGCAGAGGAGGCATCGCGCGATTAATAGTTAATATATTAACGTTAATAGGCTACGGTACCCGCTTTACATCAGGTCGGCCGTATGCTTATATGCATCTCGGCGTAGTATATAAAAAGAAAATCAGCAGAACATAAGGAATGCAAAGTTTCACGAGTACGGTATGTTAACTTTAAATCTTTAATAATTTTCAATGAATCATATTACTGCTGAGCTGAACACCAGTTCGGGCTCAGTAATGATTTACTCTCGTCTAAACTTGAATAATATAATAACGACAGTCGGATTTGAGACTTGAGTGAGACTATGAGTATATTAATATTTACCCTGAACTTAAGCACTGCTTTGCATTCTTGACCACAACAAATTTCATGGACGGAAGTCGAACCTTCGCTTTAGATAAATTGGAAACTTCTGTAAAATATAACATAAAATGGAAAAAATAACGCTGCTTTGACAACAACGCTCGTGGATTGGATTCCCACACAGGACAAACATTTATGAACATGCCTGTTTATCTTAGTCTGGATGTTTTTAAGAGTGGTAGGGTACATCAAAGTAACTCGTCTGCTGAAGTACCTCTACCTCACAGAAAACCGCAGCCAAATAACAACTCCCTGGATGGTTGTTGTAGTCCGGCGTGTAAGCGAGGTCACCGGTAAGCTCCTAAGGAGTAGCTGCGTTAACAGCAGTGGTCGCATCGTGCGAGTGATACTTAATTTATTATAAGAGTTCATAGACTACTGTAACTGCTATATATAAAGTGGGCCGTATGCTTGTATACCTCCCGACGTTGTATAAAAAAATAAAAAATTGACAAATTATCACAAGGTTTGAAAATAATTGAGGACAGCCAGTGAAAAATCATAACATTCTATATCATTGTTGTAGTATGCAAGTACGTCTTGCAACTAATCTTACAATTCTCTATCAAACATGATATGCTATCACGATCTTGTTTTCTACTTTTCCGTAGTGAGAGTTATAGATTTTTAATGTATTTTTTTATCATATCAATTCGTCGCATGGTAATCCATCGCCAAAAACATTGCTCGCAACCAGTGAAATTTGCTACATTACCCTAATTGTGATTGGTATGATATATATTTTCGATATATAATTTACTAGCGAATCACCCCGGCTTCACACGGGTATGATAGAAAAGTATAATATCCGATGAAAATTGTCATGCGGCTTGACTTTTTGCGACATTTTCAACAATTATCGTCACATTTCAACCGATTTACACAAATCTTAACAAATTATACACCTAAACCTTCCTCAAGAATCACTCTGTCTTTTGTCAAAACCGCATGAAAATCCGTTCAGCAGTTTTTAAGTTTATCGCGAACAGACAGCCAGACCCGGCGTCGGACTTTGGTTTATAATATATAGTGATAGTGAAGATATAAGTTCCTTTTTCAACGAGGTCAACAAATTTATAACGGGAAGCGGTAACCTGTTTTCATCATGTAAAACTTTCCGTACCGTACGAATTATTCACGTCGTTGACCCATGGAATAAATAAATCAAAACCATACATTAGTAGTAATTACTATATGTGTAGACATCTTCGATCGCAATAAATAGTAGTCGTTTGAGTTGAAAGTACAAAAGTATTCACAAAAACAGAATATCTAAGACTATCAGGTCTCGCGGGACTAGTAGGGTTATAGTGTAACTAATCAAGTTGTAGACATATATGCAATACACTATACACATAAATGCAATACAATATACACATATGCAATATAAGACTTTGTTGTGTAAAATGTACACTAAGTGTACTTCAAACTTTACACTTGAACATTTGAACCGTTTTTATTCTGTATGTTTTACAATCGCACATTTTATGTCAAATGTGATATGCTGTTAGCTGTACATACGCTCATTTGATACAATCTGCTGCAAATATGTTAAAGTTAACAGTAGTGACTTACTCACAAGTTAAAATATTTTTTTATATTTCATAGCATAATGTACTTAGGACTAATAAAGTACGAATTTAAAAAATTAATCCCTGGAGAGGGGCGAATTGGCTAGTTAGTCTTGTGTCACAAATACTACCACTATTTCATCCGTATTCATTCCACTGTTAGAATACAGTCACCGTTCAATCGAAGTTGTTGTATAAGGTACTCCACGCATGTGACTATACAGACTGGAGGACCAGAGTTTTGAAGCCGCTGAGAGGCTTTTAAAAGGGACTTAAAAACTTAACGTCATAATGATTAATATCTAATGATAAAAGCCGGGACCACTTCTTAACATACAGCCTAATGTCACTTGTGCCGTCCCATGTTGCTTGTATAACACGAGCAACAATTTCATTTTTCAACTTTCAAAATAGATTGTTCCCTCCTTAAACGTTCATTTACAATGGCCTGTTATATTGGCAAAACAGATAGTGCGCATTAAAATAAGCGGATTTGGGAAGTAACTCTATCCCCCCGAAAATCTCAGCCAAACAACAACTGCATGGAGGGTAGTTGTACTCCTGTGAGTGAGTGAGGGTATCAGTAAGCTCCTGAGGAGTTGTTGTCCTAGCAACGGGGATTACAACACGCGGGTGAAATTTCCTATATGCAAGCGCTTCTAGGCTCTGGTAACTGTTATATATAAGGTAAGAAACATAGCAACTATGTGCCTATTTGTACAGAATAAAACAAAATTAATGGTAAATTAAAGACTTTATGAAGAATACGTAATTAAATTTATTCCTAAAAGAGAGAATAAACTATTTGGTTGTGTAAAACATATATAAATTCTGATAGAAAAACTCCAATACGAAAATAAAACATTCTTATCAAAGCTCCAGAGATAAGTACGAACGGTGGGAGAGATACTGTGTAAGCGCGAGAACAAATCGCCCCTAAAAAGGGTGAGACCGCATTTGAAATCGACCTTGTGGAGACAACTTATGAATGTAGACGAGTTTGCCGTGACATCGTAATACAAACTTATTCTTACCATATGGTTTTGAGAAAGTTTATTATACGATAAGGAACTCCGTCGTTGAATGCACAAGTGTCAACAGATGGAGCCTGTCGCCAGATGGCACAAATTCTAATTGAATCCACGGTAAATGGCGATGGTCGACACAGTTGCAAGGGGCATGGCATGGAAAATAGATTCTTTATGTTTTCAGATCTGGAATTTTGGACGTTAAATAACCCGGTTAAGTGGAAACATTTATATTTCACTTGTCTTGCGGGGTGAGCGGCGAGATCGGTCTCACCAATATACTGACATGTATTAATATTCTAATGATCTAAAATATGACACTATCAATAACCTGAAAGGCGTCAATTGACCTTTACTAGACTACTAAGTGACGTACGTGACGAAGTTTTTTTTTATACTTCAAGTCTTCCTCATCCCATCCTTATCCCCATTCCTAATCCATTAGAATCAGTGGAACTACATAAGACTAAGGATTTGGTGAAAATACCGATTTTTACATTTACGTCGTACAAGTCATAATTCCAAGTACATAGTTCTATTCTACTACAAGTGGTAATTAAAAAAAAAACATTAATCACGTATGTCGTGTACACATAAATGCTCGTTCACGACAATACTAACAAAATATGCTTTGTATTAACCCTGTGCATTAAATTGAGTATTTTTAGACCACTAAGGTGGTAATCAAGTATACGGCCTGCCTGATGGTATAAGTAGTTACTATTGTCGTTTCCAGCACCACGGGGTGTGTTGTTAGTTGTAAGTTTCTTCAGTTTGACCTTCTCTTCTAGGTGACTTGGGTACAGAACATCGTTGAAGATTTCGACATCGAGAATCACAAAGCTCTTGGAAATGGTAAGTAGCGTGTTTTGGAATTAAGAAACTACAGCATATAGGGTTTCTTAGTGGTGATCTTGTGTATTTATAGGGTTGAATTGTAGCAAGTTCGACCGTCGCCAGCCAGACACTTATAATATAGTTACAATAAGACTCTTTTTATAAAATTATGAAGTGGTAGAATTACTGAGACGTGGTAGAACTACTATATTACTGAGAACAATTTTCATAACAATTCCTTTTATCTTTTTGTAGAGTGTCGAAGAAAGTAAATTAATATTTCTCAGAAACTACTAATAATGGACTACAGTAGACATTCTTTAATTTCCAAGAATATGAAAGAGATAGTAGATTTTTTGTATTTTTCTTTTCCAATATTAATTTAAGTGTCAACCATAGACTTTTCTACACATAACCTATTTTTAAGCTTATGTTATCGGTGATGATGTAAGGATTCTAACGACAACTATCAATGAACTAATTCAGTTCTGATATTTAAAAGTTATTGTAAAATAGGCATCTGTCCGGACTAGGTGTACAGTCCAGTCATTCTGTGACAAATGAATATGCATTTATTTTTTTATAAAGTAATATAGTCTTAAAACTTATATGTACATATTTATGAAAGTCTCAGAAAGAAATAAAAAAAAAGATTCAATTCGAAATAGTCACCTGTGGCTTTGATACAGGACTTTAATCTGTCTGGCCACAAACCTATGGATTACGCACTGTTTCCATCAGAAATTAGCCACTGCTTACTCCAGAGATTTCTTAAGAGACACAATGTGGATGTGCCGTTTCGAGCAGGCATAATTTGTAGTTAATAGATTCGGGCGTTATTTTGCGAAAGTCAAATTTATATGTATGTAATTTGATCTAATCTGCTTTGTGTGCTTCTGCCACCAATTGGTTCATGCGCCGGACGGCATCCACCCACTACCGTAACTAGAGGCCACATTTCGACGCTGCCATGGCTGCTCCGGTAGTCTTGCCTCCGCTGGTGCGATCGTCTGCCATATGGAACAGAAACTACATGCACCCACTACCGTTGCTGACACGACTGTCTTGATCGTGGCTATGACCTTTCCACTAGACATTCTCAGGCGCTGTAGACTTTAATCGTTATAATAACATACTACAAGTAACAAATCCATCATAGTGCCGTCCCTTATATTGAATTGAGGGTGGAAGTCATCCACGGTGACACATGGTGAGTGAAAAGATATTTAATAGAGGAGAGTTGGTTAAGCATCTACTAACGGTAGGTGGTGGGTGACGGCTGGCGCAAGACCGCATGAACTAATTGGTGGCGGGAGCACACAAAACAGGTTAGATTGAATTGCAAATAATTTGTAGTCTAAGGAGTCAGGTCTGGGCTAGACAAGGCCCAGTCTTTAGTATAAAGTCCAGTACGTTGGTTTCGAGCCAGACTTGAGTAGTTCGTGCCTTGTGACCAGGTGCAGAGTTCTGCTGAAAAGTCCACGGTACATTTTTAGAAAATGGTTGGTTTCAGCGAATCCTGGCTTTAACATCATTAACAGCCTTTGTAGTTCTAACAGCACGCGGTCGTCCCGATCTTGTATGGTCTTTAACAGAGGAAGTATTGGTATATCTGTCCATAGTACGATATACGAACATACGGCTGATACCAAGTTTTTGAAGTGTCTTGAATATGACCGACGGCTCAATACCCACTATGTGCAAGTCATTCACTGCAATCCTGTTTTCTTTAACACCCCATTCCAGGTTGTAATTTGATAATAAACACGAAAAAACATATAAAACGACGGGAATACGAAAGATGTTTTTAATATAATAAACGCGTTCCAAATTCAAAATAGTTAAAACTTTGAAAAATAAAAGTCTATGTAACAGTTTATATGGCAGATTGACAGAGAGACTAGTTATACCCTGAAAGCTACATGTTTATGTTTTAACCGAAAGAAACATGGTTTTTGACTGTATGTTTGTATATGTTGACTAATTTACGAGATATCTTCGTCGAAAGCGAACAGAGTGTCAAATTGAATTTTTAGTCGAAAGAAATAGGGTAATCGAAAAAAAAGAACATATAAATTGCTCTTTTTTAATTTATTTCGTTGCGCCCACTTTGACTTTGTGAAATCAAAAGTTCGCTGTAAGGGTTTCCAATCCTTTGCAATTATGAAAAATGTATGATGACGACTTCATTGAAGTCGCAGTCATTCACATTCAAAAACACTACAATCATTCAGATAACTATTCTTTGATCTCAATCTTTACTCAGTCAAAACTAAACATACTTCCTCATTATCAGTGTTTTCATTCCATGTAAAACGTCACAAAACATGGCATATAATTATGGTTAAATAAAAAAATGTAAGGGTTTAAATAAAAGAAAAAAATGAAGACGGGGTAATCCTTACTCAGGAGGGATGAATGACTATATTTACGACCGGACGAATCCCTTGGGGTATGTTTTCCTTATACCTTTTCCTGTAATTTCGACATGCATTATAAATTCTGCATTTATTTCTGAGTATTTGCATAGATAAATGTGATATGTTGTTTAATAAATGTAACAAATACGATATAAAATAATTTGAATAATCAACAACAATAATATCTATAGTCTATTCGGGAGCTCTAATTAACGATCCGCCACAAATTATTTTAACGTTAGCTTTACCACATTTAAATAGATAATTATGTACTTTAGTTAATAGCAGTTAGATAATACACATCAGTTCACGTGAACAAATTCGGATTAATAATTCATTTCATGCAACGGCATAACCTCAATCCTACACCACAATATACGAGTGCAAGAACCGTTAATGATTTGGTAACCATATCTATCTATCTATCTATAACTTCACGCCAAATCCCTTGCGGGGTAGGCAGAGAGAACCGAGCGCCACGTGACTCGATCCTTACATATCTCACTCGCTTCACTGCTCTTTTCATGCACGCTCGCCAGTTTCTAGGGCTCCTGACATCACCTTCTGATAGAACACGACCAATTTGATCATGGTAGGTAAGTCTTGGCCTTCCTCGGCTCCTACATCCTTCCACTTTCGCATTGTATATCTGCTTCGTCATTCTTTCATCCTGCATTATTTCTACATGTCCAAACCAACGGAGTATGCCCCTTATTATTTTAACACCGACGCTCTCTTTCAGACCAACTCTGTTTCTAACATAATAACCATAATCAACCAGCAAATATTCAATTCGTTTAAGATATTAATTTGTTGGTAATTTAGAAATTTCCACAAATGAGGCAGTAAGTTCGTCATTCTCGTTATACATAATAATATCATAAAATCATAGCATTATCGAGGTCGTGCACATATTACTCGTAGTATTTTGAAAGAGTGCTTTAGTATCATACTCGTACCAATGGTAGTCATCTCACGATGTTATCTGTATATCTAACTATTTTTTCATGTGAACTATTTCTGCATCCCGGATTTAATATTGGATTTTTGGAATAGGATTAAATAGTATTAAGTGGGATTTCTGCGCACATTTTGAAAAGTAACAAAATTTACGACAACATATTTAAAACAACGTGGCAAAAATAGAATGATATTTCGAGCAGTACAGTTTCTAACATAGAACATCATCATTAGAAAGTATTGATGTTGTCTTGAATTTGTTTGTTATAGAATAATAATAATAGATTTTTTACATTCTGACTCGTGATTAGGTTATATCTAAATCTATGAATATTATCTAAATCTGTACTAATAATATATAAAGCGGAGGAGTTTGTTTGCTTGCTAATGATTAAAACTACCAAATTAAAATTGTTTATTTTGCAAAAACATAAATACAAAAATAAAGGAGAAAGTTACCACTATGTTGTAACTCATACAGTTAGGCATGCAAAATTTCAAGTATAATAACAATTTAGGTATTTAAATAATATTAATTACTAAATTACACAGAAAATTCAATTTAAATTACATTACATTTGATCAGTTTAAGCATTGTTAATTTAAATAATTCAAATCAATCGTTTCAGAAATTCATTAATGGAGTATTTTTAATTTCATTAAACATTTCTCAATTAGCCAATAATGCTGCTTATGTTTGAATTGTATAATGGGTAACTCTGTATATATATATATATATATATATATATATATATATCTCTTCACGCCTTTCTTGAAGAACCCCATGCTTGGGAAAACCTCTACTTGGGCAAAACCTAAGAAAAACAGGCTTCATTCCACAACATAAGAATTTTCGGAAGAAAACCATTGCGGTTCCAGCGTGTAAGGGAACATACACACGGACGGACATACACCGAGGCAATACACGCCTTTTTATAATTTTCTATGGGACGTTAAATATTTTGAGACGTTTTAAGTGTGCTAGTGCTAGAGGGGTTATTAAAATATATTTATTTATATCCTCTTTTTTATACAATATCCAACACAACAACTCCTTAGGAGCTTACCTAATCTCAGACACTCGCAGAAACACAACAACACTCCAGGTTACTGTTATTTGGCTGCGCCCTACCTATCTCAAAAACACCCAGACAAACCGACACGTTCATGCACGCAAATGTTTATACTTGTTGCTTCGCCTTGTGTAAGGCATTTTTGTTGACCATACTTAATTTCTTTTCGTGTACACATAGTATATTGCCTACTCTAATTCTTTGTTCTCTTCTCCGAACATTTTTATTTTTATGAAAAAATTCGGAATGTTGCTACGCAAATATTTGCTTTGCTTTATGTACTCGTACATACTACTACTACTACTCCTAGTCAGTGTCAACAGTCCGTTTTTCTTAAAAAGTGGTTTGCAGTTAAATAATGCGCATCACACATAAAGCTCTAAGGCAATCTAAAGCTCTAACCAGTCGTAGTTAAATATTCTTTTTGCATTTGATAGCCCTATTCTTGAGGATGGTTAGACTAGGTTTAAAAGTCGAGGAAAAGAAAGGAAGTCAGAAAATGCGGTTCCCATGGAATATACGAAGTACGAAGTCGTGGGCTGCAGCAAGTTTAGGCATAATCCATTCCTTATATATAAATATAATCTAAATACCTAGTTATAAAATAGAAATTTTGAAATAAAAACCAGCCTAGGGCGGGTCGGGCTCGCAATCGAAGGGTAATTAATTTATTTACATCGCTGCTTTATAGCGCCTTTATTGGCATTGACATTAATGAAGTCAGTTTTGTTTATTATTAAAAAAAAATATTTCATAAATTTTCATCATGATAAGTCCACCAGAATCCAATGCCATCGGCACGGGCGTATACTCATAAAATTATAACTAAAACAAGGTTATAAAAAAGCAAAGATATATGGGAAGCCTTATTAAGAATATTTATTACAAATAACTTTTAATCCTCAAGACAGTTATATGAACCAACCTCCCATACAATTCTTTAAAATATTCATATCGATATGTTCATTTCTGAAACATCACCAAACATAGATTTGAAAAACATAGAGCCAACCGCTTTTTTGAAGTCGGTTAAAAACTAATTAGCAATAAGAGATTAGTACAAACAAATAAACTTACAATTTCATTGGGTAGCACGAGCGAAAGTAAACAATTAAGATGATTCATTCACCGCTGGCCAGCTAACTGCGTTCGCAAACTTTTCCAATTTCGAAGTAGAAACTTACTTGCTTTTAATAAACGTATTACAAGAGTAAATGCGGCTTACGTTACACGAAACTACGATGTCGTTACTAATGGTAATACTTTAACTGAAGACCGATAAATATTATTAACGAATGAAATGTACTTATATTTTGAAGACTCACCTAACATGGCCAAATTGGTCGTGTTTTGCCATAAAGTGATGTCAGGAGCTCTAGGCTAGTGTGCATAAAAAGAACATACATGTTAAAGAAGAGTGGGGTTTATAAGGATCCCGTCTTATGGCGCTCGGTTCTGTCTGCCTACCACACAAAGGATTTGAAGCTAAAATTACATAAATACATATATATGCATATTCTGAAGGAGCGAATGGAGGAATCTTGGATAACGTAAATTAGATACTAAGACTGATGTATTTTTTCTCGTTTAGATCTTACATTGCAGCAACCCATAAAATAAAAATGTTTCTAGTTAGAAGATGAGACTAAAACAAAACAAGACACAATCGTGAGAACGCAAAAACAAATTACAATACAAATAGTCAGAGTCCAAAGAGATGAGCGTCAGTAATGTATAAAATTGAATACTTCTTTTGCATTTTGCTGTTGACTACATTATTGAGTGCTGGTATATCTGATTGTAAGCAGTTACCGCAGCCTATGGACATTTGCAACACCAGGAGTGTCACTCTTGCGTTGCCGACCCTGTAAAAACTTCGTCATGCCTTTCTTGAAGAACCCCATGGTGTATTCCTTAGGAAAAACCTCGTCAGGGAGCTCATTCCACAACTTTAGAGTTCTCGGTAGAAAACTTCTCTGGAACCGCAAAGTACGTGACCATTGCGCCTCCAGTGTATGAGGATGAACTATCAGCTGTTGGCCAGAGATGCCATTGTAAAATGAAGCTGTTAGCATTTACATAAATGCAGTACATGATATGTAACGATAGTACTAATCGAACACACGTGCAGCGAGGAGTGCAGTCTGTCTATGGAACCATTTAGTTGTTTCGAGTTCTTCTATCGTCGGTGGGCACAATAACCTATCGGTCTAGATTCTAACATTTGACAGTCGCCAAGCTAAAAGAGGTAGGGCGCATTACAGCAGCCTGTCTGCGGATGTACCTCCACTTCAAAGAAAGTTGCGGCCAAACAGTCTTCTTCCTGTAGAGTTGTGGTGCTTTTATTATAAACTCGGGAGGTATAGAAGCATACGGGCCACGATTACCGACGCCTGTGAACTCTTGCAGTACCGGAGGTATAAATAAGATCGTGCTGCTAACACATCAACTCCTTAGGAGCTCACTGGTAACGACACTCGCAGAACACCACAACCCCCTACGGAGTAGTTATTTGGTTATTCTTCTGTGAGGTTCCCAGTCGGGCAAGTTTCACGCGCCCTACATCTCTTATTCATAGCCAGACATGAAAAAAATAACTCATGTAGAAACGATCTATCTATCTATAACTTTACGCCAAATCCCTTAGGCAGAGAGAACCGAGCGCCACGTGACTCGATCTTTACATATCTCACTCGCTTCTTTAACATTCATTGCTCTTCTCATGCACACTTGCCGGTTTCTATGGCTCCTGACATCACCTCCTGATAGAACACGACCAATTTGGTCATGGTAGGTAAGTCTTGGCCTTCCTCGGCTCCTACATCCTTCTACTTTTGCATTGTATATCTGCTTCCTCATTCTTCCATCCTGCATTTTTTCTACATGTTCGAGCCAACGGAGCATGCCTCTTCTTATTTTAACAACGACGCTCTCTTTCAGATCATCTCTGTCTGCCAACTATGTAGAAACCATGAGATCCTATATCCATTTTACCGCAACGGAGTCAGGGGGAAAAGTAGAACGCGTAGCTCTTATTTGATAGTCCGTGAATCAACATCGCAGCACTTACCGGCTTATTGGTTAAGATATTCTTGTATTGGTCAGTAGGCTTGAATCGCTGAGACGTTTAAGCGCTAAAACACAACGTATTTATGAGTGCGGGGTGCCTTTACGATCAGATAAGTAGTTAACTGTGCACCCAGACCAAGAACAGGATACAATTGTGTGTACTGTGTGAGAATCGACACCATGAGCCTAGGCGTATTTACCTATAAGTAACATCTTCTAGTATATATTATTATCATATTTACCGTATACTTAGTTGCTTATTGTATGTGTATGTATTATTTATGTTACTCACGTATATCCTAATATATGTCTTCGAACGTACTTGCCCGGTCACCGATGAATCTCATTGTTGTAGTTAAGTACGCACTATTCTATACTATTCTTATTTTACATTGTAGGTAATTATTACATGACTGTGTCGTGATGTAGTGATATCATTGCATTTGCGTCAAACCTCAGTGGTTTATAAAATGCATTAATATTGTTTTTATAAAACGTTTATGTAAACTGGTGTAATAAATAAATAAATATATTCTAATATAAGTAAGTCAGATATGAAATTTGAATATTTCATGTGAAAAGATATTTTACACTAAATACCCACTTTATATTCAATTAATTTCGACTACAAGCTAGTGAACCATCACACACTGTCGGAGAGACAGTAGAGTTATATCGATTGGATATAGTTCCCCTTTCAATGTCAACTTGCTATAGAATCTAGAATAATAATTTACTAATAAACCTAATATTAAATGTATGTATGTTTCTATACCTGTGATCTAAATGTATATGATATGATATATCTCATTTATATTACAATAATTCGAAATATAGTGGAAAGTACGTTTTTTATTCGAAGTTCTGTGTAAAAGTACAGATTACTAATTAAGTATTCGAACATAAAATGTCATGGAGACCGAAGGGATGTCTTAAGAAAGTATCGATTTATTTTATTTGCAGTCATATTGACATGCAGTTTTGAATGATATTGATGATATTCTTATATTTGAATATTATCAATATTGGTTCCTACAATAGCGGCTCAACTGCTGTTTATTTACTTTGTATTTTTTATTCTCCTTAAGCAGTACATGAGGTATTGTGTTGAGTTAAGATATAGTGTGTCGTTATATCCTAAATTGTTACGAAATAAAAAGGTAATGCCGATTTTATCGTATTCAACGTCAGAGCACATCATGAAATCGGTCTGCATTGAAGTCCATGCCTAATTCCGCTAAATTTCATAATGTTTTCTTTTATTGTATTGAATTTAACAAAGTCACGTTTTCGTAGAAAAGTGGAGAATCGCTTACGAGTATGCATATACCATAATGAATATAAAGTGAAATGGCGTCAATTAAGTCAGTTTCTAGTAGTACCACTAATTCGAGAGAGAGATATGACGTTTCTGAGGCACTCAAAAGAACAGAAAATATAAATAGAAGCGAAATATATTCAGGATATTGAAGCCGCATATTCGAAGCCGCGATAAAATTCCATGTTTTAGAAGAGTCCTACAGACTCGGAATCCCAATAATATGTACAAACGACAAACCGATCATTCATTATGTAATAATCCTGCTCGAATGAGTTGATATTCAGAACGCATTGCGTTAAATTCTCGGTTTGGGGGAACAACCGAATTTGAATTTATTTATAGACTTCGCGCATTGGAATAATTTTCTGTTTTTTATGAAGTCGATTCTACCATTCCCCTTTTATTTTATTTTTCTACGAATTTTGGTTTCAATTCACGCTTTTAGAAAGGAGAACTCGTAAATTATTCGTTTCTAATATAATAATTGTACCCGGATGAGTTGGTATTCAGACCGCATTGTTCTTAAATTTTCTGTTCGATGGACACATTTGAATCAAGATTATAAATACATCAATCCATCTGTACGTATCTTCACGCTATGTCTCTTGAGAGGTAGGTAAATATAATAAATATATAAGTATATATTGTAATGAGTATCAAATCAAACGCAATCAAAAAAAGCACGAGTGATGAAAACAAAGGTATGTAATATAATTTAATAAGATAGTTTAGAGTGATAGTTGCATGCGTTCATTAACAGTGCCGGCTAATGCTAGTTCGCATTAAATGATTTAGTGCGGAAATGTACAGATTCTTGACTACACCCATGAAATTATCTGTTTATTACATTACCGTGTAACTATTTTTGTGGTTTCCGTAACTTATTTTTTTTAATTTAGAACAGAACACTTTTAGACATTGTTGTACATCTGTTTGCTTATTTTCATCAAATCACTTACTTCCTTCCTTGCATTAGGATCATGAACATCATTCTTATCGCAAGTACAGAAAGAAATCAAAAATTCTGACATTGAGAGTTCAATAATATTACTTAATGGTTATTTTATATCATTTTTAATTTTATAAAGCGTACTTATACTTTTTTTTATACTACGTCGGAAGGCATACAACCATACGGCCCACCTGATGTAAAGCGGGTACCGTAGCCTATTAACGCTTGCGATATATTAAGTACCACTCGCGCGATGCCTCCTCTGCTGCTCTTATACAGCAACTCCTTGGGAGCTTACTGGTGACCTCATTCATACGCAGGAATACAACAACCCTCTAGGCTAGGGAGTTGTTATTTGACTGCGGTTTTCTGTGAGATGGAGGTACTTCCCCAGACGGGCTGCTTTGATGCGCTCTACCTCTCTTAAAAAACTTACTTACTTATAGTTTATTAAATATTGAGAGTATAATTCAGTTGACAATGCAATAAGTATTGCTCGCACTTACTCCCGTTACTTGCGCAGTGACTCCTTAGGACCTTATCAGTAACTGGTGCAATAAAGTTTATTATTCTATGGTAACCTCCTAGTAATACAGTGAGGTCCTTTCTTCCATATTATGTTGGTCAACGTAACTGTCGGTTCGATGCCACGATGTTTATGATATTTGATGGTTTATTAAATAAATATCCACGAAAAGTAAAGGACATAGTTCATTTTGAACTTGTCGGAAATTTTAATGTTCTATCTGCAGTGCAAATTATATCATATTACGTTGGAATATGACACAATTCATGTTCGGGGTGTTCGGTTAATGTTCTTCTCTAAATACACTGTAAATTACGGCAAAAGGCAGGCAAATCAGACAATATAATTGCGCCAGTAGGTACCGTTAATACTATAAATAAATAAATAAATATTGTCGGACAAATTACACAGCGCCATCTAGCCCCAAAGTAAGCGAAGCTTGTGTTATGGGTACTAGACAACTGATAAACATACGTAGATTCATTTTTTTTTTGTAAATACATACTTATTATACATAGAAAGAACCCAGACCAAGACAAACAGACATGTTCATGCACACAAATGTTTGTACTGTGTGGGAATCGAACCCACGAGCGTTGGTGTCAAAGTAGCGTAACAACGCGTTTCACCACTGCGCCACCGAGCTCGTCAATACTATCTACTTAGAATATCAGTAATAAAATTAATATATAGGTGTGTTGTGCCAGAAAATATAAAGAGTATTTACTCACTGCCACCCCGCTGCTAGGGTCAACTTACAGGAATATAACAAAGCTTCAGGAAATTGTTATTTGGTTGCGGTCTTTTGTGAGGTGGGGGTAGTTAAGTCGGGGTCGGAAGCTTCATTCGCCGGAACCTCGTTTGCTAATCTACATAGTGCCCTACTACACCTACACGGTGAGGTAAGATAAGAAAAAAAATACAATGAGCTAGTTCGTAGCGTAGATGACATAATTGTATCTTGCCTTATTTATCTAAACGAGCAATTCACGTATCGGCTCTAATGATTTGGATCAAATTTTGTATAGACGAGTTCGGTGGCGCAGCGGTTAAACGCGACTTTGATACCAGTGCTCGTGGGATCGATTCCCACACATGACAAACGTGTGTGTGCATGAACACGTCTATTTGCCTTGGTCTGAGTATTTTTAAGAGATGTAGGGTGCATTTTAAACCAGCCCGTCTGCGCAAGTACCTTCACATCAACAGAAAACCCCAGCCAAATAACTCCCGGGAGGGTAGTTGTGTTCCTGAGTGTGAGTGAGGTCACTAACTCACACACAATAAGCTCCTAAGGAATTGCTGTGTTAGCACCAGAGGTCGCATCGCACGAGTGATACTTAATACATTATAAGCGTTGATATACTACGGTAACCGTTTTATTAACGTAGCCTATTAACGCTTGCGATATGTTAAGTATTACTCGCGCGATGCCTCCTCTACTGCTTACACAGCAACTCCTTGGTAGCTTACTGGTGACCTCACTCACACGCAGGAACACAACAACCCTCTAGGGAGTTGTTTCTTGGCTGCGGTTTTCTGTGAGGTGGAGATACTTCCCCAGACGGGCTGCTTTGATATGCCCTACCTCTCCTAAAACATCCAAACCAAGACAAACAGACGTGTTCGTGCACACAAATGTTTGCCTTGTGTGGGAATCGAACCCACGAGCGTTGGTGTCAAAGTCGCGTCATTCACGACTGAGCCACCGAGCTCGTCAAACTGCAATAATAATTATGTTTGATGCAGTATTTTAAGGTATTATCTAAAAGAAAGGTATGAATATAACAATTTAATCATATCATATCAAAATAACAACACGGTAGAGTATGCCATATTGTCCATAGCTATTACCTATAGATTGAAAGAAATATTTTTTCGGCAGGCACTTTTATATTTAGATGAAAAACTGAGATGAAAATCCTCAAATATGGAAGCTAAAAGATGTTCTTTCAAATACTAATATGGAACTCTCAATATATACTAGCACTTGACGGATTTTTTATATTTGTGCGTTTAGCGAACATTTTCTCTGCTCGAGTGGGGTTAGGGAACCCGTAGAGAGCTCCTTTAATGAAAAAAAGGCGCGGTGGCACTTTGCCAATTGGCAAGTTCCTTTTGACTTCCCAATTTAGGTGCATAAAATGACTTCATATTTTTAAATTGCTATAAACTAATTTCGATTAACAGAAAAATTTGATGAGCCAGCTAGTCTGGTCCATGGCTAGCCTTAGCTACTTTAGCACCAAGGCTAGTGGAGAAAAATGATTCTCACACAAGGTAAATATTTGTATCCATGAATGTCTACTAGTCTTGGTCTGTGTGTTCTCTATATATTATAAGTATGAATTCACATAGATAAACAAGTATTCGGTTTTGTCAGTTGTCGGGTAGTCATAACCTAAACTTAACTTAGTTTGAGACTAGATAGCGTTGTAAACTAAAAAAAATATTTCAGCGATCAAAAATTAAGCCTAAACTTTTATTTATCTAACCAAGGATATATATTATATGTCAGAACGTGGATTTAATGGTCGTCAGGTGGCTCGTTGTTCATGGCGAATAAAGCGAAATACCAGCGTAGTTAATCTTCTCAATATTTAATCAGTCAATTACTAAAATAACTTTAACAGAAGTTATGCTTAGATCGTAGATTACAACGGATTCAAAATGCGGTGGACGCGACACCTGCGATTAGCTCCATTGCTCGATTCGTAATGACGGTCTCTCATCTTGACGTTTGACAACAATCGACATTTCGAGCAAACCATAACAAACACAACCGGTGTTGTCAATTCAACGATGTCGATTCCACCCAAGCGCCGACTTGACATTTTGATCCGTTATTATTAAAACTAGCATCACGGGGATTGATTTCTTCCGGGCTTCTCAATATGGTGATGCTACCTCTGCGACATATATATATATATATATATATATATATATATATATATATATATATATAGTAGGCAGAGAAGACCGAGGATCATCCGAGGATCATCCATATACCTACCTTACTCGTTTCTTCAACATTCATAGCGCTTCTCACGCACACTCGTCAGTTACCAGTTAGGATGGTAAAATGATTACTCACAATGTATATAGGAATATAGACAATTACCAAATATCGTTGAATACACATAAAAAATACGCTAAGAATATTTTCCTTTTTCGAAGTATCAAAAAGTGGAAGTTCGTTCAGCTGGTTTTTTAAATTACTCTATAGATTAAATAGCCACGTAATATTATAAAAATGGTTATTGAAAATTTGTAGTAACGTCACAATAGCTTCCCAAAAATTCCGCTTTCAATTTTAAAATAAAGTTGAACGCGTTGCATTGTACAAAGGAATTTCCGCAGGGCATTTCATATTTGGCACGTGCAAGCAATATTGGTGTTAGTTTACTGGCGATGTGTTTTTTTTTAATTGTTACCAAAGAGCAGGCGAGACAATTAAGATTGCTGTGCGTAAATAAAACCTGTAAAAATGTAATCGGTTTGTACGTAGTAGTCAATTTTCTATTGTGATGTTGGTCTCATCTGGGATATTCATGAAATCCACCAGGTTTATGCCTATTTACTTTTTTTTTATTACATGGTCAACTAGATATAAAGTAACCGCCGTACCCTAATACTTGCAACATGGAAAGTATTACTCGCTCGTTATCCCTGCTTCTAACAACATATCTATATAATAACTTAGTAAAGTGGTAAAGTTTACTTCACACTCACTAACAGGAATACAACAGCCTCGAAGGACTTGTTATTTGGTAGCGAATTTTTGTATGGTGTAGAGTATACTTCCCCATTCGGGTTCCTTAGATGTCACATCCCCCTTTACTTAAAAATCCAGACCAGGACAAACAGATATGTTCATGCATACATTTTTTTTGTGTGAATGGAAACCACGGGACTTGATATTAAAGTACCATTGCTTACCACTCCGCCACCGTGTTCCTATATAAATAGCCAGTACACATATGTAAAATATCTTTAGAGTTACACTTAATTTCACTTCCAGATGGTGTAGCCCACCGATTGGGGATCGAATTGAAGGGGGATAATACTTCTACGTACTTACATAGTAAGGAGAAATCAAGCTGGTGACTTTCTTCTACCTTAATATAAGACTACAAATCCTTGGACGGCTATGTCTCTGCACGTGAGTAATGATCAGGAAGTACTTTAGAAGTTGCTGCGTCAGCAGCATTGATGTCGATGGCAGCGGCGTGACGCTCCATAGACTGTGGTAACCAAACCAGAGCATAATAATATTCTTTGCAGTAGTTAATCTTACTAAAATTTAATGTTCAAACTTGTTTCGTGAACGACCCTATTTGGGTTAGGCAATGATATTAGTAAAACTTTATGTATAGCCACTAAGTTGGTTAGTAAGAGTAGTCCATATTTAATACCACATACTGCAGTCAATATACAAATACTATACGAAACCGATCCAATCGCTGAAAGGTGACAGTGCGATATTATATCGCCGAAACTCTTCACTGCAGCATTGGACGATGCCCTCAAGCTCTCGGACTGAGCTGTATAAACACCTGATGAGCAAAGTCTTTGAACAGTGTGTGTTGCCAGTGATGATATACAACTAGAGAAACTCAAGTGCGCTCACCGTGCTATGGAAAGTGCTATGCTCGGGAATTCTCTAATTGATAGAATCAGAAATGAGGATATCCGCAATAGAAATAAGGTAACCGACGTAGCCCACAGGATAAGCAAGCTGAAGTGGTAGTAAGCCGGCCACATAGTTCGTAGAACCGACAACCGCAGGGGTAGAAATGTTCTCGAGTGGCGCCCTCGTACTGGTACGCGCAGTGCGGAACGACCCCTCACTAGATGGAGCGACGACCTCAATAGGTTTGTAGGGAGTTGATGAATGCATGTGATAGAGGATCGAGACGAATGAGGAACACTCTAGAGAGGAGGCCGGTGTTCAGCAGTGGACGAATACGTGCTGAGATGATGATGATGACATACTGTGGTCTATGGATACTTGCAATACTAGGATCATCAATCTTGAGTTGTTAACCCATATTACGACTATTACGGGTATTTATTTATGTCTATTTGAGGTTTGGTCATGCTCCAACTTTATGTAGCATGTTCGTAAAGTAGAAAATATGTTATGAATGTGCTCAAAAATGTGCTTGCTTTATTGTAATATCATTATAGAGGGAATGTTTGTTAGCACAAACTACAAAAAAAATTACCTACTTCAAAAATAAACCATGAAACATATAATGGAAGTCGAACTTCTTCCCTTGTGATTATTGTACTAGTTTTAGTCGGTAGTTTAAATGTAACTTTAACAGATGATGCGGTAGTAACAAAACCGAGTGATAGATGCGATTGCCATGAATAAATACAGTTGCTTCTTTCTTGAAAATATTTTTATATACGATGGATTATATATATATATACGATAGTATGGGACAAAAGTTTGTAAAATAATTTATGCGTAGGAAAAGGGGTTTGTATATTTAAAGTTTGTTTAGGAAGTCAGTACACAGAACCAGAGGGTAATAAAATTAGTGCTATTCTAACACATGACTATACTTCGATACAGTTACGAAGTCCCGTTGTATGTATGTATGTATATCTTCACGCCAGGTCCCTTTCGGGGTAGGCAGAGAGAACCGAGCGCCATAAGACGCGGTCCTTACACACTTCACTCGCTTCTTTCACATTCATAGCTCTTTTCATGCACGCTCGCCGGTTCCTAAGGCTCCTGACATCACCTTCTGATAAAACACGACCAATTTGGTCATGGTAGGTTAGTCTTGGTCTTCCTCGGCTCCTACATCCTTCCACTTTCGCATTGTATATCTGTTTCGTCATTCTTTCATCTTGCATTCTTTCTACATGTCCGAACCAACGGAGCATGCCCTTTCTTATCTTAACACTTAACGAAGTCCCGTTGAAATTTAAAAATATCCAATTCACGTAATAGTATACAGGTGTTCAGAGACACCTTTGTTATATCGACTATACTCGTAGTATAGTTATAATAACCGTTGGCTCAGAATTTTAATCTATAATTCTCATTACAATATACATGGAAAAATTGGTCTACCCGAGTGTCAGTTTTGTGTCTTTTTCTGACTCCGTATGTAATGGATCTTATGAGTAGTAGATTTTTTTAATAAATAGTGCTAATTGTTGATGGCATCTCTTTGATATGTTACGTTATTCGATGAAGCTAAAACATTGAAAAAGTGAATTGTGTTCTATCAGCTAATTTAACTCGAATTCAACAGGATAGATAAAATTGTATGTTCCAAAAAGCTAAGGCCTGGACATACAGATAATTTATATACATGAACTTTAAAATAAATTCCGTTTCACTGCTAATAGGTATCGGCAGGAGAATTCGTCAATTGACGAATATGGTTACCTAAGTAATATTTATTCAATTTCACTGATTTTCACAATATTATTTCCTAGGTTACACTGGTGTGTTAAACGGCTACTGATTGCTATTTTTGTCTTTATAAATGCCAATTATTGACTCCGTTTATTCAGAAAATTTCTAAAGCAATTTATTTAGAATGTTTGTCTGTATGTCCTCCATGGACTCAAAAACGGCTGGGCAGATTTTGATGAAATTTTCTGTGAATCTTCACGTTAGCCCAGCAGGTGATCCTGTAAAGTTTGGTAGCGATCATATCACCTGTGCGAAGCGGGGACGGATAGCTAGTTAGAAATAAATTTCCTCACTAGAACGTCACTTCAACATATCTATAGAAACATTACTTAACAAAAACTCTACACAAAATACTCTTCAATGGTTTTTTACTCTCTACCATTTTATAGTATAATAAACTGTAAAATGGTAGATAGTAAAAATAATTAAGTAGTTTTACTATTTAATCAGACCCTCGTAACTAAATATAATGAGTTAGATTA
Organism: Pyralis farinalis; assembly: GCA_947507595.1. NCBI lineage: Eukaryota > Metazoa > Arthropoda > Insecta > Lepidoptera > Pyralidae > Pyralis > Pyralis farinalis. The sequence goes on from OX382266.1 coordinate 26,141,765, forward strand.
GTTAAACGTAAAAGTTCGTGCCCATAAATCATATGAGCATAAACTTGAGTGGTTAACTAGAACAGTAAGTTTCTTTCTTGTAAAAATTAATCATCTTCGCTGAATCCTTAGGCTTGGTAACGGACCCCGTCAACTCTAGAAGGCAACCCGTCAGGTCTAGAACTACTTTTACAAAATTTTAATATTTTTCTCCATTTTCTCGTGTATACTAGTATTTTCTTTATTGTTATTATTATATTATCATATCTGGATCAAGCACTGATTTATGATGATTTAATTTTAAGCTTAATTTAGATCTAACCCACTTCGATCCTTTCGCAAACAAAATTCATTTCATGGTTAATGAAATTGAATGTAAATTTGACTTTCGCAAAATGACGTCTGAATTTATTTACTTTTAAGTATTTTTTCCAATATGTATCAGTTTCCCTAACGTCGCAAAAAGGCGCTCCCTGAAAATCAAGGATTTACACTAGTTTTTCCGAGAGATTAACCCAGCGATCTTGTTTTCCACCCACTCAAGCTTTTTACTATTGTTTGCTTAACCTCTCTCGTAGTCTTTTTTTTCTGTACGTAATAGTATTTATAGCCGTTTGTGTGTCAGTCAGTATAGTTCCGGCTTTTACGATGTGTGTACATTGCAATACACAAGTGCAATAGAATTTTTAATTGTATTTCAAGATACATGTACGAGTATGTATGTATTTATATATGACTTTAGTAATATTTAGTTATCAATATTTATTGTATAGCATATATGTTATTCATTTTAATTACATATAGTTTGAATATAATTGGTCAATGGCATCAAGTATGAAAATGGGGCAATGTGATAATACTCGAAATATAGTATACAGGCTACGCATTTTTGAAATAGTAGATATAATTTTCTATACCGATCGTCTCCACTCTAGTATCAATATGTAAGTGTTTTTTTTTTAATAAAACTATTATAAGTGGTAAGTAATATCATGTTTATCACATTTAGTATAAGTTGATACTATGGTTTTCTATGAAAAAGTAGTGTTCTTAAAATGGGTTTAATTACTGCAAAAAGATATTCAGTTACTGATACTGAATTAACCGTAAAACCAGCAAATAATACCTCAAATACGCACAAATAAAGTTCGGAGCTGAGACAACAAAAAACAATTGATAGGCTTAATTAAACTTTCTATAGTTACGTATATTCAAATCATATCCCGAGCTTGTATAAATTAAACTGAAATCTGAATATGGTGACTACGGCTGCTTGCTGAAGCAAACTACGAGTATTTCTAAATTAGAACTTGGAATGAATAATTTAAGAAAAGTTAAACCCGTTGTATAATCGTCGGGCCCAGTGCGTATGTCTAACGGACCCAACCAAGCTTCTAAATTCTACGTCTAAATGATAAAATGTAGGATTTTAATGTGCACTATGTGCAACCTACAATATATTTTTCCTCAGTTTAGATAAAATAATTCATTATAAGTAACTCAAGAATTTCAACAAATATCTGAAATTGAATTACTATTGAGTGACAACTATTAGAATTAAATAGAATAATAATAACATTTTTTATTACTTGTAATTACAAAATAGATAATTTAGATGTACATGATAGTGCCATGAAACATTGATTTTTGTATAACTTCATAATTTTCTAAGTGAACATTAACACCCTAAGGGTTTTCAGTTATGATTTCTTGTATAAACAAACAGACAGGTGGGTATAAGTACAAAATAGCTGACCAGCTTTATTAAGCAACGACGACCATTCTATACAAACGCCATATTCATCGAATTGAACCTTGAACATTTTTAATTAGCTATTAATTTTTTTTAAAGGAATACAAATGTTAATAGTCGCTTGTAGCTAATGTATCTGGACAAAATTGTATTCATGCGATATACGAATACAATTTTCTACAGGCAAAATAGCCATATGTCATCATGACAACTATTCCAACATCAATCGACTCAAACCGAACTACATATGTAGCTATACATCGATACGATAGATGGAGTAGAGATAGCTTAGTGTAACTTTGTAAATGTAAAACAAAGGGATTTCTAAAAGTTATTCGTGTCCGTAAACGGAGTGCTCGTGTGTCCGCATTGAGAGTGGCTAGTAAAGTATTGTGCCCCAAACTGTATTTTGAACTGTGAGATATAACAATTCGGCGATTTGCGAAGACAAGGTCGCATGAAAGGTTAATAAATAAATTACGAATATACTGGTCAATAACAAAATATCATTACGACCTAACAACATAAGCAATTTAATTTAATTATTTAATATGTTACTGTTAATTAATGGTTAAGTTATAACAAAAGTGGATAAATCATTATTATTACGGTATTTGATATAATATCATTATAAGAGATACCTACCATATAAATTGTAACAATGAACTATTTGATATGACACATAGGTAAGGCATATATGACATATGTAAGTGACATTTTGTGGAAGTGGCTCCATTCCATATTTAGAGCGAAAGCCAACCTCACCTGCACGTGGTGCACTCTGCTTATCAATAGACGAGGCTCTGGGGAAAGAGTGGTACGATACGACGTTTCCCCGATTGGGGAAGTGTCTCCACCTCACAGAAGACGGTAGTCAAATAACAACTCCCTGGAGGGTTGTTATGTTCCTGCGAGTGAGTGAGGTCGTCAGAAGATGGGGAGTTGCTGTGTTGACAGCGGTGGTGGCAGCCTTTTTGTTGCTAGCGTTCATAGAGTACGGTAACTGTTTTTCATCAGGCGGACCGTATGCTTGTTTGGTATCCGTCGTAGTATATAAAAAAAGATATGGGTAACGTAAAAAAACTGAAGGAGCCGAGGAAGACCGAGACTAACCTACCATGACCAAATTGGTCGTGTTTTATCAGAAGGTGATGTTAGGAGCCCCAGGAACCGGCGAGCGTGTATGAAAAGAGCTATGAATGTCACAGAAGCGAGTGAAGTATGTAAGGGCCGCGTGTTATGGCACTCGGATCTCTCTGCCTACCCCGCAAGGGACTTGGCGTGAAGATATACATACATAAAAAAAACTGACGAGATCGGTGGCTCAGTCGTGAATGACACGACTTTGACACCAACGATCGTGGGTTCGATAACCACACAAGACAAAGATTTGTGTGCATGAACATGTCTGTTTGTCTTAGTCATCCAGACTAAGACAAACAGACATTTTAAGAGAGGTAGTACGCATCAAAGCAGCCCGTCTAAGGAAGTACCTCCACCTCACGAAAACCCGCAGCCAAATAACAACTCCCTAGAGGGTTTTTGTGTTCCTGCGTGTGAGTGAGGTCACCTGTAAGTTCCTAAGGAGTTGCTGTGTAAGCAGCAGGGGAGGCATCGCGCGAGTGAAACAATGTATATTACAAGCGAATAGGCTACGGTAACCTATTACATCATGTGGACCGTAAGGTTGCATGCCTTCTGACGTAGTTAAAAAAAATCTACTTGTCGACATCCAAGACCAGCCATGTATGCATAGACATTTCTTTCATATGAATGCTTTATTTACTAAAATCCGTGAATCCATTTTGATAGGTAGTATTAGTATTGAATAATTAAAAAAAACTATCCTGCCTGTATAAATAATGAGTTATAAATAAAAAAAAACATAACGCAACTCTTTATATCACGCACTATCGTATATATATTTCATCAAATACCTATGCAAACACTTTTCTATTTGGCTATACCTTATTAGATTTATCACAAGCTTCGCTGCCTCGTGTTGTCGTTCATTACACGATGCTATATTGGATGCCGTAAATACTCTCATCCGCAATAGAACAAGTAAGTTGATGTTTCCTCTACGTTCAGAATATGCGGGTCTAAAAGTTTGTACACTTTTAAAAGTAGTTTTGCAAACGTGCATCTTGTGTCAAAGTAAAAAGTAAAATAATCTTAATCGGTTTTCTGTTTAAATGTGTTCCAATAATTAACAAATCTCTGCTTCCAATAAGCTATTGTTATAAGTAAATCCAAGCGTTTTTTAAGATGTCCATGTCCACAGGACGTAACTTGACTGCTATCCGTAGCGTAGATAGTCCGTATATCATGAATCTCCAGTTCAAAAAAAAAATTGTTGGGTGATTAATAAAGACTCTCTACTAAGAATCGAGGTGAGAACTTAATGCAAAGTGGCACATCTAATGACAAATTTTGTTAGGTTCATTTGTTTTTCAACAGAAAAATATCCACTCTTATCGTAAAAAAAATAAAATCAGAGACATTTTTTCTGAGTAACTAAATACAGAAAAAAGACAAAAATTTGCGACATCATATCACAAAAACGTGTATTTTATCTATTAAATTATTTAATACGTGGATACTCTTTACGTTATTGATTTCAATTCAAATTTTAGAACATTCTAGAAGAATAGTTCTATAACTATGGATTCTAAAGATATCTTTTAAAGATAACTAAGACTATTTACATGTTTTTGAGTGTATACAATAATATATGTACCATGTGGTTTGGTAGAGCGTATTATTTCTGGCGAATGTCTTATTGTTACTTCATATAAAAACATTATTTCTCTTAAATAATTTAAAGAACTTAAATTAGTCTCTCAGCAATGGGCAATAGGGCGAAAATGACAGTATGTGAAAGTATACGTACGTGGCCATGATTAATTCAAGTTCAAAATATCAAATATGAAACCAGTATATATTCTGTATCAAGAATTGTTGTCTTTGACGTTTGATTTATTTCTACATTCATGAGCGGAGCGGGGCCATAGATGTGGTGATTTGTTTACCTAGCGAGTTCAATTTTGTTTACACTCTTGTTCCCCGTAGAGTAGCTCTACAGTATTCTATTTAGTCTTGGCTAGTTTGAAACAGGAAACATCAAAATATCAACACTGGCTTTATTACATAAATATAGACTTTCTCTAAGTCCGTTATAACATTAAAACTGCCATCTGCCTATATTTTCCACTCTAAAATTGTTTTCTTTCCTACAGTGCATTTGTAATCCATTTTTACGATAGCTTTACTGATTTACCCATGCACAATATTTATTTCTGATGTCTTCTATCATACACGTACTTACTTAGGCGAATGAGTTACAAAATAAGTTTAAATCTGTTTATTTTTTTGCAGTGACCCAACGCTCATATTGGCTTTGGCTAGTGACTCTTTATAAACTAACATAGCGTATTTTTAGTTTTATTCGTTACATAAATATGGTCAATAAAAAATCTGTATTTTATTAGTAGGTACTTCTATCAGATCGAAATACGGTACAGTTGACGTAATTTATTTGCACAAAGATTGATAGAGATGTCTGGAAATAATTCAGCACATGTACTTAGATTACAAATCTAATTGTACCACTTGACATTACTATATAAACACTGAGATAAATTTATTTTTGAGAAAATTGCGAAGTTTCTTTAGACATTTCTTTTTGGTTATTGGTGGATTAAAAAAATAAAGCTATGAAAAATTAATATATAATATGACAAATATTATTAATATATGTGATATGATAAATTACAGCCCTACTACTTGGAGGTCACTAATTTGGTACTTAATGTAGTGAATTGTCTTTTATTGGGAGAATTTCTTCTGTAACTTCTGTGACGGTGGTGGTGGGGGCATGCGGATTCTGTTCCAGATGACGGACGACCGCAGCAGCCGAGGCAGAGACTACCGGAGCAGCCATGGCAGCGTCGGCATGTACCAAGTACTAACAGTAGTGGGTGGGTGCCGGCCGGCGCTAGGCCGCATGAACTAATTGGTGGCGGAAGCACGCAAAGCAGGTTAGATCAAATTGCATATTAGTTTTATTACTATTCGTTTTATATTAAGAATCGAAACAACCACCAATAGGTCGTATAGATAGTGACAGATGGACGTAGACAACGGGTCGGGAATGGCGTCGAGACCTCCAGCAAAGTTTAGTTGCGTAGTCACCTGATGTCCAATAAAACTTGGTGCACTTAAGTACGAAGCAGTATTTCAGCTTGAGGCAAATACTTATGCTGTACAAATCTCAATTCAGACCACAGTTACAATTGAGAGTGATACCAGCTACAATCTTACGGTTTGGGTGATAGACGAACTGTTATAATTATTGACTATCCGAAACATTAACATAACACCTTTTTTACAATATTTTAATATATCAGTCAGCTAGCACCTATAGTACAAGTTGTTTATTTTTATACCTATGTTTGGGAGAGGGCGTTTTAAAATTTGTCGTGAAAAAATAAACTACATATTTCATTTCAACTTTAAGCGACGCACATCATTGGGAGTGCTACGATAATAAAGTCTTCTTAAAAGTTATTTTTCTCTTTAAAGTGTTTATTGTAATACTCCATTCATAAATTTACTAATTTATTCAATATTAATAATTTTTCATCATTTACATTTAAAATTGTGTTCTGCAAATTACTTTTTAGAGATTTCCATAAGCACGATGATCTTTATTGTTTTGTTTTCATAACCTATTTTCGTTCTTCAATATAGCAAAGGCTATTTTTGTTTAATGGAAAAAACACTCTCTTCCGCAATCCGCCATAATGGAGCGATTACTAAATCGTGCGCTTGCGATAGCCCTCACTAGTGCCCATTATTTCCCATGAAAAGATGATTACATTGACAAATTACGGCCCTACAGCTCGGAGGTCACTAATTTACTACGGAATGTAGTCAATTAATTGTCTTTTATTGGGAGAATTTTGTTCTGTAACTCTGTAAGCTGAAAATGTCCATTTGTTAGCACAAGAAAAAGTTATCATTTTTCCTAACATATCCGTTTATTAAAATAGTAAGCAGTATTTTTAGAATAGTGGTAAAGTTGTATTCTGCTATTGATGTAGAAGTCAAAACAGTTTATTAAAAAAATAATTCACAAAGCCACTGAACAGTTTTTCATGAATTTTTACAAAGTGGTAGTTTTTAAACTTTGTCCATTACTACATACTTACGTAATATATAGGGTTGGCTCTTTAGATTAGATTGTAAGTAAATGTGTTAATTTCATATTGGACAGATTGGTAGACAATAATTAGAAAGTTATTGTTTTGATTTTTATATTTATATATCGACATCCAGTCCAGCTACATAAATATTTACAAAGTTGTAAAGATTTTATTATTATTGCTGTATTAATAGTATAATTGGTGAGTATCACTTAGTACTTAGTAAAATTATGAACGGACGCGGTTTTAAGTCAATATCATGGCAGAATAATAAACCAGAATACCACTTTTTCACTTTGCTGGCATACTCCGACTGCTAGTGATATTATTAAATTAAGCTCGAGTTATATGCTACATTCTGATGCTAATTTTATATTAATAGGTAGTGAAACAAAGATAATTAAGTCGACTTATTTTTATAGAAAAAGCTAATTTCAACATAAAATACAAACATTAATAAAGCAACACACTTTTGACCGACCCGCCCACATGGCGTATCCAGCGAAAAAACCGCTTTATTTCAACACCGCAAGCCATTAGAAACAGCTTGCACTACTATAAAGGGTTAGCCCTTTAAACCAGCAAGAAAAGGGCCAAAGTTAACGTGAATTGGTACAATTCTTTTTCTTATCTCTAGTGATTTAAGAATGTGATTAGTATTCGCCTTTCGTTCTGAACATTAGTAAAGTCCCTTTGAGAGATAGATATTATTATATAGATTAAGGGGAACGCGATTTTAGCCATTGTCAATAATCTCTGTAGTACGTTTTACATTTATGTACTTTTTATTTGTCTTTTTTATATATGCAATTTGATCTAACCTGCTTTGTGTGCTTCCATCACCAATTTGTCACTTGTAGCATGTCATTCCTACGATTAACGTCTACAACGCCTGATGATGCCTCGTGGAGAGGTGAAACACGTGGCAGCGACGGTGGTGGTGGGGGCATGCGGATTCTGTTCCAGATGGCAGACGACCGCAGCAGCCGAGACAGAGACTACCGGAGCAGCCATGCCAGCGTCGGCATGTTGCACTTACTAACAGTAGTGGGTGGGTGCCAGCCGGTGCTAGGCCGCATGAACTAATTGGTTGCGGAAGCACACAAAGTAGGTTAGATCAAATTGCATGTAAATTTGACTTTCGCAAAATAACGCCTGAATCTATTAACTATTGTTTATATATCTTTGGGAGACATACGACCCACCTATTGTAAAAATGAATGCTTGCAACATATTAAGTTTCACTCGCGCGGTGCCGCTTTTACTGCTAACATAACTGCTTATTAGGAGCTGGTGACCATGCTTACTCGCAGGAAGTAACGCTACGTTGGCACCTATGCGGCAATCAAACGCACGAGGTTCGATTCCCACACAGGGCAGACATTTGTCTGTATGGACATGTCTGTTTGTGTTGGTCTGGGTATTTTTAAAATAAGTAGGCATCAATGCAGCCCGTCCGTGAAAGTAAGCTTCACCTTACAGAAAACGCAGCCAAATAACAATTATATAGTTTTGTTCCTGCGAGTGTGTGAGGTCACCAGTAAGCCCCTAAGGAGTTGCTGGGTTAGCAACAGAGGCGGCATTGCGCGAGTAATACATAATGTATTGCAAGCATTAATTGGCGACAGTAGCCGCTTTACATCAGGTGGATTGTATGACTGTATGTCTCCAAACGTTGTATAATAAAAAAATACTAAAATTACATGACCATCATATATCATTCTCGTCCAAATCAAAATCAAATAATTTCCGACTCCATTATTAATTTTGTTTTCTACAATATTAAATTTATTATTTTCGATACCTTCTCGAGTGAATGCTAAAGTACTCATTTAAGAATTTGTAGGCACAAGTCTTTATGACGTAATGATGTGTATATGCAAATTGTGTCATTTCCAATTAATACCTGACTTATCGCCTCAACCTGCTTCAATACCCGTAGTACAATATTATCATAATTTACGCATTATATACCAAAGAAGTTCAGCGACTTATTTCTCTGTCGGACTGTCAAAATGTGAAATTCGCTTCTGGCGCATGTGTTCCCCACTTCCTATTCTGACAGGCTTCATTAAAAAAATATATATCTATAACTTCATGCCAAATCCCTTGCTGGGTAGGCGGAGAGAATCGAGGCCATACGACTCATCCTTACACACTACTCGCTTCTTTAGCATTCACAGCTCTACATGGGTAGAGCTGTCAACGCTCGCGGTTTTCTAACGCCCCTGACATCACTGATTCTGATAAAATACAATTAATTTGGTTATGGCAGGTAAGATTTGACCGTCCTCGCCTCCTACATCCTTCTTCTTTTATGAAATACATACTTTTAAATAAAAGCGCTGACCCGACTGCGTTGAAATCTTAGACTAGTTGAAAGGTCTAAGGTTGAAGACGATGATTATACTTATCGTTATGTAAGATTACAAAGCCTGTGGACGTTATGTAAGACATACGGTTCGCTTTATGCCGATGTTATGATAATGTTTACGAGCAAGTTTGATGGAAAATAACATTTTATTTGTAAACAAACAAGCTTGTTGTTATTGTGTTGCAAACTGAAAATATTGTTGTCGGAAATTGATAAGTCAGGTTAAAGTCAAGTTAAATAAACAAAACAAAACTGTATGCTTTATTAACAAAGTTGTTTTGTCGTGCTATTGATAAGTCCCAGTTGTTCTGAGCATATAACTGATTAATTTCACCGAACAATTGGTTACTTCTTACATGCTTAGCATACTGACACTCCACTTTTTTATAAGACGTACATACATAGGAAGGCGTACAAGCATACGGTCCACTTGATGAAAAGCGATTACCGTAGTCTATGAACGCTTTTTTATATTTAGCTTTTTTATTAAGTATCGCTCCCGCGATGCCACCACTGCTGTTAATATACCAACTCGTTAGGAGCTTACTGGTGACCTCGCTCACTCGCAGGAACACAACTTTCCACCAGGGAGTGTTATTTGACTGCGGTATTTTGCAAGGTACATCCACAGACGGACTGCTTTGATGCGTCCTACCTCTCTTATAAACGCCCAGACTAAGACACACGAACATGTTTGTGAACACTAATATTTATACTGTGTAGGAATCGAACCCACGAGCGTTGATTTCCAAGAAGCGTATAAGCACTACGTCGCCGATCTCGACAATTAAACCACCAATCAAATAAAATGATTCCACATCCACATCAACCCTTACTCATCCCACTGCAGGGATACGGGTCTCTCTTCAACAGAAGGGGTTTAGAGCATACTCCACCACGCTGCTCAAATGCGGATTGGCAGAGGCCAGTGTTTTCAAGCCGCCCGAGGGCCACTGACTTAGCTTAACGACTGTCATCTGTCGACAACAGCCGGGACCGACGGCTTAATGTGCCCTCCGAAGCACGGAGAAGCTCGAGATAGATAAACCCATCCATAGACAGGCTGCAGTCAACGTTGCTTAACCTGCGTATCCGGTTAGAATGACACACGCAACGACACCATCGAGCTCTTAAATAAAATGATTACACGTTCTTAATTAGTAATGATAATAAGCCCTCAGAGTGACTGCTTGTGTGAGCCGTGATGAGCAATGGGTACCAATAACTTCAGAGTCGATCTCAACTTAAATTTGTTTAATTTCAACCATTTTAGTAAGAGAGTGCCGACAATCTTTTTACTAAAAATGTTAAAATAAAAAGAGCTATGTTCCATTGGGTCGGACATGTAGAAAGCATGCAGGAGAAAAGAAAAACGAAGCAGATATATACCACAAAAGTCGAAGGATACAGAAGTCGAGAAAGGCCATGACTTACCTACCAGGACCTAATTGATTGATTATCAGAAAGTGATGTTAGGAACTCTAGAAACCAGCGAGTGTATATGAAAAAAGTCATAAATAATATTAAAGAAGCGAGTGAAGTCATGTGGCGCTCGGTTGTCTCTGCCCATCTCTCTGTCCAATCAAGATATAAATAGTACTACGAGTATATTAACGATCTATATATCATTTGGAGTTGGAAGTGTCTGGTGTAATTATTCTTCAAGAACGTGCTGGATCCATTTCACCGCGAACATCAAATAACTTGAACTATTTTGAAAAAGTTTAAATGAGAAATATCCCTAATAATAACAGCTACCGGCTCATTATTTAAATTGTTAATAAATATTTTTTATTTATTTATTTCGCTTAATCCACGTACAATATTTGATAACCAGAGATATGAATCCAATACGTAGAGACTCCTTCATAAAAATTTAAGTAATTTAGGTCACTCGCTGCGATACACTGCAATGGACATCAATGGCAAAATATTGCCTTAAGTAGATCTCAGCAGGCATTGGAATAATTGCAAAATGTGTCTCGTTAAGTGAAGGGTATGATTCCGAAGGGTATAATGATTATGGTGAGTTCAATATAATTTAAGTAGTATTAATAATTTATAAAGTTACATTAACATCTTTATGTGCGAGTACATAGGTACTCGCATATAAAGATGTTAATGTAAATTTATATGTAAAATCTTTGACAATTTAAGATGGTGCTGATCGGTCCATCTCTCGTGAACTTTTCCCGGAGTCTATATCATGAACTGTTACCCATTTTGGCCTAACAAATGCCGCTTATCCGTCACTCTCGAGATACGAGCGCTGACGAGTGTCTGGTGTCAAAGCTTGTCATTCGAACTATAAACTCATGGCTCAGCTCAGCGATTTCCAACTCTATTGCTACAGCAATAGATCAGCATTAACAGTGACCACATTGTTGCGTGGGTTACGTTACCAACGACAGATGAGAAAATAGAATATTGTAAGGAGGGTTTTTGTATTTTCAAACTGAAAAGGGATTGATGATAACATATTTTCGTTTATAAATATTGGTCCAAACTTATGATATTTATTTATTATAAATAAAATATCAATTTATATATATTTAAATACTTATTTAATTTATAATAGGGTGAAAATAGCGTGTATAAATGCATTTATTCTATATAACTTGATTTTTGCTTTAATATACTCATTAAAATTTCTGTGATAAGAATTTCGGTAACAATAGTGGAGTTTCTATCTAAAGTACATATATTTCGTACAAAGTATATACGAGGAGAATATATAAGAAATAGGTACATATATTTGTATTTGCAAAAGGTACGTTGAAATATTCAAAACCTATCAGAAATTATATTCACAAATGGAAGAAAGTATATGAATAAAGGAATGAATATTCTTTGGTATTACCATCACGAGTCAATAATTTTATTTTAGACTTTACCTGAATTGAGAAGATACCCTTATTAAAAGAGTTTCCAGAACAAAAGTTCATAATTAATTCCTTACAGAGTTAAAATTCTAATCAATTTGGAAAGTAAAAGTCTATTGGATATCGGTTGTGGAAAGTTTACTGAAGGAAAAGTTTGCACGGGCAAGGTGAATCCACTGTGACGGATTAATTACTTCTTGGAATCAAGTGGAACATCTTATACAAAACAAAATTCAAGAATTTTAATATCGAACAGATTTACTAATATGCATTATTAATAATAATCATTACTTACCACTTAGAATTCTTAAAGTTTTAAGTGATCTCAATATCCATATTTCCAAAACACTTTGTATTGAAATCCGTATGAGAACAATTTGAAAAGGACAACTTGATAACTTTTCCGTCACCGAATAGTAAAAGTGCAGCCGACGTTACTTCGTACAGTACTGTAGAGAGCGTCACAGGAGCGACCAGCACGACCTCACTCCCGAAGCTGACTGGAGCAGGGATCTCGACGGAGTCTGCGTAATAGAACGGCATCCCTACAGATTGCTATATAGGAATAAACGTTAATAAATTACGTACATGGTACACGCGTAACGCGAACGCTGCTCTTGATTAGTTCAGAGTCAGCCGCTAATGTGTTAGACATGCATGCAAGCTTTTGAGAACACGGTTTCATTAAGTGCTAGTAAAATAGTTCCATGTTTTATAACTAATTTTATTTCCGATTTCAGACCGATAAGGGTTCACTGAAAATATTTTCTTTTACAAGATAATTAACTTTTCCGTCCGTTATAATGTCAAACCTATATTTAGAGCTTTTTGCCGTTTTGTTTGTCCAATCAAATTAAATGTCAGTTAAATGTTAATGTTGTATGATGTAGGCAGAAATATTGTCACTATAATATTTTTGATAAGATGTTGGAAAAGTATTGTGATGTACAATATTATATAATCGGTTTCCGGGAAAGTTTGAAATCACAATTCCAATGAAAACAGGGGGCGGTTATTTAAATTACGGTAAACTAAATTACAATAAAAATGAACTTTATATCAAACTGTTACTAGTAAATTGATTTACATTAACGTCTTGACCACTTTTGAAATATTTCCGGGAGATTTTCCCTCACAGTATATGACAATGATACGAGTGTAATAAATTTTACGATATTCAAACAAGCCACTAACCAGCCAGCATAAAGCTCGCTTGATAGTAAGCTTATACTGTTGTAATAGCAAAATGTAATACTTGGTTGAATTCACTATAGTTATTGAGTGGCCATTTTAATTTGAAGAAACGTTACAAACTCCGGCATTTATTGTTATATCGACGTACTATGCGAATGCATCTATTGGCAATGGGGCTGAACTTGGCCCTATAAATAGTGTAAGTTAAGGCTTTATTTCACATACAATCGCAAGTGTCTAAATAGAGGTAGGGTATATTAAAGGAGCTCTGAGAAAGCAGCCCGTCTGAGGAAGTACCTCCACCTCACACAAAACCGCGGCCCAATAACCGAGTGAGTTGAGTGAGGTAATCAGTAAACGCCTGAGGACTTGCTGTATTATCGATAGGGGTGTACTTCATGTACTCATAGGTTAAAGTAACCGCTGTACATCAGGTAGCCATATTATTTCATGCCTGGATTTTGTATAACAAAAATATATCTGTAACAGAAATAATCGTTTACGCTATTACAAAACAACAATACAAATTCACATAAAACCATTCACGAAAATTCAAAAGATAGCAGTTGGCAATATTCTCATACCGTATATTACTTTTGCAATAGGCGATATAACTTATTTTAGTATTCTGTCATGGTGAGTTTGGCGGAACATACAAAAGCTCTGTAAACGTTCGTGGGTGATTAGTATTCGCGGCCCGTTCTCGGCACATATCAAAGAGAATTCCTGTGTCACATTATCTAAAAGAGATAACTAGAAAAAGGCTGTACCATCTTGACCCCATTTAGACTTAAAAGAGATGTTCTAACTTTGACTTTCACTATAAATGCAATATTTATATGCTGAGGTTATCCTTGCGAAGCAAGTAGCTACTTGCTTAAGCATATTTTTGTTATCTTTTATAGGAAAATAGTTGGTTATATTTAATGTGTGGTTAAATGATGTTTTATTATGTTTGCTGTGTATATCTGCATCTGTAGCTGTGTATGTCTGTGTCTATTTAGAATTTCATTACAAAAGTAATTGTTTCGAATTGCAGAATAAGGAGAAACGGTCTGAAAAGAAAATCTACGTAAATAATTTCAAAATAATGATATTCATTTCAAATTATAAATATTTAAAGTAATTCTCGTATTTCAGTTCAAAATGATAAAGATATTTATTAATTACCAACTCCGAGTACCAATAAATTTTCAAAGTAAGAATTACCTCTTCAACAGAGACTGAGGTATGAACATTTATAGACGTTATTTTACTACTTTCGTTATGCTAAATAAATAAACCATTTATTTCTCCAGTCTGTGATTGTAAATACTGCAAATAGATACCAAAAATTCCCCGTAGCCATAGAAGAGTGATATTAACGGCAGTATAACTTCAAAGAAACATTTGACATCATCGCGCTCGCTATGCGGACCGCTATTTTATTCTTAGCAAATTTGACAGACAAGTCAGTTGTGGAAGTCTTGAAACTAATATCACGTTATAGGTGTTTCGCATTCTTGAAAATTGACGACCACCTGGCACTCAAATACAAGAGTCGAAGAATTATGTCAAAAAAGTCTCAGTACGTAAGTTGATCTACTGCTTATATTTCTCTACTATGCCACAATTCAGTCATAGCTATGGACTCATAGTGTATCCTATGTCGGGAATGACGCGCTGAAAGAAACTTCTTGTTTGCACCCGACGGACGACCGGAAGAGCTACGCAAATAACCCATTTTGCATTATGAAAATAGAATAGATGGAACAAAAACACTGCGCCGATGTTGATTCAAAAGGTCACATCCAAGCCACGTTCATAAGAGTCATTATCAACGCTTTTAATTAAACAATAGGGTAAAATAAATACTGGACTTCTCTCGTTAATTGATGGCCTTTACCTGGACCACTTTACTATAAGTGCCAGTTCTGGGAATTCTGAATATATTAATTATTACTTTTTTATTTTATTTTGGTACTTGTAAATGGTATATTCAGTTAGTCCTTTATATTATGATTATCTCTATTATTTTATCTCATATTCTAATAAAATTTTCTTACCCTGTCAGAGTCGAGGGTTATGAGAGCTTGTCACATTTTCATCTGATATATCGGCTATGGTGTATATTTAAGCGTGAAATATGGTAGCATCTTCTTCTTCGGATGACGCTAGCGTTATCCCTATTTTGATATAGAGCGACTGCCATTAGACCTTCATAACCCAAAAGGAATACCCGACCTTTATTAGTAAAAAGCCGATATATATTTTTTGGAAAGGCGTGCGACTATATAATTAGATCATAAAGACAGTCCCTAAAAATAATAATAAAATTTGAATTTGTGGGTTTCCTCACCATGTTTTTCTTCATCACCGAACAAGTGATAATTACAAATATGTACATAAATCTGAAAACGCGAACCACTAATGGTATCGGTAAAATCGGGATTTGAACCAGGGGTCAATTGGATAATAAAAATAAATAAATATTGTCGTACAAATTACACAGCGCCTTATATCCTTAAAGTAAGCGAAGCTTGTGTTGTTGATACTGTACAGTTGATAAACATACATAAATACACTTTTGCAAATTCAATGATACATCGAGAACACCCAGTACAAGACAAATAGACATGTATGCACACAAATGTTTGTCCTGTGTGTGGGAATAACACCCTCATTCTCCTATCAATAACTTTTGTGTACACTTCAGATGCTAAACTAATTCTTTCATTTAAACTTTGGTTTCATCATACAGACGGTATATTTTTTCTTTTTTTCGAATTTATTATACCTACTATCACTTAGTTTCAAATATGATACATAATCCTGGCACGCTTCCTATTTTTTTACCTCTGAATATTTTAATATTTTTCAATAATCTACGTCTCTTTGCGCATCACCATGCTTCTTTTGCACTATCCGCCAAGCATTTAAAAACTTTTAACAGACGTCTATATCTGTGTAAAAAGGGTTGAGTTCGCACACCTTAATTTTAATAATTGTTACTTAATATCCTTTCAGGATTTCTGAAAGGGGTACCTTCACTTCTTGAAAAGGTAAAAATATCTACTTACTACTAGGTAGTGCTCTGTTTCAAAGGTGAAACTTCTGTAGGCTCTTATTCCCATTCTAAAATTTCGGAATCATTTACTATTAAAATTTTTCCTATCAAATCAATTATTTTTTCAGTAATTCCGTCTGCATGTATACGTGTGAATATTCGCATGTCGTAATGAAGTGTACGAAAATGTTTCGTCCTTTATATCCCTCACACATATGTCCAAAATTACTGCATTATTTACTCTCTTGTCTTCGTATTGACCTAACACTGGCCCGTAACTGTTTTAGCATAAGTAATAAATTCACATGTTACAATCTGGTTGCCTGTTGAGAATTTGGAGTTACAATTTATTTATTATTTTTTCAAAATAATTAATTTAATTATCTTTTATTATGCTCTAAAACCATCATTTTAAATTTAACAGATCTGCTATCTGTAAGTAACTAATCGGCCGTTTGCTTATTTGTATTATTTGCTTTTTTTTGTCACTATAGTTTTGTTTTATTTTGAAAAGCAGTATGTCACACAGGCGAGACCTATGTTACATGATGAAAACTACTTTCCATCGAAATTTTGGTTATTTTCATATCAGAAGAGATACGAGTTAAAATATCGCAGTAATCTTCCAAAGCAATTACATCGAACATTAGTATTTCATATTTCTGCATTACCTACACGTTACGTGGTCCTGCATGGATGTACAAAATGTAAATGCATGCAGGACACGTCATTCTTAGCACTTTTAGTTGTATCGTACCCTTAATTGCGTACGCACAAGAATGGTACAATGAATGATAAAAATAACGAGTTTTAAATATCTATACTAAGGTATTATGTCCTTACATATGAAATTGGCGTTTTGTGAAAGTGGCTACTTTTATCTCAATTATCTGGCGTTTGGTTAGGAATATCAAATTTAAATTTATTTCAAATTTAGGCTTGCATATTTGTATTTCGAATTTAGTAATTCATTTGATTTTACGCCATTTGATTTTTCTTTGACATCGGTCTGTTTACAATATGGAAAACTTAAAATATGGCGTTATTTACGAATACGAGTTCCACCGTGGCTACGAGTACCAACGCTGCAGAACCAGCTCGAAGGATGAATGATGTGTATGGGAAGCAGTAGCTTCCAGTACAGTAGTAAAAGCAAACACGGTACGGTTTTGGTTCCAACGTTTTCGCTCTGGAAATTTTGATCTACAGATCAAACCCCATGTATGGGCGGAGTCCCTAGTTGACAACGAAGATTTAAAGGTGATCGTGGGAGCAGATCCATAAAAAACTACGTCAAAGTTAGCGGCAGGCTTCGGTTTGAGTGACAAAATAGTTTTAATTCACTTGAATCAAATTGGAAAAGGGAAAGAGCTCGAGAATTGGGTACCGCATGAATTGAATGAAGCACACCAACAAATACGCATTGAGTGCTGTGTTACATTACTCAATCATCACAATAATGTGGGAATTTGGAATCATATTGTCACTTGTTATGAAAAATGGATTCTGTACTACAATCGTAAACGCTTATAACAGTGGTTGAACTCAGGATTACCGGCTAAATCCTGTTCCAAGCAATAAAAATAAAAAAGTTAACTCAGAAAAAGGTACTGGCGAGTGTTTGGTGGACCAGTGCTGGTGTATACATACATACAGCTTGTTTAGATCTGGCCAGACGATTACGGTAGATCTCTATTGTCAACAATTACGAACCACGATGGAAAAGCTCGCCATTCAACAACCGAGACTGGTCAACTGCTCTAGTGGGCTAAACTGCCACTGCTGCTTCAGGACAACGAAGACCTCATACTTCACGACAGACGGTCGCTAAATTAGAGGAGCTGCAATTGGAATGTCTCCGACACCTACCATACTTCCCAGACCTTGCTCTAACAGATTACCATTTACAAAGGAAAAAACTTTAATTCCGATGGAGCAGACCAAATCGCCTTCAAATATTTTATTGATTCTCGCTCCCACATTTTTTTCAGCAATGGAATCAATGAACTAACTATAAAATGGCGAAAGCGTTTTATTGTTTTCATATGAAACGCCAATTTCATATTTAAGGATTTCATATTTAAGCGGAAAAGTTGGTTTGTTTGACCACGCTAATCTGGGAAATTACCAACCGGATTTGAAAAAATCTTTTTGCATTCTATAACCCAATTCTTAAGGAGGGCTACAGGTTATTCAACGTTACAATACAAACAAAAGTAAGAAAATGTTGTTTCCACAGGATTCCGGGATGCGCTCGAACGAAGTCGCGGGTGCAGGTAGTTTATAAATAAAATAACCACGAGAAGTTAGGAGCAAACAAACTAACAAACTCCTTGACCTTGTAAAAAAATCAAGTCATTTCTTAACTGACAATTTAAAAAAGAATATGGTGGTAAAATCGAAACAACTAGGATGAGAAAATTTTTGCAATTGAGCAATATTATAACAAACAAAATGACCGTATTTATGCTCAAAGCTCTAAGGAAGCTTCCCAATTAGTCGACAGAGTGCAACGTGGGCACTATCCGACTTCAGTGATGGTTTATTAGCTATGAAGGAGTGACTGAGCCATACTTTTGTGAAAAAGGTATCAAAATATCGGCACAAGTGTATCAAGATACCATTCTTGAGAAAGTAGTGAAGCCCCTTAACAACACCATGTTCAATAACCAAGAATGGTCCTTCCAGCAAGACTCGGCGCCGGGTCATAAAGCTCGGTTTACGCAGTCTTGGTTGGAAACGAACGTTTCGGACTTCATTAGAGCTGAAGACTGGCCGTCATCTAGTCCTGATCTTAATCAGCTGGATTATGATTTATGGTCAGTTTTAGAGAGTACGGCTTGCTCTAAACGCCATGATAATTTGGAGTCCCTAAAATAATCCGTACGATTGGCTGTGAAGATTTTTCTCATGGAAAGAGTGCGTGCTTCTATTATTAACTTCTATTATATGGCAGCCAATGGAGACCACTTCGAATAAGCTTTTTATATTTTAAATTGTTTTATATTTATGTATTAAACTAACACACTGTAAAAGTAATAAATGTTATTTGCCATAGAATTTTTTTTTCTTTGTTTCAGTATTTATGGCAAGACTAGGTATATGATTTATTGATCCGTTGTGCTTTGTTGTTGGTTGATTATTATATAAATATATTCTGGCCTGATCTGTACTATTCATCTATTATAAAAAGAATTATGGGTTACGGCACCCTTTCTACGAATATCTATTTATAATGAATACTGAGAATAATTAATGTTTAAATAATGAATACTTGGAATACAACGAACATCTACTAACATTACGTAAATTATATGTAGGAAAACAACTTTCCAGGTACAAAACTAGACCATAAGATGTACGAAAAGTTACCATTCCCTGTTATTGAGATTTTTAGTCACAAATTGGTATGTTAGCAGTCTCTCAGCGCTTTCTGCAAATGGTGTCAATATATCAAAGAAAGTAATTTTGGGATTATAATTTACATACCCTGTGCAATATTGACAATGCAGAATATTTTTTTCACGTCGCCGGTTTACTTTGATCTCAAATCTGGCTACTCTACGAAATATGTTTAGATTATCGATGTTGCGATCAAAAATACATTAGGATATATGCCAGATTTGATTGCGTTTTAATGTTTAAAGTTTTTAAATCAATTACGTACTGATGTGAATGAAATTTGAGGAATATTTCAACGGAAATCATCGAAATCTAAACTAGACGTGATTGAATCCATACAGCCGCAGCACAGGTAATCATAAATTAGATTTGAAAATACAGCAGAACATCTTCTTAGAAATGTTTAAAATTATCACACTCACACAGATAACACAGATTTTGACGAGCTCGGTAGCGCAGTGATTAGCAACGGTACTTTGAGACCAATGCTCGTGGGTTTCTATTTCCAGACAGGAAACATTAGTGTGCACCAACATGTCTGTTTGTCTTGGTTTACGTATTTTTAAGAGACGTAGACCATAACAAACCAGCCCGTCTGGCGAAGTACCTCCGCCTCACAGAAAACCGCAGCTAAATAACGACTCCCTGAAGGGTTGTTGTGTTTCTATATGTGAGTGAGGTCACCAGCAAGGTCCCAAGGAGTTGTTGTTTTAGCAGAGGTAGCATCGCGCGCATAATGAAAATGTAAATTTTTCGTTGTATATAAAAAAAAAAATATATAACTCAATTTCACAGACAAGTATTTTAAAGTTTAAATCAGTGTTGAAGAACTACAGAATATTAGGTAGCGTTTCGAGCCCATCTATTAAGTTTACATGATCGACCTCTTGCTATTTGTGAGTTACTCTACCTAAACGCGAGCGCTGGTAATGGTATCAAAAAAGGCATAACCTCCTTACTTTATAGTTCTGCTAAGATCTTAAGGTATAGGTACGTTTCTAAAACGAGATTAAGAAATTATGTTTCTAAAAGTACATACATATTTTCGTAAATTGGTTTCGGGTCTCTGCTTTTTTCTCATGGAGATCAAATTGCCACACGGAAACTAGTGCTTTGTCATTATATTTATTCTCCATTCATCCACTCAAACATTGCTTTTGTTTATACGATGTCGGTAGGCAAATTAAGAAGTCTGCAGTCGAAGGTTGCAAAAAAAACCAAAATTTATTAATTATTTTATTAAATTAAAAATTACAATTATTGTACTAAAACTAAGACGTGTCAATTGGTCGATGTGAGAACCAAAAGTGTCTCGAGAATCGGCATGACGGCGGGCGCTGGCTTGCTGAGTCAACCGCAGGTGTGCACGGCGGGTGTCGCAATCTTGCAACACGGTGGTCGGAACGACGCTGCATACTCGACGCTTTCCGTGTATTGAGGTTCCGTAACGCCTCCCCCCGTAGATCGGCAACTATTCGGAAGTTATACTGAAAGAGTTGCCGGGATGCTGCATGTGTCGATTTTTATATCCCTGGGTTCAATGTTTCTCATTACAGATGCTCCATCGGGATACGTTGGATTTGAAGTTTCTATTTCTTTCGTTTCAGTCTTGTGATATCTCCAATATAATGATAAGATAAGTCCAAACAAGCATAGGCATAACATAATTGTATAGACAGGAATAGTAGTGTGATAGATACTTCCTGTGTCCACCTGTTCTAGTCTTACAGGATGCTGAAGAGATATCTTTGCGTTTGTCTCATGTAGATGTTCAAGATTAACAGAGTTTAACCTTACTATCGGCTGGGACTTTGATGCTGCAGGCTCGTTAGGTGGTAGTTCCACTATCTGCACGGCGTGTCCTTTGATGCGGTTCTGCTGGTTTGATATGGTGAACTCTGGCGTCCTCAGCATACAATTTGGCGGGATAGACACTAAATAGCTTCCTAGAAGATTTTTGTAACGTTCTTGTTCACAGGATATATATACTTTAGTCAACGTTGGCAGGCAAATAGTGTAGTGCTGGTCATCTAGTCTTTCGAGGGCTGATCTAGATAAATTCACACGAGTAAATTGGCATGATGTTGGATTGATTCGTTGATCTATAATAAGGCGTTGTACACAGTCTTCATTGTCACGTATATTATATTGTAAACGTTCCTCGCAGAGGTACCATGTACCAATCTTCGGACATTCAGTCGCTATGTACATAGAACCTGTTCTCTGAATTGCTATATAGGGTTGGACAGGAATGAATATTTGATTATGTCGGTTAGGGATAATAGATAGTTTGTACAGGGTATAAGTTATTGGAGAAGCGATCGGTACCATGAGTACTATAACTAATTTGTTCCCTACATAATAATAACCTGATTTTATAATATCAAAGTATTCTCTAAGGTCTATATCTACAATATCATCCTTAGAGTAGATTTGTCTTAACTTTTCTAACGTATTATTTAAAGTGTTAATATTAATCATGTAATGAGACGTACTTCTACTTTGAATAAATGCTAACGTATTCTCTAAGTTATAAAGCTCCTCCGACAGGTTATCAGTATTATCCGTCAGAATTAATAGATACTGAGCTAGATGAGCGTATTTAATCATATCGGATTCTATATCAGCATCTGACTTCGTTAATATTTCAGCTGCAGTAGCTAACTTTTTCTGGTTTTCAACTATATTATCTAATATTACAGTGTGCTTGGCTATCCAATCCTTTCCTAAGCTTATGTGCTCATTTAATTCTGTCTCTAACTCCTTTTCATTACTCTGAAGAGTTTTAATGGCATTGTCATATTTTAAAGCATCAGTGTAATCAAGATTGCCGGATATGCTCTTAATGATAGAACCGAGGCCGTCTATAAGTCCTCTTTTGCTACGAGTCTGTTGAAAAGTATGTAATTGTTCGCTAACGGTATCTAACTTATTATAAAGATGCATTACATGTGGCTCATAAAGAGATAACGTTTTATTATAAAGCTCGGCTCTGAACTGATCTATCTGTAATCTAACCGAGTTTATCGTTGCAGATATGTCGTCTAAGTCTATCTCATACAGAAATGAGTGATAGTGAGTTATAAGTCGGGTCGGTCCAAGATTGAAGGGCAGGATGCCGGGTCCATTGTCGAGGCTGCTAAGTGTTACGTCTTGTGCCTTGCTCAGTTGTAGTATGATCGTCAGAAGTAGTGTCCTGTAACAATGGGTTAGTTTTAGGCGTTCGCTTAAGGCGTGATTTGGCTACTGGACCTCTTTTCTTTTTAGTATATATATGTATGGGTAGGTCCGCTAACACAACATCTTGAGTGAAACGTGGAGCTAATTTTTGCCTACAAGCCACTGGGTTGCGAATGAATACTTGTTGATCTGGGATATACTCCTTTTCGGGCTCGCGATCTTTATTTCTAGCTTCCGTAAGCTCCGTACGTTCGTGTAGTGACGATTCATTTAGGATGTCATATACCTTAAGCATTCGTTGCTTATGATCCAACACGTACTGTTGTAAAACATGCTGGTTCATATCAATATCCCCTGGATCACGTGGGTCAAAGTGCCCGGTAATAATTTCTATGGGTCTACATTTCGTAAAGCTATGGATGGAACTATTGTAGCCTAGTACAGCATATGGGATGATCTTTATCGCGGATTCGTTGGGATGTTTTAATTTGAGTACTCTTAGGTGTTCCAAAAAGGTTGAGTGAAGTCGTTCTACAGTTCCGTTGCTATTAGGGTTATGTGCTAATGTCTTATGGTGTTGGATTTTATGGAGTTTGGTAAATTCCAGAAAAACCTGGTTCGTGAACTCGGGGCCTTGGTCAGAAACTATAGTTATAGGCACGCCATGGTGAGTAAAATAATTAAGTAAAGCCTGTACTACACTTATAGCAGTACCGTCCCGAAGGTGGTATGCTTGAGCATACTTCGAGAAGGCGTCAATTATGGTTAGGTACTTTTCGTTTTCGAGAGTGAAAAGATCGACATGTACTACTTCAAAGGGTTTAGAAGGTGGTGGTACTATGGAAAATCTCTGCCTTATAGGGTTACGGTCGTATTTAGCCATTCCGCAGATAGTACACTCATTAACATATTTCGCAATGTGGTCTCGCATCTTAGGCCAGTAGTACTTATGTGACAATGCAAGATAACATTCATTGACACCCCGATGGTTAGTCTTGCCATCGTGATACTTTTGAATAATGTCTTGTTGTCGAAGGTAGTCTTTGACATTCTCGAGCTCGATTTTAGTAAGCACCAGATCCATAGCAGAACTTTTAAAATTTCGTTGGATTATCGGTATGATTTTATACATAGCTAACTGTGGATGAATGATTATACCAGTCTTAACCTTAGGGTTGACATATTCTTTAATGGCATTTACAGTGTCTTCTTCGAGGTTGGATTCTGATAACTGTATTGTGGTGCGTACATGAGTTTCGAAAGGTTTGGTAACTACTGGACGTTTTTTTATATCGCCTACTAATGCTAAGCAGATTTGTCTACTAAACCTATTGAGAGGCACGTCTGATATAGGAATTTCTAAAATTGGATGCTCGACACTCGTATGAGCTGTAGCGGTCGAGGAGTTTTCTAAGGATGGAGGTCTTTCAGATGGCTGCACGGCAACTGAACTAATCTCCTCGTTATAAATTTCGACACGTGATAAGGCGTCTGCATTCAAGTTACATTTACCCTGCTTATATATAACATTGAAATTATACTCGCTTAACTTTAGCCGCCATCTAGTTAGTCTTGAGCTAGGTTCTTTTAAGCTCATGATCCATTGGAGGGGCTTGTGATCGGTGACTATTTTAAATTTCCTGCCAAACAAGTAAGGGCGGAAATACTTGGTAGCCCATACGATCGCCAATAATTCCTTTTCAATGGTGCTATAGTTTGTTTCGCTGGTGTTTAGCGTTCTAGAGGCATATGCTATAGGCTTATCTGAGCCGATAGGGCCCTGCGATAGCACTGCACCTATAGCTAGATTAGATGCGTCCGTGGTGAGTATAAACTCTTTGTTAAAGTCCGGGTATTGTAATATTGGGTCATTTGTAAGAAGGGTCTTACAATGCTCAAAACAGTTTATGTACTCGGGGTTCGTTGTGGAAATTTTTGAACCTTTCTTGAGACATCGCGTCATGGGTTTAGTAATCTTAGCGAAGTCTGGAATAAATTTCCTGTAATATCCAAGCAGTCCAAGAAAACGTTTTATTTCCGTGGCTGTCTTGGGTAGTGGAAAATTTTGGATGGCCACAATTTTGTCGGGATTAGGTTTAATTCCGTCTTTGGTAATTATGTGACCTAAATACGAGGTCTCTAGCTTTAGGAACTCAGATTTATCCATCTGAATCTTAAAGTTAGATTCTCTTAGGCGTTTAAAGACTTTCTCTAGATTTACTATGTGTTCTTGTAACGATGTGCTGAACACTATAATGTCATCAAGATACACTAGGCATACTGTGTTTTGAAGGTCTCTGAGCACATTGTCCATGACACGCTGGAACGTAGAGGGTGAATTTTTCAACCCCATTGGCATGCGCAGAAACTCGAAATGGCCATGCTCTACGTTAAACGCAGTCTTGGGAATGTCATCAGGGCACATTTCAACCTGATAGAATCCACTAGCTAAATCTAGCGTAGTGAAATAGTGACAGTTACCTAATTTGTCAAGTACGCCCGTGATGTTCGGTATCGGGTATTTATCGTCAATGGTTTTTTCGTTAACCTTTCTAAAATCTACCACTATACGCCATTTGGTTTTGCCTGAGGCATCCGCCTTTTTGGGTACCACCCAAATTGGGGAGCTCCACGCAGATTCAGAGGGGCGTATAATACCTTGTTCTAACATTTTACCAATTTGTTCTTGCACCTCCTGCCTATGTATAAAGGGGTACCTATAGCTTTTTGTGTAAACTGGTACCTCATCGGTGGTGCGAATATGGTGTTTTATTTTATTGGTAAATGTTAGGGGTTCTCCCTCGATATAGAAAACATCCGCGTACTGAGTACATAAATTTTGCACGCTCTTCATCATTCAAGTGGTCGGTACGCAAACGGGAAAGTACTTCTTTCGTACGCGACGACTCGAAATGCTCTAACTGGTTACATTCAATGGTGAATACTTCTGCACTGATGGGCCTATCCATAGAGAATATTAAGTCATTACTAGTCGGGTTTACAATTTCTATTACGCCGCGGTTTTCATGAACACTAGTAACACATTCGTGGATCATACAATTTGATATCATCTGCTCTGGTATAAGTACATCGCCATCACTGGTGTTAATGGGAACTTTAATCAATTTAGAGGTGTTAGCTGGAATTATATCTTCGTACCAATTACAGTTTCGTGAGTCGTACATGTGTATAGGATTGACAGACATTTTAGTATTTAATTTTCTTGTCTTTAAGTCTATATTAGCCTCCCATTTATCAAGCAAGTCCAGTCCAATTAATCCGTCAAAGTAATCATGAAATTTGTAAAGGTATAAAGTTATGTCATCGTCATTTCTAAATTCCGGGAAACAAGGTAAGGTCACGGAATAGTCGTTACGGGTAGTGGCATGCACATTGGTGACTTCGAACGGATCGTAAGTCCATGGCACGTTTGGGTAATATCTTTTTACTATTTCGGGGTTAATAAAAGATTGATTGGCCCCTGTATCAATCAATAATTTTAAGGGAGGATGATTAATCTTTATATAGGGAAGTGTTCTCTGTGTTTGAAGGTTGACTTCTATTTTTGTTTGTCGGATACCTCGTCCTTGTGAAAATCCTGCTGGTGAGTATCCTCATGATCATCATCGATAGATACTATGTTAACTGGTGGATAAGAATTATGGAAGGGTGAGTATATGTTCTCACCGTTGTCAGTATAGTAGTTTTCAGGGTACTCAACGTATTCGGGCTGTTGGTAATTACTGTAAGCATCACCATAGGGGTCGTGTTGGTAGTCGTAGCATTCGTTTAAATGCATTTCGCGCGACTTAAAATAGTTACTGGGTGGTGGATTACCATGTTTGGTCCAGTCATGTCCTGTCGGTGGTAAAGTTTTAGTCACAAAATGGCTTACACCGCTCATGGGACGGTGAAAGTTATTCGGGTTTTGAGGTGGTCGTAAAAACGTATTACCTACCTGAGGTAACGCAAAAGCGTTACTGCGGGGATTGTAATTAGCAGGAGCAGCTCCAAATACCTGCTGAGTCCGTGTGGGGCCACGAAATTGGAATCCAGGATTTCCAAAATTAGGCTTCCACGTCGTAGGTAGACGCGGTGCCATTTGCATAGGCTGCTGTTGATTTCGTGAAGGCCCAGGCATGTTAAACCCGAAGCCTTTGGGTTGCTGCGGTGGCGTAAGGCCAAAACTAGGCTTAAAATTATTGCTATACGTATGTGACTGATGCTTCTTATCAGAAAGGCTGTCGTTACGTTGCTGAAGATACATGGTGTTCATTTCTTCATGAACAAACTCGAGCGCTTTTTCTATCGTTTCAGGCCTCATACATCGTATGCGGGACCCTAATGGATCCTTTAAACCGCGTAAGTATGACTGTAACGTAAGTTTTTGATAAAGCTCGCGTTTCGACTGTATAGTGGTAGGAATGCTTTCATGTAATGTTACATAAGTTATAATGGTACTGTATAAATTTTGACATTTTTCATAACATTCTTGAGGAGTGCATGAGCCCTGAGTCAATAATGCGAGGTCATTATAGAGCGACGTCTCGTCTCTCTGATCCGCGAAATTATTTATTAGAGCTTGTCTGATGCCTTGCCATGTGTCGGGTATGCCGCTCGAATTAATCAAGCGTGCGGCAGGCCCAGTAACCCTATTCAATATACCATTGATTAAAGCACTATTAGCTAACGGATCATCTTGAGTTATATATTTTTGAACCAAGTGGTCACATAAGCTAATAAACCTCGTAAGAACATACGGGTTACCATCAAATTCAGGCACCAATCGAAGAGCCTTCCAAATGTTATCCATTTGGTCTGCCATACTACCTAACACTAAATTATTAGCTACAGACGCTGTAATACAGTTAGAAGTCAAAAGAGCCTCTTCGTGTTCGCTATCGCTAGTGTTACTTAAATCTCTATGTGAATCTATTTCCTTATCCCTACTATTACTAATGGTCTGAGATCGCCTAGGATGGAAAATCTTAGGATCTGACATGAACACTTATGGAAAGTAAGGAAAGCAACTCTAGATCGATTCTAAAGTACTTACATATACATTTCGGCTTCTCTGCGGTATCTATGTCTGGATACCCTTCTTCTGCAGCTTCAGGTTCTGGATGCCTTCGCCAGGTCTTCTTCTTGAGCACTGACTCTACTGCTATCCTACCGACTGCGCCAATTAAGAAGTCTGCAGTCGAAGGTTGCAAAAAAAACCAAAATTTATTAATTATTTTATTAAATTAAAAATTACAATTATTGTACTAAAACTAAGACGTGTCAATTGGTCGATGTGAGAACCAAAAGTGTCTCGAGAATCGGCATGACGGCGGGCGCTGGCTCGCTGAGTCAACCGCAGGTGTGCACGGCGGGTGTCGCAATCTTGCAACACGGTGGTCGGAACGACGCTGCATACTCGACGCTTTCCGTGTATTGAGGTTCCGTAACGGGCACATACGCATACACATCTATAAACGCTTACAATACAAGGAGTCTGGCTCACGAATTGCCACACCCGCTGCTAAAACAGCAACTTCTCGAAGAGAAGTTATAAACTTAATTGCTCGCTATAGCACAACAAACTTCAAAACGAATTTATTATTTGCATGGATTTTCTGTAAGGTGGGGGAGGAGGGTTCCCCCACAATACCGTTCCTCTTCTGCTAAGATGCCAAAAAGAACAGACAGAGTCTGCCAATGACATTAATTACGTGGATTTATTAAAAAAAACAGACTGCAAATAATAACTAGAGAAATGAGGCAGATTGCAAACTGTGAAGTGGTTCAGTCCTATACCTTGGCTTTCTAGTATAAAATAATACTGGCTGCACAGAAAATTAAAAAAAGTATGCATGACTAGGAACATAATTAAATCCAAAAGACCCGACCTATCGTAGAGACGTGGGCGCAGTGAGAAATTGAAAAGAAAATGTGAAGATGTGGTGTTAAAGGCGAATGCTGAAAGAGTCATAATGACAAATTTATAGAATTAGATAATTACATAATTATTTGAGTTTAATGCGCTATTTGTTCATAATACTTTTAACCAAGTGTTCTATGAAATGAACCGAGAATTGTTTCTAACCGGAACCGTAGTTCCAAAACCTCCTTCCATTTTTCTTCGGGGTTTTGGATAGTAAATCGAAAACACAAGTAAAGATTATTATATTCATGAATACATAATACATGAACAGGAAATGAATACAATAAGATTAAATTAAAAAAAGGTAAACCATGTTTAAGCGCACGCAGAGACTCAACGGCAAATATAAAAAAAATACATGGGGCACACTAAAAGTTTTGCACTTCTAGCTAATCGGAACTATTTGAATTTCGAATGTTATATTTTTTGAAACGTTGCAACTTACTTATTATTAAAAAAAAAACAATTGTCGGGAAATCATTTGTCACTTGTTTTTTATCACACATCAAAGTTCTATGTACGCAACGAAAATGGAATTGAGTCGAAAAGATTTTAGAGCGATGATTTTTTATGATTTTAAAAGTTCTCTCTCTCCACGAGACTGTGTTGCTCGTTTTCAAAATGCTTTTGGTAGAGAAGCACCTTCTTTGAGCACCGTGAGGCGATGGTTTGCTGAATTTGAGAGAGGTCGAGTTTCTTTACATGACGAATTTCGTGAAGGGGGCCTTAAATTGCCGTCAACGTAAATAATGTGGCTACTGTTAAGTGGCTAATTGAAGAAAACCCGCGGATTACCTATGAGATAATTCGAGAACTATGAGGGATTGGAATGAGCCAAATTCAGAAAATTTTACACGAAGAATTGAAAATTCGGAAACTTTGTTGTCATTGGATCCCTCATGAACTGACAGCGGAGCAGAAGCGGGCTCGCGTGGAATGGTGCTCACAGATGCTACTGAAGTACGACCACGGCCATTCTAATGCTGTTTATGACATTGTCACAGGAGACGAAACGTGGATTTATTGTTTTGAACCCGAAAAAAACAGCAATCTTGTGAATGGGTGTTTGAAAATGAGAACAGGCCAACAGAAGTGAGGCAGGCGAGAAACGTTGGTAAAAAAATGATGATCGTTATGATCGCGTTTTTTTTCTCAGCTACGGGTCCCATTTGCACAATTCCACTTAAACATCAAAAGAGTGTTAATGCCGAGTGGTATTCTACCATTTGTTTACCCAGGGTGTTAGTAAAAGTTCTCCTACATCATGACAACGCTTCTTCACACACGGCCAACAAAACAAAGTCATTTTTAACTTCCGAAAAAGTACAACTCGTTACCCATCCTGCGCATAGCCCCGACCTAGCACCCTGTGATTTCTGTATTTTCCCCAAAATCAAAGATTTGATGAGAGGTTTCACTTTTACCAACTCCGAAGAGGCAGTGATAGCGTTCAATCAGCACGTAGAAAACATGCCTTCAGATCTGTGGTCCTCCTGTTTTAAAAAATGGTTCGATCGCATGAAAAAATGTTTAAAATGTAAAGGAGAGTATTTTGAAAAGCAATAAACATAATATTTTGGTGATAACATGTTGTTTTTTTAAGTTACGCAAAACTTATAGTGTGACCTACGTATATAATGTTTATATTTTTTTTATTTCGTTGCCTGTTGCCCGCTACTCCGTCCGATTGTATTTTGATGATTATACTCGTAAGTATCCTAAATGTTACTTAGGATGTAAGCACAGTGTAAATTCGTTTAGTTGCATTTTTGTGATATCTATACGGATGGATAGGTAGACAGAATGGAAATTTAAATTAATAAATTTTGCTTTTGTATCGTTTAAGTCGAGATGAATCGTTATTAAAATAATTACATTGAGCTTGTAACAGGACATTGCGCACACACGTATATTCTTATATCACATTTATGCATAAGTGGGTCATATACTTGATTGCATTCCGACTTTGTATAAAAATAGTAATCAATTAAAAACAATATCATAACAAACCGACATGTTAAACATATCCGATCATAATTATGCAAGTGCAATTTTTATCACCCAGGTTTACCATATCGGTTTAGTAATAACTTTATACTAACGTAACATTTTATTACCCTTGTCACAATGCTCATAATGAGACCACGGAGGAGTAATATCTGGTTAGTAATGCGTACAACAGCATAATAAGACTTGTACTCTGTAATTCAACGCGAAACTTTCTCCGCTATAAATCTAATAATATAATGTTCACGCTGAGAAGGGGTAAATGGAGACGCATGTTGCCTAGGTGACTTTAAAAACCACAAAAAATATGATAAAATTTACGTACTGTAACTAAAATTATAGTACGTTTTATAAAAAGTTAATATTTAAAATTACTAATTTTAAAAGAGGAGATTGATAGACGAAATGTGCATTTTTATAACGATGCTTTATATAGGAGATTCAGAAAAACTGCCGTAAAACCATTTTATTTCTTTCATTAAAATGATTTTGGATACATCCGGTCGAGCGTTAGTTGTCCATAAAATTTGTGAAATGGACTGTTTTACTAAAGCGAATCGAAACAGTTCCATGTAATTACATGAAACTATGTCGATTCGCTCAATTTATTGCAATCATAAAAAGTAGGTTCAGCCGAAGATTGTCGAATGTAATAAAATATTTTTTAAACAGCTTGTAAGTCTGTTAGATATTTTTAAAACTACGAGTAATGCTTCAATAAACTTTCAATATCTTGTTGTACTCATATGTACAGCTTTGATTCTGTATACCTCTACTGACTTCGGCAGAGACGTATGATAAATGTTGTTTTAATGATAATATACTGCGTCTTTTACTTACCTCCTGTGAGGTATTATATCTCGAGATTCATACAACGCGACCTTAATGGATGAAGTGGGTACAATGAAGCATCTTTAGTGTCCATGGTACATATTAATAACCTTCCTAAAATAGTAAATTGTCGTTAGGTCTTTTTCGTAGATGACTCTATTTTTATGTATCAAAAATTAGTCATGAAGTTCAAAGCTCTAAAAATAAATTAAATTGCCCTACCATATTTGAAACAAGTGATTTTGTTTCCATACTCACGCTTCCTATACCTACGCATGTCATTTGCATACATAGGTATAAGAGTATTTTTTCCATGGCGGTAACTTCGTGAGCCAAGACGTGCTTAGAACGTTTCTCTTTCTCAGCTTTCACGAGGTTTTCGTCATGAGGAATGGTAACGTCAACGAGAACTGCAGGGCGCGTCTTCCGATCTATTATCACAATATCAGGCCTATTGATAATAATAGTCCTGTCTGTGATAAATGACCGGTCCCAGTAGAGCGTGACACTACCGTTATTATTATTATTATTTTATTCACGGGTATTATCCCGGGCATTTGATAGACGTGCGCGGTGATATGGTTCCAACGCGTAGAGGCCTTTTTGAGAAGATTCATGTTATTTTGTACACCCACCGAGACGAGAGAGTGTATGAAATTATTAGTCTATTATAATGAGGTCTGGAGGTATTATTAGAACTGGGCTATTGCAGAAGAACGACGGACACCTGCCATAACTATCATATCTGATGTTACTTTCGGCAGGCGGTGGCTCGCCACTCACTATATGGACCCCCAAAATGCCAGAGAAAGTCGACCGGGTGCAAAACCAATGTGAGTGACTCAGGAGTGTCGAGACGTATGCTGCGCTTTCTCCAAAGTTACTTGCGGCGTTATGCCCTTTAACACTTTCACTCCTGGAGCATATCACTTGCTAGAGCAATATACTCTATCGACTCCTCTCTGGACGGCCAATGAAGGCAAGCCAGAGATGAGAGTCCTGCGGGCCTTCTTGGATTTCCACTCCGATCGACCAAGACACGCCGGAGATGAAGGCCCTGATCGACTTTCTGGAGCACTCGGGTACCCGTGGTGTCGTTACACACCAAATAGCTCGCCACAGGCTGCCCTGCGGTATTAGATTATATATATTTCTCTAAAATCACGGCGTTTACCCCGGTCATTTGAAGGTGTGCGCGGGGATATGAATCAACGCGTAGAGGCCCCTTTGAAAATAATAATGTAATGTATTATACCCGCTTTGACCTGCTTCGGGGGATATCAATGGGAGAATTTACCCATGAACAGGTCACGGCAGATATTGGGACTTTTGTCGAAATATGTCAGAAAAAAGTGGGCTATTAAAATGGGATTTAGAAGTATTCATTA
This sequence comes from Pyralis farinalis, assembly GCA_947507595.1. Lineage (NCBI taxonomy): Eukaryota > Metazoa > Arthropoda > Insecta > Lepidoptera > Pyralidae > Pyralis > Pyralis farinalis. The sequence goes on from OX382266.1 coordinate 26,174,934, forward strand.
GAACTGGGCTATTGCAGAAGAGGGACGGACACCTGCCATAACTATCATATTCAGATGTTACTTTTGGCAGGCGGTGGCTCATCACTCACTAGATGGGCCCCCGAAATGCCAGAGAAACTCGACCGGGGGCAACACCGGTGTGAGTGACTCAGGGATGTCGAGAGGTGTGTTGCGCTTTCTCCGAAGTTACTCGAGGCGTTATGCCCTTTAACACTTCCACCCTTGGAGCATATCACCTGCTAGAGCAATATACTCTATCGACTCGTCTCTGGACGGCCAGTGAAGGCAAGCTAGAGCTGAGAGTCCTGCGGGCCTTCTTGACTTTCCACTCCGACCGACGAAGACACGCCGGAGACGAAGGCCCTGATCGACGCTCTGGAGCACTCGGGTACCCGTGGTGTCGTTCCAATAACTCACCACAAGCTGCACTGCTTATTATTATTATATACCTAATGAGTGCCCGAATTTATTATGCACAATATTATTCAGTTTTTCATAATATCTTGACGAGCACGGTGGCTTAGTTGTGAATGACGCGACTTTGACACCAACGCTCGTGGGTTCGATTCCCACACAACACAAACATTTGTTTGCATGAACATATCTGTTTGTATTAGTCTGGATGATTTAAGAGAGGTAGGGCGCATCAAAGCAGCCCGTCTGTGGAAGTACCTCCACCTCATAAAAAACCGCAGCCAAATAACAACTCCCTAGAGAATTGTTGTGTTCCTGCGTGTGAGTGAGGTCACCAGTAAGCTCCCAAGGAGTTGCTGTGTAAGCAGCAGAGGAGGCATCGTGCGAGTAATACTTAATATATTGCAATCGTTAATAGGCTACGGTACCTACCCGCTTTACATCAGGTGGGCCGTATGCTTGTATGCGTCATACCATAAAATTGTATCATACCATAAAATGGAGCACATGGATATCTCTGGATCTCGTGAGTCAGTTCAGACATATATTGAGATAATTGTCAATGATCCTAAGTTTGCACACGTTATCTATTGTGCCCTTAAGTTTAAGGAGAGACTTTCTTTCACTGTGTGTTCAATTTATTATACAATGGGTGGTGTTCCAAGAAGTTCCTCGATATAAAAACAACTGATTTTTACTACCTATAACTACACCGTTCCCCGTAGGCAGGGACTTCATCCGTACACACACTGGAATCGCAATAATCGCGTACTGCGGGTTTCTAGAGAAGTTTTCCTACACGGCCTCTTCAGTTGTGAAATAACTCCTTGCTACGGCCACAAGTAATTACAGCATAAGATTTTTATTCGAATCTATATACTCATGCAACAACGAATAGCGCTGTAATCTAAAAGACTTTCGTATACACACATTAAACATACTCGTAGACTGATAAAAAACATTACGCTCCTTGCTAACGCATCTGTTAAAAATATTTAAACATCAATGTTGTTAAGGTTCCATCAGAAAGTATAATAATAAATATTAATAATTTGAAAAGCTTTAGGTCTTTTAATTTATTACCCCCATTTATATGTCACGTAAAAAAGTACTTATAATAAATTAATGGTGAAAATAATGTGACATACATTATTTTCGACATTAACCGAATTGTGAAACAATGTACATATCTTACATTTTGCTTCATTTTATAAAATTATATGCTATTTGATACAACATATTAAAATGTACGAGGTCGTATATCGGTACACCTTTATTGGAGTCAAAAATATTTGATTTAGGGGCTGAAGTATAAAATTGATTTGTACTGAAAAATTAAAACTCGTTTATATTCTAAGATGTAACATATTCATATAATCAAAATATTTACCCTCATTATCTATACATTACTGCCATGTAATCGGAAGTTTATTTATGCCTTTGCTATAGAACTCTGGGGATCTAAATTCGACAAACTGTGTGAAAGTAATTCGTACAGCCGGGGAAGAAAATTTTTTACCACGTAGAAAATTGTTCAAATCACGAAAAAAATGGTACTCAGTTAGAGCAAAGTCTGGCGAGTACGAAGGTTGACGTATAGTTTCTAACTGCAGTTCCTGCAGAGTTACAGCGATTTCTCGTGCAGTATGAGGCCTTACGTTATCATGGAGCAATAATGGCGAAGATCGATTCTCGAGTCGGGGCTGTTTCGCTGCCAGTTTCGCCATCATTGTTCGCACTAAACATCTGCTGTTATTGCTTGACCAGACCTAAGAAAGCTATAGTGAATAACGCCATGAATAGACCACCAAACCGTAACATTTTTATTAGTAAGCTATGCTTTAGGGCACTGTTGCGTCATTTGACCTGGTGTCCGCCATCGCATTTTTCGCTTACGGTTATCGTAAAGAGTACACTTTTCGTCACATGTCACGATTCGATCCAATATTCCTTCATTTCCGTACTGATTCAACAAGGCAACATAAGTTTGAACACGCGTTTCTTTCTGCAGATCAGTCAAATCATGAGACAACCATTTTTCATATTTTTTTATCTTATTGATTATTAGTTTATTATATATTATCCTATTATTATTAAGCCAACGAGTCAATATTGTAGGTAAGGTAATATTGCTAATTTCTGAGTAGTTTGAGTCGGATCTGCTTCCATCATCTCCTTCAATTCAACGTTATACACCTGTGTGGGCAGTCTTCCGCGTGGTTCGTTCTTCAAGTCGAAGTTTCCATTACGAAAGCCTTTAAACCAAAAACGCACGGTGCGTTCATTAGCAATCTCCTCTCCAAACGCAGCATTCATATTGTGAGCCGTTTCTGCCGCGTTAGTTTTCGCGTCGGAACTCGTATTCTAAAATTTCTCCGATTTTCGAAGTAACCATCATTCCCGTCTAAGCTGAATAAAAAAAAACAATTGACATTCGAAAATCAAATGTTGCACATTTTTTAAAAGAAAAATCTCATAATACCTATGAGGTTTTTCTTTTAAAAACTGTAAAAAACCTCATAGGTATCATGTAAACAGTTTCACTCGAAAATCTCACACCATGAAGGTTAAATGTCAAAGTATCTATTACAATAAAACGGCAATTTCATATTTTAACTCTTATTACATTGTTGTATTATATTTTATAAGACAGTTTAGTTTTATCTCTCCTAAAAGAAGTATCAATATGCTTTTCTAATTCCTATAATGCAATATGTATGTAGTGAAATATTCAGACAAAGACGAGAAATACATATTCTTGTAAATCGTTTGATTTACAAAACAGACTAAATTCGCAATTTTGCTAGTAATAAATATTATAATGCCGTTATATTTCATATTCTCAGAAATTATAGTTCTTGAATTATATTTGAATATTATCTTATTTGAAATTTAATATTTTCTAAGGATTGCGGCAAAAGTAAATTTATTTATACATCTCTTAAATGTAGTTTGCATATGATTTTATGTAATCCTCTCGGTAAATATTTCGTTGAATTACATCCAATTATTAAATAGTTAGATTTTATTCAACAAAATGATAACTAACTAGTGTTTTTAACAGATATTCTTGGTTTATATCGTCTTTTATAACATCGTAGTACATTATTTATTCGAGTCTTTGTTCATATTTAATGTATTGTTTAAATTTGTTTATCATTCATGCAATGTCGATACCAGAAGCATGCATGCCGCGACCCTTTCCAGTCCAACACTGTTGACTGCAATTCTGGATTCAAACTGCACAGCCACGCAGAATCGGGCATCCCTGAAGCGACGCGCACCGATCTGCCCTCGTCAGTGCGGGATTAAATGGTTGCGGCGGCAATTCATTTAAGTGTGATGGTGGTATTACATTTACACGGAATTGAGTTATGTTAAGATTTACAGAGTATGTGATTAGTAAAGTAGTTTAGGTGTTTTACTATATTTTATAGGTAGTGAAAGATCACTGTAGAAGTTCCTTTCAAACAAAGAAGTGATTGAAATTTCATAACTACACCTTGACTAATCGAATCCACCCGAATGCCCTACGGCGTATACATCCTTGGGTTCGATTTATTATAATGATCACAATCGGGTGAATTCGACCCGCCTAACTGTATACAAGTTACATATATTCTTCAACAATTTTTTTTCTTAAATTTACCAATAATCAACCTCCTAAAGGCGCCACTAGTCAGTGCAAAGATATCAGCAACGCAGAAATTGCTATTGTTCATCAAACGAGTCATAGGATTCCGTATGCCAGCATTTGTCCTACCTATAGTCGTTGAGAAGGTTTGAAGAGGACGTGTTGATCTAATATTGGAACGCAACGGTATTCGATAATATAATATGGATGTAAGTTCCGAACAATCGTATCTATTATTACAAATATCATACAATAACATACATTCTAATTGTTTCCGCCTAGATTTCAAATCAAGCAGATTGCTAACTTTAAGAAGTTGGCCATATGGTAGACGATTACGGTTACATTTGTACTGTATACATCTCAAATATTTCTTTTGTACCATTTCAAGTTTATTGGAATATTTCTCATATATCGGATTCCATATTGCTGCTGCATATTCAAGCTGTGAGCGAATTAATGATTGATAAATATAAATGTAAGTTAAGTAATTCTGGAACTTAGCACTCGATCTTATGACAAATCCATAAATTTTATTTAATTCAATTTTATTTAATTTGATGAAAAGATAAGAGAAATGAGTTGATAAATATAATGAACGAGAGATGCAGAGATGCTTTGTGTGTGTCGGAGATCAAGCGAAAGGGAAGCGACACCGAAGATCTGCCCAGTGGCATGATGACCCTGTGGTTCGGTAAACCAGGACGTTCATGCCAGCGTTGGCGTAGGTGTCGTGCTTTCATCTCGCTTGGCTGCTGGTGTGAAAGATTACGATTTAGTATGTCCATAACTTCTCTGGGTTAAGATAAAACTGGCGATAGAGTGTTTTTAGTTGCAACATATGCTCCTGTAAGCTCTGCTGATCCCCAGTAGCTCGAGAAGTTGGGAGACTGTAAGGAGTGTTCTGGATTGGGGTGAAGCGAATGAACGGATAATTATGCGTGGTGATCTAAATGGACGTGTTGGGACTAACCGAAGCAGTTATGAGGCTGTGCTTGGTCCATACGGAGTTAAGAGAGTGAACGTTGTTGGTAATTTACTTTTAGACGTATTTATGGAACGAAACCCCTAGTGTCGAACACGTTCTTCCATCGCAAGGATATTCACAATTACACATGGAAACGGAATGAACAGAAAAGTGTGATTGATTTGATTTTGATAGATGGACGTCTCCGAAAGTCGTTAATCACCAGAGGTTAACAACCAGAGGTCACTTTACGGTACTTCAGATCCCTCTTAAAATGTACCACTATCCGGTGATAAGCCGGTTTGTGGGACTTTCTAAGAAGGGGAGACACTGGGGAGTGCGTATTACTTTCAGAAATCATGAAAGAGTAAGAAGTGAAAAATTGGAATTGATGCTAGTAATAAATATTATAATGAAATTGAAAGTCTAAGGAATACGTATGTACGTTTAGTCAATGTAGGACTTGCGAAAGCGAGTCTTTCCGACTCAGATGTAGACGAATGCTAGAAAGTTCTGAAAGAAAGTATGGTGGACAGTGCGAAAAAAACATGTGGAAGCGTAAAGAGACGTAGAACACTGAGAGGAGATGCCTGGTGGGATGCGGAGATTGAATCGTCCGTGGAAATAAAAGAGGAAAGTGTGGCTGGATTACGTATCGTCTTAGTACAAGAGTAATGGTATTAAAGATACTTACGCAGAAAGAAATATACCGTTGAAGCAAGAATGATACCAAAGGTTTAGAAAGAGAAGCGTGAAAGGCTACATGTGAATGAGGAACAAGAGACTGACGAAGATCTTCGAGGCAAGTACTAAACTCTTCTGGAGCCAGGTAAAAAAGTCTCGAAGTGGTTCACCAGCATCCAAAATGGACAAGATAAAATTTAAAGTGTGTGTCATTCTTGCTAACACCTTGGAGTTGTAAGAATGGTGGAGTCAATATTTTAAAGAAATGTATGATTATGTCCAGATCACTGTGAATAAGTCTGTGACTGATTTGGTAGAGTCGCGTATCATGAAGACATTACCTTGGATGGGATTGAATGGACGATACGAAGTTTGACAAATGGAAAGTCAGCGGGATTCGATATGGTCATAGCTGATATGATTTTTTTTATACAATGTTAAAAGTCACACAAGTATACGACCCACCTGATGTAAAGCGGTTACTGTAGCCTATGAACGCGTGTACTACATTAAGTATCACTTACGCGATGCCTTCTCTGCTGCTCACAACACACCAACTCCTTAGGAGCTTACTGGTGACCTCACTCACATGCAAGAACACAACAACCCTCTAGTGAGTTGTTATTTGGCTGCAGTTTTCTGTGACTTGGAGGTACTTCCACAGACGGGCTACTTCGATGCGCCTTACCTCTCTTAAAATATCCAGACCAAAACAAACAGACATGTTCATGCACACAAATGTTTGACCTGTCTGAATCGATCCGCGAGCGTTGCTCAAAAACCAGAAGGTGTCCCTAACGTGGCTGATCCTTAGTTTCATCAGTTCGACGAGCTCGGTGGCTCAGTCGTGAATGACGCGACTTTGACACCAACGCTCGTGTGTTCGATTCCTACACAAGACAAACATTTGTGTGCATGAACATGTCTGTTTGTCTTGGTCTGGATGTTTTAAGTGAGGTAGGGTGCATCAAAGTATCCCATCTGGGGAAGTACCTCCACCTCACAGAAAACTGCAGCCAAATAACAACTCCCTAGACGTTTGTTGTGTTCATGTGTGTGAGTAAGGTCACCAGGTATCTCCTAAGGAGTTGCTGTGTAATCAGCAGAGGAGGCATCGTGCGAGTGATACTTAATATATTACAAGTATTAATAGGCTACGGTAACTGCATTACATCAGGTGGGCCGTATGTATGTATGCCTCCCGACGTGGTAAACAAAAAAAAAACTAACCTACCTTAACCAAATTGGTCATGTTTTATCAGAAGGTGATGTTAGGAGCACCAGAAACCGGCGGCGTATATGGAAAGACCTATAAATGTGAGAGAACCGAGTGAAGTATGTAAGGACCGCGTCTTATGGCGCTCGGTTCTCTCTACCTACCCCGCAAGATATACATACATACATTCATGCAACATCGTTTTGTCGTTCATGTCCTTATATTGTTATAGTAAATATAGACTACTTAATTTTTCATTATTTCATGCATTATTTTTCATGCATTATTTCGAGACTCGCCTACCAAATTCCATCTAGTTAGCCACTCAAATATTGATGGGAAGTGAGATAAGTCGGCCTTTTTACACATTTTTTCCTTAGAGTACAGTGAGAATATAACAAACATCTGACTGCTTTACTTAAATCTGTATAATAGGGCGGCCTTACCTCTCTTTAACATATCCAGAGCAAGACAAACAGGCATGTCCATGCATACAAATATTTGTACTGTGTGGGAATCGAACACACGAGAGTTAGTATCAAAGTAGCGTTATTAATGCAAGCAGCTGGCCCAGGTGTAAGTGACTGATCATTATCTTAAAAGACAAATCCAGACAAACCTATATGTGGTGCACTCTGCTAAATACAAACAAGGTTCTGCCAGGGAGAAGTAGAATGTAATTAAATAATATCAAATTAATAATATAGATTGTAATTATACTTTATAAAAGAAAGCCGTTGTCAAATGATTATATCAAGATTTATAGGTTTATTATACTCTCGATATGAATTTCTCAGAAATTCGGTTTTTTTTATTTTTAAGAACATAATAGCGTGACTTACTGCCATAAACAGATGTTAGCGTGCGTGAATGTAACCACTAAAGAATGTTAGGTCTTCTACAGACAAGCGACTGTTAAAACTTTTTATATAAGTGATAACAATCTATGTGAATAAAGTTATTGACTTGAGTTTTATAAAGCTATTCAATCTAACAGAAATTATAATTCGGATTTTTCGATAATCGTGCTCTGAACAATTCAAAGATTTCAATTCCTTTGAAGAAGAATAAGGAAAAAATCTGATATGAATCCACGTTCATCGGAGTGAACATACTTTCAGTGCGGAATCGCATAGACGAGTCTGAATGGCTGTAGCTTGACTGAACGACTCTCATTGCCGTCCATAGATGGGACGGATGAGCTAAAGCTAATTGATGTTATCCATAATCAGGCGAAGCTTACTTGTTGTGTTGTGTTTTCATTTAGGCCTATAGCAGACATGCTACTTTTAGCATCGATGATGAGCAAATTTGTAACTTTCACCGATACTGCATCGAGTTTTAGTGACTCTATACGACCTGCGATTTTCATCGTTCGGTCGCGGTATAGGAATCGCCACCAAATCAGCAGTTTGTTTGCAGTTTGGTCGCTTCATTTAAATCCAGAAAAGTGAAAAGTCTCTTGACTTACACCTGCTTCATAAATTTAAAAAACCTGCTAGTAACACTACTTTGACATTAAAGCTCGTGGATTTGATTCCCATACAGAAATAACATTTGTGTCATACATTTATGTTGTAACAAACATGTCTGTTTGTCTTGATCTGGGTGTTTTTAAGAAAGGTAGGGTGTATCGAAGTGGTCCGTCTGGAGAAGTAACTCCACGTCACAGAAAACCGGAGCCAAATAACAACTCCCTGGATGCTTGTTCTGTTCCTGTAAGTGATTGAAATTACTAGTATACTCAGATGTGGGCAACACATGAAAGATACTCCGTGAATTACAAGAGATAATTGCTTCACATCAAGCGGCCCTTATGCCTTTTTGTCACCTGCCGTAATATTAAAAATACTTATGTGATGCTTTCCATCAAGTCCTATTACAGAATAGTGTGCCGCATCTCTTATATCTATTACTCGGCATGAACATCAATAATATAAATGAGTCTAATCTGGGCTCGGCTTTTTTCAAACGTTATTTTATGGACGTCAAATATATACCCATTACATTTAGGTATATGCGCTTAATCTAATTTATTTTTGCTTTTACCAAAAAAGTTTAGTTCAAAAATGTGAATTCCCTCTATCTCAAACAAATAAAGCGTAATCCACTAATAAAAGGAAAAAGTGTACCTGGCTTGGTGAAGATGCAATGTTATCTTTGAAGGTTCTTAATTTTGAATTAAAACGTTAAGTACGTCCATATTTCGAGTTACATCAAAATAAAGTAAATAATATATGAAAACATAATTGAATGGTTTATCGGCATCAGATCATCGAAATAGCAAAATGCATTGATGTCTTTAAATCCAGTGGCTTAAGTTTGACATACCAATGTAACAACAAAAATGCCAATCCCGGTCTTTTATCACTACAGGAGTACCAAAAAACTTGATCTATGCTAATTTAGTCACTTTGATTATTGTTCTGGCCTATGATTTAGATGTATACGAGTCAACAAACATAAGAACGTGAGTTTCTTGGTTTTTTACAACTACGTTCTTATGTTACCACGCTTGTTATTAGTTTAATTGAACATTCTTACAAAAAGTTCACATTCTGCAGTTTTCGCAATAAATTTATGGCAACCGTCAAATCTTGTATTAATAGACGAGCTCGGTGGCGCAGTGGTGAAACGCGTTGTTACGCTACTTTGACACCAACGCTCGTGGGTTCGATTCCCACACAGGACAAACATTTGTGTGATGAACATGTCTGTTTGTCTTGGTCTGGGTATTTTCTATGTATAATAGGTATGTATTTACAAAAAAAAAATGTATTTACGTATGTTTATCAGTTGTCTAGTACCCATAACACAAGCTTCGCTTACTTTGGGGCTAGACGGCGCTGTGTAATTTGTCCGACAATATTTATTTATTTATTTATTATATTTTATAAATAAAAAACAATTAAACACGTGAAATTCATCATAAATATCCCCGACTAACAAGTAATTTTAATTATATATCGATAGATCATATTGTAAATAGAACCACCAAATAACTTGGTACTTATTACTAAATGTTAAGAAAATTTCAAAAATCTACGCAATTTTTAATTATGATTTGATGTTCAATACATATTTGAGAGCTCGTGCGCGTGCCATTGTAATCGAACATACAGGTTAAGGAACGTCGATCGCAGCCTGTCTATGGATGGGTTTATCTATCTCGAGTTTCTCCGAGCTCGGAGGGCACGCTAAGCCGTCGGTCCCGGCTGTTGTCAACAGATGACAGCCGTTAAGCTAAGTCAGTGGCCCTCGGGCGGCTTGAAAACACTGGCCTCCGCCAATCCGCATTTGAGCAGCGTGGTGGAATATACTCTAAAACCCTTTCGGTTGAAGGGAGACCCGTATTCCTGCAGTGGGATGAGTAAGGGTTAATGTACATATTAATTAATATAAGAATTCTAATAACAGTCACTAAGTTGCAGTTGAGTCGTAGACTAGTGAATTACAATGTAATACTTTTTTAATATTGTAGTTAAGAGACACCACGTTCTTTTGTGAAAGACAAATTTACATGCATTTTGATCCGATGCAGAGACAACCAGTGCACTTGTATCTACAAATAACAAATCATAGAAGGTGGGTATAGGCCTGTGCTAGTTCGTATTAACTAATAAGTGGTAGAGTCGGTGGAAGTAAACAAAATAGTCTACATTTATTTTTTAGTCTTTGATATTGATTGCCAATATTGACTATTATCGCTGTACATATCAAGCTATAGTAAAAAAGTTTAGTAAGCTTAAACTAAATTAAGACAGCGTCGTTCACATTTCATTTCACATTTAATAACTAGTTATAGACATTTGGACAGTTGCACCTTGTTATAACGGAAACTTAATATTCCAATTTATTTATTTTATTGCGTTGACAACAATACAACTGTGTCTGTTACAATACGAAGACTGTTTTTCGTGTTGTGTCAATTTTAGGAAAATATTTGTGTTTCATGTTTGTAACATGAACATTTTTTTAAATCATTAAAATAATGTTATCGTTACTCTTGACTTATAGCCCGATTTAATGCAATAAAAGTACGACGTGATTGCTGTAGGTTAATGTTTACGTAAACAATACATTAAATGTATAAAAATGTTTCCAACTGGCACGGTATTTAAAAATACTCAACGCAGTAATGTGGCAAAGAGGAGAACGAGTCCGGTGCTTACTTGGCCTTGACGTTGGGGTTAATTTTGAACTAAGTTTGAGAAAAAATATTGTTTCTAAGACAGTCTTTTTAATAGGAAGCTGTGAATATTATATCGATCAACTACTCAGAACAAAATCCTTCAGCAATCAATTGAATACACAAAAGGGAGGCAAATTCTTAGACATGAGGTCTCAATAACGTAAGTTTTAAATCGCAAACAAATCTCATAGCTCGTCTCCAAAACGTATCTGAAGATTCAAGCTGGTACCTAAGTGCTTCCGTCTAAAGATCATGGCAGATTTGAGACTTGTGCAGCGTAATTCAACCGCGAGCTGAAGTACTTCTGCGTTCAACAGAACTTAACAAAGCTCACTAAGTTGCTTATACTGAACCAGCCAGTCTGATCTTCATCTCTAGGTAGAATTTCGATACCAAGAAAATCAATGATCAGCAAGAGTCATGTCTAGAATTACAAAATAACATGAAACGGAATTTTCTTAACTGTGAATGTGCATAAATATTATTTGGTTCAAGGAACGTACGGAACCCTCGGTAAGCAAGTCCAAATAGCATTTGAATAGCATTGTATTTTATATAGATATCTTTATTTCGTTATATCCGCACTGACGAATACCTAAACCGAGCTATCAGATTGCGGATTCGATTCGCATTTAGTCGATTCAGACCGTCGTCGCAACCGAATCTGCATAAACAAGCCACCTTAGTCCCCAACTTCGCTATTCCGTATATCTGTATGCCTTCGCTATTTGGTACAACTTATGTTCTCTATAAGTTGACTCATCCCCGGGGAAATAAGGAAGAGCAGGAAACACGCTTGGGCGCTTCTACAAAATATGTCTTTGAGTTTTATTATTCATGCACTTGTGTGTACTACGATTATTTAATTCTGCCTTTTCGGGTTCGTTCGAGAGATGTCTGCGACAAAGTGATTTTAAGTTTATTGAAATCTTTAAGGTATATTATATTAGATATGAGAGCTCTATGGCGTTGTTGCACGTGTCATTCTAACCGAACACGCAGGTTAAGCAACGCCCACCGCAGCCTGTCTATGGATGGGTTTTCCTATCTCGAGTTCGAGTCCGCCAATCCGCATTTGAGCAGCGTGGTGGAGTATGCTCTAAACCCCTTCGGTTGAAGGGAGACACATATCCCTGCAGTGGGATGAGTAAGGGTTGATATGGTGGTGTGGACAATTTAATCAGAATCCCGTCATTTATATCGTTATTGTTACTATTTAATGAATTTGATCACTTTTGTGGAAGCCTATTACTAATCTCCAACGTTTAAGATGAATCTGCTTCTATTATGCTTTTAGTTACCCTACATTCATTTGTTATACTTGGGCTATATACGTGTTTGATATTGCGTGTTATCTATACTGCGTTAGTATTACGACGGCACTTGTATTCAAAATAATGCAAACTACAGATTTTTCCATAGTCATTGAAGTAGCGATATAAGACAATATATCTCGATAGTCTAAATAACCTGTTGCACTGTACCTTGACCTCGACTTGATCTTGGAAGTTAGTCAAAAGAATTGCTTAACCCTACATTCATAAACTATATTCTTTTTTTTAGATATAAGCTCAGCGTAGTGGCTCCGCTTTGCCTGATGGTAAGCGAAAGAGGAGCTCAAATCGCAACTGCAACTGACAAATGACTACACAGTGACCTGTCACTTGCGGCTGCCATGCTGACCCGCAGGTAAGGCGTTCTACTTTTTAATGGTATGATAAAGATATTCATTGTTACATGGTTCATTAACACACGTCTGTCAGACATCTTTATTGTGAGTGTGCCGCATAAAGCAACTATGATAATCATTCCAATAAAAATCACATATAATAATTATAAGATCCTTTATTAGTATTTTAATAGGAAAACGACAGGAAAACAATATTGTTCCGAATATTCTAGGCATAACTTAGCACGATACTCCATACACATGTGACGTCTGCAAGAGGTACATATGAGTCGGGTCTGACTTTCTTTTTTGTAACATCAGAAACTACATATTTTCTCGGCTTGTTTTTCAGGTTATACTGGTGCACTTCGCAAAGTATTGCCTAAAATGGCGTCCATGCTCCTCTTTATGCGCCTCAAAGTTGGTGTTTCGCGGCGATAATAAAGCCAAGGTTTCTATTAGTTTATCAGGAACCTCTTTGACGAATGCTCTCCTGTAGAGTGGTGTTTGTTCATTACGGCTGCATTATACACGTGGATGACAAAATAATTGACGATTTGACAATGGGTATATTTAAAATCCCGTAAAAGTAACTTAGAGGCCATCTTTGTGTATGTAAAATAGTCGCACTATTTATAACTATACGTCTTTCAGACACCCTGGTCCCTGTATTTCACTAACAAAAACAGCTAGTGCCACACTAAGCTCACGTTGTATTAGGAAGGTACTGAGATGAACGTATACCTCTCTCTGTCACACAATGCTGTGTGCAATATTAATAATTTGGAGGTGTCTGAGAGACGTATGTTTATGAATCAAGGGTTAAGGAGAGTGTATGATGGACCTCTGCCAGCATTGTTTATTACAGCTTTCTGCGACTTGGAAAAACATTATAATAAGTGTACTATGAATATTTGTGAACTTTGATAGACAAATTCGATGTCAAATAACCGAGACTAGTCAATTATTGTCTAACTAAAAATCTCATCACGCTACGGTGTGAATGAATCTAGCATCAATCGGATGTTACCTCACAGGAGGCTAAACTATAATCCTAATATTTTCATGCTAGAGCCTATACTAGTCTATCGCTCTACCGATACATGCTCCGTGTACAAGTTGCATAACTATATTCAGTAATAGAATGGAAAAGATATTTTACTATCAATTTTTGTGATGCCATCGTATCGCATAGACATTGTACTGCAGTGATAGAAGCTCATAAATTCTTGCAATAGTAGTACCCATTAGTACGTGACAATTTGGACTCATTAAGTAAGAAATATCTTAACGATGGAGACGTGTACGTTTGTAATAGAAGTCTTAGAACTACTGGGCATTGTCTGATATGGTTTCTACAGATATAATACATTGAGCAATTTGTGAAACTCGCTAAGGGAGGCAAGTCTCCTCTAAGATTTAAGAGCTCAGTACGTTTTGTAGGGCCGACAATAACACCGCTCGCTTTTTAAACAATCATATAGAAACCTGGCTAGAAATTATCAAAAATAGAAGCAGTGCTCGCATTTTTACCAAAAATATGCTAGGTAACAATAAAATAATGGTCCGAATGTCAGCTTGTGGCGAGCTGTTACTGAGAAACGATACTACGAGTACGTTACTACTACAGAGAGTTGATCGGGACCTTCGTCTGGCCGTATGTCTCCGTCGGTAGGAGCATAAACCCAAGAAGACCCACAGGAGTATGAGTTTATGCTTAGTATCAGTGAGTGGTGAGCCATCGCCTGCCGAAAGTAGCGAACAGATATGATAGTTATGGTAGGCGGTTGTCCTGCTTCTGTGATAACTCAATACCAATAATCCCTCCAGATACAATAGCTCAATAATTTCGATACATTCTCAAGAGTCCTAAACCTAGCTACTATAAAAAGCAAAAGACCTCGCAAACAAAACATATATTCTACAATTAAATTTTAAAACATCTATGGCCAAAGAAAATTAAACAATTTTATAATAGATATAATAAATAATATTCCCAGTGAAATAGTAAATAAACTGACTGCTCTGGTCGTGTCTGGCTCGGCTGCTGCGGTCGTCTCTGCGAGTCTTTGCCATCTGAAATGTGAACCGCATGCACCCGCTACCGTTGCTGCCCTGGCTCTCTCTACGAGGCATCCTCAGGCGCTGTAGATGTTAGTCGTTAGAATAACATGCTACGAATGACAAATCCATCGCGGTGCCGTCCTTTATATAGAGAAGGAGGAGGGGGTGGAAGGGGAAGTGAAAAGATATTTAATAGAGAGGAGTTGCTTACGTCAGTCTGTTTCTTCATAAGAGAGATATTAGAATTATTATGTTTAATTATTTTTAATTGTTCCCTAATATTCAATTTTAGTTTAGTCTTTATCTATTGTGAGTAAGATTTTATATATAGTAGAGAATAAATGATGTTCTTTGTCTATAAGATGTACAGCGAAGTGTGACCTTTCTGGGTGATTATTTTAATAAGCCTATATATGTTCCTAAAATCGTTTTAGAAAATTACGACCAGTCTGAACAATGTAAACACAACATTCATTCATCGAAAAACTTATAGACGCCGGATTTTATTTCGGCAGAATTTTATCTTTTCTGTTACAAAGGGACTTGAGAGAGTTATGTGTTTTGAGTTTTTTTTTTATACCACTAAGGTGGCAATCAAGCATACGGCCTGAGTGTAACGTGTTTGTTATTTTTTCTAAATACGTAACTATTTGTCATTAATTTTCCTAGGCATGAAAAACTCGCAGTGTATTTTGTTGTTGAAATATTTGAAACTGCGTATAGTATTAGCGATATTACTCGTCTTTTTCCGCAACAGTTTGTCGACGGTGGATTTAGTGTAACCGTTTGATTTCGCGATCTGGTATATTACATCAAGTTCCTTGATGTAATTATCCTTACTAAATGAGATACTCATGGAACGGTGTACCATAAATTTATACGCTGCGAGTTTATGTTGGCAAGGATAACTTGATGACGCAATGATCGTGGTATTGGTATGAGTGGGATTGCGATATATATAAAATTGATGGATGGATTGATTTCTAGATATAGTCAAATTCAAAAAGTTAAGTGAATTATTTTGTTCTATGTCTTTAGTATATTTAATTTTGGGATGGATTTTATTTCATTATAAAACAAATAGCTCCAATTGACGCTGTCCAACATATGAGAATGTCGTCGACATGTCGATGGTAATAAAATATGTGTGGTTTACAGATTATATTTTCGCGTTCGTAATTGTCCACAAATAAGTCAGTCATCAATGGTCATACAAAAACAATCGCCCAGGAACGTCACACTTCCCTGAAAATCTTATTGACAAAGGCCATCATTTATCCCCTACTAACACATATAAAATGTTACACACAATAGATAAATACTATCTAATAATTAGAAATCGGTAAACATAAAAATTCTAATATCTCTCTCGTGAACAACCAGACTGACGTACGCAATTCCCCTCTAGTGAACATCTTTTTACCCCCTCTACCTCCTCTATAAAAAGTACGGCACAGCGATGGATTTGATCCCTTGGTGACGTAGTAACGGCACACAGGGTAGTTTAGATCAAATTGCCGTTTGCCAATTTGACTTTCGCAAAATAACGCCTGAATCTTTTAACTATTGAAAGGAAACAACACCAAATATTTAACACATAAATAAAAAATCTCAGTACTAGATTTACATAATAAAAAATATGTAGGTACATGAAGTTGGATCGATTGTAATGTTTATTTTTAATGCTCTTATTTACAATTCAAATAAACATTAGTTTTAAATAGATAGTAACACGATGAACATTTCATCATTTCATTTTTTTTTTCACACGTAACTGTAATTTATGTAAATAACAAATACATTAAGTTTTTGATTTTCAATGAGTATCTTGAAAAAGTGGTTCATATTTTAATAAAAAAAAAGCGTGTATACTACTCTTGCAAGCAAATACATGGTTATATTAAAAAATATGTTTCTATAGTGAAATAATGTACCTATCTAATTATTGGGAATCTGTAGTTTCACAACCATAAATGGTGCCTGATTAAAAGTTCGAAGTCGTTTACTCCCAGTAAATATTTACTTGGAAACGAGGTTAATAAGCTGTTACAACGAGAACGAAACGGGAAAAAAAATTGAATGTGGGAATTTCCTTGTGCAACAAACTCCAGTAATTGAGTGCGCCCAGCCCGGATGTTTGTGTAGCTAGAAGAAGTTTTTATCAACCTCGATTGGCGCGCCCCCAGTGTCGTGCTAACTGCATTTTATACCTATAAACTCTATATATAGGTACTTAGCACTCCACTTGCAAACGTAACTAACCTTTATTGCGTCTCTTTTCAGTCCACATTGCTATTGCCTTCTTTTGAAGAAAGTTCACCTAAGAATAGATTTCGTCAGGGAATTTACAGTTGTTAGTAAAAGAAGTAATACTTTTTTAGCACTACCTGCTCCATTATGCACATTAACATAACTACGTTAAAGTTGCCTAGTTGAATAATTTCAAACTTCAATAATAATTTCACGAAGATGTGAGTGTCCGAAAAACGTAGTCGTAATGACTATTATACAATTAAAATAACGTTGTGACAAATTAAATGCACATTATGATTGGAAAACTTGAAAGAAATGACAGCAACGTCATTGACGGAAAAACAGTAACTAGAAAGCCATTAAGATTATATTAAACAGCAACGTGCAATCGATACTCCTTGTGTTGCAGGGATCTTTTTTTTATACCATTACGGTGGCAATCAACCATGCGTCCTGCCTGATAGTAAACAGTCACCGTAGCTTATGGACATTTGCAACACCAGGGGTGTCACACATGCGTTGCCGTTCCTACAATCTATAGATATAACAGGACATTATCTTAACAAATAAAATGTAAGCTATTGGCAAAAGGCTTAATATGACATTTCATCGTCTAAAGCTCATCAGCGTAATGTATTACAGCCTTATCTTATATTATTCCACTATTAACACAGATATCCACACTGTTATAATCTAATAAATATGCCAGTTAGAATCCAATATAATAGTCTACAGTGAAAAGTGTAACTAATATTGTCTGTGACCTGGTGGGCAAATAAATCGATTTGTACACGTTAATCGATTTTGTTGGTGAATAATTCGTTTGTTATAACTGTTCATTTATTTATTAATAACATATTTTTGTTTAAGGTGAATAAAAGCTTGGGCTTGGACAGATATGTTACCGTTGCTATTGTTATTACTGGAACAGTGTTCTATTTAACCAGTTGTCGTTCCCGAACGTATAAGAAATAAATAAGCCAGCCTCTTAAACTTGATCTGTTATCAAATTTAAGAGGTTTTCTGACTCTTAGGATTTAATTATTATGGGGGTGTCAAAACATTCTAAAATCCCAGCACATCCGAAGAGACACTCAAGAGAGCGATCGTAGAAAAATAATGGATATAGCAAGTTAGTTTCTTTCGCGTCTCTCCAAAACTTCCATGAATTAAGAAAATACATACATTGCTTGGTGCTAGGTTGCGCAGCGGTTAATAACGAAACTTTATCACCGACTCTCGTAGGTTAGATTCCCACACAGACAAAGATTTGTATGCATGAATATCTTTGTTTGACTTGGTCTAGGTGTTTTTAAGTAAGGTTGGGCGCATCAAGTCTAAGCGAAGTACGGAAGTCGATGCCAAAATCATTATGATTACAATAATTTCATCATTACCTTCCATAAAGTCAAAGAAAAAAGGCTGTTACATATTAGTCGTACTCGTTATTTTTTTTTGCAGCGACTATATTACCTATGATAAAGTCTAAATTATACAACTATCATCTGATTACAAAAATACACAAGTTATATAAAAACCTCATTACTTTATTGTTATTTCTAATTCAATTCGCCCAGAAATCCGAAATTTTAAATCAAACGTAGTCCAGGCGTGATTGCTATAGTATGATTTTATATAAGCATTTTGTAAAAAACATTATGGATGAATAGATGCTCAGCTTCATCGGCGAACAGATAAGCTGTTTGGGAAGTCTATTTATATCCAAAGGCATTTGCGCATTGACACGAAAATATGAGAATACATCTTCTTGGAAAGCACGGAGTGACAAGATAAAATTGAACTTGAATGTCGTAAATGTCATATGGTAACGGATTATTATTTAATTAATTTTAGAAAATATTTAAGATACATCATTAGTATCAGTAATATATATATATATATATATATATGTACGTCACTAAACTCCTAAACGGCTAGAACGATTAGGATGAAATTAGTTGTGTGTGTTTAGACGATTCCTAGATTATTTATATTTACAATTGGACTAAGTAGATGGCACTGCAATCGATTGCAGGAAATATTTGTTATTTATAGGCGGTACAACATCTGTCGGGACAAAAAAATGCCTCAGATGAACAAAAATGAAATATACCCCAAATTGTACATTACATCGAATCCATTACAATTTCAATAATTTGACAAAAACTAGAAAGAATCTCGTTTCAAATAGTTTTGTGAAAAGATTGGTATGGTCAATGCAAGAGATTACTGCTATTATTAATTCCACTCAATAATATTCTTCGGGGTCCGGTCATTTTCAATGCACAGACCTCTTCAATATAACGAATAAGATAGGCATGATTGAATATAAATGAGCAAACATGGTAAACATTTCAAACCTGTAGCATTATCCATTCCTGTATTAGACAACGAATTTTATTATTTTACATTGACTCTTGCCACATTCCTGTAATATCGATATAGCAAATAATACAACGTATTTTCCCATCCATTTTAATATATGTTACTTGAGACACATACAAGTCAAAAACCAAAGCAATATTCAAAAAGCCGGGTCGTCGTATTAGGCGTAAACTGGTCAAAATCATCACAAAAAATCGTAAACCGCAGTCCGTAATTCAAGTTGCAAGCAAAATAAGGAGTCAGGTTGACTATGTATACGAATGAAACGTCGTACTCCCTTATTCTTGTCTAACTGTCAGGGCGGCAAAGAACATTAGGTTCATACAGATTGAGATGTGTTTTTCTTTTTGTAGTTTGTAAAAATAAATTGATTTAAATAATTTATTTAGCTATATAAAGTAATAAATAATTAGCCTATTTAAAAACATTTTTTTTTAATGTTACCGCCAGAAAATCTACCCAATACTAATGAATGACGAAACAAAAACAATGTGCTTTTTATCTCATTAAAGGATAACACGTTCAATACTTTTGATAAGCTACAAGTATATAGGCAATATTATATAAAATAATTTGTTATAATAACGGGTGACTTTTTGGCTAAAACAGAGTATAAATTCTAAAATATAGGGTACCTACATGATGCAGTACATTAAATCCTATGTGAGTATATAGAGAAAAAAAACGTACTGCGCTCTCTCTGTGTACACACTTTACTTGCATCTTTAATATATATCGATCTTTTTATTTACAATACACCTGATTGCTTTTCAAAATACCCCTGGCATCACCTCCACGTAAAACTTGTGTTGGCGTTCGTTGGTTTATACATTTTTCTATTTTGTATCGTATCATATCTCTTTCACCCTGTTACATGTCTTCTTTTTTTTTATACGACTAAAGTAACAAGTGTTCAGCCTGTCTAATAGCAAACAGTTACTGCAGCCTATACACTTTTAAACATATCAGGGGCCACGCATCCGTTACCAATTCTGCAAAAATATCTACGCTTCCAGGATGCTATAGTTTGGCCGCGGTTTTCTGTAGGTGGTGGTATTTCTATAGTCTGGTTGATTTGATGTGCTCTATCTCTCTTAAAACACTGTGTTTGAATGATAAAAATATACATGTTTGTGCATACAAATGTTTATCTTATGTGGAAATCATTCCACGAGCTTTGCTGGTAAAGTAGCCGTTGCTAACTACTCGACTATCGGGTTCGTCTCTCAAATTTTAATAATTTAACAAAATAAAAAACATCTTATTCTCTTTATTCTAAATTTATTATTCATAATTCAGGTTTGAACTCTTTAGAAATTTATTTTTCCTATGAGAGAATGATGCAAATAATGTGAGACAAACTTTTATTGCCTATGTAGAAGACATAAACTTGGGCAGTATGTTTGTAGAGAGTCCACTACATTTTGGATAATCAACCATATATCACAGACTTCAATCTATTAGGCCGCGTCGTATCCCTGAATCGGTTCTGTCAGATCACGACAGCTCGGGATAATGTACTCGTAATGAAAACTAAACAAATCAACTCAACTCATATTTATATACTCATTTCTCGTAATTTTATCCGTCTGTATTAATTGTACCGTATTCCACGCTGTATTTATTTAATTCCGCAATAAATAAGCGAATACGTAGTTGTCGTTGTGCTCCCTTTGGTCGGAAAACAAAACTCTGTCGCGCAATCCGCGGCCCAACGCTCCCTAAAATTATTTACCTTTCATTCCGTTCACTAAATGAGTAGGTTTATTGGATTAAGTCCAGAAAGCTTTGCCCTTAATTGGGGCTTTCCAACAAATAACTTTTCTGTTTTCTCAAACTCGGACAGCTCTTAAATAATGCTCTTAATTAAATTTGTGCACAAAATGAAATAGATTTTCGCCAATTAAGTATCGTAGTTCTAATAAACTTTGCATTAACGATGTTTTCATTCCCTTAATAATGAATTATCTGTTGTTTTGAGCGATCGCTTTGAATGAAAAACGAAATGAAAATGACTGAGTTTTGGAAGTCGATTGAATTTAAAACCTAGACAAGCGGCATCTTTCGTTGAATTATTGTTATTTCCAACTAAAGTGAATGAGAGTGATTCAAAGAATTGCTAACATCCTTTACGTAATAAAGAGTGACGCTTCACCGACAAGAGCGGCGTCGTGAACTACAATAGAATAATTATGTAGACAGTCAGCAGCAGAAATGCAATAAAAACAGAATGTTTCGCAGATAGTGCTAAGGCACTCTATCACTGAAGACTAATTTAAATTAATGGTTAATTTAATAATGCATCTTATAATGGAAATAGAAATTACTTGTATTATACTTTGACTTTTGATTTACGTATGTTTATCAGTTGTTTAGTACCCATAACACAAGCTTCGCTTACTTTGGGTCTAGGTGGCACTGTGTATTGTCCGACAATATTTATTTATTTATACTATTGTTTGTACGTATATCTTCACTTGTGGGGTACGCATATAGAACCAAGCGTCAGAAAACGCAGTCGTTACACACTTCACTCGCTTCTCTAATATTCATTGCTCTTTACTATATGATTGCATAAACATTATGTAAAAAACACTGCTAGAGTACACAGAATAATTATTTTCATTGATGCGAAGAATTGCGCTTTTTGAGAGTAGTATTCGATATAGAATACGAGTACGTGGGCAACACTGAAAGTTTTTAGAAAATTAAATGTATGATGTAGGAACCTGTTAAATTTTTTAACGCTTTTCGAAGTACTATCCGTTCCTCTCTTAGCGCCGTTGTACGCGATGGAACCATTGCCTGAAACAATAAGTCCTAGTTCTAGGATCTATTCTATGTTTTTTCGAGTGAAACTACGGCATCTTCCCTGTTCATAAAGCGAATTCCTCTGAGTATATCTTTTATTTTGGGAAATGGTGCAAGATGCCGTGTCGGGACTGTAAGGAGTATGACACACTAACTCCACGCCTTACACATACACATATTGGAATGTCCGTCAGGCGAATTGAGCTGGAATGTTATTGTGACAGAGGAGAATGGTGTGCCTGGAGCGCTATTATTGAACATTTACTAGACAACTGATAAACAAGGACTAAAAATCCCATCTGCAGTCAATGTTCTAATAATATGTTTTAGTACATTAATTACAGTAAGATGACTCGTCCGATCAAAGACTTTCTGAGCTTCTTTTGTTGGCACATCATTGAAAGGAAAAATCCTTTTGGCAGATTGTCTTTTAGTTTCCGGTGCGTAACAATATGGCCAGCTCTCATCACCTGTGAAAATGTCATTTGCGTTTGAGTCACCTGCGTTATATTTTTCAATCATTTTTCGGCACTAATTCAAACGACGGCGATTTTGATCTCCCGCCGAATTCTAAGCTATCCATCTAGTACAAAGCTTACAACGCGTAAATGTTTGTATAAGAATTTTTGTACATGGCTCAAAGCAATGCCTAAACTTGTACGAATCTGTTGATATAGCATTTTATCAGCTTCTATCATTAGCCGCACAGCACTCACTTTATCCTCGGTGGTCGCTGCAGAAGGAGTGCCTTCATTAATAAGCTTGCGTCTGACCACTTTCTAACTCATTACACAGTTTTAAACAATAGCACGGTTTGGGTCTTCATCATGAAATTCCAATCAAAGTCTATCACATCGATTTTGTTTATTAAGACCGTGACGATATAAGTCATGGAATGAAATTTTTCTCTTGTCGAATTAATTTTGGCGCACGAAAGGCACTTCGAAGAAATATATTTAGGAAACCAAACGACATATTAATTACATGTACACCTACATCTTCTCAAAGAGTTATTTATAGACAATTTTTCATCGGTAACTTTTCTTATTGGTCAATTCTAAAAAAATTCAGTGTGTCCCCCGTATACTCGTATAGTATAGTGGGAGTTCGGTAACTTGAAAAAATAGGATCAGTAGAATCATGCTATTTCGAATCGGACAAGATTTTGTTAAACACTGTATAAAAGCTAAAAAAATACATACCGACGAACATGTTAACTCATAGCCGAAATTGCTACGTCGAGAAATTTGAAAAGTTGAATTTGCAAATTTCCTTATAGTGTTCTGTTAGTAATGGAATGAAGTGATAGTAAAATTACGAACTTCTTTCAAAACATTCAAATGTGGTATCTGTATAGAATAAAAGATTTTTATAAACATATAAAACTATATAAAAGAGATACTCATATTAATATTAATATAGTATCGAAATGTTGCCATCCACTCCATCCGACAATAATTGAGATTTCATTGCCATGCAATATGTTTGATTAGCGAGATAATTCTCGTACTAAGTTCTTTCCGTTTCCGAAAATAATAGCAATAAGAGCAATATTAATAATATTAACTGCAAATATTTATTAATTATCATAAACATATGATTATAGTGTTAATTAAATATTATTTGTGGATTGTTTTCATTTTGTAAAATGCGCTGCTGTTAACTTACTAACTTTTTACTAACATCTATTGATTATTTGAAATTAGACATATATTGGCAAGCTTCTTTCGACATGTCTTTATCGCTAATGGTCATTTCCGATATGTTGGTACACTTAAAAAAGAAAAATGAAACATAATGAGAAATGGACAAACTACAATAAAATTTAATTTATTAAAAAAAATAACATGTGCCTTATTGCAATGGAAAATAAAGATTTTTATTATGAACGGGTGGAAAATACAAAAATAAATTATTACTCACGCTCAATGTAACATAACTTTTTCCCAACTGTAGCGAAGCTAGAAAAGGAGAGTTATGAGTTTGACCTGTATGTATATTTGTACGTCAGTCCCTATATTCCCTAATAACTGCTTAACGGCTGAACCGATTGTAATGAGTGATATATCGTTAGAGTCATCTTTATTGAGCGAGTGTCACTGGGTACGAGTATATTAAAGTTGTAGTTGTAGTATAACACGGTGAAATTTAGGCGCCAAAACGTTTGTTAGGAAAAAAATTTTTTTCTCCTAATCCAATCGATTGTGCAATCAGAATGATGAGTTTAAAAAGGTGCTTACAAAAATATGTATAACCTTTATACTTAAACGTAATTTGGAATGAGAAACTAAAAAAAATCCTGTCTCTGTTACTGTTGAGAGATAATTCAAGAATTTATACCTACAGACCAGATCTTAGATGTGAATAATAACTGAAGCCATTGAAAATATATTCGACTGAGGCCTGCTAACATAGCAGACCTCACTATATGGAATGTGAAAACATTTGCATGCGGTGCTAATCCCAATACTAACTTATTGTAACGGAAATAGGTGTGGTAGAAAATTTGTTTGAATGCGAGCCTTTTCGCGTAACGTGGTTTATGTTCGCAATGGTAGGCGAGTCTTGGGATGAAAACTGAGATCCGCCTACCATTTCGATTATGTAAAATAAAAATGTGATCATCATCATTTCAGCCCATATTCGTCCGTTCGTATTGCTGAAATTAGCCCACACCTCTAGAGAATCATTCGCTGCGATCCTATGAAATATGCATATACTGACTCCTTACAAACATCTTGAGGTCGTCGGCCCATCTAGTGGTAGGTGTGTGGGAGTACACCAGTACGGAGATGCCGTTCGAGAAACTTTCTTGCTCAGCGGTTGTCGATTCTAAGAACTATTTGGCCGGCTGCTTCAGCTTGCTCATCTTTGGGCTATGTTGGTTAGCTTGGATCTATTGCGGATACCCTCATTTCCAGTTTTATCATGCAGAGAAACCCCGAGTATAGCTCTTTATAGCAATATAAGACTTTAACATTCCCCATACGATGGTATGGGTGCAGTGAAAAAAAAGATAAAATATGTATATTTACCAATGCGGCCTCGCGGACAATTAGAGACGTCTCACATTTTTTAAATACAATCTTTTTGTAATTTATTCAATTATCTCCGTTATTTTTTTAAGCTACTAACATTTGGAAAATAGCCAATGCTGAAGAAGAAATGCCGAAAGAAACTTGCAATATCTCTTTACAAATCGTCAATTTAATATTACAATTAATTTATGTCTGCACATTTGTACGATAATATTGACGTCAAGTAATAGAATTGAGATATATGGTTGCCTGTGCTTAGTTATTTTCAGAGATCTTTGTTAGCTACATATTCATCAATTACATAATATGCCTTTTTATAGAGAGTGATTTTGTTGTACCTTTTGAAGACATTGTCAGGAAAGGACAGAATAAGACTCTGAAATTATATTTGGCGAAGACCCAGTACTAGGCCTGCCATAGGTCAGATCTTACATCCGTTCTCATTGCCGAATACACAGTCGTATACACGGACCGGTGTGGGTATTTGGGATCTATCCTCCACGCGTCCGGAGACATCGATTGCCACGTCAAGGTACGCATATCATTTATATGGCAGCGAAGCGTAGCACGGAGACGAATATGCTATTATAGATATGCGGAGTGACGTAAGAGTATCGCGTAAGAAATTCGCGGTAGTCTTCGTGTCCGTGACTTAGCAGATAAACGTCAAGAGTATCGCCTACGCTGATACGGCAACGTTTTATGAATACCTGCAAGTTCCGTGGAGTCCCGGTAGAAGAGTTAGATCTAAGACGTGCTGCCTTAACGTCATGAGGGATGATAAATATGTGAGCCAATGGTCTCACTGTAAGGGTTGCCAAAGATCGCTCGAAATGGAGGAGCCGGAAAGCGGATCCTAGTCTCCGAAGCGGAAGCGTAGGACGCAACCGTGATTAATGTTCGGATGATATTGATGTCAGGAAGAATAGAACTGTTTCAGGCAATTACAAAATCGAATACAATTTACAAGAAAAGATAGAAAAGTCCTAGTAAGCCGATGTACCGTCTTCGCAACTTATTTCTGCTTAGTATTGTCTTCGGTTTTCGCGATTGTTACACATTGAAATTAAACTATTTTTAATGGAAGTATATATATAAAGCAAACGCTTTGCAGCGTCCGTGGTCGCAGGAAAGACAGTCTTTCCTGCGACCACGGACGCTGCAAAGCGTTCGAACCGTCAGGTTTCAACAAAATAAATAAAACACGCGATACTTCCGTTAAAAATAGTTTAATTTTTATTTCTGCTTCTGAGATTTTCACTGAAGTTCGAAAACTTCATATTTTTTGCGAGTCAATATTATGTTTTTATAAATATATCTACTGAGTAACAGTGAAAATATTTTGTCTTTGAACAGATCTCTGGTGATTCTTGGGAGTCAATATAAAAAATAAAGCAAATGATTCTTTATTGCTATATAAAAAATGATTCAGTTTTAGTGAATGACCTGACACGTATTTCGCCTATCCACGACTCTCAGGCGCTGTAGATATTAGTCGTTAGGATAACATACCAATCGTAGCATGTTATTCTAACGACTAACATCTACAGCGCCTGAGGATGCCTTATGGAAAGGCGAAACACGTGTCGCAGAGACTACCGGAGCAGCTACGGTGGCGGGTGCATCCGGTTCACAGTGGCGGCATGCAACTACCAACGGTAGTGGGTGGGTGCCGGCCGGCACTTGTTCGCATGAACTAATCGGTAGCAGAAGTTCACAAAGTAGTTTAGATCAAATATCCTGTAAATTTGATTTTCACAAAATAACGCCTGAATCTACGAGTATTAACTATTAACCTTAGTTCAACTGTGAATATCTTTGTTTCTAATTGTACTACGCAGAGAAACCCCGAGCATAGCTCTTTCTATAGTACGCTGAGCCACCTTGAGTTCCCCATTCTGCCCGAACTGAAGGGTCGTATCCCAGTTCCGTATATCTTCACTGCCAACACACACTGTTTGGAGACTTTGCTCTCCTGATATTGTGGTATTTTGTACGGTGAAATGTGTCAAAGTTTCCCGAATGCTCCCCAGCTGAGTTGGATTTAGCTATATAACTATAAGCCTAAATATACTTCTCCATCTCAATCAGAATCTCTATTTGAAGACTAGCAGGTCTTCGGCTTCGTTAGTTGACATTGCTCAACAAACAGATCTTTAGCAAAAATTTTGCAGCTTCGGTTCCGCTCCATCGCCTCTCATATACGAATTGTATTAAATAAGCGATATCTCGCCTTATGCATTAAGAGAGCTGTCTGTTTAGCTTTCTGTACTATATACATACAACAGAAACACAACAACCCTCTAGGGAGTTGTTATTTGGCTAGTGAGGTATAATATATACGATCAATTCTAAAACTTTGTATTGCCTGTCGTTGGCGAGCGGTACTAGAATATGGATGTGCTACTCTTCAACTTTTCTAGGTCTGAAACGATGATACTTTGTAGGCACATTAAATTTTATAAGGCTTTTGTAGTTACACAATTTAGCAGAGATACGTAATTTATATACATTAAATTAAATTACCATATTAATTTGAAATGTAATTGTAAAATATACATTAATTTCATACCTATCATCGAGAATGTTTTCACAATAATAAAGCGCTTTTGGTCGAAATGATTAAATTGCACGTAGAGCTTTTAGGAGTAACTCAATAAAATTAATTTCGTGTACGTAGTGGAAGGTAGGTAAGTAGTTTCGTACGCACTAAAAGCTTTTCGTTTGGGCCACAAATGGCAAACACTTGAACCTTTCAATTAAGTGCGTAATCTTATTACATGTATTGTGCTGTTTCATTGTGCAACTAGAACGTTAAAATGTGATTATTTCGACATTATTCCGTTGTTTTTCTATTAATTATATATATTTTTATTGCTTTTAAGAATTATATCTATATACTAGACTCAAAATATCGCTCTATTTTAATCATCACTGATAAGCTTAATAATTTTAATTCTTTTTGTATGTTTATTATCAGGCATATTAATTAAAACTATTCATAAAACAGTAAGATGGATTTGTGAAATTGTAATAACATTGGTGTTGTCTTTGCGTAGTCTATAAATATGCAGTCTATCTAATGTGAACTGTTACCATGTGCTTACAAAACAAGGAATATCTTTAGTTCGGTACTATCTGCTCTGGAATCACATCAACTCCTCACCTAAACCAACTGCCTTTAAATTTACTCGCAGAAACACTGTCTTTCGTAAGGTAAAAGTTCTTGCCCAATTAAGTTGCTTTTATTAAACATTGCGGAGTCCTTTACAACACTCGAACCTTATTTGCTTGTCAACAGGGTACACTGAATACATCAGTGTTTAGCTTTGAGTATGTAACCAGTAAGCTCCTAAAGAGTTGCTGTGTTAGGAGCAGAGTAGCCATCGCGCGAGTGATACTTAATGTATTACAAGCTCTCATAGTCCACGGTAACCGCTTTACATCAGGTGGGCCGTATGTTTGAACGCCTTGCAACGTCGTATGAAAAAAAGGAAGTTGATTCCGGTAAACTACTTATACCCTATGCTACTATAATGTAAATACTAAAACAAAAATAATGCAAAGCTAAAAGTTCCTAATCCTAACCATAGTTCGACGTACGCATTTTGGAAAC
Source organism: Pyralis farinalis (assembly GCA_947507595.1). Classification (NCBI taxonomy): domain Eukaryota; kingdom Metazoa; phylum Arthropoda; class Insecta; order Lepidoptera; family Pyralidae; genus Pyralis; species Pyralis farinalis. The sequence goes on from OX382266.1 coordinate 26,203,877, forward strand.
AAAATATTTTTTTACGTAGATACTAAATAATATATATCTCTATCTATCTATAACTTCACGCCAAATCCCTTGCGGGGTAGGCAGAGAGAACCGAGCGCCACGTGACTCGATCCTTACATATCTCACTCGCTTCTTTAACATTCATTGCTCTTCTTATGCACGCTCGCCGGTTTCTAGGGCTCCTGACATCACCTTCTGATAGAACACGACCAATTTGGTCATGGTAGGTAAGTTTTGGCCTTCCCCGGCTCCTACATCCTTCCACTTTTGCATTGTATATCTGCTTCGTCATTCTTTCATCTTGCATTCTTTCATCTTGCATTCTTTCTACATGCCCGAACCATCGGAGCATGCCTCTTCTTATTTTAACACCGACGTTCTCTTTCAGACCAACTCTATTTCTAACATCATCATGCGAATACGGTCTACAAGCCTTACGCCACAAATTTTGCGCAGCGCTCGCATTTCAACCGCGTTTATTCTACTTTCATGCTCTTTCTGCCATACCCAGCTCTCGCTTCCATAAGTTAGCGTTGGGACCAACACTGCATTGTGTATAGCGATTTGTGCCTTCTGGCCCAGGTTTTTACTGCCAAGAAGTTTTCCCAACGCTCCATTCACACTATTCCCAGCACTCACTCGTCTTTCCACATCTGCGGTGTACCTTCCATCCCTGCTGAAAGCGCATCCAAGATATACAAACTCATCCACTTGTTCCAACACTTCATCATCAATCGTAATCCTTACATTAGTTCTGGATTCTTCTCTTTCAATTACTATTATCTTTGTTTTCTTCGCATTCAGTAATAAGCCTTTCTCCATACATTCGTCTTTCATCGTTGTGACCAGTGTTTGCAGTTTATATATATCATATTAGATAAATAAATAAAAATAAATATTTGTGGACAAATTATACATCGACATTTAATTTTAAACTAAGCAAAACTATTACTATTGACATAACCCCTAAAGTTTGTACGTATATAAAAAGCACCTAGAAAAAGACAAACATATATGTTCAAATACTCAAATGCTAGTCTTATGTGGGAAGATAAGGATTCATTGGTGGTGTTAAAATGGCTATAGTTAGCCATCAACCTAACGGGCTCGTCGCCGCATTTCAGGCTGCTTTAAGAATAGTTTATATTATATAATTTATTCTTGAAAATATAATATATTTCTTTTAAAGTATGAATATCACTGAAAGAATATTTGTCCCATGAAACATATTCCTACTATTTTTTTTATACCACTAAGGTGGCAATCAAGCATACGGACTGCCTGATGTTAAACAGTCACCGTAGCCTATGGACATTTGCAACACCAGGGGTGTCACTCATGCGTTGCCGACCCTCTAAGAACCTCTTCATGCGTATCGTGGCCGTGATGTACCAAAACTTTGCTGTAATAAGGCTTAACCATTGGTTTTGTTCGTTAATAATTCTTATCGTCATTACTTTGGTAACCAGAGCTCACCACAAACAATAAAAAATCAAGACAGAAAATATGTGCATACAGTGAACATTAACTTCACTTCAACATCAAATTTGTTCGAAAATTATTTTATCTATCTTTTAGAACATAGTGACAATATCCGGAAATTCCAGTGGCGACGATAAATTACGCCTACAAATATTTTGAAATCCGCAAGGCAACAATGTGGGTACATAGGATATAACCACTTTATGGGAAACGTTATTCTATATATATTACATATTCTATTTATCCACTACATTAGTTTTTGTGTGTGATAAAATAAGCTAACGCTAAAATAATTGTAGTTCCTATTTTAAAATATAACAAAATTCACATTGTTATAAATTAGCCAAAAACTACGAGTACAATTAAGCTGACAACCTTAATTTAATTATGGCTAAGTTACGTCAAGAAAAATTCACAATAAAAATGGGTTTAAACTCTTGTTTATGTACGAAGTACATACGAGTACATATACTTACACAGATTCATCCTCTAAAAAACTCATCGCAGTTCAATCATCGCAGTCTGCCCCTGTAACATTTTATAAAGTATTGTCTTAGGTTTTCGCGATTGTTACACATTGAATTAAGCGTTCGAAACGTCAGGTTCAACAAAATAAATAAAACACGCCATACTTCCGTGAAAAATTGTTTAATTCAACATTTTATAAACTTTTAGTTAACACATACCGTACGACATTACTAAAAATAAGATCCTCCAATAATATACCTTAGATAACCAAATATAGATAAATATAATGTTGTGTAAAAAATAATGAACACAATAATCTTGTATGGCTATATGGTAGCGTCCATTCCTACAATAGATACCCACTTAAAAACATACTTGAGCACCTTTATTGTGAAACTGGACATGAAATACAGACAATGTATTTGGTATGTTGTTTATTTTTATAACATACACATCTTATGAAAATAAAAGTGTTATTTATTTTTTTAAGATGTGTATCGCAATAAAGGTGCTCAAGTATGAATTACAAATATCTGTCGTATATAGACACAGAATTTGTATGATTTTCTTACATGTATTAATAATTTAATTTCCAATTCAATGTTAGTGGGAGATGCAAATGTTTTGACAACACCGGCGTTGATACAACCCGTCTATTGTCTAAAATTAATTCCTGGCCATGTGGCTATGAAACTGTTTGCTTGAGGTGGTCCTGCGATACAAAGGATTCACGTTTTCGTCTGACATAGTTCTCTATTATAGCTCTATGTTTTCTGTAGAGTGGTGACTATCTTACATGTAACAAAATTTCCCCTTTAACGAAACGCATGACTCATGAACCGTTTGTCTTTATAATATCAGCCAATATTGGAAATCTTCATTTCGTCAAGAAATTCTACCCTTGCGTTTGACTGTGTCAAAGGCAAAAAAGCATGAATGTGTCTGTTTGTCTTGGTCTGTGTGTTTTAAGAGAGCTAGGGCACATTGAAACAGCTCGATTGGGGAACCTCATAGATAACTGCAGCCAAACATTAACTTCCTGGAGGGTTGTTGTGTTCCTGCGAGTAAGTGAGGTTACCAGTAAGCTCCTAAGGAGTTGCTGTATTAGCAACAGTGGTGGCTTCGTGCGAGCGATACTTAATGTGTTGCAAGTGTTCATAGGCTTCGGTAACCGCTTTAGATCATGAGAGAGAGAGAGAGTATGATCAACAATGTATGAAATAATGAGTAGGTGTGGTATTCCATGCTTCTGTTATATCATATTTACATGAAATAGATAACTGAATCATGTTTTTCCATTATTATAATTTTCGTTACTGGCTTTAATTAGGATTCCTAAACTTTTAATTTATACCACTTTCGATTAGTGGTGAAGGTAAGGCAGGTCATAGTTTTGCATTTAACGAAAAGAATCTGGCCTTAACGCTTGCAATACATTAGTGTCATTATCGCAATGTCACATCTGCTGCTAACACATCAATTCCTTAGGAGCTCACTGGTGACCTTACCCACATTCTGGAACACCACAACCCGCCAGGGAGTTGTTATTTGGCTGCGGTTTTCTGAGACGTGCTAGTACTTTCTAGACGGCTTACTTTGATGTGCTCTACCCACATTTTCATTAATTTTATTTTATTCATACCTATTTAAGACAGTAAGAATATCTACTCACTGGCTATAAATTACTGAATGGTGTAGAGCGCCCTGAGCTTTTCATGATTAAATGCGAAGTAATGCCTATCAAATTCCTATCAACACTCGAAAACTATTTCGATCATTCGAGATTGGATTTGATTCATAAACTACGACAGTAGCTGTCATGGTTAAAGAGCTACCAGATTAATTTAAGAATGCCTCTTATCGGACACTATTGATGAGATTAAATTTCGTGTTGAATATTGCAGCGGTGTATATTCAGCGTGAAAGGATAGCAAAGTAGAAATAATAATATCAAATAGGACTTGCGTTTAATGTATGTGCTTGACACTTTTACATATGGATCAAGACACCAAAACTAGACCACTAAAGATAACACGTTGCCATAGCAACCCTCACAATTTCAAATATAGTATTACTTTCTTTTTAATGTTACATTAGGGGCCAGATATCACTAGTACCTACATAGATATAAATTATATCAAAAAGTCTTAATATCTCACAAATAGTATAGTCTAGGTTCCTAAATTATTCTCCATAGATACTAAGACATTGGCAATTGGATTGTCAGAGAATCAGCTTCTATAGAGTAATTCTACCGATTTGCTAAAAACATCTGCAATCCTCTCTGATAGGATGTATTCTGTGACACAACGTCTACGCTCTAATCAATTTAATTTATAATTATTTCCTTGCCTTAGTTATATTGACTTAATGCCATGTAAAAACAGATACGTACGTGTTACTGTAATGCAGTATATTTTGCTTTAATACTATATTTTTGTTTTATATCAAATTGAGATAAAAAGTGGTCTATTGGTATTTCCCAATAATCCTAGATTTTTTTAATGAGTGGAACATTAGAAAATTTGAGGATAATTGTTGAAGGTTTTAATTATTTAATTTAATTCAATTGTATTCTATGGTTCTTAACTACAAACGGTGTACGTCACAAACTCACTGCTTACAAACTCCTCGACAGCTTCCTGGTCACTCGTAAAAATGTTTTATTTTGTATTTTAAATTCTTCTTTGAAAGAAGTCGTTTATCATTTGAAATTATCTGAAATTATCTAATTTTTTTGTAGTTTGATCCACATATATTTGGATCACAAATCTTTAATAATTTGAAAATAGTTTTATTGTTGCTTTTAACCAATATAAAATAAAATATTCTATAGTGAGTTTATACGTTGAGAGTATTCTCAATGTATGAAATTGTAACGGATATTGAGATATCAAGATCGTTTTGTGCATCTTCGATAGTTCGTTTATGGTAATTCTTTGAGGTACAACTAACAGATTTTATAAGTTTTAGCCGTAATATCAATATCTATTATCTGTCTGAGGAGAATTTCGTGATTAACAATCCCTCAAACATATCGAAGCCATTTCTTAAAATCTACAAATATTCCAAGACAAAGTTTACTTTTATCGATATTTCATATATTAACTTTTGTAATTAGATCGACCGTTACAGATAATGTACTTGATTTTAGCCTAAATTTGTATTGCTAAGGATAATTAAAGATAATTGAATTTATGTAGGAATGTAGCATACTTACTATTACTAATCTTTAAAAAAAGGCTTTGTTTTTTAATCCACTACTCCCATGGTGACTGTAATGGATTATATTTTTATGGTAATAATAGGAACACAATAGGGGGCTTAACATTCTAACCAAATTATTAAAAGACCATTTGTTTGCACTTTCATTGTTTAATTAATGCACTGTATATTATCGTGGATATAACCGCTGCAACCTATCAACCAACCAACCATGATACTTTGTTTTAAAAGGAAATATAAATAAAACTCTCTGGCCTAGTTTCAATATGGGTATGCAATTGAATCTGTGAATACCTATGTTCATTGCGAAATTCGTTCGAACGCTGTCATGACTTCAAAAACATGCCTGAACCTGATAATGAAAAATATTGACGGAAAAAGGTATTCATTTCGGAGTTTCGGGGAAACTGTCAGTAAATTTCATTCACATTACATAACTAGTACCTACTTATCGCGGCTTCGCCCTCGTGGATTTCGGTTTTCGAGTTTTATACTAACTAAAAATTACCAATATGCTTTAGGCGTTAAATAGTGGGAATAGAATTTTCCGAATAGAATCAGTGGTAGCAGAAATTACCCCTTTGTCTAATACACAAACAAAATAGAACGTTTTTATTATATTAGTGTAGATATATGTGTACATAAATGTACATTTGCAGGTGTATCCCGACTAAAAAATGATAATTAAACATCCCAGGTTTTTAGAGGGTCGGCAACACATGAGTGACGACACCCTTGGTGTTGCAAATGTCCATAGGCTACGGTAACTGTTTACCATCAGGCAGGCCGTACGCTTGATTGCCGCCTTAGTGGTATAAAAAAAATCCCATACAATCTGCGCCGAAGCAGAAGTATAAGCAGTTATGAATAAATTTGCACGGAAACTTCTTTACGCGCTGATTAGTACATATAATTGTCAAAATAGAATCTGTATTAGCAGAAATTACTCCTTCAGAACAAAATCATTAGTAGCAGAACTTACCTCAATGTCTAAATAATTAACAAACTTAACATTTTTATTATATTAGTTTAGATGTACGTGTATATAAGTTTACCTTTTCTTTTTTTTTTTTTTTTTATAGTAGTTCAGCATAGTGGCCCCTCTTTGCCTGATGGTAAGCGAAAGAGGAGCCCAAATCGCAACTGCAACTGACAATATACTACATCCCGTATCCTGTCAGTTGACGCTGCCATGCTGACCTGCAAAATGCTTCTTCACGCTTTGTTTGAAGGATCCCATATTGTAGGAAGGAGGGAACACATGTGCAGGCAAGGCGTTCCACTTTTTAATGGTACGACAAAGATAGGAGTTGCCGAACTTTTTGGTACGCGAAGAGATCTCCTCAACCGTGGAACTATGACATCGCAAGCCCGCACGTGTGGTTCTATGACGGAAGGGTGAGGGTGGGATAAGGGAAAACAGTTCTTCAGAGCACTCGCCATGGTAAAGGCGGTAAAATACGCTTAGAGAGCCTATGTCCCTACGGAGTTGAAGAGGTTCTAGGTTTTTGGTGACCTCTTCGTCGTCAATTATGCGGATAGCCCGTCGCTGCAACCTATCGAGAGCCTCAAGAAGATACTGTGCGGAGCCGTCCCAGAGATGCGAGCAATACTCCACGCAGGCCCGAACTTGTGTCTTATAAAGTAGACAAAGTTGGTCCGGCGTGAAGAACCGGCGCACCCTGTTCAGGACTCCGAGCTTTCTTGAGGCTGTTGAGATGAGGCTCTCGATGTAATAACGCTGGTTAAGGTCGCAACGAATACCCATACCCAGCATATTCAGGCTATCACGCATACTGAGGGAAGCACCCTGAAGACTGGGAGTGGGAAGGAAGGGGGACATTTTTGTTGTAAACGCGCAAACCTGAGTTTTCTCGGCATTAAACTCAACCAGGTTATTGGAACCCCATTTACTAATGAGATCCAAAACCCGATTCAGTTCAACGACAAGACTCTCACGCCTCTCACCGATTTCTGTCCGACCAGCACCAGGCCGACCGAAATATCGCCCATGGACCGTACTGTCATCTGCATAGCAATGAATATTACCAAGTGGCAGCTTGTCATTGATATGCAGAAGAAAGAGGGTGGGCGATAGAACGGAGCCCTGTGGGACACCGGCATTCACTGACATGAACCGCGAAGCGCATCCATCTGCAAGGACGCGGATTCTACGCTCATGCAGGAAGCCAGCAATCCAATTACATAGCTGGAGGGGCAGACCGTATGCCGGAAGTTTGGAGAGAAGTGCTTTGTGCCAGACCCGATCGAACGCCTTGGCGATATCTAGGCTGACTGCCATGGATTCGCCATATTTATCGATTGCCTCCCCCCAGAGGTGCGTCACATACGCTAGAAGATCACTCGTTGATCGTTTCGGTCTAAAACCATACTGACGATCATTGATTATGGAGTGATCTTCTAGGTAACGGATCAATTGATTGTTAAGGATCCGTTCCATGACTTTGCACAACACTGAAGTTACGGCAATGGGGCGGTAATTCGATGGGTCAGAACGGTCTCCCTTTTTGGGTACCGGCTGCACATTGGCCTCTCTCCAAGCATCCGGAACAGAACCGGTCGAGTACGAGAGGCGGAAGAGGCGCGTCAGCACCGGAGACAACTCCGCTGCACATTTTTTAAGAACAATCGCTGGGATACCGTCAGGACCCATGGCTTTTCGGACATCGAGTGACTGTAGTTCAAAACGCACATCGCGCTGTCTGATGTGGATATCAGGCATAACGGATCCACTGGAGGGTATTGTTGGTGGTTGCGTGCTACAGTCATCGATCCGGGAGTTAGCCGCAAAGAGGCTGGCCATAAGATCGGCTTTCTCCTGCGGCTGATGAGCCAGTGAGCCATCAGGGCATCGCAGCGGTGGCAGCGAGGGCTGGCAGAAGTTGGCCTGCACGGCTTTGGCCAGTCGCCAGTAGCTACGCGATCCAGTAGGGTGTGCCACTAGTTCCGTGCCGACACGTGTAACGCGCTGGGCGTCCGCTCTTATGTATGCTCTCTTGCAGATCTTGGTGGCAGTGTTGTAGGCTGATTTCAGTGAGTCAGTATTCGGATCTTTAAGGGCGCGACCCCTGATCCAAGCGCGATACGCCGCCTGTTTGTTACTAACAGCTTCAGCGCATTCGCGTAACTCGCATAAACCAAGGGCGTCTCCGGCTTTTGATGACGACATCGGAGTGGGGAATGTAGTATTCCATGCCAACGCCGATCTCATCAACAATGGCCGCAGCACTCGCCGTTAGATTCTTCTCACTGAAACAGCGCTGCCCCCATGGGACGGAAGCAAAGTAGTCGCGCATACCGTCCCAATCTGCTGACGAGTAGTGCCAGACACGACGCCTAACCTCTGTGGGTTGTGCGGAATCGCGCTTGGCACTGTGCTGGATACTAGGCAGTGGTCAGATGTGCCCAGGGGCGCCCCGACCTCAACCCGGTAGCCAGCAGGGTGGGTGGTCAGCAGTAGATCTAGCAGAGAGGGCTCCTGACCAGCAACATCAGGTATTCTGGTGGGTTGGTGCACCAGTTGCGTCAGGCTGTGCGAAAGAGCGAACGCGTGGGCAGTCCTTCCTGCATGGTTAGTTGTGGAGGATCCCAACCAGGAGTCGTGGTGAGAGTTAAAGTCCCCCAAACATACCATCTCTGCAGTAGGGTACCGCTCCTGCGCTTCATCTGCCGCCCGACTCATGTACTCAAAGAGCCGAGTTGTCTCCGTGTCCCTAGTATGGGGTCGGTATAGGCACATGTAAATACGGCTCTGAAGGCCCAGGTTTACATGCACCCAGAGGACAGGAAAGGAGGAATCCTCTAGGCAGCGCAGACGGCGACAACATACATCCGAGCGGACAAACAAACTGACCCCGGCTTTCGCGAGGAAATTCTCCTCAAGCACATAACCGGGATACTGGAGGTAGGACGTGTCCGCTGGACGCTGAATCTGTGTCTCCGTCAGGAAGAGCATGGCGGGCCGTGCCGTCTCTAGGTGTTGGTGAACGGCATTAAGGTTAGAGTGGAGTCCGCGGATGTTAGCGAACTCAACCTTGAACAGGGTGGTGGGGGAGTGCACCGCTGTTAGACCATCTTTTCCTATTTGCGCTGTCATGAGTAATGTAAAGAACGGAAGCGTGAAGCGGGAGAGAATTGCCACGACATTGGGGAAGAAACGCGGTGGACTGTTTCTCCATTAGTTTGTCGACAAAGGAGCTGTGCTGATCCGTCGGACGGAAGGGCCCCCGAACCCCCCCGGAAGTAGTCGCCGGGTCCCCACCATCCGGTCACCAATTGGCACGACGATCTACCCCGAGATTATGCGCGGTATGAAAGGGCAGCCTCTCAAGGTGGTTAGTCTTGATTGGGCCCCTGCACTATACCGCGGGCGGCCAGCGGAACAACCGTTTCAACGGTCTCCCTGGCCGACGGGTCAGCTCAGTCCTTCTGACAATGGATGGACAGAATCCACCACTGTTCCCGCAATATCGCGTCAACAATCCCCCGAGCACTGGTTATACACCAGCTGACCCCGAAACGCAACGTACTCATAGGTACGCCACTTCACGGGTGTTTCGCCGTGTGTACGGTGGTAGCCAACCAGGCGGGTATTTACCCTACCACCGGCTGAGATGCTGGAACGTCAGGAAATCCCATAGTCGCCTCTTACGACACCCAGGGGAAGAGAGGGGGCGGTGATTTTTAATATTCTTTCTCCGTCACCGCACGGATAAATTATAGGTTATATATTATAGGTGTATCTCGATAAAAAAATTGATAAGTGAACATCCCATACAATTTGCGCCGAAGCAGAACTATAATCAGTTTTGAGGTATATCTGTGTAGGTGAGCGTTTTCGGTTGCACATTGAAGTAAAGAATCTATTTGTCGCAGGTACAAATTTTTGAAAGCCGTTTGATAGGAATTTAATAATAAATTTAAAACTAAAACTTAAATTTGAACTAAATTTCCGCTTCAACCAGTTAATGTTTTAACAGTCAAGTAATTCAAGTAAATACATAAATTTTAATGAGAACAAAGAATTTTTGTGAATGCAATAGTTAAACATTTTAAGTAGTTGTATATACTTTTTTTTTATACTACGTCGGGAGGCATACAAGCTTACGGCCCACCTGATGTAAAGCGGGTACCGTAGCCTATTAACGCTTGCGATATATTAAGTATCACTCGCACGATGCCTCCTCTGCTGCTTACACAACAACTCCTTGGGAGCTTATTGGTGACCTAACTTACACGCAGGAACACAAGAACCCTTTAGGGAGTTGTTATTTGGCTGCGGTTTTCTGTGAGGTGGAGGTACTTCCCCAGACTGGCTGCTTTGATGCGCCCTGCCTCTCTTAAACATTCAGACCAAGACAAACATATATGTTCATGCATACAAATGTTTGCCTTGTGTGGGAATCGAACCCACGACGTTGGTGTCAAAGTCGTGTCATTCACGACTGAGCCACCGAGCTCGTCAAAATATACTTATCTATATGTATACTTTTCTATACTTTACTATTTTATATACGTTGTGAGCGACACAAGCATCTGATCCGCTTAACATGGTGCGATTACCGTAGTCTATGAATGCAACACCAGAAGCACCGTTCGCCCAGCGTACTTTAATACTTTAGGTAATTATTATTGGTTACGGTATTCTGTGAGGTATACAGGACTTCTCAAGTCGAGTTGCATATTAAATTTAACTCTTTCCTACCTTTCTTTTGTCGAAGCCTCTTTTTCTGATTGGCAGATTGCATCACGTTTAGTGAGGTTAGCTGTGTTTCTAGAAATGACAAGATAGAGAAGTAAGATGTAACTGAAATTTCGAATCTTGGAGTGTACAGTATTTGTGTCCAATTCGTACAAAACCTAACAAATATGTACAACACTTGCAGAAAAAGTCTCAGGCGTGCGAAATAACGGGTAAGAAAATTAAAAATATGCAGGAAACGTAATAAGTTAATTGCTTAAACTAAACATTTCTTTGATTTTCACTGAAAATAGTACGTGAGGAATAAAACGGTTTTTCTTAAATTTCACTTTTGGCTTGAATGGGTGAGCTCGGGGATGATGTTGCATTATGCATTTTACTAACGAACGTATGCTACCGGAGCCACGTACGGAAAATTTGAATAGAAAATTTTAACCACGACAAAATCTTGCCTGCTCTGACCAAAAATGTAGGTAACAGAAAAAAAAACAAATCTATAAAAAATAAATTCTATGAAACAAGTTAGAGGATACGTAAGAAGTAACGGGTGAGCTGTTTCTAGACAATTTCTGAATGTAACTATTAGTCAAATCAACAAAAAATTTATGTATTTACAAATTAAATAAATGCAATTTGATCTAACCTGCTTTGTGTGCTTCCGCCACAAATTAGTTGCACACAAAGCAGGTTAGATCAAATTGTATGTAAATTTGACTTTCGCAAAATAACGCCTGAATCTATTAACAAATTAAATAAATGAAATTATATTTCCGTACAATTGAATTTCCTTCTGTGATGATCCCTTATAGACACCTATCGTCGATTATCGTATAGGCTGCGGTCGCCTATGGATCTCTATGATCCGTATATCCTAACATTAGCCGTGTACGTGCTATTGTTGAGCCTTACAAGCAGCGATCTGCAATGATCGTCTAGTTTATCTCTTTTAATACAAGTTTGAAATATTAATGCATAAATTGAAACACTAAGAGCTGCCAGTCCAATTCTATTTGTTAGTATGACTGGAGATTCTGTATTATGGTATCAGTTGGTATCAAAGAGAGTTTCCTCGGTATGTAAGCTAAGAACCTTTTACTGATCAAATTTATCATCAGGTCAACGCCTGGTAAACCTCAATTCAGCGCGAAATTTGTTGATTATCATGGCCAGTATATACAAACCTCCTCCGCGCGTACACCAACCCAAGTCGCGATCGATATAATAACTGCTAACATTCATTGCTCTTTTCATGCACGCTCGCCGGTTTCTAGGGCTCCCGACATCACCATCTGATGGAACACGACCAATTTGATCACGATAGGTAAGTCTTGGCCTTCCTCGGCTCCTACATCCTTCCACTTTTGCATTGTATATCTGCTTCGTCATTTTTTTATCCTGCATTCTTTCTACATATCCGAACCAACGGAGCATGCCTATTCTTATTTTAACACCGACGCTCTCATTAAGATCAACTCTGCTTCTAACCTCATCATTGCGAATACGGTCTACAAGCGTTACACCACAAATTTTGCGCAACGCGTTTATCTTACTTCCATGCTCTCTCTGCCATACCCAGCTCTCGCTTCAAGTAAGCGTTGGGACCAGCACTGCATTGTGTATAGCCAGCTGCGCCTTCTGGCTCAGGTTTTTACTGCCAAGAAGTTTTCCCAACGCTCCATTCACACTATTCCCAGCACTCATTCGCCTTTCCACATCCTGCATCTTGTTCCAACACTTCATCATCTACCGTAATCCTTACATTGGTTCTGGTTTCTTCTCTTTCAAATACCATTATATTTGTTTTCTTCGCATTCAATACTAAGCCTTCCTTCATACATCCGTCTTTCATCATTGTGACTAGTGTTTGTAGCTCAGATGGTGTATCTGCTAATAGAACGGCATCATCTGCATACAGCAGACAGTTCACCACTAGGTCATCCATGCGTAATCCTACATTCGTCGATCTTATTCTTTGTATAGACAACTATCGAGATACAGAATAAACAGCCTAGCAGACAACATGCAACCCTGTTTGACACCAATTTTGACATCAAACCAGGGTGACATGTTGCCATCTATTCGCACACATGCTGAGCTATCCTTGTAGGTGGACTGCACAGCACGCAGTAGTGAGCCATCAATCCCATATCTCGGCAATATGCACCACTGTTCCTTTCGCACAACCCTATCAAATGCCTTCTCAAGATCCACAAAACCGCAGAAAACCTTGTGGTCTGTGGCCAGATGCTTCTCTACGATATTACGGAGCGAGAAAACTTAATCCGTACATCCCCTTCCATTTCGGAATCCTCCCTGTGCCTCCCACAGCATTTCGTCAGATTTCACCCTCATTCTCCTTTCAATTATCTTTCCATAGGTTGCATAAGTACCAGAAGGCGTCCCGGACGTAAGTGCCACCTAATTTGATCATCTCAGCTGTGATCATATCAATTCCCGCAGACTTTCCATTTTTCAAACTTCGTATCGACCATTTTATCTCATCCATAGTTATACCTTCATCGGACGCCGACAACGTGGAGTGAGCATCAGACTCACTCTCATTGTCAACGTCCGAAGCATATTCATACATTTCTTCAAAATATTCACTCTACCGCTCTAACAATTCCTGAGTGTTTGCAAGAATGATACCAGCTTTAGACTTAATCTTGCTCATACTGGATGCCGACGAACTACCCCGAGACTTCTTTACCTCTCTCCAAAAGAGTTTGGTATTTGCCTCGAAGAATTTCGTCAGGCTCTCTTCCTCATTCATAATTTGCCCTTCACGCTCCTCTTTGACTAATTGGTTTCATTCTTACATAGACGGTACATTTCTTTCTTCTTCTCTCTCATACTTTCATTTAAGGGCAAAGATGATACATAATCCAGCCACGCTTTCCTCTTTCTTGCTACGGAGGATTCAACCTCCGCATTCCACCAGGCATCTCCTTTCAATGTTTATGCCTCTTTGCACTATCCACCATACTTTCTTTCAGAACTTTCCAGTAATCATCCACATCTGTGTATTTTTCACTCCTTATCCTTTCATTTCATTCATCTATACTTATATAAATATTTAAAATATGCAAATATATTTTGAGTACCTCGAAAACGTTTTGGATAATATTTTATAGTTTTGTTTTTCAAGTTTATCAATATAGGTGTCTTTCCTGAGAAAACCAAATTTTAAATAAAAAGACCCTGAGCGAAAATGTCGCCCAGGAACTGTATATTATATGTTGTACTAATCAGTTCAGTCTCTCTGTCAAGCACGTAAGGGGTTTTGGTATGCAAATGTAGTAGTAGTAATCAGTCTGTTTTTCAAGAAACCAAAACTTAAGCTGTATAGGTTACTTACATTTGACTTCAGAGCATGTTACATAGCAAGAAGCACGATGGATAGAAATAAATTCCGTAGGTACTCATCGTTTTGTTCTTTGTTGTTTTTTTTCTTGGTTTATTTATTGGCTTGCAGTCACACAGACAGAACTATAAAATAGCAAGTTTTTGATTCGTCCTATACTTATAGTAGACGTTACTTAGTGCGAAAGTTCTTGATTGGGGTCATAAAATTTCTTGACCTAGGAGTCAACTCGAGCATCACATTGGTTTTGAGAGGGCATTGCATTCTTAACATTAACACTTAACAGAAATATTTTATGCTGCTTCGGAAGCTTTGACGAGCTCGGTAGGGTAGTCGTGAATGACGCAACTTTGAAATCAACGTTCATGGGTTCGATTCCCACACAGGGTAAACATTTGTGTGCATGAGCATGTCTGTTTGTGTTGGTCTAGATATTTTAAGAGAGGTAGGGCGTATCAAAACAGCCTGTCTGGGGAAGTAGACCTCACAGAAAACCGCAGCCATATAACAACTCCCTAGAGGGTTGTTGTGTTCCTGCATGTGAGTGAGGTGGCCAATAAGCTCCTAAGGAGTTACTGTGTTAGCAGCAGAGAAGGCTTCGCGCGTTTGATACTTAATGTATTACAAGCCTTCATAGGCTACGGTAACAGCTTTACATTAGGTGGGCCGTATGCTTGGATGCCTTCCGATGTCGTATATTAAAAAGCTAGCATAGCGAAGCAGCGTCTCAACAATTTGAGATTCTTGAACGCATGAGTGAAGCCCTTGGAATTGCAAATCCGTAGGCTACGGTAACTGCTTACTGTCAGGCAGGCTGTACAATTCTTTGGCAGCTGCGTATAAAAATACAGTGTCTTGTCAAACCGGTAGGGATGCTTTATCTCTATGAATGGATAGACTTGGTTCGAAGGGATAAAGTATTGGGTATTCGGGCTATGCTCTTTATGGTATTCTGTAAGGTATTTTACCGGATTACTCCACATTAAATAGGTACGAGCTAATATCTGCTACTCCACGCGGATGTAAGTTAATCTAAATTTTGAACAAATTTTGACTGAAATCGGCATAAGCATACTGTAAAATTTTTGAGTAATGTTTGCGCAATGAATATACAATGGGCACATAGATAGACAGTATTGATAGTTAATAGCTTATTCACATAAAAAATCTGAAATTACTCCTATGGACAAACAGACAGACTTAAACAACTCCCCTCTGTTAAATATCTTTTCACTCGCCCCATTCACCTCCACCTTTAATTCAATTTAAAAGACGGCACTACGATGGATTTGTCACTTGCAGCATGTTCTTCTAATGACTAATATCCACAGCACTTGAGGATGTCTCATGAAGTGGCTAAACGCGTGTCGCAGAGACGACCAGGGTAGGCATGGCAATTACTGTGGCAGGTGCATGCTGCTCCTGTTCCAGAGAACGGGCAATCACGGGGCCGACCGCAGTAGCCGGGTGACGATATAGTGCATCTACTAATGGTAGTGACGGGTGCTAGTTCGCATGAACTAATTGGTGGCGGAAGCACACAAAGCAGGTTAGAACAAATTGCAAGTATCGATAGTAGCATCCCGCTACATTACTCATCTTTCTAGTATCCCGTTTCCTAATCCATTTAGAGTATCCACTATCAAAGTCTAAGGGAGTTGACGGAGATAAATAATAATCATGACATGGAGCGATTACCCTCAGCCCTCTACATAGGGAAAACCACTCCTTTCTTAAGTTAGGTCACATATTTTCCATAATGTGATTTCTTGAACAAAAAAAATGGGTTTTCTTTTACCGCCGAGCATGTGATAATTACAAATGTGTGCATAAACACGAACTTAGTGGTACATGCCCTGGTATGAACATGTACCACTAAATTCGTATTGATTGATTGATGTATTAATTGATTGGTTTTTTATTCACTGGGCTATCACAGCTGCTGCATCCCGCTATATAACTATTTCAGAAAATGTTACATGTACAAATCCACAAACAAATACGATCGATCGATTTTCATGTGTATAATAGTATATGCCCACTCATATATGCAGTTGTGCATTAGCCCTTTTTCTGTTAGTCCCTGGTTTATTACATAGACTTAAACCTTGCAGATAAGGTTGTCTGTGGTTCTTATTGAGATAGTGAGCTACTGCCACGAGACTTAAAACTTCCAGATGAGGTTGTCTGTAAGAACCACAGACAACCTCATCTGGAAGTTTTAAGTCTCGTGGTGATTGAGATGGTGAGCCACTGACACCCCAAAATGTTTCATGTGATGAATGTAGTTCGAAAGCTATATTGTCAAAAATGAAACCAAAATTGATAATTATTGTATTACCAAGTAGATCTTCTTTCACATACATAAAATAATATGTCGCTAAGTAAATGTTTAATCTTTAGTGATAGCTTATATAATAAATTGGAAATACATACTTGCTAAAGCTGGATTATCATTGTATGTAATACTAAAAATATTGTACCTTATAACCCAACAAACAGAATACACAGAAGAAACAGGTCCAATCAGAACAGCACTGTATCACATAGTTAATAGGGCTCACAATTAAGTAATTATTTCTAGGGATATGTCCTAAACAGCTATTTAGTGGTACATGGCAGGGTAATGTCAGTAACAAGGCTCGTTAATTGAGTTTCCGAGCTCATGCTGTTAGTGTTCGCCTAGTTACTTTAACTATATGCAAACTTCAATGATTATGTCTGATGATTGCGGGCAGGTACTAAGTGAATCTACTTTAAAATTTATTGAATTTCTTGACCTTCATAGTACACAAAATCTAATCATCGCAGTAGTCTGTGCTCTTTAAATAAGTGTAAAAATTAGTGACTATGCTAGCTATGATTGAACCAGCAATTTGGCAGACGAATATGCTAGGTTTTAGAATAATACACAGACTACTTTTTTGTATCAGAAAGATTTAAAGTTCCTGAACTCAAGGCTAGTGATGCTACAGAACGTGATACAGTATTGGTATTTTGAAGATGCTATGTTCTGAATACAACGTATTATTCAAGGAATTAATAATATACATACACTTCTGCTGATTGAAATGAGTTTAAATCTAAAGGAAGTAATGTTAATATCGAAGTAGCTTAGGTTTCAATTTTAATAGGATTAATTTTTGTGTATGTAAATGATGCTTTTATGGTGCAGAAAATGTTACATGTAATACTGTTTACTGATAATACTTCTTTAATTTTAAAGTGACTCATCTTTCCGCATATATTGACAAAGTAAATAATGTTTTGTTTGTCATTCCAAACTGGTTTATATGCAATAATCCTTTATTAAATTCGGTTAAACTGAAATGTATCAAATTTAGGCTAAATGAAAAAACTGCCAATGTGGAAGTTCTCATCTAAAATAATCATTTAGAATGTTCAGAAAAATATCCTCACGGCTACCTCTCAGTACACGTATATTTATGAAAACATACATTTTGCTTTCATAAATATACGTGTACTCGTAAAATTATAAAGTCTTTCTTATACTTCTTAGAAAATCTATGAAATTCAACAAAAGTTGCGTATGCCAGTACATACATGCTTGCTTAGTTCTTTGTTGAATGCATAATAAACTGCTAGGAGCAGTTTTGCTCGTTTCCGGTAATATCTTCAAAAGGCACATAAAAACTACTCTTTGTTGAAAGGCCTATTATTGATGAGTATCATTAATAAACAACATCATTACCAAAGACGTCTGGAAATGATTAAAAATGGGCAATATATTTAGAAGAGCTCGGTGGCGTAGTAGTTAGTAAGTAACACTACGTTGACACCAACGCTCGTGGGCTCGATTCCCACACGGACAAAAATTTTCTCTTAGAAAGCAATATTCCTTTTATTTATTAAAGTAATAATAGTTTTTATTAACCCTTTAGTGAAGCATGCTTCGCCTATATAATCATTACTTTTCATAGAAAAATTTAAATTCAACAGGATTTTGTTGTATGTATATGTATGTAAATCTTCACGCCAAGTCCCTTGCAGGGTAGGCAGAGAGAACCGAGCGCCATAAGACGCAGTCCTAACATACTTCACTCGCTTTTGTGACATTCATAGCTCTTTTCATGCACGCTCGCCGGTTCCTGGGGCTCCTGACATCACCTTCTGATAAAACACGACCAATTTGGTCATGTAGGTTAGTCTCGGTCTTCCTCGGATTTTGTTCATTATGTTTTATACACGACGTCGGGACACCCCATCACACCCCATCTAATATGAAGTGATTACTTAAATGAATTTATTGTAATACCTGATTGATGAATTAAAAGAAGACCCATATTGTTAAATTTATTTTCCGCTTTTCTTCTTCGCAATGGTCATTTTCAAAAAGCTGGTAGATCATACGTAGTATACGCAAATTATGAAAAAGGAATAAGATACAATATAATTTTATTACAAAATGTAAGACATCGTGTTTTTTTGCATTTTGGCGATACATTAAAGGCTGTTAAATTATACTAGGAATTTATTAGAACATAGATGACATGAATACACGTCATGTGACTGTCACAGTTAGCTGTATTCGGCTTACCTTCTATTAGACCCTACTATCTATACGTTTGAATTATCCACATCCGTTCGAGCCATTTTCGAGGTATCGGCGAACACATCAGAAAAAACTGTATGTTTTGAAATCGGTGAAATACATGACATCATCAAAAAACAAAAACTTATGTAGGAAAATCATACATAGTAGTACTTATGTATGTATGATTTTCTTTTTATTTATATTTTCTTTGTGTTAGTAATGTGCTTGTGCAGTATTTATAGTTATGTATCAGTTTCTACTGTTGCAATGACTCATTGATAAATTATTGAACTGTGTGTTAGTTCATAATAATGTATGTAAATAAGATATAGATAGTTTCTCTGCCTATGTATGTATTATATATTTCTACCAAGCCTATAAAGGTTGGCTTGAAAAGATCTCTTACTTTACTTACTTAAAGATCCTTTACACAGAATCCGCTTATGTAAATACTATTCGCAATTCTGTTACTGTATCTATTATGTACAATAAAGAAAATACAACAACAACAATAAAAATTAATATCGCATCATAAACGAAACAAAGATTTAAAGAAAAACGGTTATTAAATGTTTTTTTTTAATATCTTTTTAACTATTTAATCCTCAGATATTCACAAAATTAAAATACGACCGAATTCGAATGTAATTTAATATAATATCGTGTGAATTATCCAAATTCATTGAATCGGTCTAGAGATAAAATATTTATGCAGACGAACATCGTACCTCCTCTATTTTTTAAGTCTTATAATTACAATGAGTAGTATAAAAAACATAAAGTAAGACCAAATCGCTCATTGAACTTATCTCGAGCTTAGCTCGATTCCGTATTTTCTCTTAAAATCGTCAACAATTCTCACAGTTCGCCTTTGAAGCTAAGAACTGAATTACAAGGTCTAAGCTGGTATCATGGTGATCCTTCCAGAAATGGAAAGGAGGAAAATTGAAAAATAATAATACGTAGATATTACTATAAGTAATAGACTACGTAAAGGTATGCAGTCTTCCTCTAGACTTGTGAGATCGATATTGTAGATATTTTATCTTGGGGTCGTCAACAATTCTCATAGCTCGACTTTGAAACTATGAACCAAATCACAAGGACTGCCCCTTTTTGATCATTCCTCTATTCACGGTTGCCAATTTTGGTTCAGAATTTTAAATGTGTATACGAATTCATTTTTGAAAAGCGAACGATACGTTACGGAACATTTAGTGTATGAGGCCTAACACGCTTTATTTGTAATCCTTAAAATATTCGCATAGATTAGTAAAAGATTAACAAATATTGCATGAAAGTTTTTGAAAAGTCAACGCCGCACACTATACATGGTCTATGTTTTTGTTTGATACTATATCAAACAAAAACATAGCCCATATACAGTTATCATATTTATTAGATATTTAACAACCACTAAATAGACCGTACACCAACTAAGCTACAGCAAAATAGGGAGGTATAGGTAATCAGTAGATTACTTGTAATTGGCGTACTTTGTATTCTTAAGTTTATTAGTAGTTGCTAGTTATACTTAGAAGAAGATTTTCTACGAAACCCCATTACTAATGCCATTGCTCTGCTGTCTATCTGTCTGCCTGCTGCCCATCTATCTGTCCGTCTGTTAGCCCATTAATTTGTCACTTTAATGTGTCTTTTGAACTGTAAATAAATTTAAGGGAGTACGTTTACGTTTTTTCTTCAGGATGATATAGAATCCTTCGTGTATGCGTCCGACACGTACTTTTTGTACATTAACCAACTTTCACATAAACGCACAGTACTTGTTACTTTCCAAAATCATGACCAGTGAGTGGTCTGCTACATATTATGCCAATGTAACCAAATTGCAAAATATCCAGACGCATCTAATTCGTTAGCGAACATTACTTTGAACCAATTCCGTGCATTTGTGCGAATGCGACTACTTAGAACATTTATTTGAAGATGTCCTACTGCCGCTATATAATGTTGGACTCCACGAGATGGGCAAATAAATTAAAAGGCTGGGTGTTAAAACGGCTATAAAATACCAATTTCTGGTCTAATAACAAAAGGCCTTCTAAATAAAAAAGGTTTGGAAGTTTCACGTTTCATCAAGCAAAACATTAAAACAAATGGACTGGCAGATACTCTTCCATTCGGGTATTTGAATTATTCATGTACACAATCTATAACGCAGACAGCGGAGGGCATTTTACAAAACAAACAAATTTTATTGATCTCGCAGGCGTTGTTTGTGCCTCCACAATAAAATATTTACATTTACTTCGCAACACCTGGCCTACCTAGACCACCCACCGCGCATTAGAATAATGAAACACTCGCCGCCACTGAACTCATACTATTGAATAAAACATCATTTTTCAAAATGGTCTTCACAAACGTATCGCTTTTGGGTTTCCTCATCTCAAAAGAAAAGTGTTTGTCAGATATTTTTGACGTCGATATGTATAATACGTTTCGGGATGCTGGAGTTCCCATCGATGCTAAACACGTATGTCAAAATATATTCATTTTTATATACGAGTACATTACATTTATCTTGTTTTTAATTTGTAGAAAATAAAAGAAACGATACATCACACATATGTCTTTTATGACCAATATAACAAACAAGAATGAAAAGAAGTACTGTGAGTGCTGATACTTGCATCACAAGAGGCGTGACTTGTTCGTTGCTGACTGGACGAGAGCACTTCTCATTGAATACTAAAAGATAAAAAAAATGTGATACTAGACAGATATAAAGACGAAAAAGTAGGTACGTTTATTACACCTATGTATTAGGTATAAACGTTTGTGTGTCTTGAGTCTTGAATGTCTTGAGATACAGATAGTTTTACTCGTACATAAACATTAAAGGCTTTGACAAACAGCGAGCGTGGCTGGGCTCGACGCTAGCGTGGCGTGTCCTTGGCGTGCTAACTTACTATGAAAATATATGGAAGCCGTCACACAAAACACGCCACGCTAGCGTCACGTCGCGACGAGCTTGGCGGGGCGCGACATGCCACGCCAACCCTTGTCGCGATTACAAACTGCGGCGCGGGAGCGCGGCGCGACGTGATCGCTTGGCGGGACGGGGCGCGGCGCCTGCGCTGTAGTGCTAGCGTTTCTATGACAGTAGACACACGCGCAGCTAGACGTGAGCTGGGCGCGGAGTGGACCAGCGCGGCGTGACGTGTTAGTTGTAAAATTTTACAGACTTTTATACAAATACGAACATGGACGTTGAAAAATTGGTTGAACAAGTAAATATTCGTTATATCAATTAATTCGTTAAACTGAGTTTTGTTATGTTGAGGTTAGATTGGTCTAAAATTTGTTATAAAGAGGAATCTTGAACAATAGTGCGAGCCGCAGTGTTTTACGATAAAAAGCGTGTCAAAACCTGTCGCAACATGAATCATATACAATGGGATTATTGGTGGGAATGTTATATAAAGGTTTTGGGTTAACAAACTCGTTAATTTGAGGAATTTACACTTTTTGTTGATAGTTGAAAATTCGTTATAAAGAGGTTGTTCGCAAAAAATGTTCGCAATGTAAAGGTATATTTTATATTGACGGTAGCGTGGCGCTGGCGTGACGGGAGGCTGGCGGGTCACAAGCGCGGCGCGGTAGTCACACTGCAGGCGACACGCCACGCCGCGCTAGCGCCCCGCCAGCATCCCGTCGCGCCAACCAGGAAAGCGTGACTTTTTATCTAATAATACAGTGCAACCTTAATATAACGACTTCCTGGATTTAACAAATTCTTCGTAATCCCCTTGAATTGTCCATAAGAGTCAATGTGAAATATACCTTTACATTGCGAACATTTTTTGCGAACAATCTCTTTATAACGAATTTTCAACTATCAACAAAAAGTGTAAATACCTCAAATTAACGAATTTGCCAAATTAAACCAAAACCTTTATATAACATTCCCACCAATAATCCCATTGTATATGATTCATGTTGCGACAGGTTTCGACACGCTTTTTATAGTAAAACACTGCGGCTCGCACTATTGTTAAAGATTCCTCTTTATATCAAATTTTAGACCAATCTAACCTCAACATAACAAAACTCAGTTTAATGAATTAATTGATAAAACGAATATTTACTTGTTCAACCAATTTTTAAACGTCTATGTTCGTATTTGTATAAAAATCTGTAAAATTTTACAACTAACACGTTACGCCGCGCTGGTCCACTCCGCGCCCAGCTCACGTCAAGCTGCGCGTGTGTCTACTGTCATAGAAACGCTAGCACTACAGCGCAGGCGCCGCGCCCCGTCCCGCCAAGCGATCACGTCGCGCCGCGCTCCCGCGCCGCAGTTTGTAATCGCGACAAGGGTTGGCGTGGCATGTCGCGCCCCGCCAAGCTCGTCGCGACGTGACGCTAGCGTGGCGTGTTTTGTGTGACGGCTTCCATATATTTTCATAGTAAGTTAGCACGCCAAGGACACGCCACGCTAGCGTCGAGCCCAGCCACGGTCGCTGTTTGTCTAAGCCTTTATAGATGGAACATAATATTGTTAAAGAAATGTGTTGATACAGATCCCTTGAAAATAAGTGGTTCGATGCCCGGTATGGGCGTGTACCACTAAATTCCTGTTTACGGATTTATGTTCATAGGTACTTGTAATTATGCCTTATTCTGCAGTTAAGGAAAACCTCACGAGGAATCACGTGACCTAACCTAACAAAGTTCGCGAGTCCCCTATGGGTATGAGTTATGGAGGTCTGAGTGCAGTCGTTCCATGTCAAAATCCGTATCTGTGACAAATCCTCAGGCTTAGGTAGCGAACTTCGCTAATTCTAATGGATTATGAAACGAGATAACGCTAGGAGGAATAAACAGATTATAGAGTATGCATAGGTGTCTATCTCCTGAAAATAAGTACTGAATTAAAACCTAAAAACTTCCCTGTCATGTCTGAAAGAGAACTATACAGGTAATAAAGTCATGTTGATTCCCCATTTTCGTCAAATTTATTTACCTATTTTTTAAGACTCAAACTACCCTACGTGACTCGCAGTGATGTTTAATTCTAAAATAACTACAACCCTTTGATTAAATTATACGCATATTAAACTCAAATAAACTTATATCAGTAAATGAAAAGTTAACTGAATTACATAAAAAGTAAACTGCCAGCACGATATGCTAAAATATTATCTTAGCATTAATAGTTTACTTATCTATACAGATCTAAACTAGAATAAATTAATCATTGACATAAATAGCTGAAGTTTATGAGCGAGACATTTTCTAGCAATTAAAATTAAACGGTCAAGATAAGCCGTCTAAAGCTTCAACAAATAATGATGATGAGGATTAGAGTATAAAGGTCGCCTGCAACTGGTCTGCGCGTTTCTTATCGCAGAGAAATTTACAAACTTATATTTCATTCATTCGCATTCGCATTTTTGTGAGTAAATTTAATTTTTTTCTGAGAATATGTTTAGAAGTGTTAATGAACTTCGAAATGACACATAAAAAAACGCATATTTAGGTACATTTTGAAACTGTCTATGCGTCAATAAAACCTGCTAAAGAAATGGTGCATTATATTGGATTATAATGCACCATTTGTTTAGTTGATAAATATCCAAAATACTATTCAAAAATATTTATTTCTCCACAGCGGTAAGAATAATCTATAATTATATAATATACGAAAAAAGTAGTGAAATTTTACAAAACAATATTACATTTATTCTCTCTTGTACGTTTTTAGGGTTCCGTACCCAAAGGGTAAAACGGAACCCTATGACTGTGACTCCTTTCTCTGTCCGTCTGTCACCAGGCTGTATCTCATGAACCGTGATAGTTATACAGTTGAAATTTTCACAGATGATGTATTTCTGTTGTCGCTATAACAAAAAATACTAAACTATAGAATAAAATAAATATTTCAGGGGGGCCCATACAATAAACGTGACTTTTTTGCTCGTTTTTGCTCGATTTTGATAACTGCAACAGGTATACGCTTGAAATATTCACAGAATATTTAGTTATATATTCGCTTTAAAAATAAATAATTAAATTAAAATAAAATAAATATTTAAGGGGGGCTCCCATACAACAAACGTGATTTTTTGCCGTTTTTATAGATAATGGTACGAAACCCTTCGTGCGCGAGTCCGACTCGTACTTGGCCGGATTTTTTATCTTCCACACTAAGCCATATTTCCCTTCCTATCCGATTGACATTATAAAATTATTATTTTCAAACTGTAACTCATACTGGATACCAAAATCTAATCGGTACATCACCAATTACAGATTTATGTAATATAGAATAAATTAAAAAAAAATTGAGGATTCCTTAAGATTACATTTGATTTCAATGAAAATAACTCTTTGTCATCTCTAAAGATATGGTCAACCTTACTGATACGTGACGTAACCCGCAACTACTAAACGAAACTCAGGTCAAAGAAATTTGACCTTTTTAGATATTTTGTTTTCTCGCGACTTTGAGGATGGTTCCATAGGAAAAGGTGTAAATTATCTCCAGTTTCTTCTATCATAATTTGATAGTAAACAACAAGGCTCATCATCATTAGCCCATATCTAACCACTACGAGATACAAACCTTCCCTAATGTTTGCCGTTCATATGCGATCCTCCGTATTCTGTACATAAGCTCATAACCAAGTCTGTTTCCCAATAATAACTGACTTTTTATACCAATCGGGAGGTAATCAAACATACCCACCAGTTGTGAAGTGGTTACCGTAGCCCACGAGCGCTTGCAATGCAAAGAGTATTGCTTGCGCGGTGCCACGCCCACTGCTGATACAGAAAGTCTTCGGCAACTTACTGGTAATCTTACTTACGTGAAAAAAACACAAAAACCTTCCAGGGAGTTATTGGTTTTCTGTGAGGTGGAGGTTGAGCAGATTTGACGTACCCCACCTCTCCCTTAGCTTAACGACGACGGTTTAACGTTCCCTCCGAGCACTAAGGAACTCGAGATGATTAATCCCATCCTTAGACAGTGTGTGGCCGACGCTGCTTAACTTGCACGTTCGATTATGTCAGGTGGCGTGTGTCAATTAAACAAGCGTTAGAGGCAGACTGCTTTATTCACTATCGACTATCATGCATTAACATTTACTTATGAGGGTAGTGGACATACCCTACACCGACATCTCCCTTTTCAAAAATAAAAATATGAATAATAATTATTACTGTTGTTACATCAAATTTAGATATGATACGTAATTTTGAACAGCCCTTGATATACCAGAACGTTATAAATATTTCGTAAAATAATTGCTCATCAAAATACATTTAAGGTATGATGATCTCCAATAAAGGAAAAAAATCTAATTATATTATAACATTTGATACAAATATTCAAACATAACACTTTATCTAATTTTAGACTAAGTTACAATCGTAATAAAAAATTGTATGGTGCTATTTTGAATTGAACAATATTATAACCAATTATTAAAATCTTTGTTTCATTCAATTACTTTCACATGCAATCATTTGGGAATTAATAAAATGATTTCAATAATTAAATTAGAAAACTACAATCATAATTCACAAAAAAAATATATCAATAAAATAAAAACTTATAAACATTTACATAAATAAACATTCCTTACAATAATTAATATCAGTGGTTCAAATTCTGTGTACATGGATTTGCAAGCGGAAACAAAACAAATAATTTGATAAAATTAATTTAGGCTATTTATTATTTGTTTGCTTTATCTTCATTGTACAAACAATAACATTAGCTTACACGTGCAGAAAAAATACTTACTCATATATCCTCACGCCAGTTCCACTGCGGTGCAGGCAGAGAGCACCAAGTGCAACTAACGTGGTCATTACATACCCAGTTACTTATAAACTTTACTCTTACTTGACAGGTAGGTAGTAAAATTAATAATATTGTGTACATGTACTTTACTTATCTACGACGTTGTCTAATTGAATGCGGTACGGTCCATCTATCCGGAGGTCTCACTGTCCTGCCACAAAGAGTTGCGTTGTCATTAGTTATATGTTGCTCAGGCTGACCTAACTGCACATTGTTACCAACGGGAGAGGGGGCCGAATGCATTGCGCTCGACGAAGGTGTTACGTCGTCGTAATCTTCGTAATCACGTGAATATGAAGTGTTTTTTAAAGGTGAATCCACAATGATATATTTTCTATTTCGCACTATCTTTCGACCATTATAAAGCAATATTTCATATGTACGTTCTCGTAATACTTGTATTATTTCTCCGGATATCCACTTTTTATTGATAAAGTCTCTAATTTTAACCTTTTGACCTAATCGCAGTTGGGGCATATTTTTTGCACCCCTATCGTAGTATGCCTTGTACATGTTTTGTTTACGTTTTAGTTCCAGTTGAATATTAGTACTGGGTGATTCTATGAAATACCCAGGATCAGGTAATGTACTACGTAATTTTCTTGACTGTAAAATTTCGGCTGGAGAGGGAAGTTTATCACTCAATGGGGTGTTAAAGTATTCTAATAATGCTAAACGGTAGTCAGTTGAGGAATGTGAACATTTTTTCATAATGTTTTTTACTATTTGTACAGCACGCTCAGCTTGACCGTTCGACTGATGATGGTAAGGCGATGTTCTTACATGTGATATGCACCATTCGTGTGTAAAGGTAAAAAAATCTCTGGAAGTGAATTGAGGCCCACCATCTGTGATCAAAGTATCGGGGATACCTTGTCTACTAAATATGCATTTCAAGTTTTCAATAATTGATTCGGACAGCGTACTTCTTAACTCGGCTACTTCTATAAACTTGCTATAGTAATCTACCACCAATAGATAATTCTTTCTGCCAAAACAAAACATATCAGCACCTATTTTAAACCATGGCTTATTAGGAATATTATGTGATATTAATTTTTCTTTTGTATTACTTTTTTTATAGGATAAACAAGCCTGACATGTAGCAATTGTATTTTTCAGTTGATTGTTTAATTCTGGCCAAAAGTATAATTCTTTGGCTCTTAACAAACATTTTTCATATCCTAAATGACTAGAATGTAACTTTGTCAATATATTTTTTCGTAACGACTTTGGAATTACCATTCTGTGATTTTTCCATAATATCCCATATCTTTCCGTAATATCTTCCCTGTATTGCCAATATGGCAGAATTAATTCCTTTACTTGTTTTTTGTATTCAGGCCATCCTTTCATAACACTCCTTTTTAACTCTCTCATTTCTTCATCTTTCTCCGTTTCCTTTTGTAATAATTGAAACTGTTTATCGCTAATAGACTGTGTAGATGTCACAAAGTGTACAGCTTCAATCTCATCTTTGTTACACTCCGTATTAGACGTAGCACTACAAGGTGGATAGGCTCGCGACAACGTGTCTGCTATTACTAACTGCTTACCTGGCTTGTATATTAAGTTAAATGTAAAAGGCTGTAGGCGTAATAACATTCTCTGTAGTCTCGACGGTGTATCTACAATATGTTTTTTTATTATTGTGATGAGCGGTTTGTGATCCGTCTCTATAGTAACATCAGTTCGTCCGTATATATAAGCATAGAATCTCTCACACGCATACACACAAGCATACAATTCTTTTTCTATTTGTGCATATCTTTGTTCGGTTTTAGTTAGAGCTTTGGAGGCATAACACACCGGCTTATTATTCTGCAGTAAAACAGCACCCAATCCGTCTTTACTTGAGTCTACTGAAATCGTTATAGGGTCTTTCATATTGTAATATTGTAAAACTGGTTTTTTAACTAAACATTTTCTTAATTGCTCAAAAGATTTATTATGTAAATCAGTCCAATGCCATTCAACGTTTTTTTGTAAGAGTTCTCTTAATGGCTGAGTTTTAGTCGATAAATTTGGAATGAAATTTGCCAAATATGTTACTAAACCCAAAAATCGCTCTACATCTTTCACATTTTTAGGTTTTGGCATATCTAGTACCGCTTGAATATGACCGTCATCGGGATATAAGCCATTTTTAGTTATTTTATGACCTAAATATTTTAGTTCTCCCAGACCAAATTTACATTTACTAATGTTTAATTTCAAATTTATCTTTCTACATCTCTCTAATACCATCCGTAGCCTTTCATCATGAATTTCTTTCGTGCTCCCAAATACTAAGAGGTCATCGACGTACATACAAACACCTGCCATGTCATCGAAATTTTCAAACACCTTTCTATGAAATATTTCACTAGCTGAAGATATACCATACGGCATTCTCAAAAACTTGTATCTGCCAAAGGGCGTATTAAATGTACAATAATCTGTGCTATCGTCATGTAATTTACATTGCCAAAATCCGTTAGAAGCATCTAAAGTGGAGAAGAATTTTGCACCTGATAATTTTGCTAAAATTTCATCAAGTGTAGGTAACCTAAAGTACTCACGTTTTATTGCTAAATTTAACTCTTTGGGATCTAGGCAAATTCTTAAGTCGCCATTAGATTTCTTTACAATAGTTGTACTACTCACCCAATCTGTAGGCCCCTCTACTTTGGATATAATTCCTTGCGATTCCATTTCTTCCAGTTTCCTTCTAACCTGGTCCTTAATAGGTATCGGTATTTTTCTCGGTGCATGCACGGCCGGTTTACATTTCGGATCTAAAATAATTCTATAAGAACCTGGCAAACAACCGAGACCTTCAAATACATCCTTAAATTCATTTACCAAACTTGGTCGAGTATCTGTCGCAATTACACTATATATTCTTTTTATTAAGTTTAACTGCTCACAGGAATGTTTACCCAGTATCGGAGATGAGTTGACATCTGCGATCTTAAATTCTAATACATACTTTAATCCCTTGTATACCACCTTTAAAAAACACTTTCCTAACACTTTTATTTGAGTTCCCGAATATTCGTGTAACCTCGTGCCTGTCATCAGCAGGTGTTCACGATCTATACCTAACCTCGAAATATACCTCTCCGGCAAAACATTAACATCGGCCCCCGTGTCCAACTTAAATCTAACATTAACAGAGTTCACAATCAACGTGGCCGACCACTTATCATCGGTAATATTAACATTACAAATTACCTGTTCATCAGACTCCTGTACGCAATATATATTACACATGCGTGAAAAATGATTTGGTCTGGAACACTTTAAACACCTCTTGCCATACGCAGGGCACTCATATCGTGAATGCAATAATCCACATCGATTGCATCCGGCGGCCCGGCGCTTGTATGTATCGCCCTGTATAGTTGCTGCCGCCGACGCCGAGCCTGCTGTCCCGCCAGCCACGTAGCCGCCGCGCGCGGCGCCCGCGCCTCGCTCTCGTGACCAGCCGTAACCGCCAAGCCTCGCCGTCACGCGCGGTGTCGTGGCCGCATGCGCGCGGCCCGCGCTTCCTCTACCGCGTGACTCATACTTCGAATATGCTCTTCGTTTTTGTAACTTAAATACGTTTTCTTCGCAACTCTGACCATTATAGTTATTAATACTATTACACGATGTAGCACTTTTTTGCGTTATTATCTCTTCGGAATACAACTTTGAAACGATCACTGCACGACATATATCTAAAGATTTTTCTAATGTAAGGTCTGCTTCCCTAAGTAATCGCTCTCTTATGGCCTTGTTCGACACGCCACAAATCAGTCTATCGCGTATTAACGACTCACATAAAGTATCAAATTCACAAGTACTGGCTAATTTCTTCAAATCATGCACATATTGTTCAATTGATTCACCTTCACTTTGATTTCTTGTGAAGAATTTGTGTCTCTCAACGGTTACGTTTTTTCTTTGTTCAAAATGGTTTTTAAACTGTTGTAGAACTTGTTGTAACGTGGTGCCCTTCGAATAAAACTGATCATAAAGTTCTCTGCACTGTTCACCGATGACGTGTAGCAAAATATTTATTTGAATTGCTGGAGTCTTTTTGGATAACTCGCACGCCTCGTGATATATCATAAATCCTCTGCTCCATTTTTTCCAACCGTCACTTAAACTGCCACTCGTAATATTGATCAAACTTTCATCAAAATTAAACGGCAGCGGAGGTGATAATATTGTTTCCATTTTATTTCTTCCTTTTAAACTATGTAGAATTATTAATTTCTATTATTCCAAAATTGGTTTTTCGTTTACCGGCTGCGCCATGTCAGGTGGCGTGTGTCAATTAAACAAGCGTTAGAGGCAGACTGCTTTATTCACTATCGACTATCATGCATTAACATTTACTTATGAGGGTAGTGGACATACCCTACACCGACACTGACAGGCGTAACGATGCCATCGAGCTCCTATAGATTGCAAATATGTAGAAAAGTAATTTTTAAATAATTTTGCTTGTAACTTGTACCCATGTAGATAAAGCACGAATTTATCTACGAGTGAGCTGATACTTTGCAAGTATAAATATTTTTGAGTGCGTATATTATAACATAGATTGAATTAATTACTGTTAATAAACAGAGGTAACATATTAATATAGACTCATATCCCCTTACAAGCTTATTAATGGAACATATTGAATATGACTTAAAAAGACTGATAAAGAACAACTTGGATATATGTCGGTAAGCGTAGTAAATGAGTTCTCGTAATGAATAAAACATTCCTAGCTTCTAAAGTGGCAAAGTATTATACTGTAAAACATTAGACATATTATGTCTAATGTTTTAATGTTGTATGTTTTATGTTTTAATGTTAAGGAACCGGCCTATTGAGCAACAGGTCGCCGGTTCGAATACTCGGCATTTACCGCTAAATTAGTGTATTCAGATTTATGTACGTATTTGTGTATTTGTTATTATAACTTGCTCGGCGGTGAAGGAAAACGTCGTGAGGAAACCCGACGTCCAAGCAACTATATTTCGAAAGACGTGTGACCTAATCTAAGAAAGGTATGATCTTCCCTCTGGTTTGTGCAGGTCTGATGATAGTTACATCATATAAAAATCAGTATCTTCGCCAAATCCTTAGGCTTCGTCTCCTAAGCCTGAGGATTTGGCGAAGATACTGATTTTTATAACGGTAAGAGGAATAAGAATATTTTACAATATAATGCATACATGCAGAAAATAATGACGAAACAGATTTATAACACAAAAGTAGATGGATGTACAAAACTCACCTACTCGTATCAAATAGACGGCCAATTATTTTGTTGGAAGATGTCTGGAGCATTAAGTACCGGAGGGCGTACAAGAAAAAAGTGCGTTTGGTACCTGGTCAGATAATTGAAGTGAAGATATAGACATATTGTAAGATATACATCTTCTTTTCGATTGATTTGTTTTGACGCGTTCGGTAGCGCAGTGGTTAAACGCGCTGTTACTTTACTTTGACACCAACGCTCATGTGTTTGATTCCTACACAGGACAAACATTTGTGTGCGTGAACATGTCTGTTTGTATTTCTTTTTTAATACTTACACCCCTGCAGTGGGCATGGCGCTTATTGCAACAATAAATCTTGTATAGCACACATGTTTTTAAAAATCATTACATCATACATAACCACATTCATACATTATACTCTCATTCCGCAATTTATTCTTCCATTCCATTGTCACTATTTCCAAATTTCCCTCCCCATAATGCGCCAGTTCAGACATGGGCGACAGCGAGCTTCACAGCTCAACCTAGCCACCGCGATCCCATTGGCTATACAGGGTATAGCCGAGGTATACTGCATTAGTCCTAGGTGGAGCTGCTCTGCTTGTTACGATCTATGGCAGCCGTGGCTAGACTGACGCAGTATTTTAAAAATTTTGCTCGAGTTTTCCCCACCTCTATTTCGGAGACTGTTTTCGGTGACCCGCATTCCCAACTCCTGCTCCAAGTCGTACCTCTGGTTGGAGAATGTGGGACACCGAAACAATATGTGCTGCACTGTCTGGTCCACGCCGGGCTCGCAGAAGTACGATGGGTCATCCGCGCACTTGAATCTGTGCAAGTACACGGAGAACCCACCATGCCCCGAGAGAACCTGCGTAGTGATCGTTGTCGAAGTTGTTGTTTCCGATTTATATCTCCTGTCCCATTCGTCAATCGTCCCCTTGCGGAACATACCCTTGACGAATGAGACAGGACAGCGGTCGTAATCTGGCCTCATCCGCAACCCCAGTGCGGCGCTCCTGGTGAGTTCGTCGGCACGCTCGTTCCCCTCCAACCCAGCGTGTGCCTTAATTCAAAACAACAAGACGCTCGTACCCTGGCTTTTGCACAGTTTAAGAGCGTCCCGTCTCTGCACCGCTAGGGGATGGGGGACTCGATGTTCGCCACCGCCTGAAGCGCTGCCATGGAGTCGCTGAAGATGCCAACGCTGGGTCCATCGCAGCTCAAAGCGCACTCGGCCGCCGTGCAGATAGCCAGGAGTTCTGCCTGGTAGACTGTACAGTAGGACGACAAAGCAAGCTTGACGGCCTTGGTTTCGGCGTCGCCGTTCCATATGGACGCCGCCAACCCGGCCCTCAATCTTGCTGCCGTCCTCATACATTCGCAGGACAAAGTTCGAGTGTGCCCTGCATTGTTTCTCGTCCACCAGGCTGCCGAACTCCAAGCTATCTAGCTCCGCGGGAAGCGGGGCCTCGATCTTTGAGGCCATCCGCTCGATCTCCCTGTCCCCGAACAGCGGATGGGGTAGCCCCTTCTTGGCCTCGTATAAAGAGGTGACCTCGCGCACTCTGAGGTCAAGAGGCAGCACCCCGGCCAGCAACAGTGCGGAGTTCAGAGAGACCGTGCGGTAGGCCCTGCAGATCTTCTGCGCGAAGCCCCGCTGTACGCTGTTGAGCTGTTTCTGGATGCCCAGCTTATTGACCGCTGGAGCCCATGCGGTGGCAGCGTACAATATCGTAGGTTCCACTATGGCTGAATATCTTCACTACTTCAGGGTTGAGCCCCCAACTGACGCGGGCCGTACGCGCAAGACGCCTATACATGGCTATTGCCCTTTTAGACAATAGGCACATGCCCATTGAATGTCAGACCCGCGTCAATCGTCAACCCCAGCAGTTTTATCTGCCGAGACATGCCAATGGGGCGTCATATCAAAGTTTGCGCGTGATCAGCATAGCGCTGATCTTATGCGGCGCAAACTTCAATCGGTTTTTGACTCCCCACGTCCTCATATGCTCGACAGCGGCATTGGCCTGTCTTTCTATATGCAGCGCAGTGTTGCCGTCGAACATCAGCATGACGTCATCGGCGAAGGCCTGACATTGCCCCCCCCCCCCTCTAGGTCGAGTTACTGCAGGAGAGGGTCCAATAGGAGGTTCCACAAAATCGGTCCTCCTATCGACCCTTAGACGCACCCTTTGGTGATCGACCGCAAGGTTTCCCCCCCTGCGTACCTCACTCTGACCGTCCTATCGCTGAGATAGCTGTCCATCACTCTCCTCAAGCCCAGAGGACAATTTTCCTCAGCCAATCGTAGTTTGATGGCCGGCCACCAGGCGTTGTCGAAGGCTCCCTCTATATCCAGCGAGACGAGAGTAAGCATTTTCTTCTCGTCAAGCTTGGTGCGGATATACAACACCAGGTTATAGAGGGAGTCTTTGGTGCCCTCTTTGTGGCATAAACCCGTACTGGCGAGTACTAATCATCGGCAGAATGTGGTGCTTGAGGCGAGCGATCAGTATTTTCTCGTATACCTTACCCAAGATAGACAAAAGCCCAATCGACCTGTTGGATTTGGGCAAGGTATACGAGTCTTTGCCTGGTTTCCTAGTTTTAGAATTACGAAGACCCCCTTCCACAGCCGAGGAAAGTAGCGGAGGGCTCGACATTTATTGAGAAGGGCCAGGAAGAACTCAGGGTCACCGTTGATGGCCCGAGCGCATGTCAGGCGATGTCAGACGTGAGCCCGTCAGTACCGGGAGCCTTCTTCGGGTTGAACGACGATACAGCCGCTGTGAGCTCCCTCATGGTAAACGGCGGGTCATGATTATCATCGACCCGCTCGTTTACCTTGCGGGCCTTCCTTCTCATTTCGCGATGATCTGTATCGTCGTCCAACTCGCTGTCGACAGGATAGAACGTATCCGCCAACAGCTCGAGAGACTCCCTGTGATCCAACGTCCTGCCGCCCTCCTGGAGGAGTACATCCTACTAGCGCTCCCAATGACCCTATAGATACCTTCCCAGACGCTGTCTGTTTGTATTGGTCTGTGTGTTTTTAAGAAAGGTAGGGCGCATTAAAGCAACGCGTCTGGGATAGTACCTCCACCTAACACAAAACCATAGCCAATTAACAACTCCCTAGAGGGTTGTTGTGTTCCTGCGTGTGAATGAGGTCAGCAGTAAGCTCCTAAGGAGTTGCTGTGTTAGCAGAAGAGGTGGCATCGCGCGAGTGATAATTAATGTATTACAAGTGTTCATAGACTATGGTAACCGCTTTACATCAGATGGGCTGTATGCTTATATGCCTCCCGACGTTGAATAAAAAAAAATGTACACACATAATATTTGTTAATATTGACAACTTAAAGGTTAAAAGGCTAAAGTACAATTTTCCAACCTCACTTGTATGCAGTGCATATTGTTAATTAATGAACATGATCTTGCAAAATAAAAGTTGGATGAAATGAAGCAGTCTGACTAGCACGAAATACTTCTTGCATATATATCAGGTGGACTAGGTCAAATGCGAGTCGTCATTAGAAATATACGTTTCTTCCATGCCTAGCCACCATAAATCAAAAACCGAATCGGATTGACAGATATTGCTGACAAACACAACAATCAAAAATACAGACCGAAAAATAAAATTAAAATATTACAATCGTATTTGTCCTTATATTTGATTATGAGATCTTGCTTGTGCAAAATTTCATGATCCTAGTTGAACTAAACGTACCCTGTAAATTTTAATGATTTTTCAACTAACAAACAGACAGATATATACAATATATATACAATGGCCATTAGTATTTGTTTCTTCTCTTTTCGAGCTAGTAGGCAAATTTCATTGTGTTAGGTCAACTCTAAGTAGTTTTACCTAAAACGAATGAACGGTGTAAGTTAGTGAGGTGTGTAAGACCGCGTCTTGTGGCGCTCAGTTCACTCTGCTTACCCCACAAGAGACCTGGCGTGAAGGTATAAATCCATACACATACTAAGTAGGTTTACATTTCTGATTACACTTCATACAGTTAGAACTTCTGTCCGTCTGTCCAGTAGGACTGACAAGAAAGTGTACTTTAAAAATTCCCTTTCACTCTTTTGAAGTAGTACAGAACTCCACGAACATAAAAAAATGTTACATTAGCTAATATTCAGAGTTTATGCAGGCACACATATATCTATATATTTCTAGAAATATATTAAGAGCGCAATGAAAACACCGTAATACAAAAAACGAAATTTGGATTTTGCTTTGAAAATTCTATTATAAATTTCTCAGAATTCGTTTACGCCGAGGGTGTAGTCAAAAACTTCAATCTTGCCGGCAAAAATCCCTTTCATGGAAGCAGTATTATGAAGACGGTGGATGAAAGGAGTAAATGGTGCGAAATAATCTGAGCTCTTAGTTCTGCGTTGCTGAAAACGAATTTATTGCCCCACGATACTCATGGCGACGCGTTTTATTGACACCTTCGAACCACGTACCAAAATATAGCTATGACATATAACAGTTTCATTGTTAATCTGTATTTTTAAAAGCTTTTTAACTTTTTTTTTTTAGTGTAATTGAGATAAAATTCGAGGTCGAATTTAATACACTTCTTATTGTTGTACTGTCTCATTGTCGTCATAAGACACCAGCAAGCGTACATGAGAAGAGTTATGAATGTTAAAGAAGCGAGTGAGGTGTATAAGGACTGAGTCATGTGGTGTTCGATTCTCTCCGTCTACCCCGCAAGGGATTGACGTTAAGTTATACATGGATATATAGACTTGAGACTTTTGTGTGTAACAACGAATTCAATGCAATAATTTGGTTACGTCCAGCTAATTACATATTTTATGTCACTATGGTAGCAAACAAGCGTACAGCCTTTTTGATGATAAGAAGTTACTGTAACTTATGAACACTTATAACACAAAAGACGTCACTAGTGCGTTGTCGACCTCGTGAAAATAAGCTCATGTTGAAGTCCCGGGAGATAACTTTGGCAGGGAGTTCAGTCCACAGCCTAAGTCTAAGTTCTAGTGAGCAAACTTTTCTGGAACTAGATAGTACGCGGTCATTGCGTTTCCAATGTTTGGGGATAAATTCGCCACCGACGATGAACGGTGCAATTGTAGAATGAATCTGTAGGCATCATATTTTTTTATCTTTTATACTACGTCGGGAGACAAACAAGCATACGGCCCACCTGATGTAAAGCGGGTCCGTAGCCTAATACCGCTTGCGATATATTAAGTATTACTCGCGCGACGTCTCCTCTGCTGCTTACACAGCAACTCATTGGGAGCTTACTAGTGACCTCACTCAAACGCAGGAACACAACAACCCTCTAGAGAGTTGTTATTTGGCTGCGGTTTTCTGTGAGGTGGAGGTACTTCCACAGACGGGCTGCTTTGATGCGCCCTACCTCTCTTAAAACATACAGATCAAGACAAACAGACATGTTCATGCACACAAATGTTTGCCTTGTGTGGGAATCGAACCCACGAGCGTTGGTGTCAAAGTCGCGTCATTCACGACTGAGCCACCGAGCTCGTCAAATCATATCAAATAACTACTCGAAACACAACACATTGTACAATCGCTGTAACACACAAGGAGAGGCAACGCGTCTCCAAACTTTAAGGGCTTTTAACAACACACCTTTTTAGACAGTTTTCCTTATTACTTTTACTTTATCTTCGTAAGTTTATACAATTTTCTTTAATTTTTGTTCAAATAAAAGTACCTACTATTAGTTTCTGGCTTTTTAAAATATTTATGTGCAGAAATTATTTCTGAAAAACTAATATTTTCAATTTGTATAGGTACTTTGATATTATTCAAAAACAAGGCGAGGCCAATCATAAATATTACTTATTACATAATAATCCATTGCCATTCCTGCTGTTTTTTACACATTTTGGATTAGTTGGTGTCTTACTGAGCCTTTTAACAATACAATGTGTTTTAA
Source organism: Pyralis farinalis (assembly GCA_947507595.1). Lineage (NCBI taxonomy): Eukaryota > Metazoa > Arthropoda > Insecta > Lepidoptera > Pyralidae > Pyralis > Pyralis farinalis. The sequence goes on from OX382266.1 coordinate 26,241,745, forward strand.
ATCACTGTGTTAAAAAAAGGAGTGTAATATTTTCAAGGTTTACGTATGTACATTATTGAATTACTTTTATACCACTATGACTTCGAAATGCCTGAAATGAGTTACACACAGATTCCTTAAAATCATGGCTACATAAAATACGACTACGATAGTCATATTAGTTAATTAGCCATGGAAGCATGAAAAATTTTAGATACGACATATTTTTCATTTTGTCGTTGATATAGAAAATTAAACAGGTAATTAAATGTACAATACTAAGAACATATTAATAGTTCTTTACGAGAAATATACTTTTCGTATGCTACAATGTTTTTTTTTTTAAAACATTCAAATTGAAAATATAACGACTCTCTTGATATATTATTGCTTTAACGTCTTATTACAATATTAAGTTATTTTTATTAAATCAATTTAGAACCTGACAGGCAGGTGTTTAGTTAGTTAGTTTTGAAGTTAGATTTTTTAGTTATATGACGATCTATCTGAATTCAAATGTATTTAAACTCATAATGCAATACTTATAATAATTGTGATGATACTTATTCTTATGATGTTACCAAGTTACTTGCACTAGTATGGTTCGCTAGTATATAAATATCTCTAAATAATATACAAAGAAATCAGAAATGTTTTCGAAATATATCAAAACGTATGATAGCTCTATAAACAGCTCGCGTTAACAAGAGCTTTGTGTGAAAATTGTTAATCTGATACAAAAACACTCGTAGAATAATATCAGAATTTAATGAAAAATGCTTAATTTTACTTAATTTACTTCCTTCAAAAAAATTGCATAAACTCGATTCTCTTATGAATTTTATCTAATACGTTAAAATTACGTATAACTTCATTTCATAAATCTAGTTCCAATATTTTATTAAATATTAAGGTTTAATTACGAACCCATTTTCTTTGCGCCCCAGTGTATAACTATAGATAACCTATGTAATTACGAGAAGTATGAAACCTTATAAATATAATACTTATAAATATAAACTACATATGATTCTGAAGAATTGCGAATTGAAGCTCGTTCACAGTTTCTTGTCGCAATTGCGACTAGCGAAAGAGTTACTTTTGGTATAAGGTGGTTCATATCTATTTTAATATATTTTGGGTTTTTTTGCATAAACTATTTGGATACAGAAACATGTAACACATGGAGATATAGACGAACGCCGAGATGAAGATACACCTAAGTCTAAAGTGTAATTAATTTTGTTCCAGGAGACAAAAAATTGCCAGCAAAATATATCTGTGAATAAAACATAATTTAATAAAAAAATGTGTACCATATATCAATTTAGAATAACAAAAACAATAAATAACTGTTGAATGAAATTTTATGCTGAGCTCGTTTGTTGCAGTCGAGTTACTCTGAATTTCAGACTCGCTTTGAAATTGTACCGTGCTCAAATATTTTAAAATGACAATGTATAGAGTGTAATCTGTTTTGTATATTAATTTTGACAATTCACTAACATACATACTGACATTGTTAGTGTAAAGTAATTGGAATCTATCTACTCGTAGTATATTTATTTAATTATTAAGAAGTTCTACGGTAAAACGTTAGCGTAGCTAATGAATTAGCGAAGAATTAATTAAATCCGTATTTCATTTCTTCCTTTAAAGAGTCGTTTTTTTTGACTTTTCATTTAGATTTTGGTGAAATTCTTGATGTTATTTCTTACAAATTTATAAAACGAGGGGGTGCAGCATGTACCTTACGTAACATGTTATATAACATCTTATTGAATCTTATTGAACAAATATTTGGCGTACATATTTTTATAGGCTATGAGAACCCCGGCTCTCCAACTTACTTAGTACATTTAATAATACAGTTCCAATAAAATCAATATTTCCGACCGAATTTACACAACGCATCTAATTTGAAACTAATTAAAGCTAGTACTGTGGGCATTATATAACTGTTAAACAGATATAAATGGATACAATTTTGACGAGCTCGGTGGCACAGTGGTGAAACACGCTGTTACGTTACGTTAACACCGGCGCTTGTAGGTTCAATTCCCAAACAGGATAAACATTTGTATGCTTGAACATGTCTATTTGTCTTGTTTTGGGTGTTTTAAGAGAGATAGGGCACATCAAAGTAGCCCGTCTGGGGAAGTATCTTCACTTCACTGAAAATCGCAACCAAATAACAACTTCTTAGATGCTTTTTGTGTTCCTGTGTGTGAATGAGGTCACCAGTAAGCTCCTAAGGAGTTGCTGTGTTAGCAGCAGAGGTGGCATTGCGCGAGTGATACTTGATGTATTATATAGCAGCCTTAATAATCCGACGTAGTGTGTATAAGGAAATGTTAGCAATATTCAGAAATATTTATTATGTTAATTTAGCACATCATGTCCCTTGCTTAATTATTTATTTACTACTATTTCATGGTCATTTAAATATTTATATTAGTAATTAAGTTTTATAATCTAAGTGAAATCATCATTATCTCACAGGTATTTTTTACTCGTCGTAACCACTAAGCAAACTATAACCTGCGATGCTACAACCGTGGTTTTTCCTGATTCCAAAGCATTGATAACTGCCGTTAGCCTCAAATGTGCAGGCGCAGTCCTTCAACAAAAAGTTGGTCCTGATTGGAAGCACATCCTTTATATTTCAAAGTCACTCTCCGAAACTCAAATGAAATATTCTACTTACGACAGAGAGTTATTGGGAATACATATTATTATCGGTTCAAGTATGAAATTGCCGATTTGTACTGAAAAATTGATACTCGTTTTTTTCTAAGATGTAACATATTTATTTTATCAAAATATTTACCCTCACTATCCATACATTACTGTCATCTAATCAGAAGTTTACGATTCAACTATGGGGATCTAGATTCGCCAAACTATGTGAAAGCATTTTGTACTGCCTCCTGGGAAGAAAATATTTTACCATGTAGAAAATTGTCCAAATCATGAAAACAATGGTAGTCTGTTTGTTTGAGTAAGGTTTGGCGAGTACAGAGGATGACATATGGTTTCTAACTGTAGCTCCTGTAGAGTGACAATGGTTTCTCGTGCAGTGTGAGGCGTTATCATGGAGCAATAATGGTGAAGATCGATTCACGAGTCGAGGCTGTTTCACTGTCAGCTGTTTCACCATGATTATTCGAAGTTCGGCCCAGTAAATATTTGCTGTTATTGCTTGACCTGACCTGAGAAAGCCATGAATAACACCATGAAGAGATCACCAAACAGTTACCATTACCTTATCTTAACCAAACAGTTACCATTACCTTATCTTACTGTTGCGGCGTGTGACCAACGGTCAGCCATTGCATTTTTCGCTTACGGTTCTCGTAAAGAATCCATTTTTGTCATATTTTTGACATATTATATGTCATTTTTGTTACATTTCGATATTTCGAACACAAGTATCAACATGCGTTTCTTTCTGCACATTAGTCAAATCATGACGCACCCATTTTTCATATTTTTTAACTTATTGATTTGATGCAAATTAGTCAATATTATTGGTAAGGTAACGTTAAACCATGCCGCTAATTCTCGGATCAGCTTCCATCATCTCCTTCAGCGTTATTCTCCTGTGTAGGCGGTCTTCCACGTGGTTCGTTCTTCAAGTCGAAGTTTTTATTACGCAAGCGTTTAAACCAAAAACGCATGATGCGTTCATTAGCAGTCTCCTCTCCAAAGGCAACATTCATATTGCGAGCCGTTTCTGCCTCGTTACTTCAGTCTGTCGAAACTCGTATTCAAAAACTACTCGGATTTTCGAAGTTGGCTTAGACGGGAAAGATGGATATCTTTCCGTCTAAGCTCGATTGATGATCGATTTTTCGGATTTGAGAAGCGTACATGAGAATAACGTTGAACTCCAACAATTAAAAAAACAAGTCATTACGTAGTCGCTTTTTCGAGCACAAGATACAAACAACGAAGTTTATTGCGATATTTCAACTAGAGTTGCACGCCTACAATGTCAGCGTTCTAAAGAGTACATGCATATAGTCTCGCCACTCGGAAAATATTTGCCTTCAAAGCGTTTTCCCACGTGCATATCGACATTGTTTGCAAATTACCAATATCACGAAATAAACTATATAAATTACTGTGATCGATCGATATACATCATGGCCAGAAGCTTTTCCGGTATCTGTTTTAATGGCAGAGATCGTAGCAAGGATAGACAAGGAAGCACGAATGGAAAAAGTAGTTTAATCTGGTCATCCGAAAGGTATTATTTCGGATGTCCAGATTATTCCTTCAGATTACTTACTTCTGACTAGGGAAGACAAATTCGAGTCCAAAATTTTTCGAGACCTTGTTAAACTGATGAGAGTAGAGAAGCTCCGTACTTCCCCAACCAAATCAAAAATGGTGAGACTACAGCGCACGATGAAAACCGCATTGATGGCCAGAACAAATGCCAAAAATTGGACAAAGAAATTGTCCTCAGTTCTACTAGGACTCCGCTCCAGTTACCAGACAAAATACTGGTTACTGCGCCACCGAACTCGTTTATGGGACAACGATAAAGTTATCTGCAGATTTCTTCTGGGACGAAAATAACAAGTCCTGGATTTATTAAAGAAATAAATGAGAACATCAGTCGCGTAAAGTCCATTTCAAGTAGGGAAAATAGGAGCAGAAACGTTTTCGTTTACACTCGATTAAATCACTGCACACATGTATTTTTGAGATGTGACAGACTGCGTCCAAGACTTACATCTTCGTATATGGGTCCATATACGGTTACAAGACGAGGAGATAAAGTTTTAACACTCAAACGCGATGATAAAGAAATTGAAGTCTCCATAGATCGTCTCAAACCAACATGTTTTATCAACAATCTAGAAGAAGTGCAAGTACTTGACAATCCATACACTATGGTAGTGTGTGGTAAGTGGTAAGAACCTGAGAGTGTGTCAGATCAACAAGAAACAATTATTTTACCAAAACCGAAGATAACACCTTCCGGGCGTGTCTCGCGTTTTCAAATATAAATAATACTAAAGAAGTGAATTCATTTCAGTCGCCTCATCGGAAGAATACCATCACCAACATCGTCTAGCCACCAAAATTAACAAATGAATATGGTTCAAAATAACATGAAGACCAAGAAAGAAGACATGGTTCAACGCCAAGAATTAATGGGCCATATTCAGGAGCTGCGATATGTTATCGACGCCAATATGTTAGTAGTCGCTGTGTTATCACGGGATTCGCGGGCTTCATTTTTTGGCGACTCTTCCGGTGGTACGAAGGGCGGATGGAGAGAGCATTCAGGAGAGCGGTTTTAAATGCATAAAAATATTGTATTTATCAAATGTTTAAGTTATTATAATTATGCTTTTTTGAAAAAAGGAGAGTTCTAGCAATATTCATCAATATTTATTATGTTAATTTAAGACATCATGTCCCTAACTTAACGTGCAAGTTCATGGCCATGTGTTATTTATATCAGTATATAAGTTGTTATAATTTAAATAAAATCATCATTCATGGGTCTAGCTGGTATTATTTACTCGTCATAATACCACCACGCAACCTATAACCTGCGACATTAGACTTGAAAACATAATTTTCCATTTGACAGACCAATTCTTTAGAAAGATTATTCAACATTACTCTTGAATACCGGAATACCCGCGCACGAAGTTGATGATGTAGCTAGTAATTAATATAAAATACCCATGTCAACACGAAAATGCACACAAATATTGTTTAGAACGAAAATCAAACCCGATACCTTCGATGGTAAACAAGCGATCGTTAGCAAATCGACTTCACAGTTGGTCAAAAATATTGTCATCTTTTACCATTCGTCTTAATGTTTACTCTATTACCCTCACTCCCACATCCTGAAAAGTATTCCATTTAAACTTTTAACGTCAACACAAATAACAACATGGAAATAGGGTTCACATGCAGGAACTACGTCCGGAATGCCAAACTATCATAAAAAGTGAACGAACTAGGTTTCGCCCTAGAAAAAGTCATCAAAAAAGTATCGCTGTTGTTAAAACTTGCACGTAAAACTGAACGGACTTTTTCACGGATTCGTTAACCAGTTAGCAGGGAATGAAAGCTGGGACAACAACGGTTTTGCGCACGAAACTGGAAACTCGATAAACTGTTTTATGCGCCTCATTTTCTACATGCTGTATGAAAATTAGATTTTGTAGCACGTTCTATTTAAATACTGAATTGTAAGCGATAGTAAGTTCACTATACTGCTAAGGATAAATATAATTATGATACCATTTATATAAATTACAAATCTGGCATTCACAAATTAGAGAGGTCGGTAATAAGAAACAGGATCGATAGATATGGAAGACGGGAAGAAAGAACTTTATGAGCCGCCAGTACAGACTTTGCCAAGCTACAGCATCAGAGGTTCTTCAAACAAGAGATGAGATTTTATATAATTAGTACCTACCTGTAGTGATGCACACACTCATAGGCTATGGTAATTGCTTACCATTAAACAGGCCATAGTATTGCCATTTTAGTTGTATTAAAAAAGTTACAAAGAGATAATATGTATAAAGTTGGCAAGCACAATTAGTATGCACGCGCCTTAAACGTGATTTGCGCGCAAATAACTTTCATTTTGGCTTCGGTAACCAATCTTCTCTCAAATCTCGCTTTAGATGTATATACGTCGTACGTACGTGACTTATATCGAACGGTACATATCGCAAAAACATTAAAATTATTACACTTGTAAAGTAAAATGTAAGACAAAAAATTGTAAAATTCTAAAAGTGAATTCGAACATTTTTAATTATTCTCCAAGTGCACTGCATGATAGGTGACATGCTAATTAGTATTTTATTATTATTTTAATTAGGAGTATATTTCTTATTATTAGGACATCTATTATGTTATTGTTAATTGTTATTATTATATTATTATTGACTTTGTTATCACTGTCTCATCCGGACCCAAGCACCAGATGCGACCCACCTCAGCCTGCCGGATATCGTCGCGTATGGTACTATAGGTCAGCACACTGGGATGGATTGCGTGAATTCTACGCATCGTACCCATGGAGGCATCTGTGCTTCGAATCAGACGACATTGATACCTGCGCAACCGCAGAGTCTGCAGCGATATTGGATGGCATGGATTGCTATATTCCCAATCGCCTTGTAGCTACTGCGGGAGCTAAAAAGCGACCGTGGTTTAATCGGTATTGTAGGGAAGCCAATCTTCTTAAGCCAGCTATTTACAATGCTTGGACCACGGCGCGTGCTAATGGGGATCCTAATGTCTCTGTTTTGAAGCGCAAACTGAATGTTGCCTCGAGGTGCCAAGAAGGTGCCAATGAAAGGGTGGTTGCTAGAGCAAAATTCGATTTAGTCATCAGAGTCGGCCAGCGGCTTGCGAAGTTTCCCTCTGGGAGCCGTGCTTTATGGTCGCTCACTAAAGCTGCCAAGGGAAATTTCTGTCAACCATTCATGCCACCACAGCAAAAACTGGATGACAGTTTGGCCCATAGCGCTAAGGAGAAAGTTGATTTACTCGGTAATCTCTTTGCGTCTAACTCGAATATAAATGACGGGGGGCTGTACCATCTACCAACCCGTGGTGCGGTAACTCAATGCTGAAATCTCAATTACCTAGCGAGATGTCCGGCGGACATTACTCTCTCTTGACATTCATAATCGAGTGGGCCGGTTGGTATACCGGCAGTGGTGCTATAGCTGTGCGATCCCGAGTTGTGTCCTGTACTAACGTCGTTTTTCGTGCTTTCCTACTCCACTGGGCTAGTCCCGACTTCATGAAAGACCGCCAGTGTGCACCTGGTGCCCAAAAAGGGCTATAGATCAAACCCATCGAATTACAGGCCTATTGCTATAACCTCCCTTCTCTCTAAGGTGATGGAGCGTGTGATAAACACACGACTTTTGGGATACCTAGAAGATCACGACTTAATCAGCGACCGTCGGCTTACGGTTTTCGCTACGGTCGCTCAACTGGTGATCTTCTAGTGTATCTTACACACCGCTAGGCTTTGGCTATAGAGAGTTAAGGTGAGGCAATGGCTGTCAGCCTAGATATGGTAAAGGCATTCGATCGGGTCTGGCACCGGGGTCTTCTATCGAAGTTACCATCATACGGGCTGATCGAAAGTTTGTGCAAATGAGTTGCCAGCTTTCTATCCAACAGATGCTTAAAAGCCGATGATTGACGGTGGATGCTCTGATAGTATGGATATCAATCAATGCTGGCATCCCTCAGGGTTTTGTACTGTATCCGACGCTGTTTCTGCTGCATATCAATGATATGTTGTCAATTGATGGCATTTATTGTTATGCGGACGACAGCACCGGGGACACTTGTTAAATAGACCTGCAAATATTCCTCGTTCCCTAGTGGAGTAAATCCACGATAAACTTGTGTCTGAAATGAATGGAACTTTGGTTAAAGTATCTGACTGTGGGCGGCATAACTTGGTCGAAGTCAACCCCAAGAATACACAAGTTAAGAAAACCGCTAAGAAAACTCCATTTCCTGTGGTTCCTAAATACCAGAACACTCCTCTTACCGTTAAGTATTAGGACACAGCCCATCTGTGGAAGTACCTCCGCCACACAGAAAACCACCGCCAAATAACAACTCCCTAGAGGGTTGTTGTGTTCCTGCGTGTGAGTGAGGTCTCCAGTAAGCTCCTAAGGAGTTGCTGCGTTAGCAGCAGAGATGACATCGCGCGAGTAATATTTAATGTATTGACAGCGTTTATAGGCTACGGTAACCTCTTTACATCGCGTGGCCGTAAGCTTGCATGCCTGATGTTGTTGATAAAAAAAAAATATTACTAAGAGTAAAACGTAGAGTGCTTTATATGCGTCGTACAAGTTGAACATTCGTAGAATTAGATATGATGTTTGTTACTGTAAATGCATTCTGTGCAAAATTAGCGCAACTTCTTAAATCTGTTAGATCAATTACAGGCTACTTTTCATTTGTGACTATGCTTTTGAAGATGAGACAAAGCAGGTAATGCTCAAAGTAAAGGATGCGTGAATACACTTAAGCAGCGGTTAACGTACCCTCGTCACACAAGTACCTTTCATACCTTTGATAAATAAACAAATTAATTACAATGACTGGAGTATTATTATACGTATGATTACGAGATACGCATATTGAAAATAGAGTACAAAAGTAAAATAAACGTAGTCGATATGCGAGCGTCCCGAATATTCTACGACCTTACGTAATACGTCGTACTTAATTTTCTACGTCTTAATGATGCCCCCCTGTGCTTCCCAAAGCATTCCATCGGATTTCACCATCATTCTCCTTTCAATGATTTTTCCATACACTTTAGCTGCTAGGCTGACCAAACTGATGGCCCTATAGTTGGCGCAGTCCATACGTGAGCCCTTGCTTTTATATTTTATATTTTATACAAGCGCACGATGACTGCGCGTCTCCAATCGCTCGGGCCTCTTCCGGTTCTCCAGCATAATTTGCTCAAAAACCAGAAGGCGTCCCTAACGTAGGTGCCACCCAGTTTGATCATCTCAGCTGTTACCATATCGATTCCCGCTGACTTTCCATTTTTCAAACTTTGTATCGACTATTCAATCTCATCCATGCTAATGTCTTCATGGTACGCTGGCACTGCCGAATTAGTCACAGACTCATTCACAGTGTAAAAATATGAATAGGGAATCCGCTGGTTCCGAAATGTAGAACGAAGGCAAGAGTAAAGAATTACGAAACGGATAGGAAAAATAAAAGAATTTAGGAGCCGCGGAAGGCCAATGAGAGTTCGATGGCGTCGTTGCACGTGTCATACTAACCAAACACGCAGGTTAAGCAACGTCGACCGCAGCCTGTCCATGGATGGGTTAAACTATCTCGAGTCTTTCCGTGCTTCGGAGGGCACGTTAAGCCGTCGGTCCCGGCTGTTGTCGATAGATGACAGTCGTTAAGCTAAGTCGGTGGCCATCGGGCGGCTTGAAAACACTGGCGTCCGCCAACCCGCATTTGAGCAGCGTGGTGCAGTATGCTCTAACGCCCTTCGTTTGAAGGGAGACCCGTATCCCTGCAGTGGGATGAGTAAGGGTTGATGTGGATGGTGGATGGATGGAAGGCCAATGCTCACCTATTAAGACCATATTGGTCGTGTTTTATCAATAAGTGATATGAGGTTCACCTGTTCCTAGGATTTCTTCCTAGGGTGAGCGTGGAGTGGAAAAGAGCTATAAATGTTATAGATAGCGTGTGTAGTGAATGAGTTGTGTGGCAGTCAGTTCTCTCCTTCTACCAAGACTGTTTCATAGTAGGCAGAGAGGACAAAACGCCTCATGACTTGAAAATATATAGTAGATAGATAGAATGTACAAGAAACTAAAAAGATATAAAACATCTGCTATACTAACTTTATGCAGATATCGTATATGTGACTCGTTCATATAAACGTTCGAAAATATTTCTCTTTCAAACCCTCTTTTTTTGCCAGTAGGGATTCAAAATATTTAGCCATTATGGTCGCGCCTTCTTGATTTAGTTGTCTCATTTTAATATACATCTATTAGGTCAATCTGTATGTTACTATATAACAAAATATTTCTAATCTCTAATATTTCATCCTCTTCTGACGACGATACACTAATATATAGTAAACAACATAATAATGTATGACCTCATAATGGAACTCGAAGGCTATATTTTATGTATATCTAAAAATTAAAGGAACAAAATTGTAACTACTTCTCTTTGTTGGTTCCCTTTACTTGACGTTAGTGTAGTTAAGTGAGTAGTTTTTTTTTTATGTTTTTTCTATAAAATTGCATGTTTTAGGGAAGAAACCATTCATAAATTCATAAAATTAAAAAGCAAAGTCTTTTCTATATAGAAAAATTGGTACATATCGTTAGAACCGTTTCCGAGATATGCGAAATATATTTATGTACATACAAGAACTGCTTGTTTAAAGTTATAAGGTTTAAAGTTTAAAGTTATAATATAAATATGCAAAAAGGCGGTTCTGTTAGTGGGCTTCGAACCGGGGACCTTCAAGACTGTATAAGATAGACTGTACATGGTAGGACCAAATACGTAGTAATCTTAAATAGAAAATCATATCTAAATGCAAAACGCATTAAAACCGTTTCTCGGATACACGAAATATATCTTTGTATATACAAGTATTGCTCGTTTAAAGTAATAAGATAAGAATTATCACGGAAATGAATAAAGTTACTTCGATATTACATAAATAATATAGTAAATATACTTGGTTTTAGCTAAAATCTTTTATTTATGTCGTATTAATTAATAGTTATATTGATTTAAAAAAATGCTGTCGTGTTACTTTAACAGTTTTATAGATTAACACTAGGTACCATAGTCGTTCAAATACAGAGAATGCCTTAGATTTTATTATTGTATTGGTCTGGTATGTGATGGTAACATAAGTTCTAAAAAAACATACAATTCCTGATCCCTAACAGAGTGATGCCTGATTTATTTGTTTAAACTTTAGTGACCACAAATGAAGGGAACAAATAACGAACTTAATGCTAACAGTGTTCTCTGCCAGTGAACTTTTGGGCAAAACAGACTAAACGAACGCAAAATAAATGAATGCGCTTTACAAATAATATTGTTGAACATGTTACTGATACATAGCCCTTACTGTACCCAATAACTCATTACATATAAGACATAATAGGCAATAACTTAGAGAAAACTGCTGATCATCGTTCATCGTTCACATGGGAACATTTTTCGAAGACCAACAACGAGTCCTCTTGCAACTGGTTAATAGAAACCCGTCATAACCAATCAATCGCTGATAGCTAAGACAATATATTATTGCACCTATTTTTAGGGTTCCGCGCGCAAAGAGAGCTAGGAACGGGTGTCTATTACCGCCTATTACCGGAGCTCCTACAATTGGCCGTCGGCTTGTCATATATCTCTTATACTTGAAATTTTCGCAGTCCCTATTTTTCACTGTTATGGCAAGAAATTAACAAATAAAATAAAGTTACAAATTAAACGCATTTTTGGCGTTCTTACTGAGGAGGTATGTTTTAAAGAATGTCCCTTAACTGTCGATTAATCTGTTATAAAAAAATATAAATTGCTAAATTGCGAATTCACAAATACTTTCATAATTCTGATATACTAATACTATCATGCCCCGCGGGGCAGCTTGTAGAGAGCCTTCCATTGAGTAGCGAGCCACCGCCTGCCGAACGTAGTCATAGATATTATAGTTATGGCAAGCGTCCATCCCTCTTCTGTAATAGCCCAGCGCCAGTAATCTCTCCAGATCTCATTAAAATAGTTCAATTTCCCACACACTCTGAAAGTCCCAATACCTGCCGAGACCTGCTTGTAGGTATGTTCTCTTATTAATATTCCACCAGAGTAGCTCACAGCGAATGTGCGTCATGGCATCAATCTGCTTAAAAGGCCCTCTACGTATTAGATCCATATCCTCGTGCAAACCTCTCAACCGGGATATCCGTGACTTGAAAGAAATAATAATAGATACTGAATATAATATTATTATTGTTTATTATCATTTTTTCTTATATTATATTATTCTCAGATCTGGTTTGCCTTCATTGGACGCCCAGCGAGGACTCGATTGAGCAATATGCTCTAGGCGTGGAAGTGTTAAAGGCTTAACACCACTGAATCACTCCCGCATCAAATGACTGGGGTTAATACCCGCATCTTTAGAAACATACAAATATACTATATAAATACTTATACGTATATACTTACAGAACAGACACAACCAGGAATAAATTATTACTTAGATGAGATGAGCTTGAATATGCTTTGTGAAAATATATACTCTTACGTAATATACGTCTTTAACAAACAACAGAACCAAACAGAATTAGTCCGGTTTAGCATACTGTTATATAAAACAAAACTTAGTTAACAGATTCAGGTGTTATTTTGCTAAAGTCAAATTTACATGCGATTTCAAATAACCGGATCTGGCGGAAGCACACAAAGTAGGTCACAAAGATCAAATCGCACGTAAAACAAAACTTAATTCATCGAAACGACTCATCGTTCCATTTTCGTTTAATAACACTAACTTACGTCTATCCCTTATATGAAATGGCATTTTCCTAATGACGTTCGTGACCTCCATGATGAGTCAACAATGTTTTTACTCACAATGAAAGGGTTTGGCAGTCACCGTAGCGGAGTGTAATCAACGATATCGTACTAATGACCAAACACACGCTCATTGTATTAATTGTGTCTTTTTACTTTAATGATACTCACTGACCTAACACAGGTTTGTTATGGATATGATTATGAAATATAACCCATTTTACCTTGTGAGTCGACTGGTTGGTATGTGCGTGCTTTATGGCGAGAGTATACTGGACTATTTTCTAATTTAGGTATGATATATAACGGGATACTTTTTTTAATATAAGCAACAATACAAGCATACGACGCACCTTAGGTAACCATTTGGGTAACAAAGTCTAAGAATACTTGCAACACAGGACGAGCTCGGGGGCGCAGCGGACAACGCGACTTTAATACTGACGCTCGTGGGCTCGATTCCCACACATGTGAACATTTGTGTGTATAGACATGTCTGTATGTCTTCTGGGTGTTTTAAGAGACGTATAGCGCATTAAAGCAGCCCGACTGGGGAAATACATCCACGTCACAGAAAATCTCAGCCGAATAACAATTCTCTGGAGGGTTGTTGTGTTTCTGCGTGTGAGTAATGTCACCAGTGAGCTCCTAAGGAGTTGCTGTGTTAGCAGCAGAAGTGGCATCGCGTGAGTGATATTTAATGTATTTCAAGTGCTCATTGACTACGGTAACCGCTTTACATCAGGTGGGCCGTGTGCATGTATGCTTCCCGATGTTGCATTAAAAAAAAGGAAATATTGCACGCGTTTCTACCCCTACTGCTCGTGTGTTAGCACGTCTCGTCAACTTACTGATAACCTCACTCACTCGCAAGGCACTCACACATAGCAACCCTCCAAAGAGTTGTTTTTTAGTCGCGGTTTTCTGTGACAAGGAGGTCCTTCCCAAGTCAGGCTGCGAATGTGCAATGAAGTGGAATAAAGTGAAATGAAACTAAACGCCATCATCCTACACAAATTAAATTCTTTGGGACACTTACGGTATATGTATAATTGAATGCTGTAAGTAGTTTAAGGCTTCTACGGTACACATATTTTTTGAAATTGTGCAACTGCTTATGGAGATTTTAATACAAATAAAAAGATATAGTGTTGGCCTCAATTAGATAATTAGTAAAAAAAATGTTTATATATTTTTATATGGTTAATATAATAAAAATATGTAATGATAAGTTAAAAGAAAATGTTCAACTATGTATGCCCTTACAAAATCCCAGTTTCAAAACTTAATTAGTTAATAATCAAAGTTACATTATTTTTTAAACGTACATTACATTTGTTACGTTATGCAGTGTTGTCTGTAATATTATTTTGACAAGCCCGGCGATGGAGTGATTAAAATACTCGTACTAATGCTACGTTTTATATATATATATATATATATATATATATATATATATATATATATATATATATATATATATATATATATATATATATGGTAATAGTGTTGCTACTTTATGCCAGTGTCAAAGTCTTCAGATTAGAAACATTTGAAAATCTTAATTCTATGTTCCAGCTTCAGGAACTGTGCTGAAAAAATACTTGGGAAGGGTACCTATGAGTACCCAATGAACCCAGTTTAAATACGAGTACCACCCGCAAAACGATAGTGATTTTTACAATGTTTTCTTGATGAACTTATTCACGTCTACCAAAAAGTGCATAATAGTATAATATTTCATTTTTTTCATTACTGCATAATTTCACTAGCACTAATGATACAAAATACAATCGAAATTGTCACATAAAACTAATTTTATACTGAATTGTAAAAATCTCAAGTATAACAACAATGTCACTCGTCAAAAGCGCGGGAAGAAGTCCGTAATGCTACTTTAACATCAAGGCTCATGGGTTATCACTTTCGCTTTTTCTCTTATTCATAAAGTTGCATGAAACATCCAATCGACTGCTATTTTGGCACATAATTTGGTTTTTTTATGAAACAACTTTAAAGGTTGATGGAAAAGGACATTTTTGGAACCGCACTGTAATCGACCATTTTCTTTCAGTTTGTGAGGAGAATCCCTAATATTACAGTATGCTTTCAGAGCATTAATAGCAGACTAGATTTGAATCCTGGTGTGCATGAAGGACTAAGTTCCTATTTCCGAGCTCATGTATATATTTGTAACACACATGCGATTTGTAGTTCAGATCGTGTTTTTTGTAGTTCGTCATATTTTTTAGTAGCCTTTATTTCTCTGTAGACCTGAAATTCTTTCTGGTCTACAGAGAAATAAAGGCTTTCTCTAAAAAGAAAACAAAGTTCAGGGTCGTAGCAATCATAGAGCGATTCAATTTTCATACAGCGACATCTATTGACCTTTACGGGAGGGAACGTATATTTATTTTATTTTTATTACTTAAAAGATGCGTAGTTATTTTATGTCACAAAAAATACGTATTCTATGAAAATAATAAAAATATAATTGCAAAGTCCCCCGAATGGGAAGATATTTCCCCCTAATTTTTTACGCAGGAACCCTAAATATTTACAGGATAATAAGTACCCTATATTTGGCTCTAAACAGTCCTCTACCTACCTGTGAAAATCCCGTCAAAATGGGTTCAGCCAATTCGAATATTAGCCCGGACAGACAAACAGACAGACAAAAAGACAGACAGACAAAAAGTTAAAAATGCGTATTTAGGCTTTGGTAACGTGAAAATAATAATATGAGCTTAAGATAAAGGCTTTATTTTGAAATCACAGACAGACACTTCAATTTTATTTATATGTATAGATTATCACGTGCTCGATGGTGAAGCAATACATACAGAGAAACCCGTAGGTACAAGACAAAAAAAAAATTGTTTTTCCTTGACATTTTGAACATATTTCCTATATTCAATACGAAATCCTATTACCAAAGTGTAATTATTACTTAACGATTAGAGTTTCCTGACAGTTTACATACATAATCGAATAGAAAAATCTTTAAATAATCCTATCAACTAGAATATATTCTTCGCCTGTTAAATTCATAGCTGTCAATATCTATACTAATGTACAAGTGTAAAGTTTGTTTACTTGTTAGTATGTAGAATATTACTGTTGAACGTGTTAGAGTGTATTTCCACTCCCCTTTCTGGAACTGATGATTCGAAGACAGGTGAACTCAAAGCGAGCGGAGTTGCAGGTAGCAGCTGGTTATAGAATATAGTTGATAGTGAAAAGTCATGAAAGAAAGTTGTGTAAATGTAATTTCGTCATTTATTTTTTAGAAAGTTCTGAATCGGTTCTGTTCTTAACCTCCATTTAATTTTCCACTCCTTTTTGAAATTATCGTTTTCTTTATTTCGATATTTACTTATACCTGCCCCATTTTTAAGCGCAATCGAATTGGAATCTCCTATAAATAGTAAGAGATTGCAATTCGATTGTATTTTTTAGGCATACATATGTTATACGTAATTCTATTCTACCCTAATAAACGTAGGCGTACACATCAGGTTCGATGATTCGGTACCTACCCGGTCGGATGAACACTCTACATGGATGGTTGAGTGCATTGGATTTGTATGGTGCCCAGTCATGAACCGTCGCTAGTTACAAAAAATTAAAAAATCGACCAAGTGCGAGTCGGACTCGCGCACGAAGGGTTCCGTACCATTCTCTATAAAAACGGCAAAAAAACACGTTTGTTGTATGGGAGCCCCCCTTAAATATTTGTTTTATTTTAATTTAATTATTTATTCTTATAGTGAATATATAACTAAATATTCTGTGAATATTTCAAGTGTCTACCTGTTATATTTATTTTATTCTATTTTTTGGTATTTGTTGTTATAGCGGCAACAGAAATACATCATCTGTGAAAATTTCAACTGTCTAACTATCACGGTTCATGAGATACAGCCTGGTGACAGACGGACGGACGGATCCGTTTTACCCTTTGGGTACGGAACCCTAAAAAAAATTGGCCAAGTGCGAGTGGGACTCGCGCACGAAGGGTTCCGTACCATTATCTATAAAAACGGCAAAAACCACGTTTGTTGTATGGGAGCCCCTCTTAAATATTTGTTTTATTTTAATTAAATTATTTATTCTTATAGTGAATATATAACTAAATATTCTGTGAATATTTCAAGTGTCTACCTGTTGCCGTTATCAATATCGAGCAAAAATGAGCAAAAAAATCAGGTTTGTTGTATGGGAGCCCCCTTAAATATTTATTTTATTCTATTTTTTAGTATTTGTTGTTATAGCGGCAACAGAAATACATCATCTGTGAAAATTTCAACTGTCTAACTATCACGGTTCAAGAGATACAGCCTGGTGACAGACGGACGGACGGACAGCGGAGCCTCAGTAATAGGGTTCCGTTTTACCCTTTGGGTACGGAATCCTAAAAATCACGTTTGTTGTATGGGAGCCCCTTAAATATTTATGTTATTCTATTTTTTAGTATTTGTTGTTATAGCGGCAACAGAAATACATCATCTGTGCAAATTTCAACTGTCTAACTATTACGGTTCGTGAGATACAACCTGGTGACAGACGGACGGACGGACAGCGGAGCCTCAGTAATAGGGTTCCATTTTACCCTTTAGGTACGGAACCCTAACAACAGGTGCGTATTGTTTTATACTAATTAGGTGTAGTACACCTTGTGGTAGGGAGTTGTTACTACTGCTCTAAAAGGCGAGTGTAATATTTTCAGAGTTTATGTATATACTCGTATATTTATTAGTTTTTGAGAGAAAATCAAAATTATGGTTCAAAAGTCGATCTGAAAGATATATAGAATACATATCTTAGAGTAATGGTATATTAATGAATGTTAACAGTAAAAAAATAGATAGGACATATGCATATGATTATGTTCAATTTACACCAATAATTGGGTTAACACTTATTCAAATTATTTCGCATCCTATATTAGCACATCTCAATTACTTATTTAATTAAGTACTACCCACAATCACGATTAAAGTACAATAATATTATACATAGTAACATGAAGTAACATTATCCTCTTTACCTTCATTCGTGGGTGAAAACGGGATATAACGCACTGACCCATTAAATTCATATTTTCATTTGACTGGGTTAACGTACACAAAATCGTCATAGCGCAGTGGTTTATGTAAATAACCCGTTCAGAAAAGAAAAATTGTGTTTAATCTTCGCCAGACTTTACGTGACTTGCTTTGTGATCTATTCGTAGGAAAGTACTTGCATGGTGTTGTTTGCATTGTATGGTTATATAAATATGAGATTTCCTTATACTATTAAGGTCCGGCAGTGATCCGGCAATGGTAGCCTTAGTTCATAGAGGCTAACAATACGTGGAAATTATTAGCCTGTTCTAAACCGTTAAAATTATCTTCATGATTATTTTGAAAGAACCCCATGTTTTAGCCTCCTAGAAAAATCTCGGGAGCTCCCTCCTCCTCTTTTCACAATTTTTTCCTAAACTGAAGTTGGTTTGTATATTTTTACGAGCTTAAATTATGTTCTCATAAATACTGACAGGTAACCGTGAGGATACTTATTTCTTTCAATATTTCTCTAAGCGATTCCCTGAAGTCCATGTTATAAATAGAGCGGATGGCTCCCTTTTGTAATATAAAAATAGTTTCAATATTAGATGCTTTTCCCCACAACTGTATACCATACAACATAATGCTGTGAAAGTAATTGAAATAGACTAAGCATCACATTCGTCAATTCTCTAATTATCCTAACTACACATGCGGCGGAGCTGAAGTCTATTGTAATTTCAAGAAAGACAGTATCTATACAGATAAATAAAATTGGAGTGTCTGTTTGTAATATTAAAATAACCGCTTTTTACTAAATGCAAATTTACACGGTACTTATACCAAAATGAATATTTTTACAATTTTTGTCTGTCTGTCTGTCTGTTTGTTTCGGCTAATCTCTGAAACGGCTGGACCGATTTTAACGGGACTTTCACTGGCAGATAGCTGATGTAATAAGGAGTAACTTAGACCTTTATTTTAGAAATTTTATTTATTTTTATTAATATAAATAAATAATAAAAAAAAAACTATTCCGCGCGGACGAGTCGCGGGCACAGCTAGTCATATATGTATGTATGCATAATAAATTTGATAGACTAAATTTTATACATTTGGTTTTAGTTGAGTTTTATAAAAGATAAATGAAAAGAAGAAACATGGGAACCAATTTCACTCTTTCGCCGAAACAATACAAGATTCCTGGGGTGTATAATGTATCTGCGGTATTCCGTACAGTTCTTCTATACATAAAAGATAGTTGGGATGCTATAGGCACGTACTAATATCGGTGTACTCTACATCTTCCTAGCTGAGGCTAATAAAAAATTGAGACGTTTGCTCTAAAAAATCTAGATTATCAATTTTGACGTTTATGTACACTAAGACAATGCTCTTTTTAAAAGTACTGAAATTGGCCTGAATGCTATAACTATGTGTCGTGTATATACTGCGACATAGATAATATACTGAGCTCAAACAAGTTCCGTTTGTAATTTAGGAGGCATCGCTTCACTAAACAAACCAGACATTGATGAGCTCGGTAGTGAAATGGTTAGCGATGCATATTTTGCCACAGAGACTATTATACTTTTAAGTTCGCTGATTATACTACATAAAAGATTTCTGCGATATGTCAAACTGGCATTCCTAGGGTTGTCAGGATATAAAAAAAATGTCGATAGTAATTATCGACGTTTCTTACTATTATCGATGCTAAAGTAACATATAATTGGGTTTAATTTCATTACAAACGTTACTAATTTAAACGAATATGTTAATATAAAATACGTTTATTCTCTTAAAGGAGTACACCCCAAATCCATATCTGAATCACTAGATCAATCTTGTAAAATTATTATGAACTCTTGTTCGCAAATATTATCAAATCGGACGTCCCGCTCCCAATCTTCTTCCATTATTTTTCTGCATTTGGTTACCACCTTCTTCCTGTCTTCTGCAGATACATTGCCGACCGCACTTTTTAATAACTGCAACATTTTATTTGCCGTGAAAGGCGGTGTTGTGTTGTGTCTCGCAGCGTAACCTTAAAAGAAAACATATTTTTACTAACATTAATTATACAATAGTTAATACTTAAAGAACCTATCTAACTGAAATTCAAGCAAATAAACCTTTGACTTGGGTCCAAATAAGCTCGATCGGATTATACTGGCAGTGGTACGGGGGTAGTCTTATCACGGTATGACCCTTTTAGTGGGCTATATCATCTAAGACATACGTTGGAGTACTAGGTTTGTGCAGACCGACGAGTTTTACTAATTAATTTTTAAGTTCATCGATGATTCATCGCCCATCACTAATTAGGTCGGCATGCCCATAAAGTATGAACATTGACAGGTACTGTCTGTACTATTAAGAAATTCAGGACTTCATCGGCGTGATTTTACTAACAGCTGTCGCAGAGATCAAGCTATCTTTTAAGTAGTTTCGTGTGTTCAATTCCCACAGAAGGGAAATATTTGTATGCATGAACATGTCTATTTGTATTGGTCAGGTCTATGAATTATAACAGTAGGTATATATATTTACAAAAAAAAAGTGTGTTTACTATTTGTCTAGTATCACAAATTTTGTTTTATTTGGGACTAGATGGCGCTGAGTACATTTATTATTATCCGAGAATATTTATTATTATTTATTAATGTGTGTCCCAACATTTTGATAAGGAGGTGATTATTTTGCAAGAATTTCCAAACTCTACTTCCACAGCTTGCTAGCTTTGTTATAACCGTAGGAAAAGAAATCACTTATTTCAAATGCATAGACCAAATGATAAATATCTTAACCTTTTTTGTTTTGCACACACGTAATGTCAGCGAGGTGAAACACGAACCGGTAGGCAGCCGTCCCCGAAAATTTCGAAACACGATGTACTGCGGCAAAACTTCTGGTCACTAGGATGTAACCACAAAAGAACTAAAACTGACGCTGTAGTGAAATACCAAACACTTGAGCATCCGTGTGACATTTGTTTTATCACATAGTTCACGATATCTTATATTCCATATTCACTATGTAATCTAGGTCAAAACTTCAATCACAAATCGAAGTCTTTGCGAAACTATCCTTAACAAAAGGTAGTATTTTTCATCGCACATGCAACATTTTCATTCGTATTTCGACTATGAAGAATAGCCACAGAAACCTATCATTGATTGAAGCTGAGAATACTATGATCCATATGGGAATTTCGCATCGCTTCTGTTAGCATTTACGGTCCAATCAAGCCGCGTACGTACGAAGCAAATTGCGACTCGACATCCGATATCGTACTTTTATATTTACCCTCAAAGATAACGTTCTGTAAATAAAAATATTTATGTAGAAATATGACTTAGCACTTTTTTCCTACTTCGTACGTTCGAGTGATTGAAGATCATGGTATTATAATAGCATTTTTTTTTGAGGTTTTGATGAAAACCATACTCATGTTCAGAAGTCTCGAAAGAGTCAAGAAACTGGGATTAAAAATTGTACGATTTCGGCAAAATCCATTGTCTAATTCTCGGGGTTTTTCTGTATAATAAAATCAGAAATGATCCGTAGTAGAACTAAAGTAACTAAAATAGCTTATACGATAAGCAGGCTGACGTGGCGGCCACATTGCTCGTAGAACCGACAAGTGACGGCAAAAAGGTTCTCGAATGGCGTCCCCGTACTAGTACACGCAGTGTGGGACGAACCCTCACTAGATGGAAGACGACCGCAAATTTTGTCTAGTCGATGGATGCAGATGGCTCACGATCTAAAGGGGAGGTCCATGTACAGCAGTGGATGAACACGGTCAAAAATTATAATGATGTCGATTATCTGCTACATATAATATTAGAATAATACTTTGTCATTTATATCATCCTAACCAAATATATAAAATGTGTAATAATTAAAATAATAGGTACGCAGTTATCCAAATATACACCCATAATTTGTATGAATTGTATTCACCTATAATTATGATACATATTGTACTTACAGTAAAACCCGCCTCGTTGCTAATTCGAGATATTCTGCACTCAAGCACCTTGGGACCGAGCATGACTCGGCATTTTTGTATGTTTTTTCGTGTAAAATAAAATTGTATTAGGCAGATACATACACAAATATACTTAAAAAGCAAAATCTTGTATAAGCACAAAATTTGATCGAAATCGTGAGATATGTTTTCGAGAGACGCAATATATATACATTCTGTGTACTAAGTATCGGGAATTTGTCAATAAAACAAAAAATACAAATTATTCATCTAAATTTATTTTATCGCCTTCAAAGTAGGCCCCATCGCTTGCAATACAACATCTCCACCGCTTCACCCAGTCTTCCATACATTTTTCATAGGCTATTTGCGGTATGGCCTTTAGCTCATTCAGCGAATTTTCTTTTATGGCTTCTATCGACTCAAAACGTTTTCCTCGAAGTGGTAATTTTAACTTGGGAAATAAAAAAAAGTCAGACGGAGCCATATCAGGTGAATACGGTGCTTGGTCGAGAACTTTTGTTGAATTTTTCGCTAAAAACTCTTTCACTATAATGGCTGTGTGTGATGGTGCATTATCATGGTGCAGCATCCATGAGTTGTGTTGCCACAAATCTGGACGTTTTCGGCGGATACTCTCACGCAAACGCTTCATGACGCCTAAATAATATTCTTTATTCACTGTTTCTCCCTCTGGAAGGAATTCGGAGTGAACCACACCACGGTAGTCAAAAAAAACTGTCAGCATCACCTTGATTTTGGAGCGACTTTGCCGCGGTTTTTTGGGTTTCGGCTCGTTTTCGAGACGCCATTCTGAAGACTGTTGGCTTGTTTGCATGTCGTACTCATAAACCCATGTCTCGTCGCCAGTTATTATACGTTTCATAAAGGTCGGATCCGTAGAAGCTCGGGAAACCATGTCTTCAGCGACATGCTTTCGCTGCGCTTTTTGAACAAAATTGAGCTCTTTTGGAACTAGTCGAGCGGCGACGCGTTTCATGCCTAAAATGTCAATGAGAATGTTGTGGACGGACTTAAAAGATATGTTCACCTTACTAGCCAACTCTCTCAGACTCATACGTCGATTTTCGAGCACTAGCTTCTTGATTCTGTCGATGTTTTCTCTGGTCGTAGCGGTTGAAGGTCTACCAGAACGAGGCAAGTCTACTACTACTTCTCGGCCTTCTTTAAAAGCCTTATACCATTCATAAGCCCTTGTTTTCGATATACACGATTCGCCGTAGGTATTTCGCAACATTTTTAGTGATTCACCACATGAAATATCATTTGAAACACAAAATTTAAGGCACACTCTTTGTTCAACAATATTTTCCATTGTAAAAATCGCCGAGGACTCAAAACTATGACCAACAAAAAGTGTAGTTTAAAACAAATTAAATGACAGATCCCGCTCAAATTTTGCGCGCTAAATCAGTACAGTGCTACCAACATGCAGTAAAAAAATTAGAACGACCTCTTTTACGCGGGTCTTTTTATTGACATATTCCCGATACTTTTTACACAGAGTAGTATATACAAGAATTGCTTGTTTATAATAATGTGATGTTAGGCTGCTTTATGTTCCACCTTAGCCTGAATATTTACATTATGTCGTAAAGAACTGCAATCGAAGCTATACAAACAGCCAGTCTTTAATATTATTTACCACCTACAACTCAAGCGAGTATTGTACTCGTTGTTATCAGGTTTTTACCAGCCGGTAACTATTGATGGTACGGCACCATCACCAGTAACCAGCGAGGTACTATTTATAGTGTAGACTAGTTTTATAATGTCAAAGTCAAAGTCAAAATCTTTTTATTCCGTAAAAATGGCTACATTTGTTTGGAATCGTCACAATTTTTTTCCCTACCGTGCAGTTCATGACTAGGTGAGCACTGATAAAAATACTGCCAAAAAAACTCAGGCATCCCTCTTTTGGTATCCAAACAAATTTACATAATTTATTAATTACATTATAATTGGATCGACTCAATCCCAGGCATTTTTATCATTAATATAGTCAGATACTTTGTAGTATGCCCTGCTACACAATTTGGCTTTAATAGTAGTTTTAAATTTGTTTATTGACAATTCTCTTATATTGCTGGGAAGTTTGTTATAGAACCGTATACATTGCCCCATAAAAGAATTACTTATTTTGTGGAGACGGCTTGCATGTAACACAAGATTATGCTTATATCTAGTATTTATATTATGAGTATCACTCTTTTTACAAAATGAGTAATATACGAGTAGAATACTATTTGACCCCTCATCAACCGTTTTCACAAAATAGACGGTAATAAAATCATGTAATAAAACTAGGCTGAGATTTGAATCGCGGCACCAGTGATGTGAAAAGATTAATTTATTTTTATTCACCGCCGATATCGGTAGTTAAATCTGTGAAATTATACCTGTTATTCATACTATCCTCGCTGTAGTTATGTATAGCTATATATATACGAGCTCGGTGGCTCAGTGGTGGAACGCGCTGTTACGCTACTTTGACACCAACGCTCGTGGGTTCGATTCCCACACATGACAAACATTTGTGTGCATGAACATGTCTGTTTGTATTGGTTTGGGTATTTTCTACGTATAATAAGTATGTATTTACAAAAAAAAAAATGTATTTACGTATGTTTGTCAGTTGTCTAGTACCCATAACACAAGCTTCGCTTACTTTGGGGCTAGGTGGCGCTGTGTAATTTGTCCGACAATATTTATTTCTTTATATTTATATCAGTACTTTTTTGTTAAATTCTCTGCAACATAACTATTTTGCCGTTCACCGTACACTGCTAAGGATAATTTATTATACTTTTGGTTCCTCCTATTTATTTCTTTAACCAAACATTTAAATCACAAAGTACCAGGCTTTGAAATACCACAAGATTATATTTTTATGGTTAATTTTTATTATTCAAAAAACAAAAATCCCATACATTAAAACTTTCCTCCTTCTAATTTTTTATAATTTTTAAGCTTAATAAATATAATAATATGTTATTATAATTATGATATGTTACTTTTAAGTACATAGTTAGGGTCGGCAACGCATGAGTGACACCCCTGATGTTGCAAATGTCCATAGACTCCGGCGATTGTTTACCATCAGGCAGGCCGTATGCTTGTTTTCCACTTTAGTGGTATAAAAAAAATTAAACCAACAGGTAACGTGTAATTCTATCTATAACTTCACGCCAAATCCCTTGAGGGGTAGGCAGAGAGAACCGAGCGCCACGTGACTCGATCGTTACATATCTCACTCGCTACTTTAACATTCATTGCTCTTTTCATGCACGCTCGCCAGTTTCTAGGGCTCCTGACATCACCTTCTGATAGAACACAACCAATTTGGTCATGGCAGTCTTGGCCTTCCTCGACTCCTACATCCTTCCACTTTTGCATTGTATATCTGCTTCGTCATTCTTTCATCCTGCATTCTTTCTACATGTCCGAACCAACAGAGCATGCCTCTTCTTATTTTAACACCGACGCTCTGTTTCAGACCAACTCTGTTTCTAACATCATCATTGCAAATACGGTCTATAAGCCTTACGCCACAAATTTTGCGCAGCGCTCGCATTTCGACCGCGTTTATTCTACTTTCATGCTCTTTCTGCCATACCCAGCTCTTGCTTCCATAAGTTAGCGTTGGGAACCAGCACGGCATTATTTTAGCGAGTTGTGCACGTTAACGTGTAATTGTTGTTATAAATTAGTAAATTACCTCGAACAAATAGAAGAAATAACTTTGATTACAATAAATCGAACAATTGAGCTCATAGCGAGCTGAGCTCTGTATAGTAAAGTACCAGTTGCTTTCGGAGTATCTATAGTTTCTAATCTACATCTGTGGTATTTGTAACTAAATTTATCATTGGGGTAAAAATCCTTTGGAGGTTCCAAAGGATTTTTACCCCAATGATAAATTCCAATTCAATATTATATTCCTCCTTAAATATTTCAAGGTTGAACTTTATGCGGCAAAATAAATCTTAATATTTATATAAACGGTTAAAACCGCAATAATTAATCGCATTAGATGTTATTGTAGTTGAGGCCAGCACGCTGCCTAGTAAGTAAAAATCCATAAAAAGGAATTTTAACACCTGGTGGCTAATCTAACCACAGAACAGCTTGACTTTAACTAACATTTTGATTAAATTATGATGAACTTAACTTATTTGGGTCATGTGGATGGGAGACATGAAGTTGGCTTCTTCTTGCAAGTGCCATATAATAAAATCCATACATCTATGGGAGTGGCACATCCATGCATCCAGCTAATTAACATGAGAGATTCTCATAAAAGACCGGTGTAACGCACTGAAACAGTCCAACTGGGTGAGTACTTCCACCTCACAGATGACCAGTAACTTCACTCACTCATACATGTGAGTTTCTGTGTTAGCGGCGGGGATGGCAACCCTCAAACGATACACCTTGTGTTGCAAATAATCCTAGGCTATAATACACCATGTATTATAACTACTTTACATCAGGTAGGCCACGTGCTGCGTTGCTTCCGACGTTGTATATACAATATCATTTACGATATACCTACATTTGTAGATCGTGAGCTATGTGTGATCTACTAACAATCAAAAGGCAAAGATTTTAATAAAAATAATGTCTGTATATTTCTTGCTCAATTGGACAATAATCGTCCTGATGGGCTTATTCCTCTGTAATATTTTTTTGAGGTACTGATATAAAACACACGGCACGTATCGATCCGCCCCCGTCGGTGTGAAATCTAAGGCATGCGGCGGTGGGGGCCGCCACCCACCACGCAACGCCCATTCCGGCGGGTCGAGGAGAGCTGAGTGTCGTATAGGCACATGGAATGTGAGAGGTGGTCTAAAAGATAAGATGAATGAGTTGATAGATATAATGAACGTGACATGCCTAGATGCTTTGTGTGTGTCAGAAACCAAGCGAAAGGGAAGCGACACCGAAGATCTGCCCGGTGGTATGATGGCCCTGGGGTCCGGGGTGGACCAGGACGTTTATGCCAGCGCTGGCGTAGGTGTCATGGTTTCATCTTGCTTGGCCGCTGGTGTGAAAGATTACGATTTAGTAGATCCAAGACTTCTCTGGGTACAGAGCTCAGCTGTCAACATTGGTGTCAGACAGGGTTGCGTGCTGTCGGCTCGGCTGTTCATCCGGTATCTAGACAGTTGTCTTCAGAGAATAAGAAATATGAATGTGAGAATGCTAATGGGTGACTCAGTGGTCAACTGCCTGCTTTATGCAGACGATGCGGCATTAATAGCAGAATCACCATCCGAACTGCAAACACTAGTTACAACAATGAAAGATGATTGTATGGAGAAAGGCTTATAATTAAATGCGAAGAAAACCAAGATAATGGTATTTGAAAGAGAGACAACTAGAACGAACACTAGAATTATGGTTCATAATGTTGTGTTGGAGCCAGTGAATGAGATTGTATATCTCGGAAGTGCTTTTAGTAGCAATGGAAGGCACACCGCTGATGTGGAGAGACGAGTGAGTGCCGGAAATAGGGTGAATGGAGCGTTGGATAAACTTCTAGGCAGCCGAAATCTAAGCCAGAAGGCACAGCTCGCTGTACACAACGCGATGCTAATCCCAACGCTAACTTATGGAAGTGAGAGCTGGGTATGGCAGAGAGAGCATGAAAGTAGAATAAATGCGGTCGATATGAGAGCATTGCGCAAAATTTGTGGGATAACGCTTGCTGACCGCGTTTGTAATGAAGACGTGAGAGATAAGAAAGGGCATGCTCCGTTGATTCGGACACGTAGAAAGAATACGGACGAAAGAGTGATGAAACAGATATACAATGCAAAAGTGGAAGGATGTAGGAGCCGAGGAAGACCGAGACTAACCTACCATGACTAAATTGGTCGTGTTTTATCAGAAGGTGACGTCAGGAGCCCCAAGGACCGGCGACCGTGCATGAAAAAAGCTATGAATGTCACAGAAGCGAATGAAGTATGTAAGAACCGCGTCTTATGGCGCTCGGTTCTCTCTGCCTACCCCGCAAGGGACTTGGCGTGAAGATATACATATACACTTAGTAAATCAGGGTAATTTTACCAAGCACAGTTTTTAAAGAAAATATTAGCTTTCCTAGAAAACTATAGAATATTTCTATATACATCGCCAAAGTTCCTCATAGCTCCAATATTTATGCCTTCCCTGCCCTTGAGGGATTTTTGGTGTGCTCTATGCCGCAATTACCCCTCTATAAAGTCCATAAACAATGGTAACTATTTACCGTCAGACAGGTAGTATGCTTGTTTTTCACCTTACTTGCCAAATAAATATGGAAAATATGAAGTACATAGAACTCTCTTATAATATATGCTTTATAACAATTGGAATGAACAAAGATCATTTTACTATTATAAAAATTCATCCTGAAAAACGCTACTTGTATTGAAACAAAAAATTGAAACTTTCCCATGCAGACATAAGAGAGTCATTGAACTTTGTAAACGATCAGCGCCAATGGGATCACAAAGTATCTACAAAATCAAATTCGAGATAAAAGGAGACTAGCCGAGATTGACGACTATATATCAGTCTGCTCGGTTGCTCTGTGGTCTCGTAAAGAGCACTTCTGGCCGAGCAAGCATGCCTTGGGTGATGGATGTTCAGACAGTAAGGCTGAGGTCAGACAGTGAACGAATTACGTGAAATTGAAAGAGGAGCGAGTTAATAGATAAACTTTGTTGATTGTGTTTGAATGTTATGCTCTTAATTCCAGATTCCCTGGCCGATTCCGTCTTGTACGCTTGCAGTGCACGATCATATTATACTCGTTATTGAGGCTCCACCAATATAATTTCATTCTGGCCAATTCAATTCGTTCATTTCTTAAACTCGGATTTACATTTCTGAACTAGCGCGTTGATACTAGTCTTGCCACTTGCGAAAGTTGATTTACTGGCGATGGTTAAACTCTTAATGTTTCATTTGAAATTACATTATATCTAGATTTTTCTTTTTGATGTGAATCATAAGTTTAAAGCACTACAAACACGAAATGTATGAACGCAACCAAAGTAGTAGTGAGTGATTGATGGCTTTATTGGATTACATTACAATAGTAAACCAGCCTACGAAAGTGCCTTATGGAATCTGAGATTTGAAGATCATGTCACTCAAGCCCAATTAGAAAAACATTAGCTAAGAAATTTACGCTAAGTTTTATGTCAAAAAGAATGT
The DNA here is from genome assembly GCA_947507595.1 of Pyralis farinalis. Taxonomy (NCBI): domain Eukaryota; kingdom Metazoa; phylum Arthropoda; class Insecta; order Lepidoptera; family Pyralidae; genus Pyralis; species Pyralis farinalis. The sequence continues at coordinate 26,271,133 of OX382266.1, forward strand.
GCAGTGTCATCTGCTGAACGCAATATTCTTCATCGTTTCAATTTATTTCTGTTTATTTCTAATTTATGTAGGTACGTGTATAAATGTTTATAAAAGTATTTATGTATTATCTATTGTGGACATGCTAATAAATTGTTAATTGTCTTTACTACAATTATTTTGAAGATTGCTTTGGTACATGTCTGCTATTCACAAAGATTCATTGGTAGATAATTAAGTACGCTTTTATAATTAAGTACGCCTTTTGTACCCTTCCGTTGTAGTAAACATAGTTCAAATAAAAAATAAGCTCATTTTTTGATAAACTGCGGCCTTACATGTATCACTACATCAACCTTATTCTCAGGAGATAGTGTTAATTTTAGGATGACATATTGTAAAACTTTGTAGAATGCATATAAAGCAAAAGTAGATGGTATGAGAAACTATTACAATCACAATGTGCGTAGGTAATATTGTAAGTAGCGATATATCTTGTGCACATTTGTTTAATACAGCTTATTAGCATTACTTACCTTAAACAACTGAAGGTGCTAAAAACTAAAAGATTCACTCCAAGTATTACTTTAATGATAAATCTTTCAAAAAAGGCCTCCTCTTTATCTACATCATCTATTATACGTTTTAACTTAGCATTTCCCAAATAAAATCACAATAAAAGCAAATTTATTCGGACCATATTGTCTTGAAATTAAAATATCAATTATGAAATTACTGTGCAATTAGCGAAACGACTTCCATCACAACTTTTGCTCTTAATTATGTCAATTTCCCAGAGAAGGAATAAAGTGAAAAAAAAATACCAACTTTATGCCTTACATTTGTACTTTGATACTTTCATTCTCTTTGTAATTGGACCAGAAAGAACAAATTGCAAAGAGGAAATCTTCAAATTTCTTCATTTACTTTTGTAATAGGATAATAATTATTGTCTTCGGAACAAGTGTAATGGATTTGTTTCTGTTATTTGAGTTATCGTTTTGTTTTAAACTTACAAAATTAGATTAGGCTTTGTTTTCTTTTACTTGGGGGTAGCATTGTAAGTAAATTGTATTTATTTGATTCTATATGTACCAGCAGTATATTCTACTGCTGAAATACAAATCTTCCTTCAACAGGAGGGGTTATTCTACTACGCTGTTTCGTGTTATTTATTCAGAAATGCTTGGACTGATCGCTTAACGTGTATGTATGTTATTATCAAGGTACTACGTTCATCTCCTTTTAGAGGTCCATACTATCTTTGTATCCAAATTTTATTTTCATCCCCAATTTAGTCGCGATAAGTATTCAGGCTATCGTACAGAACTTACAATTAGTTTCGTATTTATAGTAGTGTAAATAAATAAAATTGCCAACAGAAAACTGCAATAGCGTTAGAGCTTTTTAATTGTTTTAGCCTGAAACTGTACCTATATAAAGAATTTTATATACAAAATTTCAAGTGCAAGGTAATTCGGTACTCGATTACAGAACACTGCGATAATTCTATGCATGCTGGCTTCTGTGATCATGGTGGATACATAATGGTTTATTAAGTAAAGTGAGTTGCTAGACATCAATGTAATTAATGTATTAATTAATCACAAATTTCTGTTCGTAGATTTTTATATAAACTATCTGCAAACGTGTCATCAATGAAGGTTATATATATATATATATATATATATATATATATACATAGCAGTATTAAAAAAAATAAAGGCGCGTTTTAAATAATTATTCTTAATAAAAAGTATCGCCAGTAGGCCTACTATAGTAAACGATCTGTGTGTTTTGACAATAATGTCATATATTATTCAGAAAAGTCAGATTCGGATTCAATATTTAATGTTCTGTTTACATTTACAAATTCAGAATTTTCCTTATCGTTGTCATCGACAAATGTTTCCGCAATAATCAACAAAGCTTTTGCCTTTTAGAATAGGGCTTTGTATATTCGCAATAGTTTGTGAAATTTATTTGAAAGATGTGGGAGAGATTAATAATCGTTACTTATTGTGTAATTTTCCGTAGAGTATTATTATATTGTCACTTTGATTTAAGAGTTAAGAATAAAATTAAAGCGATTTCTGGTGCAAGTTTTTTTTTTTTTTTTACTATAGACAATCTTTTACTTTTTGAACATCTTGTGAAGTTTTCAGCAAGTGCTCTAATACTTCAGCAACATATTTATTTCTATTTGATATTAATTTTTCAAAATGTGCATTTGTAATTCGTCTGAAGACACATTTGTCACAGTGGATACTGTACGTCTAGTTTCTATATACTTACAGCTATTTTCACTGAACTACTGTATTGCCACGGTTGGCGTACAGACGTCGGTAGTAGTAACTGAGAAGTATTAATGGAAGTAAAAAAATCCTTTTGCTATATTCATTGCTAACCATTCAATGTAATCGAATTTTGCAACTGGTGTTTGTATGTTTGTACGTTACTAAATAAAATCACTTTAAAGTTTGAGCGCATTATTCACAAATCTATTCACGAGTGGCTCACAACAGTGGCTCCCACCTATATTTGCGTCTCATCACGAGGACTGCTCCCTATCCTACAGATATGTATGTATGTATATCTTCACGCCAGTTCCCTTGCGGGTTAGGCAGAGAGGACCGAGCGCCATAAGTCGCGGTCCTTACACACTTCACTCGCTTCTTTCACATTCATAGCTCTTTTCATGCATGCTCGCCGGTTCCTAAGGCTCCTGACATCACCTTCTGATATTTCATCTTGCATTCTTACTACAAGTCCGAATACCAACGGAGCATGCCCTTTCTTATCTTAACACTGACACTCTCTTTCCGTCCAACTTTCTTTCGTACGTCATCATTTCGAACGCGGTCAGCAAGCGTTATGCCACGAATTTATTATACTTTCATGTTCTTTCTGCTATACCAAGCTCTCACTTCCATAAGTTAGCGTTAGAATTAGCACCGCGTTGTATACAGCGAGCTGTGTCTTTTGGCTTAGATTTCGGCTGCCAAACATTTTACCCAACGCTCCATTCACGCTATTCCCTGCACTCACTCGTCTCTCCACATCAGCAGAGTACCATCCATCCCTGCCAAAAGTGCTTCCAAGATATGCAAACTCATCCACTTGCTCCAACACTACATCATGGCGGGAGGCAAGACAGAGAAGGCGTCTGGGAAGGTATCTATCGGGTCATTGGGAGGGCAACCGAGCGCAAGGAGGATGTACTCCTCCAGGAGGGCGGGAGGCCGTTGGATCACAGGGAGTCTCTCGAGCTGTTGGCGGATACGTTCTATCCTGCCGACAGCGAGTTGGACGACGATACAGATCATCGCGAAATGAGAAGGAAGGCCCGCGAGGTAAACGAGCGGGTCGATGATGATCATGACCCGCCGTTTACCATGAGGGAGCTCACAGCGGTTGTATCGTCGTTCAATCCGAAAAAGGCTCCCGGTGGTGACGGCCTCACGCCTGACATTTGCGCTCGGGCCATCAACAGTGACCCTGAGTTCTTCCTGGCCTTCCTTCCTTCCTTCTTAATAAATGTCGAGCCCTCCGCTACTTTCCTCGGCTGTGGAAGGGGGCCCTCGTAATTGTCCTTCGAAAACCAGGCAAGGACTCGTATACCTTGCCCAAATCGTACAGGCCGATTGGGCTTTTGCCTGTCTTGGGCAAGGTATACGAGAAAATGCTGATCGCTCGCCTCAAGCACCACATTCTACCGAGGATTAGTACTCGCCAGTACGGGTTCATGCCACAAAGGGGAACCGAAGACTCCCTCTATAACCTGGTGCAGCACATCCGCGCCAAGCTTGACGAGAGGAGAATGCTCACTCTCGTCTCGCTGGATATAGAGGGAGCCTTCGACAACGCCTGGTGGCCCGCCATCAAACTGCGACTGGCTGAGGAAAATTGTCCTCTGGGCTTGAGGAGAGTGATCGACAGCTATCTCAGCGATAGGACGATCAGAGTGAGGTACGCCGGGGAGGAAACCTTGCGGTTCACCACCAAAGGGTGCGTCCAAGGGTCCATAGGAGGACCGATTTTGTGGAACCTCCTATTGGACCCTCTTCTGCAGCGACTCGACCTTGCGGGGGTGCACTGTCAGGCCTTCGCCGATGACGTCGTGCTGATGTTCGACGGCAACACTGCGCTGGATATAGAGAGACAGGCCAATGCCGCTCTAGAGCAAGTTTGCGCCGCATAAGACCAGCGCTATGCTGGTCACGCGCAAACTTAGGTATGACACTCCGCGCCTTACCATGGGCGGGATAGACATTGGCATGTCTCGGCAGATCAAACTGCTGGGGTTGACGATTGACGCGGGTCTGACGTTCAACTCGCACGTGGCTACTGTCTGTAAAAGGGCAGTGGCCATATACGGGCGCCTTGCGCGTACGGCCCGCGTCAGTTGGGGTCTCAACCCTGAAGTAGTGAAGATCATATATTCAGCCGTAGTGGAACCTACGATATCGTACGCTGCCGCCGCATGGGCTCCAGCGGTCAATAAGCGGGGCATCCAGAAATAGCTCAACAGCGTACAGCGGGGCTTCGCGCAGAAGATCTGCAGAGCCTACCGCACGGTCTCCCTGAACTCCGCACTGCTGCTGGCCGGGGTGCTGCCTCTTGACCTCAGAGTGCGCGAGGTCGCCTCTTTGTACGAGGCCAAGAGGGGGCTACCCCATCCGCTGCTCGGGGACAGGGAGATCGAGCGGATGGCCTCGAAGATCGAGGCCCCGCATCCCGCGGAGCTAGATAGCTTGGAGTTCGGCAGCCTGGTGGACAAGGAACAATGCAGGGCACACTCCAACTTTGCCCTGCGAATTTACACGGACGGCAGCAAGATTGAGGGCCGGGTTGGCGCCGCTGTATCCATATGGAACGGCGGCGCGGAAACCAAGGCCGTCAAGCTTGCTTTGTCGTCCTACTGTACCGTCTACCAGGCGGAACTCCTGACTATTTGCACGGCGGCCGAGTACGCTTTGAGCTGCGATGGACCCAGTATCGGCATCTTCAGCGACTCCATGGCGGCGCTCCAGGCGGTGGCGAACGTCGAGTCCCCCCATCCCCTGGCGGTGCAGACACGGGACGCTCTTAAACTGTGCAAAAGCCAGGGTAAGAGCGTCTCGTTGTTCTGGATCAAGGCACACGCGGGATTGGAGGGGAACGAACGTGCCGATGAACTCGCCAGGAGCACCGCACTGGGGTTGCGGAGGCGGCCAGATTACGACCGCTGCCCTGTCTCATTCGTCAAAGGTATGATCCGCAAGGGGACCATTGACGAATGGGACTGGAGATACAAATCGGGAACATCAGCTTCGACAACGAAGATGTTCTTCCCGAGTGTGGTGGCGGCGTATGGCATCGTGGGTAAAATGGTGCCGTCGAGCATCACTACGCAGGTCCTCTCGGGGCATGATGGGTTCTCCGCGTACTTGCACAGATTCAAGTGCGCGGATGACCCATCATGCTTTTGCGAGCCCGGCGTGGACCAGACAGTGCAGCACATATTGTTTCGGTGCCCCGCATTCTCCAAACAGAGGTACGATTTGGAGCAGGAGTTGGGAATGCGGGTCACCGAAGCAAAGGTCTCCGAAATAGTGATGGGGCAAAGTAGATCTAAATTTTTAAAATACTGCGTCGGTCTAGCCACGGCTGTCATAGATCGGAACAAGCAGAGCAGCTCCACCTAGGACTAATGTTGTATACCTCGGCTATACTCCGTATAGCCGATGGGATCGCGGTGGCTAGGTGGAGCTGTGAAGCTCGCTGACGCCCGTGGCTGGACTGATGCAGAGGGAAGTTGGAAACATATATATAAGATATTTCACCGGCGTTCTAAAACGGGCAAATCAAAAAAATATTTTTGGAAATTAAACTGAAAGATGATGAATGTAAGAATGATTTGTGGAATATGAAAGCGAGTGTGATGTATGAATGTGTTTATTTATATTGTACAGTGACTTTTCTTTTTAAATGTGAACAAAACTATTTATATTGTGCAAAAAGTGCCTTGCCCACGGCAGGGGTGCATGATAAAAAAAAAAAAAAAAAAAAAAACACTTCATCATCAACCGTATTCCTAGTGTTCGTTCTGGTTATCTGTCTTTCAAATACCATTATCTTAGTTTTCTTCGCATTCAATTGTAAGCCTTTCTTCATACAATCGTCTTTCATTGTTGTGACTATTATTTGCAGTTCGGATGATGATTCTGCTATTAATACCGCGTCATCTGCATAAAGCAGGCAGTTAACCACTGAGCCACCCATTCGCATTCCCACATTCATATTTCTCATTCTCTGAAGACAACTGTCCAGATACAGGATGAATAGCCAAGCCGACAGCACGCATCCCTATATGACACCAATATTGTTATCAAACCAGGGCGATAAGCTGCCGTCCACTCTGATACATGCCTCATAGGTGGATTGCACAGCACGGAGCATGTCACCGTCAATCCCATATCTGGGCAAGATGTTCCAGAGATTCTTGCGCACGACCCTTTCAAATGCTTTTTCAAGGTACACAAAACCGCAGAAAACCTTCTGGGCCATAGCCAGATGCTTTTCCACGATGTTGCGGAGTGAAAAAACTTGATCCGTACATCCTCTACCGCTTCGAAATCCCCACCTGCGCGTCTCCAATCGCTCGGGAACCTTCCGGTTCTCCAGCATAATTTGCTCAAAAATCAGAAGGCGTCCCTAACGTAGGTGCCATCCAGTTTGATCATCTCAGCTGTAACCATATCAATTCCGGCTGACTTTCCATTTTTCAATCTTCATATCGACCGTTCAATCTCATCCATGCTAATGTCGTCTTGGTACGCTGGCACCGATCAGTCACAGACTCATTCACAGTGCCAGCGCCCTGGACATAATCATACATTTCTCTAAAATATTCGCTCCACCGTTCTAACACTTTCTGAGTGTTAGCATGAATGCCACCAGCTTTATCTTTTATCTTGTCCAATCCGGATGCCAACGAACCACTCCGAGACTTCTTTAGCTCTCTCCAGAACTTACTTTTACTACTGACCGCTACTCGTAATTTCACAAACAAAGTCAAGTTATATAAGTGACTAAATTATCAATTTTAGGTTTTACAGAATTCTTGCAAATCGTAACTTTACATTATCAAAAAGAATAATAAAGTAGCGTATTTATCATTTAATATTGTGTATTCTCTCGATTTCTACCTACCTGCAAATTTACCGCCCACTGATTAGCACACATCTCTGATAACGCATAGTCATTAGTGGCATGTCTATTGAAAAGAAAACCCCAAATTATGTCACGAAAGTGGTGTGGAATATCGTTCTACGTAACCAGCTGTTGTCAATCAACTATAGTTTTTTTTTACTGTTTTGGCAATACATTATAATAGTATTAAAAATGTATTGCCAAAACAGTAAAAAAAACCTTATACATCAAAATAAAGCTTTTTAGTATACAAATTTAAAAAAATATATAAGTCTGAAAGTAATGGATATTAAAAAAGTGGTATAATATAAAACTATTGTAATAATTAGTTCCTGCTCGCAGTTCAACAGAATTGAGACAGTCAAAGTGCTGTACTCCTCGTATATGCGTAGCATCCTCGAGTATTGCTCGGAAGTTTGGAATCCACAATATCAAATTTACATAAGCAGACTAGAATCAATTCAACGTAAGTTTATAAGATTTTTGCAATATACAGGTAACAGTTTTGAGAGAACATATGAGGCGAAGTGTAAGAAGCATCACACACTTCCTCTCGAGTTTAGACGGCAAATTGCGGACGTAGTACTCTTAGTAAAAATCGCACATTCCGAAATCAATTCTCCACAACTTCTCTCCAAAATAAATCTACGAATTCCAAATAGATGCCATATTAGAGAACCCACAACCCTTTATGTTCCGTTCTGTTTCTACCACTATAGAAATAATTCATTCTTTGTGCGATCTGCAAATAGTTTCAACAAAATGGTGGACGATTCCGACCTAGATCCTCAGGCTCTTAATCTGTAATTAATACTAGTTAATAATATTGCTGCATGTTTTCCTAATAAAATAAAATAAATAATACCTATGTATATTTTAAAACATATCCTTAAGTCCATAGGTACTGTGAGATATCAGTTCAGTGTGCGCTGCCGTGGGAGGTTTCTAACTCGGAGATCGACAGACAACTGTCAATTAATAAGTTACTGTTCAAAGTCCCGCGCTTCAGGTGCGTCACTCCCATTTAAGAATATTGTTTTCGTAATAATTCGTTTCGTTTTCATACTAGCAAATACTACTTTGTAATACTATTACATACCAGTTTCATACTATCGAAACTTGGGACTGCGGTACAAGTATCTGTTGTAGAACTTCTTTTTATTGAAACCAGCTTTCCGAAATTATATATATAAATTGTTTTCAAAATATAATGTGCTTGCTAAATAAAACGTCAATGCGATTATTATTATAAATTTATAACTGTTTATATTCCTTTGTGTTGTTATTTAATGGTGTCAGTTTTTAATGATTTTTCCGGGGTAATAAGGTGTAACGTTATATAAATGTTGAAACTTAGCACATAGTTTAATTCTACATGTAGAAGTTACATACGGGAAAAGCATAGAGTTTTAGTAGGAAAATAACTTTTCGTCTGAAATCTGGTCTCACTTTAACGTCATGGTAAATAGCTCATAAAACGGCTGAAAGGATTCGCTAAATAATAGAAGTGAGTGGAAATAAAGCCTTAGGTTTATAAACTAACCACAATATTTTCAAACCATTTATCATTTTGTGAATGCAGTATATGTATAGAGCTTGGTAATATTGGATTTTAGCTCGTATTATGAAGAATTTGTTGTTGTTGTAAACATATTTATACTTTACACCGCAGGTGTAATAATTATGAGATGCTAGTGGATAAAGGATTCTTGCAAGGTAGGCAGAGAGAGCCAATCGAAACATGAATCATTCCTTTCACACCGCACCGGCTTCTTAAGCCTTAATGAATATTAATTCATAACTGTTTTCACGTAAGATCATCAGGTTTTAGGGCTTTGATATCAACTGATAAATCACGCCTAATTTGATTATTGTAAGTGAATTTTGTGATAAATAGTGACGCCAGGTTCTGTGCGAGGTAGACAGAAAAAACTAAACGCTGCAAGGTTTCTTTAACATTCATAGCTCTTTTTATACACAGCCGCCATTATGATAAATATTCAAACTATTATAAATAATGTCATACAATAGTGTATATGTTAGTGCATTTGTTACAGTTTTATAATATACGTTTTAACAAAAATGTTTTAGTTTTTCACAGTGAATCCGATTAGTAAATGCACCGTCCGCCAAAGCCACTAAAAGGTATTCGGGACGAATAAAAGTTAAATACTTAGTAGCATAACTAAATTTTTATTGTTGCCATAACTTTGTTTTAAAGAAAGATCGAACAAGTCGAACTCGAATCTGATTTGAAGCGGCCACCGTAGAATAAGAACGCTTGCAATACAAGATGTAACACTCGCAGGCTGCCATCCTCATGCTCATGTAGCAATTTCCAGGAGTTCCTGACAACCTGTCTCGTTAAAACTTCTTACGGCAATTTGTTGTCTTTAGTCAGGAAAATTAATCGTAGTAATAATGTTCAACCTCTTTTTCGCCGACTTCTAGCTATCTAATCGGCAGTAGATGCCGTGTGCAGGTGGTAAATACACAATGCCTTATAATTTTAATTACATACCTCTCATTTACTTGGAGTTGTATTCATTAGTTGCCTATCTATATCTTTAAAAGTTATACCCAACTATATTTTCCTTTTAATAAGGAAATCATGTGAAGCATTTTATTTTTATGCTTTTTCTGCGCTTCCCTTTTTTTCTATCTATCTATCCATATTATCACGCCAAGTCCCTTGTGCCAAGTTGACGCACTACTTACATACCTGCCTTACCAATTATTGATATTGATGAGAACATGAAAGAAAGAGCATGAAAGTAGGATAAACGCGGTCGAAATGGGAGCTGTGTGAGCAAAATTTGTGGTCTAACGCTTGTAGATCATATTTGCAATATTGATGTTAAAAATGGAGTTGTTGGTCTCAAAGAAAGTGTCGGCGTTAAAATAAGAAAAGGCATACTCCATTGGTTCAGACATAATGCAAGTAGAAAGAATGCAAGAAGAAACAATTACGAAACAGATTTACAACGTAGAATAATGTAGAAGCCACGCAACCCCTTAGACTACAAATTATATTCAGTTTTAGAGGGCACGGCCTACTCGAAACGACACGCTGACATTGTGTCGTGTTTATATATCTTAGATGTTAATAACATGCTCTAAAATGTTATTCTTACTATTAACATATAATTTTCATTTTAATTTTCATTATAAATTTCATCAAAATATGTTGGGACAAACTAGTCCCAAATTCAGTTACAGGTTTTATTGCGTAATAACAGGCAAAATTAAATCAACGTTTGTTAAAAACAACGATAATAGTCAAAGTGTAAAGATAAATACACATTGCAAAGCTCGTATGAAATCGTTGTTGATATCAGTATTCCCCTTCCATTTTCATCATTACACTGTGATTACTATTCAATTCAAGTGTTCTGTGGCCCAGATCATGTGCGGATATTACCCACGTATTATTTTAAATGCAAAATATTCATTCTTCGTACTAACGTTATTCCTTTTCCTAATTAAGAATGTAGAGTAGATACTGCTTTTAGACATTTTGTAGACATGAAGTGACTGCCATCAGACCTCCACAACCCCGAGCGAAAAGCAGATCGTTCTTAGATTAGGTGGACACGTCTTTCGAACTATAATTTCTTGGACAAGCAGGTTTTTTGACGATGTGAGAACGTCAGGGTCAAGGGAAAAACAATTCGAGTCGATTTCGATGCCAAACTGCAAGTATACTAGAATCTTAGACCTTACAGATAAATTGTTGTTATTTTAGATAAGAATTAGATCAACATATTTTTTAAAGTAGCGCTGTATAGAATTCAGTGACATAGTAAAAAAATTATACGGTCTTAATTATGGTGGCGCTAATGTTAAACTGTGACTGTGATCATAAGCGACTCGGAAGCTTATATTTTTGAATGGTACCTATAAAAATTGACAGACGTATGAAGATATTCATTGTATTGGATGATTTTAGCGCAGTAGAGATGTAAACAGTACAATACAATACAACAAAACTCTTTTTTATATCAATAAAATATACAAATATACATAGTCTATATAAGAAAGTACATTGGCGGCCTTATCGCTAATGCAATTTCTTCCAGGCAACCTTAACTTAAAGGAGAATTAACATATACAAAGGTAGCTGGCGCATAATAAGTAAAAGAATCTTATACAATTACACAATTTATGTTAAGAATATAGATGCAATACAAAAGTATGCAGTTATGTCCAACACCAAAAGAAAGAAAGACTGCACAAGATTGAAGCATATATATATATATATATATATATATATAATATATTGATATATAAGTTCAGAAGGTTAAATTGAAAGGTAGTACTTTTGACGAGCTGTTTAAAGTTCGTCAGTGTTTGAGACTTCCTGATTGTAAGAGGTAAATCGTTCCACAGACGGACGGCTTGAACAGAAAAGGAATTAGAAAAAAAGTTTGTGAAGTGAGAGGGTGTTTTCAGACGAAAATAGAAAAGGTCACGTCGTGAGGGACCCTCACTATGGATGTCCCTATGGAAGGAAACCTTTCTTTCAGATAAGAAGACGTAGAAGGATTGAATAGTATGGAGTATAAGAGGGAAAGTATATGCAGGTTTCTGCGATAACGGATGGGAAGCCAATTGAGTTGCGTACGAAATTCAGAAACGTGGTCATACTTACGAAGGCCATAAATGAAACGAGTACAAAAGTTTTGAAGACGCTCAAGTTTATTAAGCTGCTGTTCGGTGAGATGTAGATAGAAAGAGTCTGCAATACTAGGATAGGAAGGAGTAAGGACTATGTTAATGCAATTTTTGTATTTATGTGAAGAAAATTTCGAAGTCGTCGAAGAGAACCAGCGGCTGCAAATATCTTCCTGCTAACCTCGGCCACCTGAGGATTCCAAGATAAGGTAAGGTCAAAAAATACACCAAGGTTTTTGACTTGTTCAGTTAGCACAACTTGGACTCCATCGAAGATAATGGTATTTAGATTTGACCAATTTATGTTGGAGATAAACTGAGGACTACCAATAATAATACGAGGGTCATTTGAAAAGTTCTTAGCCTAACATGGTTAAAGTCATTGGTTTTTTTTATAACTACCCTCATTTTGTAGTTACATTATTTAGCAACAAATATGCACAGTTTAGTTTATTTACAGTAACTCATTGTTCGTTTACACTTGATACCGTAAGTCAAGTCAGAGCTATATTTGAAAATGGATAAAATTGAACATCGTGCAGTGATAAAATACCTGAATTTGAAAGGTTTAACTCCAAAAGCTATACATGAAGACATGTCTGCTACTTTGGGTGAGTCCGCTCCTTTGTATGCGACTGTTAAAAACTGGGTGGCAGAGTTTAAACGTGGTCGTGAGACCATTCAAGATGAACCCCGTAGTGGCGGGCCTTCGACTGCTTCCATTGATCAAAACAAAGAAAAAATCTGTGATTTAATTTTATCTGATCGAAGATTGACTGTCAAGGAGATAGCTAAGACTGTAGGCATCTCATCTGAGCGAACACACCATATAATTACTACTGAACTTGGATTCTCTAAGGTGTCTGCGCGGTGGGTACCGCGACTGCTTTCAGTGGAACAAAAACGCAACCGACTCACAACTTCTCGCGACTGTTTAGAATTATATGAAGCTGACCCAATAGAATTTGTTGAAAGATTTATAACCATGGATGAAACCTCGGTTCACCACATTACACTCGAGACAAAAGAACAGTCGAAACAATGGAAAAGAGCAGGATCGCCCACCCCAAAGAAGGCAAAGGTGGTTTTATCGGCGGGCAAAGTCATGGCATCCGTTTTTTGGGATGCAAAGGGTATAATTCTCATGGATTATTTAAAAAAGGGTGAAACAATAAACTCCGATTACTATTGCAACCTGTTGCGTCGTTTGAGAGAAGAAATCAAAGAAAAACGTCCAGGTTTATTGAGAAGAAAAGCCTTGTTTCATCAGGACAATGCGCGTGTTCACACCTCTGTGCAATCCATGGCAGAAATCCATCAATGTGGCTTCGAATTGTTACCTCATCCCCCATATTCACCGGATTTAGCACCGTCCGACTTTTATCTGTTCCCAAAGCTGAAAAAATTTTTAGGTGGTAAACATTTTTTTACAAATGAAGAGGTCATAGCCGCCGTGGACGCTTATTTTGAGGAGTTAGACGAAGATTTTTTAAAACGAGTATCGAAGCCTTACCGGTTCGATAGAAAAAGTGTTTTGAGCTCGGAGGAGAGTATGTTGAAAAATAAAAATAAACTCAAAATCGTGTGGTTTCATTAAGAACTCCTATGTTAGGCTAAGAACTTTTCAAATGACCCTCGTAGCTTGACTTTTTGCTGGATTAACTGTAAGCCCGTGCAATTTACTCCAAGTAGAAATTTTTTGTAGGTCACAATTTATGATGTCAATACCAGAGGAGAGATCATCGACGTGTGTTCTACAATAAATTTGAAGGTCATCGGCGTAGAGATGGTAGGAAGAGCGAAGTTGTAAAAGTAATAGAATTAATGAACAAAGCAAACAGAAGAGGAGATAGCACGCCACCCTGAGGCAGGCCGGCAGACGTACTACACCAAGCTGAGAAAGTATCCTCGATGCGAATACGCTGCCTACGCCCATACAGCTAAGAACGAAACCAGTTAATGGTGATTGGAGATATGTTAAAGGAACATAGCATGCCTAGGAGTATATCAAAATCGACAGAATAAAATGCATTGCTGAAGTCTAGGAGCGTAAGAATAGTAACCTGAGATTTATCCATACCAAGACGGATATCATCTGTGATTTTAATGAGTGCGGTAGTCGTACTATGTCCAGAGCGGAAACCAGACTGGAGAGGATTCAAAATATTAGTTTTGGACACGAAACTACTAAGCTGGTCCTGAACAAGACGTTCAAGGATCTTGGAGAGGAAAGAGAGTATGAAAATAGGACGATATTCAGAAAAGGAACAAGGATTTGCTTTTTTGGTAGCGGTACTACAAAAGCATCAAATTGTGGGGAAGGTGCATGAGACAATTGAGTTATTTAATAAAATAGTTATAGTAGGAAGAAAGATATCAAAAATAGGAAGAATCATAGCACGACTTACCTCATCAGCACCCACGGCATCAGACGAGATAGACAGTATGCTCCTCTTAACATCACAATCAGCAAATTGACTAAAATGAAATGGAGGAAAATCAGGAGTCTGAAGCGAAGAAAGATGATTTATTGTATCAGTTTTGATACTACCACTGAAGGTAGAAGATGGAGAGAAAAGCTTATTTAGGGAATCAATGTCTAAGTTATTAGGGGTGATATTATGTTGGCGTCTTCCAACTCCTAAAGTCTTAAGGAATTTCCAGACTCTGGCTGGATCTCTATTCTCCAGTAGAATGATTTCAAAGAAATGCTTGAAGACATCGCAGACATGTAGATGTCACTTCACGGTTATCAGTTAGTAACAAGAGATAAATTTATAACCTAATTAGTACCGATTACCGTAGGCTGAGTAGATAGCGAGGTGGATCGCGTCACTCACTGTTCTTGCTCTTGAAATGAGGCAGCCTCCAACAGATTAGGTATCGAAAGTGAGCTTTGTTAATTATGCCATAACATTATATACGCTAGTCGACCTACTCTTGTTTTTCTATTGTACTATCAGTTTAAAGACACGACTGACACTCCTGGTGATACAATATAATCTAAGGTAAAAGATAGGCCGTATGCTAATTTGTCACCTTAGTGTATTTAACATTTACAGAATCACCTTATTCCTCATCAAACTATACTTTTCTGGGATTAAGGTTTCAATTAAAGGTCGGAATTGAATATTTCTATAACCAAAAGGTTTGAAGCTTAATCTGCCTCAATTCTCCATGGTATAATTCACATTCACCAGCAGGCCATTGTAACTTAAGACGCCTGAATGCTACTAACTTAAATTTATGACTGTCATCTATCGACAACAGCTGGGTCTAACTTTAGATAAATAAACTCGACGAAAAACAGAAACAAGAAAAATATCGGGTTTCTTGTCATTAAAGCATCTAACAATCCAAATAGCAATATGGACTGACAAAACACAAACATGCACTTTGCAAGAGCGAATTTGATACACCCACTTAGCAATGACAAGATCAAACATGTTTCATTAGAAGTACGAGTACATCTTACATCTGCAGATAATGTAATGTTCCGTAATACTAACGTGAAACTATGCGTTCTCGGAAACGTTCCTAGTGTGGGGCGATGCCCTCAAGTTTACATTTACGGACAACTCGACTGAATCGTTGGCTTGCGCAGACTAAGCTTTTTTGCACTTTGAATATACTCGTACATGATGTTTAATCACCATATTTGAGTTTTGAATACTGTAACAGGTATGGATCTAGTAATCATAAAAGCTTCAGTATTAGTATCAGTGCTCTTAATATATAAAATAAAATGTGGTAATATTTTAGGCACAGCTTAACTCTCCACCATGAAAATGATTGCCCAAATTCGTCAGACAATTTCTGTTTTAATTGTGAATTAGATTCAATTACTTCATGCAATTCTGTAGCCAAATTCAAGTATTATACGCTAGCTAGCTGCGCTGTGGAATGAGCTCCCAAACCCAGTTTTCACAGTTGGCTACAGCATTGGGTTCTTCAAGAGAGGCGTGAAGAGGTTTTTAAAGGGTCGGCAGCATATGGGTGATACCCCTGATGTTACAAATGTCCGTAGACTATTTACAATCAGGCAGGTCGTATGCTTATTTGCTACCTCAATGGTAGAATAAATAAAATAATTAAGCTATTTGATTGCTGTTGATGTTACATGCCTTTGTAATCATCATGGTTATGATAAAAATGTACTTGTTAACTTCGTGCAGCTATATATTTGATAGTCTGTTCCATTTTGTGTATTAGCTAAATACAGTTTAGCTAATACACAAAATGCAACAGACTATCAAAATGTTTAGTTTCTTCAGCTCAAGAGATCAAGATTCCTTCTAGCCAGGGGATAGATTGCGGTCTACCCTTTCTCCATGTACCCTGCCGTACAAACATGCCGCGCCTACATCGCCAGTGCTTGTTCGACATCCACTGATCTCTCTAATCCTTAATGAGAGCTTGTAACCTTGTTCACTTACCCAAAATTTATTAAAGAAGCAGGCTTGCAGGTTTGTTAATACCCCGTCTTATGACATTCAGTTCTGTCTGCCTACCTCTCAAGAGACTACCACATACATCAGAGAAGACGTAAATAAATAAGGCACACATTACTTCTTGCTGAGTCCTGAGGCTATATAATCCTACATACATTTACTAAGTCAATATAACTGAAATCTCTTGAGAATTTCCCTGAGATATTTTTCTATTAGTAACTTGAAAACGAATGGGAGATTGAATTTCGAATTGGTTCGGTTAGATAAAGAAATAAACTATAAACTGTGGAATCTAATGTTTTATGTGTTAAACAAGATGGAGTTCGAACCATAATAAAGGTCGTACTGTTACGTAATCTATTACCAAATTGTAATACCTTCAGCTTTCGAAGGCACATATTTCCCTATTACTATCATCTAAAAGGAAATTTATGAGACTTCTTAGATGCCTATGTTATGTAAAGATTCTGTTTGGTTTAGTGAATATCATGCTTTATTTACTTTAGTGTTATATAATGCAATTTATCTGAAATCTCTTATTCAAGATTTGGCAATTAATAATGTATATTAATCGATAGACAATATATTGTTATGCCAGGGATTATAATATGCAGAAATCGCTTCGTAACAGGTGAGCCGCATTCATGTTTTCCCAATGATTTTTAAAGTCATCTATTTAAGTAGGTAGAAGTAGTAACAATTAATTGATAGTTAATCTATGTATTTAATGAATTTTCAATTAACAGGAAAATACATTTACACAACTACCGCTAAATACTCGCTGTTTCAGATGGCAACGAGAAGAACACTGTCATTAGAGCCAGAGATTATCAGAGCACGCAATAACAGAGACGGTATTGGAAAGGTATACATCCTAGCCGTTCTCTTCTCGAAAACTGACTAGTGGTGTAAGCACACGAATCAGTAATGATCAAACGATCATAATGGCCGCTATTATCGTTGAATCAGGCCATTTTAAAACATGCCATTGATTGCAATATGTACTAAATATATAAAGTGGAAGAGTTTGTTTGCTTGTTTGGACGTATAGTTACCACATGGATTTTAAGTATTTGGTAATCGAATTCTTGAGGTTATAGGCTATTCGGCGTCACGATGCAACTATTAGAATCCGAGAAAAAAGGAAGAAAGTATAAAAAGGGGTTCCCGTTGAATACCAAGATACGGGCGGATAAAGTTTTATATAAATATACTATTGTAAAATTTAGGAGCGTGTAGTACATCAAATTTTGTAGTCAAAAATATCTTCACGGGGATTTAACACCCTTTCCTCTTAGATCGGCAGTCATTTTTAATATATTTTTTTTAATAATATCTCTGGCAAAATGTATAATATATGAATTAATTGACATGTATCTAGAGACCCTATGGATATAAAAAGAATCTATTGCAATTTAATGAGATGCTCAATTATGAAAATATTTTGTAACAAAAAATAACATGGGCAAGTTATAATAATTATTTGTGTCATCCTTAGTACAAATTCAAGAGATTTCAATGTTATCGAAAAACTAGCTTCTTAATGTACATTTTTTTGTATATTCCTATTACGTTTTGAAATTATCCATAAAATAAAAATAAAATCCACGTACTTAAATTATCATGTAAGATTTATCATATAAATACTGTTAATATTTACAGAGTTTTCATGTTGTTTATGTATCTACAATATGTAATATTGTATTGTTATGAAATGTTATGAAATGTATATTCTATAGAGCAACAATGAATGCAATGAGAAGATCAAAGTTTAAACATTAAAGTAACACAAAATGAACAACACAAAACATGTAAGTAACAATTTGTGGATGTCGGATAACTCACTACAAACAGTGTGAGTTAGTTTATGACCTAGCCTCTACCTGCGTCGCATTCATCAGCGAATAAAGCGCTTTGTTGCGTCGTGGATCAGCACTAGACACACCACAAGTAGGTACAGAGTAACAACCCACAATTCTGTAGGGGTGTGGGCGTGTGCCCAATTTGAGGTTTTAATTAGCATATTTGAACTGCATACAACTCTGTTGAACTCGTGATACATGGACCGCGTAATTGTACTTGCGTAACTATTCTGCTTGATGGAATGTTCGCCGACTTTGAGAAATGAATTGGATGTGAAGTGCAATATTTTAATTGAACTTTCCTATTTATGTAGTGATTATGTAGGTACACAAGTTTGGTTGTTCATTATGCTATATATTATTGATCAAAATTAAACAAACTAGACGCTATAGCGTTGTACTATAATAATTGCGGGTTGTGCAGTTTTACGTTGTAAAACTGGACCTGCGGAAATTGTCGACATTCCTAAGCTTACACATAATATTGAGCCTTAAATGTAAGGATAGACTTTGTTTCCCTTTGTGTGTTCTATCTATTGTGCAATGTAGTAGCATATGGTTCTTAAAAATGGGCATGAAGTACTTCAGTGGACACACCAGGGATACTTCACATGCATCTGTTTATAGGATACGGTAGCTGATTACCATCAGATAAGTCGTAGATGTATTTTCGATCTTACTGATATAAAAAATATATGTGTCATGAAATAGAAAAAATCTTGTAAAATGCATGTTGCGAAAAATTATATTTCGTAACATATTATTTCAACGACTAACATTTACAGCGCCTGAGGATCGACAAAGCTGTGGAGAGGTGAAGCACGTGACGCAGAGACGAGAAGGACACTCAGGGTAGCAAAGGTGGCAGATGAGTGTGGTTGATGCTTGAAATGGCGGCAATAGCGGAGATGATCGTAGCAGCCGAAGCAGAGACGACCAAACAAGCCATGGCAGCGACGTTATGGATCTACTTACAGAAGATGGTGGGTGCTGTCCGGCGCTAGTTCGCTTGAGCTAGTTGGTAGGGGAAGAGCACAAGCAATATAGATCAAGTTGCCTGTAAGTTTGACATTCAGTAAAACAATGCATGAATCTATTGACTATATAGATCGTAAATGATCACATTGTCTCTTCCGACAAAAAGGTGCTTATTAGCTGATGCATTACAATTTTTATTGCAGACATTTACACATTTTTTATTTTTTTATTTATCACATTGTCTCTTCTTACAAATACGTACCGGATGCATTTTAACATTTTATTTTTATTATTTGTGGTCAGAGAATTTGCCAGATGAGATGGATGGCAAAATACAGGATTATTACGTTACAAAAAAGAATCAAGACGATCAAACCGTAAAGAGATATTTATTAATCAACATTAAAGTAAAATATATGTATATACTAGATCTGATCGTTACCAAGCTTCACAGAATCACCCGCTGGATTAATCCGAAGATAGGGAATCTTATCTAATAATAATCTAGAGAATAAAATTTCATCAAAATCTGCCCAGCCGTTTTTGAGTCCATAGAGGACATACAGACAAACATTCATTTATATATATATATATATATATAGATAAAACAATTATAATAAAACCGCGAAGTGAAAAGTTTCATGTACACACGTAATATTATTGAAAACAAAAAAATGGACCTTAAAAACAATATACCTAAAGGCCATTATTAAACTTTATTTATCTCTCTGTGTCACTTGAAAACTTCTCAAGGAATTTTAATACACTTACATGCATGCATGTATGAATATAACTAATACGAAATGGATATTTTATTTCGAGAAAAAAAAATGTAAAATTTTGTTACAATCATCTCCTGTTGTAAAGATTGAAGTTCTATATAAAACAAGCTGTGTAGGCAGAGCTGATATTTTTTAAATTTAAAAAATATTTAAATATTTTATTTTTAATTTTTTTAAAATATATGGAACCCTGTACTACATCTAGCGACGAGTGCTGTTACTTTTTCTGTTGATGGGAGTGCAGTGCAGACTCTGCACTGCAGAGTGGCCGGCCATACGTTTTTCCATATGTTTTTTTTTCTAATTGAAACGATTTTGGACCGTTCTTCCTCACCAACGAACATTTAAATTTCAAATTAAAGGATACAAAACTACAATATGTTAGCTATTAGTGTGTCGATTTTGGAGTTTCTCACTATTAGCGTCTAAACGCTAGCTGGATGACATCAGTCTACCCCAAACGACAATTTTGAGGGTAATGTGGCTCCGCTGGCTATCGCAGCTCTGCCAATAAAATATTAATATAGAATAACACTAATATAATATTATAGTTAAATAAACTTATATTCTACATTCTTAAGTCAGAAAACATTTCAATTGCTTTATGGTATTTTTTATAGCACATGTACATTTTAAAACCGTTTGTTAAATCGTACATATACAGTGGTGAATGATACGACATTCACACCAACGCTCGTGGGTTTCTATTCCCACACAGGACAAATATTTGTGTACAAAAACATATCTGTTTGTCTTGGTGTGGGTATTTTTAAGAAAGTTCAATGCATCAAAGCAGTCAATCTGGAGAAGTACGAGTACGTCTACCATACAGAAAACCGCAGCAAAATAACAACTCCCTAGATGGTTGTTGTGTTACTGTGTGTGAGTGAGGTCACCAGTAAGCTCCTAAGAAGTTGCTGTGTTAGCAGCAGAGGTGGCATTCTGCGAGTGTTACTAAGCGCTCATTTACTACATATGCTTGTATGCCTCTCGACGTAATGTAAAAAAAGATCATCCTTCGTTACATGTTTTAAATCGTTTCTAATATGCTTTTATGTTGCATCAACAAAAATTTGAGACATAAATAAAATAGATTTCCTTATTTGACGTAGGGAGATAAACAATAACGTAGCCCACATGATATGATATTCTGTAGTTAACGTAGCCTATGAACACTGGCAATCGAATTATCGGTCCTGCTGTTAACGCAGCAACTTCTCCAGAGCTTACCAGTAAACTTACTCAGGAACAGGGATAAATCGACTCCCGGGTGAGAAATTACTTAGCTGAGGCAAGAAGTTATTTCGTCTTCTGTGAGACGGAGGTACTACTAGGGCTACTTCGATGTGCCCTATCTCTCTTTTGCCACAGACTCGTTAATTAATTAGCAAGATGAAATACACGTAGGTTGGTTTGACTCCACAGATGATAGTCGTCACCATCCCTCTATAATATCTTTATGTGTATAGGCAAAGACAACGCATATAACATAATTATAACTCTTGAATATACATTGTTTTACATTTGATAATTTGAAGTTGTATGTAAGTTGTATAACTCAGTAAGTGATTGTTGAGAAATAAATAATAAGAGTCGCACGATTTGTTGGCTAGTCGACTGTCAAACGAGGCTTCTGCGAATAGACGTATTTAATTAACCCTCTGAAAAGTACTTCATCTTTTTCTTCACACACCTCCCCACTAGTCGGGGTCAATATCGCAAATTTGTCTCTATCTCTAATATCTAGACAAATCAAACATATACGGTGGCCTGAACAGTGCTGAAACATTTCCAAACATTTTTGTGAGTTAAATATTTACAAATTCTATATTAGAACTTTTTACAAAAAATATTTTTGATGTTGAAATTTTTTTGATGAGAGTGTAAGGAGAATGTATGTGCATCTGGTAAGTGAGAGACTTGCAAATGCAAGCCTCTCCGACTCAGATGTGGATGATTGTTGGAAAGTTTTGAAAGAAAGTATGGTGGATAGTGCAAAAGAAGCTTGTGGATGCGCAAAGAGACGTAAAACAGCGAAAGGAGATGCCTGGTGGGATGCGGAGGTTGAATCCTCCGTAGCAAGAAAGAGGAAAGCGTGGCTGGATTACGTATCATCTTTGCCTTTAAATGAAAATATGAGAGAAAAGAAGAAAGAAATGTACCGTCTATGCAAGAATGAAACCAAGGCTTTAGTGAAAGAGAAGCGTGAAAGACAAATTATGAATGAGGAAGAGAGGCTGACGAAAAACTTCGAGGCAAATACCAAACTCTTTTGGAGAGAGGTAAAGAAGTCTCGGAGTGGTTCGTCGGCATCCAGAATGGATAAGATAAAGTCTAAAGCTGGTGTCATTCTTGCCAACACTCAGGAGGTGTTAGAACGGTGGAGTGAATATTTTGAGGAAATGTATGAGTATGCCTCGGACGCTGGCAATGAGAGTGAGTCGGATGCTTACTCCACGTTGACAGCGTCCGACGAAGGCATAACTATGGATGAGATCGAATGGTCGATACGAAGCTTGAAAAATGGAAAATCAGCGGGAATTGATCTGATCACAGCTGAGATGATCAAATTAGGTGGCACTTACGTCCGGGACGCCTTCTGGTACCTATGCAACCTATGCTGGAGAACTGGAAGGGTCCCAATGGACTGGAGACGCGCAGTCATCGTACCCTTGTATAAAGGCAAGGGATCACGCATGGACTGCGCCAACTATAGGGCCATCAGTTTGATCAGCTTAGCAGCAAAAGTATATGGAAAGGTGATTGAAAGGAGAATGAGGGTGAAATCCGATGAAATGCTGTGGGACGCACAAGGAGGTTTCCGAAATGGAAGGGGATGTACGGATCAAATTTTCTCGCTACGCAATATCGTAGAGAAGCATCTGGCCATAGACCGGAAGGTTTTCTGCGGTTTTGTGGATCTTGAGAAAGCCTTTGATAGGGTTGTGCGAAAGGAACTGTGGGACATATTGCCGAGATATGGGATTGACGGTTCACTGCTCCGTGCTGTGCAGTCCACTTACAAGGATTGCTCAGCATGTGTGCGGATAGACGGTGGCATGTCACCCTGGTTTGATGTCAAAATTGGTGTCAAACAGGGTTGCATGCTATCTGCTAGGCTGTTTATCCTGTATCTCGATAGTTGTCTGCAGAGAATAAGGTCAACGAATGTGGGATTGCGCATGGGTGACCAAGTGGTGAACTGTCTGCTGTATGCAGACGATGCCGTGCTATTAGCAGATACACCATCTAAACTGCAAACACTGGTCACAGCGATGAAAGACGACTGTATGGAGAAAGGCTTACTACTGAATGCGAAGAAAACAAAGATAATGGTATTTGAAAGAGAAGAATCCAGAACTAATGTAAGGATTACGATTGATGATGAAGTGTTGGAACAAGTGGATGAGTTTGTATATCTTGGATGCGCTTTCAGCAGGGATGGAAGGTACACCGCAGATGTGGAAAGACGAGTGAGTGCTGGGAATAGTGTGAATGGAGCGTTGGGAAAACTTCTTGGCAGTAAAATCCTGAGCCAGAAGGCACAACTCGCTATACACAATGCAGTGTTGGTCCCAACGCTAACTTATGGAAGCGAGAGTTGGGTATGGCAGAAAGAGCATGAAAGTAGAATAAACGCGGTTGAAATGCGAGCGCTGCGCAAAATTTGTGGCGTAAGGCTCGTAGACCGTATTCGCAATGATGATGTTAGAAATAGAGTTGGTCTGAAAGAGAGCGTCGGTGTTAAAATAAGAAGAGGCATGCTCCGATGGTTCGGGCATGTAGAAAGAATGCAAGATGAAAGAATGACGAAGCAGATATACAATGCAAAAGTGGAAGGATGTAGGAGCCGGGGAAGGCCAAGACTTACCTACCATGACCAAATTGGTCATGTTCTATCAGAAGGTGATGTCAGGAGCCCTAGAAACCGGCGTGCGTGCATGACAAGAGCAATGAATGTTAAAGAAGCGAGTGAGATATGTAAGGATCGAGTCACGTGGCGCTCGGTTCTCTCTGCCTACCCCGCAAGGGATTTGGCGTGAAGTTATAGATAGATAGATAGATTTTTGATGTTCTTTTTGAAGACACTTTCAGCGAAGGACAAAACTGTTGTAGAATCAAATTCAAATTAAAAAAATAGATCTACCTGTGTTAGCAGGCCGATGTAGGCAATTTATTTCAGCTTCTAAGATATGCACTGAAATTTAAAAGTAAATTAATATTTTTGCGAGCATACATTATGTTTTCATAAATATATTGAGAGGTAACAATGAAGATACTCGTACTTACGTCTATGAATAGTTCCGTATTTCTCTGGAGCTCATGTTATAAATAGACTCAGCTATCCCCGCTAGCTAAACGGTTATATTTGGATTTGTGAAAAAAAAAACTCGGCAGTAGTATAGATGAAGAATACGATTATCTTTACCAGTAATAATCAAACAATTAATAAAATGTACATAGGGAAGTAAAACGGAAAGTGATAATTGTATTGGATATTACTAAGATGAAGTTGTTACACGTATTGAGTAAAAAATAAGATTATTAATCGTCTACTGTTATAGAAAAATGAAATCATAGTAATATAAAACCCTCCTTCTTATTTCGCATCTGTACCGGAACTACAGCACGTTACACTATGCTTGGCCCGACACATACTTGGTCCAATTTTTAGTTAATACTTTTTCTGAAACAGGTTTCGAAATATTCGGTTCTGTTTTAGACAAATGTTCCAAGCTCCGATATTGAGTATTTTGCTCCTGGGAATTCTGCATACACCTGTTAAATTAAAGGAACCCCAGTAAGTCGGCGCTCTGTTTAGTATAGACATTTGCATAATTGAATACTAGGAAAGTTCTGCAGTAGTTTCCACAAGCCTTACGTACTACATTTTTTGCAGTTCTCTAAATTCCAAGGTCGCTGAAATCTCTTCCTTCTACACTCGCGAGCAATAAACCGGAATCACTTTATTGCGCGTAGCTCAAAACAATTTTTTACAAATTCTATGCTGTGTACTAAGGATTGTGGTACATCATTTGAAAGGTAATTTTGTTAGCTTTCAACCCCAACAATATTATAACTAAAGAGTATTCGTCTTACGTCACGTAACGTAAGAACAAAGACATCAATATTTAAAACAAAATACCATATTGTTTGAGAGTCCTGAAACCCTATTAAAAGTGCACGTTTATGAAAATTGGTGATCAGTCCAATATTTTACGTTACTGGGAACACTAAATTAAAAGAAAATGGAAACCAAAGCTATATTTTATTTTAAACAATGTCGAGAGCCATACACGAATACGGTCTACCTAAGTACCTACCTAAGTAAAGCGGGTACAGTAGCCTGTTAACGCTTGTAATACACTAAGTATCACTCGCGCGATATCTCCTCTGGTGCTAACACAGAAACTCCTTAGGAGCTCGCTGGTGACCTCACTCACACGCAGAAATACAACAACCCTCCAGAGAGTTGTTATTTGGCTGCGGTTTTCTGTGAGGTGGAAGTACTTCACCAGACGGGCTGCTATGATACGCTCTAGCTCTCTTAAAAAAGAAGATATATAGAAGCCGCACGAGTCGCCATCCTAATTGAACGAGGGTTGTCTCAGCGTACTATCGGCTCTCGCTGTAGCTTCATCTGAGCCAGTCTTGTGTCTCGAAGATATACATGAGATTTAGAGAGACTGAAAACTTAGTCCGGACACCAAAATCTGGACGACAGCGATGCACTTCGGTGAGAGATTACAGATTTATTGTCACCACTTCTCTCCGAAAACGACACCTGACCCGGTGGCGTGGACGTACAGCAGTAGCTCAGAAAAGTTCGAGAGAGAACTGTCAGCAAGTGGACAGTGAAGCGAAAACTCAAAGCGAACTTGACCCCAAAAAGGTCAACCTCTGGGCCCAAATTGTCTCCAGCCCACCGATAAGCTCGGCTTCAATTTTGTTCGCTATCACTTAGATTGGGATACGGAGCAACGGAACCGAGTCCTGTTCTCGGACGAAACCAGGATGTGCCTGCATGGTAGCGACCGTCGACGGAGAGACTATAGGAGACCGGAAGAGCGATTCACATAATGCTGTTTTGCGGAAACAGTGGCGTACATGGCTGGGTCTTGTATCATGTAAGCGGAATTTCTATTGAAGCAAAAACGGAGCCCATATTCATACCTGGTTGAGGTCAGGGAGAGGGGCTAACCGCAGAAAGATACTTCGACGACATTCTGCTTAACGGTTTAACCCAAAATATTGTTGTGAAAGTAACATAAATTGCACCTGCTGAGCTGTTTGGTTATAACACTAATGCCTCGTCATTTTAAGTAGGTTGAGGAGGGAGTTGTATTCTATGAACACCCACCCACTACTGATGAAGGCTCTAGTTGGTATAAATTAATCATTGGCCGAAGCACATAAACAGTTCAGATTAAATTGCCTACAATAACTATGTAGTTTCCATAATAGACTTTTGGGAGAAGTACATAAATAATTCAGATTAAATTGCCTACAATATCTATGTAATTTTCATAATAAACTTTGTACAACATTGGAAAACAAGCAAGCATACAACCCATCTTTACTTACTTGGCCTACCTACGTTTATGAAATGATTACCGCAACCTACGAATATAATAAGGAGTATACTATAAAACTTTAAAACTTACATCAGAAATTTTATTACCTATTAACAGCGAACTTAAAAAGCATGCCTATTAAGACAGATGTACGATATAGAACATCATAGCAAACGTCATATCGTTTATAGGAAAACTTCTTAAGTTTGCAGGTAGATCGAGCGTCTAGAACATTGCTGCAAACTTAGGACTAGTACTAGAGACGTGATATTCCTCTATTTACTCAAAGAGTATTATATATCTAAAAATTCAGGTGCATCATTTGCTTACACGCAGAATCTATCTATATATATCTAGTAATATAGATAAAATAAAAATAACATGATAGACAAAATTAAATACACGTTTCTAGTAACAGGGTAAAAAATAACATGTTATTGTAAATTATTTTGGAGCCAAGACGTATAGATAGAACCTGCAATTCGATCTAAACTGCTGTATGTTCTTTCGCCAGCAAATAGTTCATCGAGTTATCGCCAGCCGGCACCCACCCACTACCGTTAACAGATGCATACCGTTGCTGCCGTTGAGGCCACACAGAGAAAGAGACTGACTAATGTCTGTCCTTCCGCCTGTCTGTCCATTTTGTATTTCTGCCAGTCTGTCCATCTATGTCCGTCTAGTACGTATATCTGTCCGCTCGCCTGCCAGAGATATCTTTAAAACTGTAATAAGTCGAGATTTAAAATTTTCATGCATTATTTATTACTAAAATTCAAAATCTAAGGGAACCATGTAGCAGATACATTTTTTTTTCTATATAGTTGTACGGAACCCTTTGTATGCGAGTCTGAATCGAACTTGGTCGGCTTCAATTATATTTATTTTTTGGAAACAAAAACAATTACATCGTAATTGATGCACAGGACATCAATTATAAGTATATAAAAAAAATGTCTATTAAAAGTTTCCGCCT
Organism: Pyralis farinalis; assembly: GCA_947507595.1. NCBI lineage: Eukaryota > Metazoa > Arthropoda > Insecta > Lepidoptera > Pyralidae > Pyralis > Pyralis farinalis. Next base: position 26,298,604 of record OX382266.1, read on the forward strand.
AACAGTCGTGTGTTCTATAATTATCGACATTATTCTAAGCGGCACACAGAGTATTTTAAAGTTTGTAAAAATTCAACGCTACTGGCTACATAGAGCAAGTTGCTGAGTTTATGTGAAAAGTTGCAGACAGACGCGGAGTTCTGGTACCTAGCAGGAAACTTAGGAGAAGCGCTGGCGACGTGACGCCCTCCTGCGTGGTATCCAGTAAGTTTCAAATGCATATTATAAATATAACCGTATTTGTACATTGAATCTCGCATTTAAAATATAGTTATTATTCATGTTAATTACATCAATTTAACTACATACACACAATTTGTATTACTTTACGTATTATTTCTGTAATTTAATTTATAACAGCAAGAAGATTCATACTTTTATAATTAGTTTACCCGCACATCCTTTATTTCATTCTTACTTTGACGGTCTTCGAATACAACTAGTGCGTCCTCTTTGCAATTTCGCCAGTTACATTTCAAAATACCTGGATACTCCCGTCCAGACATACTCGCCAGCAAAAATAGCTTAGCTAGGGCGTGTATCACAGTGCTATAAAGTTTGTGGTATAGGCCTGAGTATTTATTTGTGTGTTGTATTTGTTAGAGTATGGTATTGATTATCGGTTCGTTTTTACTATCAGTGTGTCCGCCTGAACTTGAAGTTATGTACTAACCTGGGATTGGATTACTGATCGAATGTTGATGATTGTTTTAAATTTAAAAACTTATTATTATAAATCAAGCCCAAAATAATTATATTAATTATTGTTTTTTTTACTGCTTTTTTTTATCTCAAAGATCCGATCATATGATAGGAGTGCGCGATATATTAATTTAATGTCTAGAAATCCCTTTGATGAAGATTAATGTAATTTAGTACTCCTGCCCGTGATCCACAAAGGAGGATATCAATGAAAAAATATACATATGAGCACGTCTCAGGTATTGCAATGGTGTGCTAAATTATTGGGATATAGTAATGAGATTTGCGGCGTATTCACATCGTCTCGGACTCAGACTAGGCACAACTAGAGCATATGGTCAATCGAGGAATGAAGTCAAACCAGAGTGTAGAGTTCTGTGGACCTACTTGAGCATTTACTCTGACCGACGAAGACAAACCGGATACAAATTCAGTGATCGACTCTCTGGAGCAACTAGGGTATTCCAGGTGTCATAACTTATTAACAGCTCGTTGCAAACTGGCCTGTGGAGATAATATTATTTTCCAATAAATCTTTATTTCGCTAATATATATTATTCCTTTATCAAGATTTGCGAGACTTGCGAGACTAACCTACCATGACCAAATTAGTCGTGTTTTATCAGAAGGTGATGTCAGAAGCCCCAGGAACCGGCGAGCGTGCATGAATAGAGCTATGAATGTCACAGAAGCGAGTGAAGTATGTAAGGACCGCGTTTTATGGCGCTCGGTTCTCTCTGCCTACCCTGCAAGGGACCTGGCGTGAAGATATACATACATACATACATACATATCAAGATTTGCTTAATGTTATACTACAGACACCAAGATCCTTACTAAATACACTTTGACCAAGTGTTTATATTAAATACAACATAAAGGGTTGATAAGGTTACGTCTGTAGTATTATTATTTAGCATAAATTTTATGAGAAATTTCGTTAATTTGAAAGTTATTAAAAAATATTAGAATTTGCTGTGTTTGCAGCCTGAGTTATACCGGTTGTATTGTAAGTATTCATAAGCTACAGTACAACTTCACATCGGGTAGGTCGAATGCTCGTTTGCCTCCCAATTTCTATAAAAAAAAACATAATATAGAATATAATAAAGATATGCATCATTGAACTTTATCGTACTGCAATAAAGTTCGAAAGATGTATTAATTTTGTATCATGTATGTACTTATATATAAAGTACTCATTGTTATTAACGTAGCGACTTGCATTGTTACCCTTTCGATCAAAGGGATCTGTCTGAAACAGTTACGTCATTGGTAACGGTTCTGGATATAAATTAACCGAAGCATAATCTAAAGTCAAAACTAGACTTGGATTACATGGTTAGAACATACTCGTATATATTAATTTACTCAAATTAGACTGTGCTTGGGGAATTTTGAAGAGCTCGATGCCGCAGTGGTTAGTAACGCTACTTTGACAATGCTCGAGGGTTTGATTCTCACAAAGGACAAATATTTGTGTGCACGACAATGTATACTTGTCATGGTGTGGGTACTTTTAAGAGACGTAGGGCATACCAAAGCAGCTCGTGTGGGGAAGTACCTTAACTTTACAGAATTATTTCAGATATTGCAGGCGTTTATAGGCTACGATATCCATGTTACACCAGGTTGGCCGTATGCTTGAATGACTTACGACGTTGTATAAAAAAAACACTTATAATAAACGGGAATCCATAATCCTGCAGTGATGGTATGAGATAATGTTGATTATTATGATCCTGAAGTAGAATATTATTACCTGATTATTCTATCTTGACGTTCGAAAATTTAGTATTGCCAAAATTTATTATTTACTTCAAAAATTGATAAACAGTTACTTCAAGCTCATCTATATTATTTCGCATATCGCTTGCATATAATTGCTACAAGTCAATGAACTTTTCCAGTACTACGTGTTTGTACGGTACGCGGTACGCGAAGTTATTTACTCGTTAGTGACAAGACTGTGCAGTCATGCCAGTAAAATGTACTGTACAAACAATTTCGACTGCGACAAAGTATATTACTTGTCAATGGTAAACGTTTGACCACTTTTAAACTAGTTGCTCCTGTACTGTTGATTTCCTGATATTTACACAGCAGTCCAAAGAAGTATTAGAACTCGACAGTAAGCTCACGTGGACCCGGGACATAAGTTATTATTGGGTAAAATATCACCGAAATGTTTTTGCCGTGGCCAGATCATCGGCCATGAAATGACCTGACAGGTGAAGGATCAAGAATGTTTTGGCATACACATAATTAATTACAAAAGCCCGTCACGAATTTATGATATATATGATCAAGATATACATAATAACGGTAAATATTTTTAAGCTATTGCATAGCTTTTATCACGGGCTTTGAGCGCGGCAACCGAATTAAGAAATTCCGTAACGAAAATAAAACCTAACACCCCCCACTCCGCCTACCATGTAGCTCGTTTTTTTTATCATAATCATCAGATGATGATGATGATCCGTCGGGTGGTAAACAAGTGTTCAGCCCGCAACAACAACCGAATTAAGTTATTACACACATATGTTTGTACGGTAGTATGGGAATCGAACCCGATCGAACGAACGAGCGTCGGTGTCAAAGTAACGTAACAAACACGTTTCACCTCTGCGGCACCGAGTTCGTCATTTATATTATATCGTTATTTTTAACCGACAAAAGGAGGAGGTTATCATTTTTCTTTTTTTTATGTTTGTTACTCCATCATTTATAAACGGGTTTGATAATTTTTCTTTTAATCAAAAGCATATAACATCAGATTGGTCCCATAATTTTTTTATCGAAATCCATTTATTTGGTATATAAATCTAAATAACAGGAAAATATGTCATTTGGTGGTGTTTTCGGTTACTATTTTTTTATACCAGTAATATAACAAACAAGCTTACGGCCTATCTTATGGTAAGCAGTTACCGTAACTTATGGACATTTGCAACACCAGGGGTGTTACTGATGCGTTGACGACCCTGTATAATACTCGTCATGCCCGCTATGTATGTACTTCAAGCCACTTCTTCTTGAAGAGCTCCATATTGTCATTAGTCCTCTGAGAAACCCTTGGCTGAGAGTTTATTCCACAACTTTGAAAGTTTTCGGAAGAAAACTTCTCCGAAACCGCACAGTACGCAGTCACTGCAGTTCCAGTGAGTGAAAGTGAACGCCGCCGGTGAGCGGTGTAGTTGTAAAAACAAGCTGTCGGCATCATATCGGGCAATTCTTCACAACATAACCCGTTGTACAATCGATAGAACACACAAATGGAGGCAATATCTCTCCTTAAAATTAAGGTCTCAATGCCGTGTGTAATAATTCTCAATGGTCGTTTCTAAACCGAATGTCATGGTCCTAGCTGGTATCCAGGTGCTCTCGCCCAAAGGTGCCTATAGTATACCATGATTGTGCGGTCTGACTTCAGACACACAATTTTAGTCTTTGCTCCGCACTTCGGGCACTGAAGTACCTGTTTTGCTCTGTAGAGCACACCAGGTTTCTTGGACGCCAGTTTGACCATCTCTTCCAGGTGACTTCGTGACTTCTTGATATATTATATTCGATTTCATTATATGTATAGAAGAACAGTATCCTACATTACGGAGGACTGCGTGAAATTACATTTTCTTGTAGTTTTTGTATGATCGTATTCTCGTATTGCTATTATCCATAAGAATGATATCATCACCTACCGTCTAATATAGTATAATAGTGTGTAAAAAACGCAAAAGAAATTGCTGAAGGTAACAAATAAATTGTGTTCAAACTCATATTTGTAGCCATCAAACGAATGGTTCGAGTAAATCATAGTAGGGTATCCGTTCTAAAAATACCTAACCACGATACCCGCCTCAATACAGGAAAACGTTTATGAGTCCGAGCCATGCGTGAAAGTGTACCTTTAATGACTATCTATATTTATATTGCTGCTATTTATAGTTTCGTTGCACCGTAACATATGTAGTAATGTCGCCTTGGTATCACAGTAAGAATATTCACGTGGGCAGTAAAGTAACTTCAAACAAACGTTTAAAACAACAACACGATTTAGCGAAATATGCAGCCGTAGCTTAACCATGGCTGATTTGACTGCATGCTCTTCTTTTTTCATTCTTACTCATTTTTTCTTCGTTCAAATGCAAATAAAGGCAAATAAGTATATGCATTACCTAAATCGAAGGAATGAAGTAGTTACTGTAGCCTATGAACGCTGACAATCTCATATTTTGCTATCCCTGCTGCTAACAACTCAACCTCAATTAATATTGGCAGTAAGCTCTTAAAGACTATTACTGTGTAGCTTAATGGTAACTTTGTCAGAGATCCAGGGAAAGCGCTGCGCTAGTAGCGAGAGATATGTGTTGAGAATGCTAGTTGTCATATGACAACTAGCATTGCACGATATCACCTTTAGCACTCTGCGGTTACCGCTAATAAAGTAAAAGTGAACACTCGTATAAAAGGAAAATGAAAAAAAAAAACTAATTTAATTATGATCGTCAAATCATTCCAATTCACTTCATATTGACATTTTGTTAACTATCATTCAATGTCACAAAACTGTGTCACACAAAATATTTTTTTTCTATTTATGAACTGATTGAAAGAAATACAGATAATGTGTAAGTACCTTAGAACGCTCTATATTGTTCATGTAGTATTAGTATAGTATCTTCACGCCAAGTCCCTTGCGGGGTAGGCAGACAGAACCGAGCGCCATAAGACGCGGTCCTTACATACTTCACTCGGTTCTGTGACATTCATAGCTCTTTTCATGCACGCTCGCCGGTTCCTGGGGCTCCTGATAAAACACGATTAATTTGGTCATGGTAGGTTAGTCTCGGTCTTCCTCGGCTCCTACATCCTTCCACTTTTGCATTGCATATCTGTTTCGTCGTTCTTTCGTCCCGCATTCTTTCTACATGTCCGAACCAACCGAGCATGCCCTTTCTTATCTTAACACCGACACTCTCTTTCAGACCAACTCTTTTTTTCACGTCTTCATTACGAACGCGGTCAGCAAGCGAAATGCCACAAATTTTGCATTTGAAAAATCGCATGCCTTACTTTGTTAGTTGAATTTCTTTCTTATCTTGCTTCCGAGTTAAAACATATATGTTAAATGAGACTGTTAACAAAGAATTGAAAACTAATTTCATTTGAAGGATGGGTCTGTTGATTTTTCACAAGTCTGTTAATCGAATAGACATAATAACTCGAATTTAATAAAAAACAATCGCAAGCTCATTCATGTTTGATTCAATTCAATAGTACGGTCTGCATATTTGTTTTGTAAATGTAAATTATAATAAAACTGTGAAGCTAAGAAATACAACAAAGAAAAAAAATAATTTGTTGTGATAAAGGCTTAGGAAGCAGGAAACTCTGACAGCAAGTTCTGAAACCAAAGCGAGCTATGCTCTTTATGTTATAGAGCAAACCTTGCTATCATCCACGGAGTATTAATGCCAACTTTGATGTATGATAGTGAAACATAGGTATGCCATACTCCACTTTCATGCTTCTTCTGCCGAAGATGTAGTATAGAAGAAGATACTTAATAGTAGGGTTAATGCTGTAGAAATTAGGGCTTTCAAGAGAACGTGTAGAATTAGGACTATTGACAGAATGAGAAATTGCGCCATACAATAACGGTGTGGAATGACAGATGTATACAATAATTCAAATATAACTATATAATATTTTTTTACTGAAAATACTGCACTTTATATTTTATTTGTTCCACAGCTATGCACTAAAAATCAATTTAGTATTACATGATTATGTTTATTAAAGAAAATCGGTTTTCAAACAAAAGGAGAAAAAAAAACCGGACTGTTTAGTCTATGCTTATTTGTAGAAAGATTTAACCTGGTTAAATAATAAAACTTTTATGCACTTGAATACAAAAATATAGAGGATCATTTATTTATCTAAAATAGATTCGTCTAAAGAGAATAATAATGTTATAGATTTTGGCTGAACAATTAAGTTTTAGTATTTGTGAAACAGATGTAGCATGCCACATCCAACATGCGACTTGCTACTTATATAATATACAGAAGTACAGATTGCCTCTCGCTATGGTACCTCTATATATGATGTACAAAGAAGCAGCTCCAAGCAGGTATCATAGAGGCACCTAGGGATTCATTGCAGTCTAAGGAATAAATAAAATATTATGAGCTCTATCTGTTAAATCACATACAATTTAGTAACAAAAAATATTACCAAACTTTTTAGAGTGGCAATATAGTAGATTAAAATATAGTACAGAAGGCATTAATGCACTAAAAAAACTGTCAAATGCGAGTCCAACTCGCGAACCGAGGGTTCCGTAAAAAAATATTTTCACAAAAAAAATTTTTTTGTGATGTAACTATAAATTTATGGTTTTCTGAATTTTTTCGTACTATAGGTTCCTATAGGTTTTGATTACCTTATGTAGGGAACCTGGCTGGCCGACTCCTTTGTAGGGCTGGTCTTCGGATGTGAAGCAAACAATAGATTCCAAAGGCACTGATTTTATTAATAATTATTACACGACACCATATGCTTCGTACAACAACGTTCGACGACATCCAAGCGGAGACGGAAACCGTCACATTATATTATTGCCATATAAAAATGCTAATTGTTTGTTGGGGTTGCCAACACCTTACGAGTGTCAAAATATGCGTATACCTAAACGAGGCATAAACAGCTGTATCTTTCGATTGCGCTGACTTAGAAGATTGATTATTTCACTGCTCGAAGGGATTGCAGACCTGAGCACTTTATATTAATTTAAGCTTGATAACTACATCCGCCCCTGAGAAAAAGGATCTTGTCAGACGGACAGACAGACAGACAGAAGGAAAACAAAGTGATCCTATATGGTTACCGTTTTTCTTTTTGAAGCACGGAACCCCAAAAAAATACTAATCCGTGAGGCTAAACTACCATGGTTGGTATGGTATTACATATCATAACTATTCTAAGCTTATAATTGTGGGTTCAGAAAATATTACTTTACTTACTCTGTGATTACATTAATATAAATTAAAGGAACGGCTATGTATATATGAAGTCGAAATTATGTAGCTGACACACTTCGCTGAATTTTATAAACCTGGTAACTTTCCGTAGCTTATTTTACAAAGAAACCCCTGCTTGCCGCACGGTGGCACACAGTTTGCTACAGGTAAATTTACAAGGTGGACTAATACGGTATAAAATATTGGTGTAGATTGTACAGAGTTTGGATCCTACACGAATAATTTACTCATTTTTAAGTTTTTGTGACATATGAAAGCAATATTTTGAGTTTACAAATTATTAAGTACACTATTATACATGGAGTTAAAACTTATATTGTCTGCAGTTGGTACACCCTACCGATCAGATGACACTCGGACGATAAAGCGGGACACAGCAACGTTCGACAAGCTACGACAAAAAAAAGTTTGTTTGTGTCAGCTCCGACGCACGGCTGGAGTTTACTCCTTACGAACGATAATTACGATATATATCGAATAGAAAAAGAGGATAAATGTTGCACCTACTGAAATAATAAGAATAAAATTTATATTATTCATAAATGTGAACTACTTCGCATTCGCGTTGCGTTCGCATTCGCGTTCGCCGTATCTTTGATTTTTCTTTCGAGGGATACTTAATGTATGGCAAGCGTTCATAGGCTACGGTAACCGCTTTACATCAGATGTCCCGTGTGCATTCCGACATTGTATAAAAACAAATCTCAGTTAAATTCTTTAGATATTTCTATCTCACACTCTCGCAAGTTGAATGAATATGTTCGTCTCTTTTTAAGCAGATGACAATGTTTTTTGTTGATCCGTTCACTTGATTTTACTCCTCATAAAATTTCCGTACCGGACCTTATAACTCAAAATCGTTTTTTAAGGACTAAACTCAAAAAAATCTGTATTTGGTTAAACCTATATTAAGATGGACGTTTTTACATGCACGAGTAACGCACGAGTATATGGGTCACTTCATAGTTGTAATATCCTTTACTCAAAAATATCAGCAACACTAGAGGGATACTATTACCAGCATATACTATTATTTTAAGTTGACTTGATGTCGAGCCGAATTTGATAAATACATATCTATGAATGCTTTATTTATTTTGTTCTTCCGTCTTGTTTGTGCTTTTTAGTTTTGCCATTCAGTTCTCTCAAGCGAAATATTTTTTGTAGTTTTTTATAAAATAAAACATAATTTTAAACTTGCAGTCTGTAAGTTTAAAATTATGTTTTATTTTTTTTATCTTTTATTTTTGTCACTCAAGAATGTACTCTGACTAATTCTTAAATATTGTACTTAACTGTATTTGTTTTTGTGTTAATCGTATTTACAATAACTGTAGTGTTTGTCTTAGTGCATAGTGCTTGTTTGTTGCGTCCGCGGTGTCACAAAAGACTAGTCTCGACTGAAAATCAGTATCGGGTCTGCTACACAAGCTTCGACAACATACTGAGTCTACACAGTTTTGTTACATCGCACAACACTGTTTGCTGTGTTTATGCTAAGCTTTGAATATATGTTTTGCCGTGTTTATGTTAGTTTGTCACAAGCATGTATTTTTCTATCTGATTTTATGGCTACAAGCTGTGTACATATTGATGTTCAGTGTTGTGTGCAAATAAATGTTTTTCTTTCTTAAAGCAGCATAGTCAATTTTGAATGCCCTAATGTCGTAGTTATTCGTGAACACCGTTGTGTGTGGTTATTCTATAAATTTACCGTAGGTGGAGTAAAATGGGAAGTATCAAGTTAATATAACACAATATAAGTTTACTAAAATCTTATTATGTCGGTACAACGCTCATCGCCAAGGGGATTGATTCCACCTAAAACCCAAAGCCACTGCAGTTCAAAGTCGACCCTAGACTCCAAGTAAAAAATTGATGTAGTTTTAGTCTATTTTAACGTTATGAAACGACAAAAACGGATGCTCGAGGATGCGAATGGACAGCTCAGTACAACCGGCGATATTGAAGATTAGCTCACCAGTTCTAAGGATACACCACGAACGAAACTTCGATTTATTAAACAACACATTAACTACATTGGTTGCTCAAAATATAGAAATACAGAAATCCGGGGAAAAAAACGAAAACCATTGTCGTTGATTTTACTACAACTCTTCGGGAGGAGACAATAGTGTCAATGAATAAAAAATATAACCAAACCAAACTTACTAGTTGACGGCTACGCGTTGCCACTATGATGAATTAATCTTCTTCTTAACAGATGACGCTGGCAGTACCGACATTCGCAAATAACATGGAAGTGTAGTTTTACACCGTAACAAACTGTTATATTGGTGTTAGATTTGCATTACGTACTTGACGCGAAAACTTAGAAAAGCTAATGCCATATGACTCCAAAAGTTTATCTAATATATTCTAGTGAATATATTGCTACTTCAAAATATATATATATTTTTAATAATATCACCATTAATAAAAGCATTCGATTTTATAATACTCGTACGTTGCCTGAAACTTGTGGCGTAAGGCTTGTAGACCGTATTCGCAATGATGATGTTAGAAATAGAGCTGGTCTGAAAGAGAGCGTCGGTGTTAAAATAAGAAGAGGCATGCTCCGATGGTTCGGGCATGTAGAAAGAATGCAAGATGAAAGAATGACGAAGCAGATATACAATGCAAAAGTGGAAGGATGTAGGAGCCGGGGAAGGCCAAGACTTACCTACCATGACCAAATTGGTCGTGTTCTATCAGAAGGTGATGTCAGGAGCCCTAGAAACCGGCGAGCGTGCATGAGAAGAGCAATGAATGTTAAAGAAGCGAGTGAGATATGTAAGGATCGAGTCACGTGGCGCTCGGTTCTCTCTGCCTACCCCGCAAGGGATTTGGCGTGAAGTTATATATAGATAGATAGATAATGATTTTTTTTTACTATTTGTGACCCATGTTCCTACGGCAAAATTGTTCAACTTTATAGACTCGGTTACATTCACCGAAGTTTAGCTACGAATCAAAGATATTGTAGAACCGTGATGTCGGTATGTGAAACTGATATATGTTAATGAACCATGTACGAAACTAATTCAATATTATAAAGAGAATAAGTAACGTACATTACATAACATCTAAATAACATACATTTTAACTTTACCAATGAAATTATTTTTGAATTTGTCATGCACTACTTCTCATTTATGATCTCTCTTACGATGAGCGCATTGCGAAATATTAAAGTTTTGTACTATTTTCCAAACTTCCTTCAGAACTCATATCGAATCATGCGAAGCGTAGAAATCGTATCACAGAAATATCAATAAATAATTGCATAAATTCTATGCAGTATCTAGTTAAATTAAGAAAATATATAACAAAATGTATAACAAGTAATCATAGAATGGTCATGAAAAGAAAATAACCATAGAAACAACATTACATATCTAAATAAAAAAAACGAACAAACTTTTAACTAAATTTGAGAATTTAAATTACTTGAATGGTGAAAAAAAATTTGTAATCCATGTAATGACTTTATTACACTAAACATTCATTCCTTTCTAGTGAGGGAATGTGAGTTGAATTTGAGAAAGTGTCCTAGTTTCCATAATGGTCATTGTGAGCCGTGCTTTGGAGCGGGAAATTAGTGAGGATTCCATTTATGAATTCGGCATTAACTGACTTTACGACATAAAGGGCTTTAATAGCTCTGCAGGCAGCTTACTAACTTATGATGCCTGTTCTATTCGAATATTTTATGGCGAGTGTCTCAAATATTTTATAGTGTACTCAATTTCATACTGTAAACATTAGTCTTACCGATTCTGAAATTCGTAGAATGTTTGTTTTAGTAACGCACGTTTTATATTTTTTTCATGGTGCCGTAATAATATTTTTTTACATTACGATGAGTGGCAAACTAGCATACGAACTTATTATTATCATGAATCAGTTACAGAAATACATTTGCATTGATATGTCCCGTTATCTATTAAACTATACTCTGAGAAAGGAGAGTTTTAATAACCAGCACAACTAGGAAAAATACTTTTCATGAAACCACAGCTAAATAACAATCGGGTTCTTGTGAGTAATTTAAGTTAGTAGTGAGTAAGAAATTGCTATGACAGCAGAAGATTGTGGTAACACGAGCGATAAGAGTTGTATAGTAAGCGTTCGAATTTCAAAGGGAACCATTTTAGTATTCGATTCTCCGGTTCGTAAATTATTTGTATGCAAATATGAAGTTGGAGCAACGTGCAGCCATACATACGTGTTTATTTTAATGGGGTTCATTGGCCACAATAATGTTAACGTCAGCGATAGTATAAAATAGTTAATAATTTATGACTACTCATCTACAAGTATATAAGTAAAGCGCTAATAAATAAAAAAAAAATAAAGTGTGATCAACAATAAAAAAGTTAGTGGAACTATAAAGATATAATCTCCTACCAGTCCATATTTTAATATTGAATAAAGGCCATAAAATACGGTGAAACTATGAGTCATAATTGGTAAAGTATACTCTGCAATAAAGTATCTTACTATCGCTATTATGATTCATAGAACGAGACTAACGACAGGGTATTTAAAATGAAATAATTCAGATCTCTCCATCATTAAACTAATCTTAATAAAATTCAATCTTTTATAACCGCCCTTAAGATATTTGAAAATGGCAATAGGATATAAATATTCTCTTAGGAGGCAAGCGTCGCTCAAATAGATTTCGATAATAAGTTGTTGCCTCGGCAGCAGCGGTGAAATGTATGAATAAAAGATTCCTGTGTGAATAATGACCAGCAGTATTATTTATTACTAGCTCGAGCCCGCGGCGTTTGTGATTCGGTTCAGAGGCGAGTTGTGAGAATTGTCAACGATCCTAAGCTTTCACACGATATTGGACCTTGAGATTTTGCCTCCCTTTGTTCTACCTATTGTAATTGTATTATTCAGAGCACAACTCATTGCAATTGGGCTCTGAATTTCTTGGTGGGGTCCCGCTTTAGAATTCTATTTTTATACAACTTTGATATTTATGCAGATATAGATTTTAACCGTTAGGGAATTCTTAATCAGCATTATAGTTTTGCGATGGACGAAAATCTTATTACTATAGTAAAAGAAAATAATTTGGCGTTGAGGATAATTTACTTAAAAGATAGCTCAAATCAAATATTATCAAGTTTTTATTCGAGTGTACACAGAATAATAGAAATATCCCTGATGTTGCAAGTATCCATACGGTAACTATTTACCATTAAGCAGACTGCGTGCTTGTTCAGCACCTTAGTGGTATTATAAAAGTGATCTTCTAAAAGATATAGTCTAATATTTCAGCAGAAAATACTCTATTTACCTTGAGACGGGTAAATATTTTGTTCTTAAGAAAATGTTTCAAAGTCATTTGGTGGAAGACCTTACAAATATATCTCAGTGAGCAGTGATCTATAAAATACAGAAAAACTAAGCACTAATGTACGGAAAGAGATCTAGTAGTGTACATTTAATTTTCAATTCTACCACGATTATTTCAATAACAATATATTATATATATATCACATTATCACAATAAAATTGTTTTGACATTCATAATCTAGAGTTTTGCGAATTTAATATATAGTTTGCATGATGATAAAGAATAATTATAATAAAATAATAATTCTGTCACGTTAGCTCGTGAACAGCATATAAAACACCTTCCCAATAAATAATTTCCGGTACTAATGCTATGAGATCTTGCCTCTTGCAAAATTTCATGATACTAGCTTATCTTATACCCTACAACTTTAACATTTTTTTCTTATACTTGTTCTATGAAACCTTATTCCTAGCTTAATTTCATGATACTGCATAAACTAAGTAGGTACGGTTTTAAAATTTCTTGAAATACAGGCAAATATATCCAGTAAATTACGATTTTTGGTTTTTATCCACATTCATGTTTTCACATATCGTTTCTTGTCAAATTGTATTACAGTAAGTATCTAGAAGTCGATTTATACCTTACCTTATGACGTGCAGAGGGGTCTAAAAAAAGTGATACTGTAAGTATTCCTTTATATGTTTATAGATAGGGAACCCTAAACAAGTTGCATCAAAAAATATTCATAACGGACATTGAATTCATTTAAATGCTTGACAAATTTTGTGTATTCTTTTTTCGAAATATTATCTATCTATAACTTCACGTCAAATCCCTTATGGGGTAAATATTATATAAAATACTTTTCATTATGTTCTTGTTTATTAGAGCATCCGTTATTGGGATACGGCAATCACTAGCTCACATTCTTTCCAAGAACCCAGACTATCTGCAACAAACTTCATTAAAATTTGACCATAAATAGATAATAAATTGACAGACATACAAACAGACAGAGCTAACATTAATGGAGACAGACTAGGTTATGTCCGTGCGCTACTATACAACTTTCTCAATAATAAATATCTAGCCTATTATCCTGGTCCCAGACTACCTCCCTGTCATCTTTTGGATCAGTTCAGCCATGAAGAGATTATAAATAAACAGAGTTACTTTCGAACTTATAGCTCTGATATAACTTTAACTTTCGATTAATATAATAAAATAATCTGTATGTAGAAATAATAATTGAATTCGGTAAAAGTACACCGGTACATTGGGAGGATAAAGCAATGAATAAAAACTGATTTTATATTTTTTACTTACTTCTTTTTTTCATTTTTTTTTTATCATCTTCTTCTTCTTTCATATATATTTATAATATTTTCTTTTTTATCTAGCTACTTTAATTTTTATTATTTATTTTGACATTTATTACTTTTGTATTTGTTTATTATTATAATGATCTGTTTCGTTTATGTTGTACTTACTACCGCGCCACTCGCCTACCAAATTTCAATTAGACACTCAAAGGTTGACTGGAAGACATTCCTTATAGGAATAAGTCCGCCTTTGTACATTTATTAATGTGTTGCATTTTAATTTACATTTTTCATTGTTATTTTATGTACAATATAGATACAACAAACAAACAAACAAAAAACTTACATGTTCAAGGCTGTTTATTGGTCATCGGGTCAATTCAGTCAAACATTTTCTACATAAAACAACAAAGTCTATCAAGCATTAAAATTAACTGTCATTGATTTTCTGCTCAAGAATATCAAATCTACCTAAAACTATTATTACAAATACTAATTTATATCCAGGACCTTGGAAATTAATAGTGGATTTAATATTCTTTTTTCATCGAACATACGCATTTAAATTTGTCTTAACTATACAGCTATGTCGAATCGTAAGAGATCAATTTCTTATATTTATACACAGACGATTATATTACGATTGCAATGTCGAATCAAAGTTGTTTAGTTAACTTTAGTCAGTCAGTTAATCGAAATGGCCAAGGGCGTATTTTCTTAGTCAGTGACATGATCAAAACTGGGATAGAATATAGGGACCCCGTATTAACCAAACGTCTCTTGGCAATAATAATAATAAAAACTCCGCAGGTATGCTCAATTTTGCATTGTTTTTGTATTGTATTCCATAAATACAATGATTATAATATTATAATCCATTCTGACGAGCTCGGTGGTGCGGAAGTTAGTGATGCTACTTTGGCACCAACACTCGTGGTTTCAATTTCCACACATGATGAACATTTGTGCGCATGAACATGTCTGCTTATCTTAGCCTGGGAGATTTTAAGAGAGATAGGGTGCACAAAAACAGTTCATCTGGGGAAGTACCTACCTTCACCTCATAGAAAATCCCAGCGGAATAAGTCCCTTGTTGGTTGTTGTGTTCCTGCATATGAGTGAGGTCACCAGTAAGCTCTTAAGGAACTACTGTGTTAGCAGCAGAGGTGGCATCGCGTGATACTTAATGTATTGCGAGCATTCATGCATGCTCTATGCTTAATTTTCTTTCATTATTAATGCAGCGAAAGTTGTATACATTATTGGATAAAGCGTTGTATATGTGTCCTTACAGAGGTAGTTTGTGAGTAGTAGTGGTCGCGGGTAGATACTACAGAAACACAAGTTGGCGAGTCAACGTCCAATTTTCAAAGTTAACCGCAGTGTGGTTCAGCAGCGACGCGATTGGTTGACCAAGTTGTTGTGGGTAGGTTATATATTATTATACCTCCAACGTCAGGTACAATAATATATAACCTACCCACAATACAAGTGATGATTATGGCAGCGAATGCGGTGCGAATTGTGCAGGTCAGCCAAAGCGCCCGGTTGTAAATTCTTTACCATATTGTAATTTTTACTTGATCAGAACGTGATTTGCTTATTATTTTATTTATTTGATCGTATAGATAGTACCACTGGCTAAAAATGATACACAACACAGCATGTACATAACGTAACTTCTACGTTAACGTTAACGTTTAATACTATGGCCAAAAGTATTTAAATTGGGTTGAGCTTTGTTGTCAAGATCCCTAGCTAAGTTTAATTCCGAAGTCGCTTGGAGGAGAAAGTCATGCTGGAATTTAAGAAACTTGGTTTGTTCAGCAGAGCGAAGGAGTACTTTAGTTGCGAGATTCAGATAAATAATTACATTATACAAGTCTCAAGTTAGACTACACACGGGATACTACAGTCATCGTAGGGCGGGAGCATATTGTCCTTGGGCGGGAGCATTTTGATATCAGCTAGAACGGTGACCTACTCCGTGCTGTGCAATCCACTTATGAGGATTGTACAGCATGTATGCGGGTGGACGGCAGCTTGTCGCCCTGGTTTGATGTCAACATTGGTGTCAGACAGGGATGCGTGCTGTCGGCTCGGCTGTTCATCCTGTATCTGGACAGTTGTCTTCAGAGAATAAGAAATATGAATGTGGGAATGCGAATGGGTGACTCAGTGGTCAACTGCCTGCTTTATGCAGACGATGCGGCATTAATAGCAGAATCGCCATCCGAACTGCAAACACTAGTTACAACAATGAAAGATGATTGTATGAAGAAAGGCTTACAATTGAATGCGAAGAAAACCAAGATAATGGTATTTGAAAGAGAGACAACAGAACGAACACTAGGATTATGGTTGATGATGTAGTGTTGGAGCAAGTGAATGAGATTGTATATCTTGGAAGTGCTTTTAGCAGCAATGGAAGGTACACCGCTGATGTGGAGAGACGAGTGAGTGAAGGGAATAGGGTAAATGGAGCGTTGGGCAAACTTCTAGGCAGCCGAAATTTAAGCCCGAAGGCACAGCTCGGAGTACACAACGCAGTGTTAATCCCAACGCTAACTTATGGAAGTGAGAGCTGGATATGGTTGAGAGAGCATGCAAGTAGAATAAATGCGGTCGAGATGAGAGCATTGCGCAAAGTTTGTGGCATAATGCTTGCTGACCGCGTTCGTAATGACAACGTGAGAGAAAGAGTTGGTCCGAAAGGGAGTGTCGGTGTTAAGATAAGAAAAGGCATGTTCCGTTGGTTCGGACATGTAGAAAGAATGCAGGTCGAATGAATAACGAAACAGATATACAATGCAAAAGTGGAAGGATGTAAGAGCCGAGGAAGACCAAGTCTAACGTAACATGACCAAATTGGTCGTATTTTATCAGAAGGTGACATCAGGAGCTCCAGGAACAGGCGAGCGTGCATGAAAATAGCTATGAATGTTAGAGAAGCGAGTGAAGTATGGAAGGACCGCGTCTTATGGCGCTCGGTTCTCTCTTCCTACCCCGCAAGGGACTTGGCGTGAAGATATACATGCATATACATACATACTTAATTAACTGCAAGTAAACACGCTGTTGTCCCAGAAAAATATTTTCATTGAGTTCAAATTGATTTGAAGACGGCAGGTCAGCATTTTACACAAACTTTCAATATTTTGACAACAACTTAACGTTTCTTATACGTGCTACCGAAATGCTATTGTTGCGTTTTACTAGAGTACTATTCCCCACTTCATAATGAGACATACCCTTTTTTTGTACGCGTGAAAGTCAAGATTTACAAAAATGCTGACATCACTTTCCGCTTATAAATGTTTGTATTACGTATCATTTAAATGTGCATATTATTACATAAAAACGTGAACTTTGATAGAAGTTGTTTAGTTCTTTTTTTTAGACAACGTCGGAAGGCATATATGCATACGTCCCACCCGATATAAAGCGATTACCGTAGCCTATGAACGCTTTTAATACATTAGTATTACCCGCGCGATGCTACCTTCGCTACCGATGATATGCTTACACCTGTTATCGATCGTGGGGTTCCGGTGTTTACACACATAATTAATTTCATACACTAATAACGTGTTCCCAACTGTTAAAAAAAACGGCCAAGTGCGAGTTGGACTCGCGCACGAAGGGTTCTGTACCATTATCTATATAAACGGCAAAAAATCCCGTTTGTTGTATGGGAGCCCCTCTTAAATATTTGATTTTATTATTTATTCTTAAAGTGAATACATAATTAAATATTTTGTGAATATTTCAAGCGTCTACCTGTTGCCGTTATCAATATCGAGCAAAAATAAGCAAAAAAATCACGTTTGTTGTATGGGAGCCCCCTTAAATATTTATTTTATTCTACTTTTTAGTATTTGTTGTTATAGCGGCAACAGAAATACATCATCTGTGAAAATTCTGTCATCTGTAAAATCTAACTATCACGGTTCATGAGATACAGCCTGGGACAGACGGACGAACGGACGGACAGCGAAGTCTCTGTAATAGGGTTCCGTTTTACCCTTTGGGTACGGAACCCTAAAAATGGCTCAAGGCATCCGCCTTCCTAAGAGGTCTAATCTGTCGTCTTTTTCTTAGTATCGTCCTATTTCTAATAATTCCTTTACTCTCTGAGGTTTTCGAAAGTGCTGTTTCTGGACAGCACTTTACGAATACCTTTCTTGCAACAATCTTCTCAGCCCTTACCAATCAGGTTTTCGTGCCAACCACAGTACAGTCACTGCACTGTTCAATATCGCGGTTGATATACGTTACGCTATGGTCAATAAAAAACTCTCCTTGATTATACTATTACACTTTAGCAGTGCAGTTAATTCTGTCGATTTTGACATCCTCCTAGGAATAATTCGCTGAATTAACTTTTCTTCTTCTGTGATAGCATGGTTCGACTCCTATCTTCGTGGGAGCCGGCAATGCATCAAACTCGATGAAAGATCATAAGAGTGGATCTATATAGTTACAAGTGTGCCACAAGGCGCTATCTTATCTCCACTGTTATTTTCAATTTTTATAAATTAAATATTCCAAGTCCTCTCTTCTTCCTACCATCCATATTCCGACGATTTACAGTTTTATAGTATTTTCTCAATTTCTGAAGCCCATGAAACTATTGAGATTATAAATCATAAATTATATGCTATCCAAAGATTGGCTGAAAACCATGGTCCTAGGAGACCATGGTTTTCAGTTTTCATGGTTTAATCCATTGAAGTCTCAGGCTATAGTTATTGGTAGTAATCAGTTACGTACTCGTAGTAAGTTCAATTTAAATGACTTGCCTAAAGTTTACTACAATGTTCTGCAGATTCCCTTTGTATACAAAACTAAAAACCTCGGAACATTGATGGAACACTATACCGGACTCCGCATATTAATGACATCAGTAAGCGCATGCAGGAACACTATACCGGACTGCGCATATTAATAACATCAGTAAGCTCATGCAGGAACACTATACCGGACTGCGCATATTAATGACATCAGTAAGCGCATGCAGGAACACTATACCGGACTGCGCATATTAATAACATCAGTAAGCTCATGCAGGAACACTATACCGGGCGCAGTCCGGTATAGTTACAGTTTTATAGTATTTTCTCAATTTCTGAAGCCCATGAAACTATTGAGATTATAAATCATAAATTATATGCTATCCAAAGATTGGCTGAAAACCATGGTCCTAGGAGACCATGGTTTTCAGTTTTCATGGTTTAATCCATTGAAGTCTCAGGCTATAGTTATTGGTAGTAATCAGTTACGTACTCGTAGTAAGTTCAATTTAAATGACTTGCCTAAAGTTTACTACAATGTTCTGCAGATTCCCTTTGTATACAAAACTAAAAACCTCGGAACATTGATGGAACACATTAATGACATCAGTAAGCGCATGCTGGAACACTATACCGGACTGCGCATATTAATGACATCAGTAAGCGCATGCTGGAACACTATACCGGACTGCGCATATTAATGACATCAGTAAGCGCATGCAGGAACACTATACCGGACTGCGCATATTAATAACATCAGTAAGCTCATGCAGGAACACTATACCGGACTGCGCATATTAATGACATCAGTAAGCGCATGCAGGAACACTATACCGGACTGCGCATATTAATGACATCAGTAAGCGCATGCAGGAACACTATACCGGACTCCGCATATTAATGACATCAGTAAGCGCATGCAGGAACACTATACCGGACTGCGCATATTAATGACATCAGTAAGCGCATGCAGGAACACTATACCGGACTGCGCATATTAATGACATCAGTAAGCGCATGCAGGAACACTATACCGGACTGCGCATATTAATGACATCAGTAAGCGCATGCAGGAACACTATACCGGACTGCGCATATTAATAACATCAGTAAGCGCATGCAGGAACACTATACCGGACTGCGCATATTAATGACATCAGTAAGCGCATGCTGGAACACTATACCGGACTGCGCATATTAATGACATCAGTAAGCGCATGCTGGAACACTATACCGGACTGCGCATATTAATGACATCAGTAAGCGCATGAAGGAACACTATACCGGACTGCGCATATTAATGACATCAGTAAGCGCATGCAGGAACACTATACCGGACTGCGCATATTAATGACATCAGTAAGCGCATGCAGGAACACTATACCGGACTGCGCATATTAATGACATCAGTAAGCGCATGCAGGAACACTATACCGGACTGCGCATATTAATGACATCAGTAAGCGCATGCAGGAACACTATACCGGACTGCGCATATTAATGACATCAGTAAGCGCATGCTGGAACACTATACCGGACTGCGCATATTAATGACATCAGTAAGCGCATGCAGGAACACTATACCGGACTGCGCATATTAATGACATCAGTAAGCGCATGCAGGAACACTATACCGGACTGCGCATATTAATGACATCAGTAAGCGCATGCAGGAACACTATACCGGACTGCGCATATTAATGACATCAGTAAGCGCATGCAGGAACACTATACCGGACTGCGCATATTAATGACATCAGTAAGCGCATGCAGGAACACTATACCGGACTGCGCATATTAATAACATCAGTAAGCGCATGCAGGAACACTATACCGGACTGCGCATATTAATGACATCAGTAAGCGCATGCTGGAACACTATACCGGACTGCGCATATTAATGACATCAGTAAGCGCATGCTGGAACACTATACCGGACTGCGCATATTAATGACATCAGTAAGCGCATGAAGGAACACTATACCGGACTGCGCATATTAATGACATCAGTAAGCGCATGCAGGAACACTATACCGGACTGCGCATATTAATGACATCAGTAAGCGCATGCAGGAACACTATACCGGACTGCGCATATTAATGACATCAGTAAGCGCATGCAGGAACACTATACCGGACTGCGCATATTAATGACATCAGTAAGCGCATGCAGGAACACTATACCGGACTGCGCATATTAATGACATCAGTAAGCGCATGCTGGAACACTATACCGGACTGCGCATATTAATGACATCAGTAAGCGCATGCAGGAACACTATACCGGACTGCGCATATTAATGACATCAGTAAGCGCATGCAGGAACACTGTACCGGACTGCGCATATTAATGACATCAGTAAGCGCATGCAGGAACACTATACCGGACTGCGCATATTAATGACATCAGTAAGCGCATGCTGGAACACTATACCGGACTGCGCATATTAATGACATCAGTAAGCGCATGCAGGAACACTATACCGGACTGCGCATATTAATGACATCAGTAAGCGCATGCAGGAACACTATACCGGACTGCGCATATTAATGACATCAGTAAGCGCATGCAGGAACACTATACCGGACTGCGCATATTAATGACATCAGTAAGCGCATGCAGGAACACTATACCGGACTGTGCATATTAATGACATCAGTAAGCGCATGCAGGAACACTATACCGGACTGCGCATATTAATGACATCAGTAAGCGCATGCAGGAACACTATACCGGACTGTGCATATTAATGACATCAGTAAGCGCATGCAGGAACACTATACCGGATTGTGCATATTAATGACATCAGTAAGCACATGCAGGAACACTAGACCGGACTGTGCATATTAATGACATCAGTAAGCGCATGCAGGAACACTATACCGGACTGTGCATATTAATGATATCAGTAAGCGCATGCAGGAACGCTATACCGGACTGTGCATATTAATGACATCAGTAAGCGCATGCAGGAACACTAAACCGGACTGTGCATATTAATGACATCAGTAAGCGCATGCAGGAACACTATACCGGACTGTGCATATTAATGACATCAGTAAGCGCATGCAGGAACACTATACCGGACTGTGCATATTAATGACATCAGTAAGCGCATGCAGGAACACTATACCGGACTGTGCATATTAATGACATCAGTAAGCGTATGCAGGAACACTATACCGGACTGTGCATATTAATGACATCAGTAAGCGCATGCAGGAACACTATACCGGACTGCGCATATTAATGACATCAGTAAGCGCATGCAGGAACACTATACCGGACTGTGCATATTAATGACATCAGTAAGCGCATGCAGGAACACTATACCGGACTGTGCATATTAATGACATCAGTAAGCGCATGCAGGAACACTATACCGGACTGCGCATATTAATGACATCAGTAAGCGCATGCAGGAACACTATACCGGACTGCGCATATTAATAACATCAGTAAGCGCATGCAGGAACACTATACCGGACTGCGCATATTAATGACATCAGTAAGCGCATGCTGGAACACTATACCGGACTGCGCATATTAATGACATCAGTAAGCGCATGCAGGAACACTATACCGGACTGCGCATATTAATGACATCAGTAAGCGCATGCAGGAACACTATACCGGACTGCGCATATTAATGACATCAGTAAGCGCATGCAGGAACACTATACCGGACTGCGCATATTAATGACATAAGTAAGCGCATGCTGGAACACTATACCGGACTGCGCATATTAATGACATCAGTAAGCGCATGCAGGAACACTATACCGGACTGCGCATATTAATGACATCAGTAAGCGCATGCAGGAACACTATACCGGACTGCGCATATTAATGACATCAGTAAGCGCATGCAGGAACACTGTACCGGACTGCGCATATTAATGACATCAGTAAGCGCATGCAGGAACACTATACCGGACTGCGCATATTAATGACATCAGTAAGCGCATGCTGGAACACTATACCGGACTGCGCATATTAATGACATCAGTAAGCGCATGCAGGAACACTATACCGGACTGCGCATATTAATGACATCAGTAAGCGCATGCAGGAACACTATACCGGACTGCGCATATTAATGACATCAGTAAGCGCATGCAGGAACACTATACCGGACTGCGCATATTAATGACATCAGTAAGCGCATGCAGGAACACTATACCGGACTGCGCATATTAATGACATCAGTAAGCGCATGCAGGAACACTATACCGGACTGCGCATATTAATGACATCAGTAAGCGCATGCAGGAACACTATACCGGACTGCGCATATTAATGACATCAGTAAGCGCATGCAGGAACACTATACCGGACTGCGCATATTAATGACATCAGTAAGCGCATGCAGGAACACTATACCGGACTGTGCATATTAATGACATCAGTAAGCGCATGCAGGAAAACTATACCGGACTGCGCATATTAATGACATCAGTAAGCGCATGCAGGAACACTATACCGGACTGTGCATATTAATGACATCAGTAAGCGCATGCAGGATCACTATACCGGACTGTGCATATTAATGACATCAGTAAGCGCATGCAGGAACACTATACCGGACTGTGCATATTAATGACATCAGTAAGCGCATGCAGGAACGCTATACCGGACTGTGCATATTAATGACATCAGTAAGCGCATACATTATACATTTCGCTCTCTCAAACGACTTCAAAATTTTTTGCCCTTTAAAACTAAAGTTATGTTGGCTCAATCTCTCTTGCTTCCCATTCTCGACTACGCTGACATCTGCAACTGAGGAACTACTCAACAAGCTGGAAATACGTTTTATGTTCGGTCTTCGTAAGTACGACCATGTATCGCAGTTTCGTAAACAGTTGAAGTGACTCCCTATTCGATTTCGCAGAAATGTGCAAATACTATCCCTCCTTTTCAAACTAATTACCAATCCAAATTCCCCTCATTATCTCTGTTCTCGCTTTCCACTCCTTCCACAGCCAAATCCATCATAACAATCCAGCTATATAAAAACTTTAGACTTCCCTTTAGGTAACACAAAATTCTTCTTCAATACGTTCACCGTCCGCGCTGCCCTGCTCTAAAATAAACTATCACTGCAGATACAAGATGTTAGTACTATGTTCACTTTCAAGAAAAAAATAAAGGAGTACTATCTGAAGACATTATTTTCTAGTCAAAGTGTACATATATATGTAGGTCGTTTTCATTGGGGTTGGCTGGAAGAAATCTCTTAAAGAGACAAGCTCACCTTTGTACACAAAACTCGTAACAAAGATTATTTTGTATATTTATGTGTAATTGAGAATAATACTACCTCTGCTGCTAACACAGCAACTCCTTAGAAGCTTACTGGTGATCTCACTCAACGCAGGAATGCAACAATCCGCCACAGAGAGTTGTTATTTGGCAGCAAGTTTCTATGAGGTAGAGGTTCTTCCCCAGATAGGCTGCTTTGATTCGTCCTTTCCCTCTCAAATTTAAATCTTTGTGGTCATTTTATCTGAAGTTCCTGTATTAGCATTCAATATTCAAGTAGATTTCAAAATATGATTTATATACTTAAGTATAATATATATATATATATATATATATATATATATATATATATATATATATATATATATATATATATACATTCACATGTATGACTACTCCATAATCTGATTATGAGAATAAATAAAAAATTGATACAGAAAGTGTGAATTATTGCAATTAGTCTTGCTTTTTTATTATTGCTACATACATGCTACATATTATCTCTCTGCAAAGAATGAAAATGTGAAAATTGCTTAAATGTAAAAAAAAAAGTATTTAACTTACCTTTTACATTTAGCACAATTTCCGCAAACATGACAATATCGCAAATCATTATAACACGATGTGCTGAACAAAAAGCTACTATTTGAATAGAAATCTCTCCGCTGATAATCCTGACACTCTTCAAATAATTCTGGGAGTGACGAAAACTCTGAATCATTAAAACTAGACAGAATCTCACCTGAAAAGAAGAATTAAAGTTTAACTTAAAATCTAATTTTTTTTTATTTTTATTTTTTATTTTAGTAATTTAAGCTTATTTAAAAAAAATATATAATATATCACTGTAAACGAAATTGTTAGTATGTTAATAGAATATAGCTGCATGAAAAGACTAATTATAAATAAGATACCGATCCACTTACTCACATATTCCGATCAACTCTAGAAAGATTCTAAATAAAAATGTAAAAGAAAACAAAGTCCGTTACAAAATAAAACTACTTCACCAAAATGTAAAACAAGAATTAATCAAATAAATCCCCGAAAACTGAAAAAAATATAGAATAAGATAAAAAAGACTAAGAAAACTAATTTTCGTCTATAAGCGAACAAATGAACTATAAAAATAAGTCTGAATCAAATAATTTCCCTAATAGGATAAACAACACGGCAAATCAATAAAATATGATTGTGTAACGAAATATTTTACTTTTAGACTAGTTTCAGTCGGAAACCTAAGAACGGGATGGTGTAGCAATTTACATAAATAATATGAGATTAATTGCATTCCAAAAATGTCTATCGAATGTTGTGGCATTAATAGATAAGTTACTATCTAGTAATGTGTGTGTATATTATTCCAGAGAGCAATCTAGTTGTAGTCATAAACTATATATAAAATATTCTTAACAAAATAATAATAAGTATATGAATTGTATTCCACAATATTTAAGTTTTGGATGATTTCAATGCAAATATACAAAAGTATTGAACGTTGGTCTATAAATATGATCATACATGTCAGCTATTAACCATTCTTGGTAACGGGAGTTTTAATGAACATACTCGTATGTATGTAGAAATTCAGATGCCTAAATTATTTATCACAGATTGGTTTCGCAGAAGTATATAAATAAACTACTTCTAATTTTGAGTAGGTATCAAATATTTCATGACATTCTTTTAATTTGTTGCTTTTGTCGTTTGTAAGCTTGATATTCGATGCTCATGACGGTATTAAGTAAATTGATGTAACTCTTAGTACGGTGCTATTAAAAATGATCTAGCATGGTCTAGCATTTAGAATGGATTATCCATGCCTAGAGTCTAAAGGTCACTAAAAGTTTTCAGGGTCTGAAAGAAGTATGGCTTATTCTATTGCAACATGCCTATAAAAGTTCTTATTCAGAAGCATTTGAATTTAGAAGAATAGATCAGTGACTGTAGCATGGAGAATTTAATCAATACTAATATTGCTGCCGTCTCACTGGGCTGCCGTCTATGCAAAATTAGTTGCACAGCTGCGACTGCGGTTGCATGTTATTTGCCTAGTGAACGTTTCACGGTTTAATATGCGCTTAATTTGTGTTGAAGAGACATCTATCTAAATCTTCACATCAGGTCCCTTGCCACGTAGGCAGAGGAAACCGAGCACATTATATGACTTATGTTCTATAAATTTATAAATATGTAATATTCACTTAGTTGCGATGAAACGATTTTCTTTGTGACTGTAGCTGTAGAAGACGTTTCACGCCTGCTAAGGTTGTATCGAGTAATTTTTCGCTATACACAACGCAATGCTAGTCCCAATACTAACTTATAGAAGTGGGAGCTAGCTATGGCATATGGTGAGAGAGCATGAAAGTTAGATAAATGCGGTCGAAATGCCAATGCTACGTAAAATTTCTAGCGTAACGCTTGCAGACTGCGTTCGCGATTATAGTTTTAAAACATAGATGGTCTGAAAGATAATGTCAGTGTTAAATTAAGAAGAGACATGCATTGGTTCGGGCATATAGGAAGAATGCAGGAAGAAGGAATTACGAAACTGATGTATAACGCGAAAGTAAAAGAATTTAAGAGCTAAGGAAAGCCAAGACTTACCTACCATGACCAAATTGATCATGTTTTATCAGAAGGTTTTATCAGGAGCTCTAGAAACCGGCGAAATGAGAAGAGCTGTCAATGTGTTAAAGAACCGAGTGAGGTGTGTAAGGACCGAGTAATGTGGCACTCGCCTCTCTCTGCCTACCTCGAAAGAGATTTGACTTGAAGTTATATATAGATATTATATTTCTTAAATCGCATCGCAAATATTAAAATATTGACGTGTTATCTGGTATTTTGTCTGTTATTTTATGCTGGTGCACGTACGATAATCTTCGGTCAAATAGTTAATGATACTGTATTTCTTTAAATTACAGTAGTTTACAGTGGGGCTCCACTCTGCTCAGTCTACTGCGCGCTTAGTCCTTTTCAGTTACTCTCACAGCGCTATAGCGTATAGTATACTGTAATGTGGAACTGCAGCGCATACTATTTATAACATACAGTCCAGAGAATCACTTATGGAACTGTCTAAATAAACAAACATCCTACGATTACCTCTTAGTATATTGATGACAAAATAATGTATGATCTTAAAAATTATATGTATATGGGCTAATTTTGTCATATAGTCATTGAAAAACTTCAGTGAAAATCTTAGAAGCTGGAATAAGTTGCGCATGCGGGTAAATCGATTTACTAAGACTGACGGATCTTCGATGTCGTATATTGTATTTTTTGTTATACAACGTCGAGAGTCATACAAGCATACGGCCGACCTGATGTAAAGCCGTTACAGTAGCCTATTAACGCTTGTAATATATTAAGAATCACTCGTGCGATGCCTCGTCTGCTGCTTACACTGCAACTCCTTAGGATCTTACTGGTGACCTTACTCACACACAGGGAGACAATAATCCTCTAGGGAGTTGTTATTTGGCTTCGGTTTTCTGTGAAGTGGAGGTACTTCTCTAGACGGGCTGCTTTGATGTGCCCCACCTCTCTTAAAATATCCAGATCGTCATTCACAACTGAACCACCGAGCTCGTATTCTGTATTAAATAAATTACCTGAAACAGTTTTGTCCTTTTCCAATAATATCTACACAAGACAAATCAGAAAAAAATACTCTTTGAGAAAAGCTTATTACAGAATTGATAAATATCTTTTTTTTATGTCAGCTCGGCACAGTGGCTCCGCTTAGCCTGACGGTAAGCGAAAAGTGGAGCCCAAATCGCAGCGGCAACTGACAAAAGACTACAGTGTCCTGTCAGATGACGCTATCATGTTGACAAGATGCTTTTTACGCTTCGTTTGAAGGATCCTATATTGTAGGAAGGAGGAAACACATGTGCAGGCAATGCGTTTTACTTTTTAATAGTACGACAGAGATAGGAGTTGCTGATCTTTTTATTACGCGATGAAATGTTCTCATCAGTGGAATAATGGCATCGCAAGCCCGCACGTATGGTACGAGTACCATGGTGGAGGGAGAGGGTGGGATAAGGGAAAACAGTTCTTCAGAGCACTCACCACAGTAATGGCGGTAAAATACGCTTAGCGAGCCAATGACCCTACGAAGTTGAAGAGGTTCTAGGTATTTGGTAACCTCTTCGTCGTCGATTATGCGGATAGAACGTCGCTTCAATCTATCAAGAGCCTCGAGAAGTTACTGTGCGGAACCGTTCCAGAGAAGTGAGCTATACTCCACGCAGGCCTGAATTTGAGTTTTATAAAGTAGACAAAGCGGATCAGGCGTGAAGAACTGGCGCACCCTGTTCAGGAATCCGAGTTTACTTGAAGCTGTTAATATGATGCTCTCGATGTAGTTTCGTTGATTAAGATCGCAATGAATATCCATACCTAGCATATTCACCATCTCACATACTGAGGCAAGCGCCTTGAACACTAGAAGTGAGAAGCAATGGGGCCAATTTTGTTGTAAACGCGCACACTTGAGTTTTCTTGGCATTAAACTCAACCAGGTTATTGGAACCCAAATTACTAATAAGATCATAAACCCGATTCAGCTCAACGACAAGACTCTCACGCTTCTCATCGATTTCTGTCCGACCAGCACTGCAATCTGCATAGTAATGAATATTACCAAGTGGCAACATGTCATTGATATGAAGAAGAAAGACGATAGAACACTGTGGCATACCGGCATTTACTGACATGAACCGCGAAGCGCATCCATCTGATTCATTCATTGAGTTCAAATTGATTTGAAGACGGCAGGTCAGCATTTTACACAAACTTTCAATATTTTGACAACAACTTAACGTTTCTTATACGTGCTACCGAAATGCTATTGTTGCGTTTTACTAGAGTACTATTCCCCACTTCATAATGAGACATACCCTTTTTTTGTACGCGTGAAAGTCAAGATTTACAAAAATGCTGACATCACTTTCCGCTTATAAATGTTTGTATTACGTATCATTTAAATGTGCATATTATTACATAAAAACGTGAACTTTGATAGAAGTTGTTTAGTTCTTTTTTTTAGACAACGTCGGAAGGCATATATGCATACGTCCCACCCGATATAAAGCGATTACCGTAGCCTATGAACGCTTTTAATACATTAGTATTACCCGCGCGATGCTACCTTCGCTACCGATGATATGCTTACACCTGTTATCGATCGTGGGGTTCCGGTGTTTACACACATAATTAATTTCATACACTAATAACGTGTTCCCAACTGTTAAAAAAAACGGCCAAGTGCGAGTTGGACTCGCGCACGAAGGGTTCTGTACCATTATCTATATAAACGGCAAAAAATCCCGTTTGTTGTATGGGAGCCCCTCTTAAATATTTGATTTTATTATTTATTCTTAAAGTGAATACATAATTAAATATTTTGTGAATATTTCAAGCGTCTACCTGTTGCCGTTATCAATATCGAGCAAAAATAAGCAAAAAAATCACGTTTGTTGTATGGGAGCCCCCTTAAATATTTATTTTATTCTACTTTTTAGTATTTGTTGTTATAGCGGCAACAGAAATACATCATCTGTGAAAATTCTGTCATCTGTAAAATCTAACTATCACGGTTCATGAGATACAGCCTGGGACAGACGGACGAACGGACGGACAGCGAAGTCTCTGTAATAGGGTTCCGTTTTACCCTTTGGGTACGGAACCCTAAAAATGGCTCAAGGCATCCGCCTTCCTAAGAGGTCTAATCTGTCGTCTTTTTCTTAGTATCGTCCTATTTCTAATAATTCCTTTACTCTCTGAGGTTTTCGAAAGTGCTGTTTCTGGACAGCACTTTACGAATACCTTTCTTGCAACAATCTTCTCAGCCCTTACCAATCAGGTTTTCGTGCCAACCACAGTACAGTCACTGCACTGTTCAATATCGCGGTTGATATACGTTACGCTATGGTCAATAAAAAACTCTCCTTGATTATACTATTACACTTTAGCAGTGCAGTTAATTCTGTCGATTTTGACATCCTCCTAGGAATAATTCGCTGAATTAACTTTTCTTCTTCTGTGATAGCATGGTTCGACTCCTATCTTCGTGGGAGCCGGCAATGCATCAAACTCGATGAAAGATCATAAGAGTGGATCTATATAGTTACAAGTGTGCCACAAGGCGCTATCTTATCTCCACTGTTATTTTCAATTTTTATAAATTAAATATTCCAAGTCCTCTCTTCTTCCTACCATCCATATTCCGACGATTTACAGTTTTATAGTATTTTCTCAATTTCTGAAGCCCATGAAACTATTGAGATTATAAATCATAAATTATATGCTATCCAAAGATTGGCTGAAAACCATGGTCCTAGGAGACCATGGTTTTCAGTTTTCATGGTTTAATCCATTGAAGTCTCAGGCTATAGTTATTGGTAGTAATCAGTTACGTACTCGTAGTAAGTTCAATTTAAATGACTTGCCTAAAGTTTACTACAATGTTCTGCAGATTCCCTTTGTATACAAAACTAAAAACCTCGGAACATTGATGGAACACTATACCGGACTCCGCATATTAATGACATCAGTAAGCGCATGCAGGAACACTATACCGGACTGCGCATATTAATAACATCAGTAAGCTCATGCAGGAACACTATACCGGACTGCGCATATTAATGACATCAGTAAGCGCATGCAGGAACACTATACCGGACTGCGCATATTAATAACATCAGTAAGCTCATGCAGGAACACTATACCGGGCGCAGTCCGGTATAGTTACAGTTTTATAGTATTTTCTCAATTTCTGAAGCCCATGAAACTATTGAGATTATAAATCATAAATTATATGCTATCCAAAGATTGGCTGAAAACCATGGTCCTAGGAGACCATGGTTTTCAGTTTTCATGGTTTAATCCATTGAAGTCTCAGGCTATAGTTATTGGTAGTAATCAGTTACGTACTCGTAGTAAGTTCAATTTAAATGACTTGCCTAAAGTTTACTACAATGTTCTGCAGATTCCCTTTGTATACAAAACTAAAAACCTCGGAACATTGATGGAACACATTAATGACATCAGTAAGCGCATGCTGGAACACTATACCGGACTGCGCATATTAATGACATCAGTAAGCGCATGCTGGAACACTATACCGGACTGCGCATATTAATGACATCAGTAAGCGCATGCAGGAACACTATACCGGACTGCGCATATTAATGACATCAGTAAGCGCATGCAGGAACACTATACCGGACTGCGCATATTAATGACATCAGTAAGCGCATGCAGGAACACTATACCGGACTGCGCATATTAATGACATCAGTAAGCGCATGCAGGAACACTATACCGGACTGCGCATATTAATGACATCAGTAAGCGCATGCAGGAACACTATACCGGACTGCGCATATTAATGACATCAGTAAGCGCATGCAGGAACACTATACCGGACTGTGCATATTAATGACATCAGTAAGCGCATGCAGGAACACTATACCGGACTGTGCATATTAATGACATCAGTAAGCGCATGCAGGAATACTATACCGGACTGTGCATATTAATGACATCAGTAAGCGCATGCAGGAACACTATACCGGACTGTGCATAATAATGACATCAGTAAGCGCATGCAGGAACGCTATACCGGACTGTGCATATTAATGACATCAGTAAGCGCATGCAGGAACACTATACCGGACTGTGCATATTAATGACATCAGTAAGCGCATGCAGGAACACTATACCGGACTGTGCATATTAATGACATCAGTAAGCGCATGCAGGAACACTATACCGGACTGTGCATATTAATGACATCAGTAAGCGCATGCAGGAACACTATACCGGACTGTGCATATTAATGACATCAGTAAGCGTATGCAGGAACACTATACCGGACTGTGCATATTAATGACATCAGTAAGCGCATGCAGGAACACTATACCGGACTGCGCATATTAATGACATCAGTAAGCGCATGCAGGAACACTATACCGGACTGTGCATATTAATGACATCAGTAAGCGCATGCAGGAACACTATACCGGACTGTGCATATTAATGACATCAGTAAGCGTATGCAGGAACACTATACCGGACTGTGCATATTAATGACATCAGTAAGCGCATGCAGGAACACTATACCGGACTGCGCATATTAATGACATCAGTAAGCGCATGCTGGAACACTATACCGGACTGCGCATATTAATGACATCAGTAAGCGCATGCAGGAACACTATACCGGACTGCGCATATTAATGACATCAGTAAGCGCATGCAGGAACACTATACCGGACTGCGCATATTAATGACATCAGTAAGCGCATGCTGGAACACTATACCGGACTGCGCATATTAATGACATCAGTAAGCGCATGCAGGAACACTATACCGGACTGCGCATATTAATGACATCAGTAAGCGCATGCAGGAACTCTATACCGGACTGCGCATATTAATGACATCAGTAAGCGCATGCAGGAACACTATACCGGACTGTGCATATTAATAACATCAGTAAGCGCATGCAGGAACACTATACCGGACTGCGCATATTAATGACATCAGTAAGCGCATGCTGGAACACTATACCGGACTGCGCATATTAATGACATCAGTAAGCGCATGCTGGAACACTATACCGGACTGCGCATATTAATGACATCAGTAAGCGCATGCAGGAACACTATACCGGACTGCGCATATTAATGACATCAGTAAGCGCATGCAGGAACACTATACCGGACTGCGCATATTAATGACATCAGTAAGCGCATGCAGGAACACTATACCGGACTGCGCATATTAATGACATCAGTAAGCGCATGCAGGAACACTATACCGGACTGCGCATATTAATGACATCAGTAAGCGCATGCAGGAACACTATACCGGACTGCGCATATTAATGACATCAGTAAGCGCATGCAGGAACACTATACCGGACTGTGCATATTAATGACATCAGTAAGCGCATGCAGGAACACTATACCGGACTGTGCATATTAATGACATCAGTAAGCGCATGCAGGAATACTATACCGGACTGTGCATATTAATGACATCAGTAAGCGCATGCAGGAACACTATACCGGACTGTGCATAATAATGACATCAGTAAGCGCATGCAGGAACGCTATACCGGACTGTGCATATTAATGACATCAGTAAGCGCATGCAGGAACACTATACCGGACTGTGCATATTAATGACATCAGTAAGCGCATGCAGGAACACTATACCGGACTGTGCATATTAATGACATCAGTAAGCGCATGCAGGAACACTATACCGGACTGTGCATATTAATGACATCAGTAAGCGCATGCAGGAACACTATACCGGACTGTGCATATTAATGACATCAGTAAGCGTATGCAGGAACACTATACCGGACTGTGCATATTAATGACATCAGTAAGCGCATGCAGGAACACTATACCGGACTGCGCATATTAATGACATCAGTAAGCGCATGCAGGAACACTATACCGGACTGTGCATATTAATGACATCAGTAAGCGCATGCAGGAACACTATACCGGACTGTGCATATTAATGACATCAGTAAGCGCATGCTGGAACACTATACCGGACTGCGCATATTAATGACATCAGTAAGCGCATGCAGGAACACTATACCGGACTGCGCATATTAATGACATCAGTAAGCGCATGCTGGAACACTATACCGGACTGCGCATATTAATGACATCAGTAAGCGCATGCAGGAACACTATACCGGACTGCGCATATTAATGACATCAGTAAGCGCATGCAGGAACTCTATACCGGACTGCGCATATTAATGACATCAGTAAGCGCATACATTATACATTTCGCTCTCTCAAACGACTTCAAAATTTTTTGCCCTTTAAAACTAAAGTTATGTTGGCTCAATCTCTCTTGCTTCCCATTCTCGACTACGCTGACATCTGCAACTGAGGAACTACTCAACAAGCTGGAAATACGTTTTATGTTCGGTCTTCGTAAGTACGACCATGTATCGCAGTTTCGTAAACAGTTGAAGTGACTCCCTATTCGATTTCGCAGAAATGTGCAAATACTATCCCTCCTTTTCAAACTAATTACCAATCCAAATTCCCCTCATTATCTCTGTTCTCGCTTTCCACTCCTTCCACAGCCAAATCCATCATAACAATCCAGCTATATAAAAACTTTAGACTTCCCTTTAGGTAACACAAAATTCTTCTTCAATACGTTCACCGTCCGCGCTGCCCTGCTCTAAAATAAACTATCACTGCAGATACAAGATGTTAGTACTATGTTCACTTTCAAGAAAAAAATAAAGGAGTACTATCTGAAGACATTATTTTCTAGTCAAAGTGTACATATATATGTAGGTCGTTTTCATTGGGGTTGGCTGGAAGAAATCTCTTAAAGAGACAAGCTCACCTTTGTACACAAAACTCGTAACAAAGATTATTTTGTATATTTATGTGTAATTGAGAATAATACTACCTCTGCTGCTAACACAGCAACTCCTTAGAAGCTTACTGGTGATCTCACTCAACGCAGGAATGCAACAATCCGCCACAGAGAGTTGTTATTTGGCAGCAAGTTTCTATGAGGTAGAGGTTCTTCCCCAGATAGGCTGCTTTGATTCGTCCTTTCCCTCTCAAATTTAAATCTTTGTGGTCATTTTATCTGAAGTTCCTGTATTAGCATTCAATATTCAAGTAGATTTCAAAATATGATTTATATACTTAAGTATAATATATATATATATATATATATATATATATATACATTCACATGTATGACTACTCCATAATCTGATTATGAGAATAAATAAAAAATTGATACAGAAAGTGTGAATTATTGCAATTAGTCTTGCTTTTTTATTATTGCTACATACATGCTACATATTATCTCTCTGCAAAGAATGAAAATGTGAAAATTGCTTAAATGTAAAAAAAAAAGTATTTAACTTACCTTTTACATTTAGCACAATTTCCGCAAACATGACAATATCGCAAATCATTATAACACGATGTGCTGAACAAAAAGCTACTATTTGAATAGAAATCTCTCCGCTGATAATCCTGACACTCTTCAAATAATTCTGGGAGTGACGAAAACTCTGAATCATTAAAACTAGACAGAATCTCACCTGAAAAGAAGAATTAAAGTTTAACTTAAAATCTAATTTTTTTTTATTTTTATTTTTTATTTTAGTAATTTAAGCTTATTTAAAAAAAATATATAATATATCACTGTAAACGAAATTGTTAGTATGTTAATAGAATATAGCTGCATGAAAAGACTAATTATAAATAAGATACCGATCCACTTACTCACATATTCCGATCAACTCTAGAAAGATTCTAAATAAAAATGTAAAAGAAAACAAAGTCCGTTACAAAATAAAACTACTTCACCAAAATGTAAAACAAGAATTAATCAAATAAATCCCCGAAAACTGAAAAAAATATAGAATAAGATAAAAAAGACTAGGAAAACTAATTTTCGTCTATAAGCGAACAAATGAACTATAAAAATAAGTCTGAATCAAATAATTTCCCTAATAGGATAAACAACACGGCAAATCAATAAAATATGATTGTGTAACGAAATATTTTACTTTTAGACTAGTTTCAGTCGGAAACCTAAGAACGGGATGGTGTAGCAATTTACATAAATAATATGAGATTAATTGCATTCCAAAAATGTCTATCGAATGTTGTGGCATTAATAGATAAGTTACTATCTAGTAATGTGTGTGTATATTATTCCAGAGAGCAATCTAGTTGTAGTCATAAACTATATATAAAATATTCTTAACAAAATAATAATAAGTATATGAATTGTATTCCACAATATTTAAGTTTTGGATGATTTCAATGCAAATATACAAAAGTATTGAACGTTGGTCTATAAATATGATCATACATGTCAGCTATTAACCATTCTTGGTAACGGGAGTTTTAATGAACATACTCGTATGTATGTAGAAATTCAGATGCCTAAATTATTTATCACAGATTGGTTTCGCAGAAGTATATAAATAAACTACTTCTAATTTTGAGTAGGTATCAAATATTTCATGACATTCTTTTAATTTGTTGCTTTTGTCGTTTGTAAGCTTGATATTCGATGCTCATGACGGTATTAAGTAAATTGATGTAACTCTTAGTACGGTGCTATTAAAAATGATCTAGCATGGTCTAGCATTTAGAATGGATTATCCATGCCTAGAGTCTAAAGGTCACTAAAAGTTTTCAGGGTCTGAAAGAAGTATGGCTTATTCTATTGCAACATGCCTATAAAAGTTCTTATTCAGAAGCATTTGAATTTAGAAGAATAGATCAGTGACTGTAGCATGGAGAATTTAATCAATACTAATATTGCTGCCGTCTCACTGGGCTGCCGTCTATGCAAAATTAGTTGCACAGCTGCGACTGCGGTTGCATGTTATTTGCCTAGTGAACGTTTCACGGTTTAATATGCGCTTAATTTGTGTTGAAGAGACATCTATCTAAATCTTCACATCAGGTCCCTTGCCACGTAGGCAGAGGAAACCGAGCACATTATATGACTTATGTTCTATAAATTTATAAATATGTAATATTCACTTAGTTGCGATGAAACGATTTTCTTTGTGACTGTAGCTGTAGAAGACGTTTCACGCCTGCTAAGGTTGTATCGAGTAATTTTTCGCTATACACAACGCAATGCTAGTCCCAATACTAACTTATAGAAGTGGGAGCTAGCTATGGCATATGGTGAGAGAGCATGAAAGTTAGATAAATGCGGTCGAAATGCCATTGCTACGTAAAATTTCTAGCGTAACGCTTGCAGACTGCGTTCGCGATTATAGTTTTAAAACATAGATGGTCTGAAAGATAATGTCAGTGTTAAATTAAGAAGAGACATGCATTGGTTCGGGCATATAGGAAGAATGCAGGAAGAAGGAATTACGAAACTGATGTATAACGCGAAAGTAAAAGAATTTAAGAGCTAAGGAAAGCCAAGACTTACCTACCATGACCAAATTGATCATGTTTTATCAGAAGGTTTTATCAGGAGCTCTAGAAACCGGCGAAATGAGAAGAGCTGTCAATGTGTTAAAGAACCGAGTGAGGTGTGTAAGGACCGAGTAATGTGGCACTCGCTTCTCTCTGCCTACCTCGAAAGAGATTTGACTTGAAGTTATATATAGATATTATATTTCTTAAATCGCATCGCAAATATTAAAATATTGACGTGTTATCTGGTATTTTGTCTGTTATTTTATGCTGGTGCACGTACGATAATCTTCGGTCAAATAGTTAATGATACTGTATTTCTTTAAATTACAGTAGTTTACAGTGGGGCTCCACTCTGCTCAGTCTACTGCGCGCTTAGTCCTTTTCAGTTACTCTCACAGCGCTATAGCGTATAGTATACTGTAATGTGGAACTGCAGCGCATACTATTTATAACATACAGTCCAGAGAATCACTTATGGAACTGTCTAAATAAACAAACATCCTACGATTACCTCTTAGTATATTGATGACAAAATAATGTATGATCTTAAAAATTATATGTATATGGGCTAATTTTGTCATATAGTCATTGAAAAACTTCAGTGAAAATCTTAGAAGCTGGAATAAGTTGCGCATGCGGGTAAATCGATTTACTAAGACTGACGGATCTTCGATGTCGTATATTGTATTTTTTGTTATACAACGTCGAGAGTCATACAAGCATACGGCCGACCTGATGTAAAGCCGTTACAGTAGCCTATTAACGCTTGTAATATATTAAGAATCACTCGTGCGATGCCTCGTCTGCTGCTTACACTGCAACTCCTTAGGATCTTACTGGTGACCTTACTCACACACAGGGAGACAATAATCCTCTAGGGAGTTGTTATTTGGCTTCGGTTTTCTGTGAAGTGGAGGTACTTCTCTAGACGGGCTGCTTTGATGTGCCCCACCTCTCTTAAAATATCCAGATCGTCATTCACAACTGAACCACCGAGCTCGTATTCTGTATTAAATAAATTACCTGAAACAGTTTTGTCCTTTTCCAATAATATCTACACAAGACAAATCAGAAAAAATACTCTTTGAGAAAAGCTTATTACAGAATTGATAAATATCTTTTTTTTATGTCAGCTCGGCACAGTGGCTCCGCTTAGCCTGACGGTAAGCGAAAAGTGGAGCCCAAATCGCAGCGGCAACTGACAAAAGACTACAGTGTCCTGTCAGATGACGCTATCATGTTGACAAGATGCTTTTTACGCTTCGTTTGAAGGATCCTATATTGTAGGAAGGAGGAAACACATGTGCAGGCAATGCGTTTTACTTTTTAATAGTACGACAGAGATAGGAGTTGCTGATCTTTTTATTACGCGTCGCAAGCCCGCACGTATGGTACGAGTACCATGGTGGAGGGAGAGGGTGGGATAAGGGAAAACAGTTCTTCAGAGCACTCACCACAGTAATGGCGGTAAAATACGCTTAGCGAGCCAATGACCCTACGAAGTTGAAGAGGTTCTAGGTATTTGGTAACCTCTTCGTCGTCGATTATGCGGATAGAACGTCGCTTCAATCTATCAAGAGCCTCGAGAAGTTACTGTGCGGAACCGTTCCAGAGAAGTGAGCTATACTCCACGCAGGCCTGAATTTGAGTTTTATAAAGTAGACAAAGCGGATCAGGCGTGAAGAACTGGCGCACCCTGTTCAGGAATCCGAGTTTACTTGAAGCTGTTAATATGATGCTCTCGATGTAGTTTCGTTGATTAAGATCGCAATGAATATCCATACCTAGCATATTCACCATCTCACATACTGAGGCAAGCGCCTTGAACACTAGAAGTGAGAAGCAATGGGGCCAATTTTGTTGTAAACGCGCACACTTGAGTTTTCTTGGCATTAAACTCAACCAGGGTATTGGAACCCAAATTACTAATAAGATCATAAACCCGATTCAGCTCAACGACAAGACTCTCACGCTTCTCATCGATTTCTGTCCGACCAGCACTGCAATCTGCATAGTAATGAATATTACCAAGTGGCAACATGTCATTGATATGAAGAAGAAAGACGATAGAACACTGTGGCATACCGGCATTTACTGACATGAACCGCGAAGCGCATCCATCTGCAAGGACGCGGATTCTACGCTCACGCAAGAAGTCAGCAATCCAATTACAAAGCTGGAGGGGCAGACCATGCCGGGAGTTTGGAGAGAATTGCTTTATGCCAAACTCGATCAAATGCCTTGGCGATATCTAGGCTTACTGCCATAGATTCACCATGTTTATCGATTGCCTCCTGCCAAAGGTACCTCATATATGCTAGAAGATCACCCGTCGATTGTTTCCGTCTAGAACCATACTGACGATCATTAATTAGATTAAATATCTAACTGACAAACAAATCTAAAAATGATTCAGCACATGCATTAATACAACCTTTCATTTTACCACTTGAGATACCGCTATATTAATCTATATCTTTTATCAATGTCAATATTGTCCTTAAGGCTAAACACAAGCACATGACCCAAGTACTTGAAGGAGCCCAGTCTTGTTGGCGATGAACCATTTTAATTTACAGGTTATTGTTGATGTGAATACGTCCTATCCCAACGACCATAACTTTTTCATATTGTACGAGTATCTTAATCGATGTTCAGCCACGATAGTCGCATAAACACCTAGGAGCCTGCGTAACCCCCAGATTGGTGCACTCAGCAGAACAATGTGATCCATATATCTAAGTAGTTTAAACCACTCCATTTACGTGGCATCGTGCAAACATGCGGCTATCTCAATCTACCTATATTTCAAGAACAATTTTATAACATTATACATTAGTTTCATAATTTTATAAGTGCTATAGTGTTTGTTTGTTTGTATAACTTTATTGCATTATCCATAATTATAAAGTATAAAACTTACATGATTTGCAAAGGCGGACTTATTCCTTCAAGGAATCTCTTCCAGTCAACCATTGCTTTCGAGTACTTGAATAGCGCAATGAATGTGTGAATAGTGAGTACAAATTTAGAAATTAAGTTACAGTAAATACAATTTATAGAACAAATAGTTTAACTTTTTAACCTATATGTCATTTATAAGCCTCCATAAAAGTGATAGTTTCGATAGTGCAAATATTAAAATTGGTGCGATCGATCCTATATATAAATACTTAATTCTCACAAAATACGCGATCGCTATTCGTTATAATGGTTAATGTTTTTTTTTATATATCACTAAAGTGGCAACCAAACATGCGGCCTGCCTGATGGTAAACAGTCACCGTAGACTATGGACGTTTGCAACACCATGGGTGTCGCCCTCTAAAATCCTCTTCACGCATTTCTTGAAGAATTCCATGCTGTAGTCCTTGGAAAAACCTCGGCTGGGAGCTCATTCCACAGCTTGAGAGTTCTCGGAAGAAAACTTCTCTGGAACCGCACAGTACGCGACCATTCTAGCGTGTGAGGGTGAACTCCCCGCCGCCGGCGAACGGTGCGGTTATAAAAAGTAGCTGTCAATACCGTGTGTAAGCTTAGGATTGTCGACAATTCCCCTCCAAATTGGTGCTCCCGCCCAAAGGTAACAATTTTATGTATTGTTATCTTTAATCCATAACATGTATATTAACATATATGTTAATGTACGTGTTACATTATATATGCCTCAGACTCATGTTTTAAATAATTAATTTTAACCTTTTCATAATTGATTGTTGTACATATACACATTATTGTCGTCATAATCGTTGCCAAAGTATATCGACATCCTTTCAGGCATTCTATAGTTGATTGAAAAAGATCATTTCGTTTATTGTTTTGGTGCAACAAAAACATAGCGTAAACAATACAAACATGAAACATAAACATAAATCCATGTTGATTTAGTTGTGTCTATGCAAAATTAGCTACAGATCTATTATTGCTTTCGTTTGTTGTTTGTCTACAGAACGGTCCATTTTCGAGATAATCCTACTTACTGTGTAACGAGAATTCAACGAAACCCCAAACACCAATATTGCAATTTGCTTTGCAACTATAATGAGTTTCCGGGTATTACAGTTGCAAAGGATTAACTTCTACCGATCAGCAGAGTCTTTAAGAAAATATCCTGAAGTGTATCTATGTAGTAGTATATATATTGCGTATTAGAGCCGGTAGAGTAGGCATTACAAACGACAGGCAATTTAAAAACTTTATCAATAAATTATTAAAAAATTCAGTATGTTTATATGGTACTAATAAAATCGTAGATGATGTGATGTGTCTTGTGGGTTCGATTCCCACATAAGGCAAACATATGTGTATATGAACATGTCTGTTTGTCTTGGTCTGATGTTTTAAGAGAGGTAGGGCGCATCAAAGCAGCCCGTATGTGGAAATACCTCCACCTCACAGAAAACCACAGTCAAATAACAACTCCCTAGAGGGTTGTTGTGTTCCTCCGTGTGAGTGAGGTCACCGGTAAACAAGGAGTTGCTGTGTAAGCAGCAAAGGAAGCATCGCGCGAGTGTTACTTAATATATAGCAAACATTAATAGGCTACGGTACCCGTTTTACATCAGGTGGGCCGTATGCTTGTATACCTCCCGACGTAGCATAAAAAAAAAATACTCAATAGAGAGTTAACAATATCCAAACGTTCTTTGGCTATTCCGTAATTTTTTAGCACAATTACTGACGCGCCTCTTATGGAAGATTCTAGAGCAACTGACTATTTTATAATTGCTAATACTAAATGACATTTTACTCTTTTTTGACCAATGGTCAGTCAAACATAAAATATCAATGTTGTATTTTTCCATAAACAATTGGACTACATTTTCAAAGCCAAGAAAGCCTTGAATATTTTGGTTTACAAGATTTAAGTTTTGCTTTCTTTTTTTTTTTGAGCAGTGTATATCTCACGGCAGTCAAATCGAGAAAATAAGTTTTAGTTTGTCGTTTTCAAAGTAAACTATTAAGACTAATGACATTATAAGCCAATAAAGTGGATATCTTAATTCTAAATTTATTTGAAAGATATAACATATATTTCATCAAATAAAAATCACTAATAAAATTATTAGTGTCAAAATATACAAAATTGTCATTATGACAACATGTCAAGTGGTATAAGTTGTTAATATTGTATATGTTAGTATTCAATTTTGGTGACTGGCAACATGTATAAGGTAGTGCGCTTAACAATATCTTATTTACTTTTAAATTATGCAATATATCCAATCCACTGCTTACATCCTTTTTTCAATTCCTGCGCTATTCATAATTTTGTCCATTACTTGACTATATGTCGCATATGGCATACAATAATTAACAATGTTGCCTTTAACATGGTTATTTAAGAAAGGGCCTATACTTGAACCTATTCTGTCTGAAATTGTAATAAGTTTTCTGTTATTATTGTTGCTACAAGTGCAGTGATTACTCAAAGATTCAAAGCGATCTGCATTGTATTTACTCATGTCTATTAGTTCATCCAGTGCCAAAATTTGCTCTTGTATTTGGCTTTCGGATAAACTATATTTAGGTGCTAGGTCACCATGTGACCTAGCCAAAGTTTAAATTTTGGATTGCAGGTATTTATGTGTCAGCATCATATATTTGTCGTCTTTCCACCAGTTGTGTTTAATTTCAGTTATTTAAGCTCAGTGTGGAGTTTTACATTTGTTAATAAAATTTTAGTATTTAAAAGGATTTTTAAAGGAATTATGATATATACTTACCTATTCTCATACCTACCAAATATACATAAAAAAATCATAAAAATCGGTCGAGCCATTTCGGAGGAGTGCAACCATAAACACCGTGACACGAGATTTTTATATATAACATTTTTTTTTATATTCTCTCAGCATAGTGGCTCCTCTTCGCCTGTTGGTAAGCGAAAAGAGGAGCCCAATTTGCAGCGGTAACTGACAAAGGACCTTAATGTCCTGTCAGTTGACGCTACCATGCTGGCCCGCAAATTTGACTAATTTACTTCTTTTATCCGCTTTATATAGCTCAATATTATTAGTCGACGTTCTTTGCCTGACAGACTTTTACCGATGCCTTAGTTTTACTGTTAACCGCATTTTGAGATCGAATTTACGATGCTGGGCTATGAATTATTTTATAAAATCTATCTAATTGGTAATAACTGCAACCTACGCGTTAAGGCGACACCTCGATCGTGAAGCTTTAAAATGGCTCCGCCCAATCACCCCGCGCCCCTCAATTGACACTCGACGCTCGATTTGTAAAATTTGAAATTAGCGCCTAATAGGTAACCTGGGGTCAACGTATAGTCAATGCAAACGAACAGAAAAGCTACAGAGTCGCGTCACACTTAAATAAAATTTATAATATCAATATTTAATAAAAATTATTGATTTAATTATTATTTAGCTTTATACATACTGAACCAAACATATTTATTTAAGCTAGACGGAAAACAATAGTAATAATAGTAATAAAAAACTACAGAAACGTATTCACTTTTAAAAGTTTATTGAAAGAGAAATCAATGACATCGTTTTATGTTTATATCTCTACAAGTTAACATGTCTTGGTATCTATGTTGTTCTTACTTAGGTCTCGTCCAGTGGCGCCCTCATTGAATAAAAAAACATATTATAGCATAGAAGATAAACATTATGAAATCTTATGTTGCATTTAAATAAATTATTATTATTATTTTTATTATTATTATATTTATAATATATAATATTATTATTATTATTATATTATTATTTATTACGAAGATAGTAAAGTATTTTTACGTCATTAAACCAACACTCAAAATATTCCACTATCGTTGTTATAAGCAAAAGTGCTAAAAGAGGCCGTTTTTTGGCAATTATGCCTATAACAACGAAAGCAAAACATTTCAATTGTTGGTTTAATGACGTAAAAGTACGTTATTGTATTTGTAACACACGCAACACATGACTTTATAATGTTTATCTTCCACGCTAAGATACGATATTTTATTCCTTGAGGCGCCACTGGACGGCATGTATCCCCCTTAAGAAGAATGAAACACCAGCTACATAATACAACATTGTTTATCGAGAGGCTAAAGCGGGCCATTTGTTGATTCGGACACATATGTTTAGTTAGCAGATACACCATCTAAACTGCAAACACTGGTCACAGCGATGAAAGACGACTGTATGGAGAAAGGCTTACTACTGAATGCGAAGAAAACAAAGATAATGGTATTTGAAAGAGAAGAATCCAGAACTAATGTAAGGATTACGATTGATGATGAAGTGTTGGAACAAGTGGATGAGTTTGTATATCTTGGATGCGCTTTCAGCAGGGATGGAAGGTACACCGCAGATGTGGAAAGACGAGTGAGTGCTGGGAATAGTGTGAATGGAGCGTTGGGAAAACTTCTTGGCAGTAAAATCCTGAGCCAGAAGGCACAACTCGCTATACACAATGCAGTGTTGGTCCCAACGCTAACTTATGGAAGCGAGAGTTGGGTATGGCAGAAAGAGCATGA
This sequence comes from Pyralis farinalis, assembly GCA_947507595.1. NCBI lineage: Eukaryota > Metazoa > Arthropoda > Insecta > Lepidoptera > Pyralidae > Pyralis > Pyralis farinalis. Next base: position 26,343,543 of record OX382266.1, read on the forward strand.
AAGTAGAATAAACGCGGTTGAAATGCGAGCGCTACGCAAAATTTGTGGCGTAAGGCTCGTAGACCGTATTCGTAATGATGATGTTAGAAATAGAGTTGGTCTGAAAGAGAGCGTCGGTGTTAAAATAAGAAGAGGTATGCTCCGATGGTTCGGGCATGTAGAAAGAATGCAAGATGAAAGAATGACGAAGCAGATATACAATGCAAAAGTGGAAGGATGTAGGAGCCGGGGAAGGCCAAGACTTACCTACCATGACCAAATTGGTCATGTTCTATCAGAAGGTGATGTCAGGAGCCCTAGAAACCGGCGTGCGTGCATGAGAAGAGCAATGAATGTTAAAGAAGCGAGTGAGATATGTAAGGATCGAGTCACGTGGCGCTCGGCTCTCTCTGCCTACCCCGCAAGGGATTTGGCTTGAAGTTATAGATGTTCGAGTGTCATAATGGCTGATAGCGCATTTATTTCGAATAAATAAGAGAAATAAAATTATCAGATTGAATTAGATTGAAATTGAAATTGAAATAGAAAATTGGAATTTTTTTGCAACTCCCTCCTGGTGAAGATTCACAAGTTATTTTACACAGTTAGGTATAGCTCTGGTAGGGATCCTAGCTTTTTCCCTAAATATAATACACTCTCGAATGACTAGGTATGCGCTTTCACTAACAGTCAATTTAACTTCGCGAATTTTATAAAAAAGTACAGGAAGAACTTGACGGTTAGACGGTAATTTTGCGCCTATTATTTGATAATTTACGTCTCCAACTAAGAAAATACTTGATTTATTGCTTCTCAATTCCACTGCCATCTTATAAAAGTTAAAACATTACGTATTAATCACGAGAATAACTGACATTCAAAATTAATAGACGGTTAGGTAATTATGACGAAGTTAACGATGCTCTCTCTAAAGTTATTCATTGGTTTAGTGTTAATAATCTGCTTTTAAATGATAAAAAGACTAAAGTAATTAAGTTCTCAACGCCTAATGTAAGGCAGGTGGCTACCAATGTACATGTTAATGGAACTAATTTAGCCTCTGTGGTGACAACTGTGTTCTTGGGTATAACAATTGACTCCAGACTACAAAGGGGCCCACAAATTGAAAAATTATCAGGAAAACTAAGTTCTGCAGCCTATGCAGTGAAAACTATTAGACGGCTCACTGATATTGATACGGCTAGAATAGTTTATTTCAGCTACTTTCATAGTATTATGTCATATGGAATTCTTCTTTGGGGTAACTCCGCGGATATTAACACCATCTTTTTATTGCAAAAGAGAGCCATAAGAGCTATCTACAAACTTGGTCCCCGGGAGAGCCTTAGAGAAAAATTCAAAGAAATAAGTATTTTAACAGTCGCATCGCAATATATCTATGAAAATCTTTTGTATGTCCATAAAAACATAGACTCATTTTGTAAAAAGAGTGATACTCATAGCATAAATACTAGATATAAGCATAATCTTGTGTTATATGCAAGCCGTCTCCACAAAACAAGTAATTATTTTATGGGGCAATGTATACGGTTCTATAACAAACTTCCCAGCAATATAAGAGATTTGTCAATAAACAAATTTAAAACTACTATTAAAGCCAAATTGTGTAGCAGGGCATATTATAAAGTATCTGACTATATTAATGATAAAATTGCCTGGGAGTGAGTCGATCCAATTATAATGTAATTAACAAAATATGTAAATTTGTTTGGATACCAAAAGAGGGATGCCTGAGTTTTTTGGCAGTATTTTTATCAGTGCTCACCTAGTCATAAACTGCACGGTAGGGAAAAAAAATGTGACGATTCCAAACAAATGTAGCCATTTTTACGGAATAAAAAGATTTTGACTTTGAATTTGAACAAATGAATACCGCGAGTACGTGCGGCACTGCCGCGCAACTTGTATGAACATGTTTCGATGTAATTCGGCACGGATTATCGTAATCCAAATAAGTTAAAAATTAATTTCCGAGTGTTTTAAAAGCAAATGAACAAACCTAAGACATATGCGTTAGAAAATAAAAACTTTGAAAAATAAGGGACACCCTAATATACATATATACAAATAGATTTTATAATCTATTCATATTTAAAAAAAACATGTGACAAATGATTTTCTTGCTGTTTCATAACTTTAACTTCAGTATAATGACATTTATTGTATTTTACTTATGTATACTCTGTGTTTTGTATTGTTGTACGTTTCCTTGTTATTTATTAAACTCTCAAGAAGAAAGAACCAGGACCATCTCTGATATTGCAAAATAAATCTAATCCGTACAATAGTTCAATACTAACCACAATGTATAGAATAGATGATTTTTTTGTGTTTTCAGTGTTGGTTCATAGTAAATATTATTTGTTTTCACGAGTACCATGGGTATAAGTATACTATCTATCTATATCTTCACGCTAAATCCCTCGTGAGCGCCACATGACTCGGTACTTACACACCTCGCTCGCTTCTTTAACATGAAACATACCGAGTTTTTTTAAAAACTATCAAAATATACTATTTTACTAGTAATTATTTTAATACAAAAAAAAAAAAAACCTCCACTGGTTTTCTATCTTCTGATTGGATAAATTTCCAACGTAAACTAACCTTCACCTACGTACAATGTCTAAGTCGGAGTTCGGTGAGCTTATAATGGTTACTATGAGTTTGTCGTCCCGTATGACACTTACGTTAAAGTAGCATATAAATCGAGTAGTGATTCTTCTAGTGGAATATGTTTATTTAGTAAGTTTCTCCTAAAAAACAAAACAGCAAAAATATTCTATTTTATAAGTTTTTATTTTAATACAAAGAAATAAAGAGTCTCCACTGGTTGCTATGTGCTGAGAGCGCGAACCTTATTGGTATAAATTTCCAACGTAACCTGACCTCCACCGACGTACAACTTCTAAGTCGGAGTTCGGTCAGATTATAATGGATATAATAGGAGTTTGACGTCCTATATAGGTACGCGGTCAGCCTGTGGATAATGTATACCAATTATCAAATGTTACTGTTTATTCCTGCAAAAAATAACTCTTATTTAATTAATGCAGTTTTATATAGAGTTATTAAGTAAGCAAAATTAAAAAAAAGTTTGAAGAGGAATTAAATAGCTTGGGCCAACCATACCTAGGAACTGTTCTAAAAACTAGAAATATGTCTACACAATGTTATTATAATATGTTTAATGAATATAATAATTAAAAAAAATAAATACCTTGTCTTGTTCGCCTCCGCCATTCTACGAACATTTTCTTTGTATTTTTATTCTATATATTTTCTTTTTAGTGTTCCCCATTATTACAACAGTATAATAAATATATATAAACCTATAATATTATTTACTACTTATATCTAATAATAATACACTTACGCTAAATACTATAATATTGAATATTTACAACTATTAATTATAAAAACTTCGGTGTCGCGATGTAAATGGAGCGAGCTCGAGCAGACAGTCGACATAGGTCTCACCTCGAAGCGGGCTGCAGCCGGACTGGCCCCATGTAGTTAGTCAACGCGTTTATAATCCTCATTACCGCACAATAAGGTCGAAAACACGTAGCACCCAAGACGAATGTGATCGCTTAGAAATTGTCAGAAACTTAAAATATTTTTAAAAAATTTCATGTTTCACTTATAAAAATATGCAGCAACCATATTATAAACATAGATATTACTAATAGATTTAAGTAATTTTGAAGCGTATAAACAGAACAACTTCGTTGTAATTTCAAAAATAATGAATTTCAGGAGGTGTTTTCGAAAGTAATTATTATCGAATCAATTTTACACAATCGCGTATTTGAGCAAGCAAATTCAAGATAAAGAAATGAAGTTATTTATATTAAAATCTTAGATCCGTCAGTTTAGTCATTAGCCTATACTATTCGATGAAAGTTGGTCTAATTTTTCGATGTGTCGCCTTAACCTTTTTTAGCGTTAAATAAGGCCAGTTCATGTGACTAGTTAGACATTAAAAAAGCTCAGTTTATCTGGCTAAATGAGGAATTACGTCGTTGGTTTACGGTCATGGACAAAATCACATGTAATGTACTTTTTAGTATTTCTACACTCTCCGAACCATTAACTTCGATTAAACAACTCGTAATATTTTTCCATCACTTTATTTTATAATGAAAGTAATTTATTTTATAAAAAACCCCATTCGTGTTTTTCTCCAATGGTTGACTAGAATGCAAAAGTGGAAGGATGTAGGAGCCGAGGAAGGCCAAGACTTACATGATCAGATTGGTCGTGTTCTATCAGAAGGCGATGTCAGGAGCCCTAGAAACCGGCGAGCGTGCATGAAAAGAGCAATGAATGTGAAAGAAGCGAGTGAGGTATGTAAGGATCGAGTCGCGTGGCGCTCGGTTCTCTCTGCCTACCCCGTAAGGGATTTGGCGTGAAGTTATAGTAGTAGGTGGTTGACTAGAATTAGCATTAAGTCCACCTTTTTTATACCAACTTATATAGAGAAGTGCAATAATTACAGACTGATTTCCCTGATTTTAATTTGATTTCGATGGTTCGGACATGTAGAAAGAATGCAAGATGAAAGAATGACAAAGCAGATATACAATGCAAAAGTTAAGGGATGTAGGAGCCGGAGAAGGCCAAGACTTATCTACCATGACCAAATTGGTCGTGTTCTATCAGAAGGTGATGTCAGGAGCCATAGAAACCGGCGAGCGTGCATGAGAAGAGCAATGAATGTTAAAGAAGCGAGTGAGATATGTAAGGATCGAGTCACGTGGCGCACGGTTCTCTCTGCCTACCCTGCAAGGGATTTGGCGTGAAGTTATAGATAGATAGATAGATTTCCCTGATTTCGCACGCTAGTAAAGTCATGCTGCGTATTTTAAATAATCGACTCCAGGCGTACTTGTCTCGGCACAATTACGAATAGTCAATTTCTTTGGACGCATCTTCAGGAATGAGGACTAAATAGAAAAACTAGTGGTTCAAAGGCAAGTGCAGGAGAGAGAGAGGTCGAGGCAGATCTCCCACAGGCTGGACTGATGTAATTAAGACCAAGGCTTCACTTACAGAATGTGTTCGCAATGCGATAAACCGGTCCAAATGGTGAAGCATTGCTAGAGCTATGCTCGCCGCAGAGAAGACTAAGGACGTTGAAGATCGCCAGTGTACCCACAACCATCTTATCAATCACGATCACTCTGCCAAGAGTGCCCGACTGAAGAAGTATAGCGATCAATAAAGTTTTTAAGTAATAAAATCTTCAAATACTGTTTAGTAACGTAGGACCTAATCGATCAAAGAACCTGTAATGTAGAAAATTAATTTTAAAACGCCATGTTGAGAAACTAGGTCATAGTTACATTAAAATTTACATTATATCCATACATCAATCTCATTATGATCCTCTCTGCATTGCGGAGCTTGCTCGGTGAAAATTAACTTATAAATTATTTTCATACTTCCATTAACACACTCGATTATAATTCACGTTTATTCTTATTATGTAGGTATTAGTAACTTTCTTGAATCCAAAGATGAAGATTTGAAGAGAGGCAGAGGTATTAAAGCAGCACATCTGGGGAAGTACTTCCACCTCTTAGAAAACCGTAGCCAAATCACAACTCACTGGAGTATTGTTGTATTCCAATAAGCTCAGCTATAGATATTATTTTACGGTAGTTAAATTTACACTCAATTTAGTAATAATATTTAATAACCTAAACTATTTCGAGTACTTCCGTCGTCAGTGAACCATGAGAACTAGTGCTGACCGATTCTAATCAACTACCGTGGAGACGCATGCAATTTCTGTGAGCGTATTTTTATATTTATTAGTTTTAAGTAATATTGTCTTAGGTTTTCGCGATTGTTACACATTGAATTAAACAATTTTTAACGGAAGTCGCAGCAAGACTACGGTGGTATTTGTCTTACATTAGTTATTCAATTATTACATCTACCGACATGGATGGATTAATTATATATGTTCCGATTCACATTAAAATCGCTCACAGTGTCCGAACGTTTGTTAGTATATCTCTGGGTTTGTGACTTGATTATTTTTAGAACTGGATCCCAAGCAGGTGGTACTTGCCAACCATCTTCTCTGTTGAAATTGGGGTGTTTTCTTATTTATATATTTACGCGAGGCTATTGAAATAAGAAAACACCCCAATTTCAATAGAGAAGATGGTTGGCAGCGGTTGCGTAGATAACAATCCCCGAGCAATGAAGAATACAAACAATGAAACTGTCAGTTATTTTTTTTACTACAACGGAGTGTACCAGAAGTATCCGTTGTAGTTAAAGCAATAAGTACTCAAGAGTTTCATAACCCCAATAGCAGTAATATAATAACCATCCTAAGAGATAGTATTGTCTTAGGTTTTCGCGATTGTTATACATTGAATTAAACAATTTTAACGGAAATATCGCTATCTATCACTATCACTGTTATAAAGCACCATTTGTCCAGTGAGATCTTCCCAGTCTATAAACAAATATCTACCTAATGCACTTTGATCAAAACCTTTTTGCTAGTTGGTGGGTGCATTATGTGCAGACGTCCTGAATTCAGCTCTAAACAATTATGTCGAGCCACACATTCCAAAGTTTAGTTCTCACTGAAATCTGTTCTATGTGAGTAAGAATTAGAAAGCTCACCTCTTTTATATTGGATGTATTTAGGTACGGTCTCATGATATAAATCATTGATTAAACTCATTTTCAGAAAGTTGGCAATGACCCATTTCAGCTTAACTGAGCTTCGATCGGCCTACATTTTGAAGTGGTAACGCGATAAATTAATATCTATACACACTTACATATGTCGGCGTCGGCGTTTAATGAGATTCGTAACAATGAATGCTAAGATGGGATGCTATAAGAAACACGCTGTGCAAAATGATATACTTAAACCATTTCTACCCGTTATTAAAGATGAACACTTTGTTTTGTAACAGTTCTTTACTTCCAACTTCTTACGTTTTCTACTCTTTTTCTTATTAATAGAATGAAATTAAACCAAAAATTTAAATATACAAATGGTTGCTTTAATCTTCGCTGTTGTTGACTTCAGTAAATCTAGTTTCACTTTTTATAGATTAAATTTCAATGTTATTTAGTACATCGTCAAATCTTTACTCTTCTTAATTTCAACAATTGGGCACAAAACAATAACGTTAAAAGGTCCGGTATCGAAAGTATTTTTATATAACTTATTAACTCATCGTTAGATCGCCACCATAATTATATCTAACTAAGTATGAATAGAGCTCAATACAAAATGGAAGATCTAAGTGGACATACATACGTACATAAAAAATTACTCCTATGACATATTTTCTCATTTTTGAGAGAATAACTGTGTGTAAGTGCCATGCCTTTTAATAGATTATACGAGTTGGTACACATAGAGAGACAGACAGAGAATTTTCTTTTTTGGGACATTAATCATCATCATCATTTCAGCTTGCATTCATCCACTGCTGAACATAGGCCTCCCTTCTAGAGAGTCATTTGCCATGAGCCTGTGCCACCTGCATCCATCGCCCACCTATAAACATCTTGAAGTCGTCGCTTCATCTACGAGTAGTAGGGGATCGTCCCTACGTACGTACGTACGGGAACGCTATTCGAGAAACTTTCTTCCTCAGCGGTTGTCGGTTCTACGAACTAGTGGAGTATAAATTAGATGAACGAATATTTTTTTTTGTCATCACGAATGTTCACAGCAATATTTGTAAATACGTGACAATCGTTATACCTTAAAATTATACCTTTATGTAACAAATTTACGATAGCGATTGTAAAACCCTAAATTAATTTATAATCTGATAGTAAACTACCATATTAGAAATGCAATAAAAGAATAATAAAATAAATATTTCAACTTATGTTAAACATTTCTGTCTGCCTAATCCGCAAGGGAAATGGCGTGAAGTTAAGTTTTAAATATTTCTATAACATCACTAACGTTATTCACTGCTGTGATTGCTATATTAGGATCTGACTGTACACAAACACGTAACAAAAGTCTAATATGTATGTAATTGGGTTTTTAATTTCACTTACATATTTTTTAATGCATGTAGTAAGTTAAAAAAACAAACTCTAAATTGAAGGTTCAACAAAGCGGTATAATGAGGATGCTAGAATCTAAAAAATAAGTATTTTTAGAATGGAGTCTCTTGTACCCATCGAATATTTGACGAGCTCGGTGGCGCAGTGGTTAGTTAGTTAGGTTATTAATGTTACTTTAACACCAAAGTTCGTGAGTTCGATTGGCACAAAGGACAAACATTTGTTTGCACGAACATCTCTGTTTGTCATAGTCTGGGTGTTTTCTATGTATCATAAGTACGTATTAAAGAAAAATGTATTTACCTATGTGTATCAGTTGTCTTGTACCCAAAATACAAGCTTCGCTTACTTTGGAGTTACATGGCGCTGTGTAAATTTTTCGACAATATATATTTATTTATTTACCTGTATATGTGACTCCTAATAGGTAATTAGGAGTTCGATACACCACTGTCTTACCGTGTAGTAGTAGTAGTATAAAATATATATATATATAAGTAGGAAGTAGAAAAATAAGAAGAAGAAATAAGATTTGTACTTTGTTAATTTTTTGTGCAGCAGAGATATTGAAATACAATATATCCATATTTAAAATGACAATACTGGCTGTCTCACTGCTGTGCACGCATCACGCGGAGATTTATGAGATATTACTGCTCATTAGTTTATATCTCAAGTCAAAAATTTTTCACACTTTCATTCGGAAATGTTAAGTATTTTTGTCTAAAACTCAAAAAATAAATTTGTCGCATACCTTACTGTGGGGAGCAGCTAGCTTTATAATAATCTGTCATAGCATACGGAAAGTGGGTTACTAATAGAAATTGGAAACGTGTGATATGAATGCTTAAGCTGGTTCCATATATAGCTAATAGAATCAACATTAAAGAATCGATGTGTAAGCACTTAGCTGTAACACGGCTGCCCGTGGCAGTTTTGCTCGGACAGCCATCTCAAAAGATGAGAAATAGTTATTTTCTGCAACCTCCCCGCGACGATTAATCATTTTTCCGCAGCGGGAGGCACGGATTGACCTATGTACTCGCGTCACTTTGGACCTTGTTTCGATGCATAATTTTAAGATTAGATATTTAGTCGTATTATATTTTTTTAGGTGTGATTTACTACTACATCAGGTCTTTGTTTTTATGTTTGTCCTGCTGTCTATATCGCCGTAGTTTACAAAACGAAAAAATCTGATTGAAGAAAATTTTACCATCACGAGAACAAAATACCACACCATATACCCTTTATCCCCAAAGGTGGTCAAGTTTTACTAAAGATTGATGTACGTAATTATCAATAAAAATGTAAAGCACAATATCAGAAATAATAACAATTGATAGTTGACACTATATATGTATAATCTTTCTCTTCCCAGCATTATCCCGTTTTTTAATCCATTGGGATAGGCGGGGTCCACTGTCTAAGGTTTAGGGTTTAACGAAGATACAGATTTTAACATGAAACGACTGCCGTCAGACCTCCTCCTGATTTGCCTTCTGGACCAATCCATCCCGGATTGGTCCAGAAGGCAAATCAGTTGTTTTTTCTTAGGTTAGGTCATACGTCTATTCGAAAATATAATTCCATGGACGTGCGGGTCTCTTTGCGATGCTTTCCTTCACCTCAGAATAAGTGCAGATATGTACATAAATCTAGTAACACGAATTTAGTGATCCACGCCTTCGCCAGGATTCTCACTAGAGACCGTCGGTTAATAAGTTGGTACTTTATCCACGAGGCTATCGCTAGCCCCATTTTTAGAATGCATTAACAAATCTTACCGCATAACTAAGTTTGTTTGTGAAGAATTGATGAATGATGATGAAAATTGTGGTGTAAGTCTCACATTAAGTTCTACTTTAGATCAGATTTAGGTCAGGTCTGCGTAAATGCGAAGAAAAATAGAATATTTCTAACTATAACAGTGACGTAAACTAACTTAGTTATGCGGTGCAAATAATGTTCCGTACGGTCATGCTTATTTATTAAGTTAATTAGTATTCTTACATATTTACGACTATTCAGGCTATGCAACTATCCCTTTCGTTAAAAAAGATTGAAAACAATAATGCTAAACTGTGTAAAACTAAACTGTATTCCTACTAATATTATAAATACGAAAGTTTGTATGTATGGATGGATGTTTGTTGCTCTTTCACGCTTAAACGGCTGAACGGATTTGAATGAAATTTGGCACGTAGATAGATTATGATCTGGATTAACACATAGGCAACCGCGGGCAGCAGCTAGTATAGTATAATAAGATAAGTATAATATACTAGCTGCTGCCCGCGGCTCCGCCTGCGTGGAGTCAAATAACGTAGCGTAGTTAGTACTAAACTACATGTTAAGTTGTTAAGTCCACTTAACATTTTTAACTTATTTTTTCAAAATATAACAAAGGAAATGTCACGAATTTCACAATATATGTATTATTCGATGGGTGTTCAACAGGAGTATTGTACCTATAAACTTTCCAGTGCTCTGAAACTGACTTTTCAATTGAAGCGAAATCGTTTTGGAATGTTACGATAAGAATACAGATGGTATTAATCTCATCTTCTGCCGGTTTGAATCCTTTGTGCACCTGATATATCTGAAAGTTTATTCCTAAAATAATGTATATATTTTTCCTATGCTAAATTCGTAGTTATAACTATTATAAAATACAAGCCATGTAGTTTGTTCTATACAGTTTGATCCTCTACATCAGCCGGATATGCTTATTGCCTCCGGATATTGACGTTACTTCTCCAACTAAATGGCTTTTTATTTTAATATTTTCGTAATACAATAGACGGGATGCAATCCGTGCAAGTATATTTTGGTTTTGGTTACAAAATGGAGAGCAACTTTTTCATTTATCTTTTAGAGTATCCATTTTAATGCATACAGAGAATATATTATGTTCAGATTTTAAGGCTGCAAGTCTAGCAATCTCGGCTGTAAACAGTCTGTCAGCATTTCAATCATTATGGACCATCACTCATGGCACTATTTTGTTACAGGATTATTTTATCACATAATGTATATTTTCAAGTCCGCTATAAATATTGATAACTTAATATAGCAACTACTCATTAGCTTTCCGCTTGTTTAAAAACCTCAGATCTACTTTAGGGATGTTCGTTGAATATTCTATGCTTTTCTGTGCTGATCTCATTAGTGTAACTCGTGCGGAACGTAGTATAGAACATGCTAACAATCAAGTTTCAGAACTAAGTGGCTACATATTACATTGAAACGGTGCATGCATGCGGTAGGTAAAATTGGATGTTGGCTTCTATAGCGATCAATATACAGCAGAGTTTATTAGACAAGCTACTAGAAAATCATTGCTTGATATTTTTCTTGCGTTATTAGATAATTTTAAATTTTGTTGTACGTTTTTCTTGGAGCTGGCAGGGCTAGGGTCATGAAAGTGTTCCATATCGTTCCGGGCATTATGTTTCATTACCTGACGTACTATCGTACTAAAGTTCCAGTACGTCCCTGCATTTACAGCTTTGGTAGATTTACAGTACACACTAAGTAAATTAACAAACCTCTTTGGACAAATTACGCAGGACGCTGCGTAATTCTAATCTAGCCACAAAATAGGTGAAGCTTGTATTACCGGTACTAGGCAACTGACAAACATACGTAAATACATTTATTCACTTCACGCCAAATCGGTCTAGCGTTCATCGAGATTTTGTTTGTCGGAATTATGTAGTAGAATTATAAATAGAGATAACCGAGTACCACATGACTCGTTTTACATTCATAGACTATATATAACTTATATATACGACACATAGAAAACCTCCAAACCAACACAATAGTGAAAAAAATATATATTTGTCTAATGTGGGAACAAGGGTTCCATACCAAAATTTTAGTAAAGGTGCGCAAAATAGGTTTTTTATACCATATAATTTTCCTCTGATAATGAATAATGTAAAAAACTACTACGCCATTTATCTCCGAAGTTTTTAAATCGGAAATAATTACAAGAGTTAAAATAGAGCTATGTTTCATTTAAAAAAAAAACATCGAAATTTTTCGCAATTTAACTTTTAGTTGCGCGGCCGACATTGTCACTATTTTTTGTAAGTACAGATTATTTGCCACACAGAATTATATTTTGTGTTAGTATAAGGATACTCAGCGTATGAGTAAGACTCGTACTTTTTCAATCCTTTTAGTACCGTACACGATAGTTGTATAAATTATCATGTACGCAAGCGTTTTTTAAGATATCAGTAGACCCAATTATCTCTGTTTATACCAGCCAAAGCATTCAAACCTTTCACTGGTTCGGCCTGGATAATAGTAGAAACCTTAATTTCTTAGTACAAAAAATATCATAATTGACAGACTTTCATTAGTCTGTTAATTATGATATTTTTTTGTACTCATAATTTTCATAATTAGTTTTTTCATTATGCTATTATTTTGTATAGATTTATGCTTTAGTCCTTTTTACAAGCTGTTATTTAACTCGCATGTTTGTTTATTTGGGTCAAGCCTTGCATGCTGAATTAGAGCCCGGTAGCGGAGGTTAACAATACTTCTTCAACACCAAGGTTAGACGGTTTGACTCCCACACAGAATGTGTGCATGAACATGTCTTTTGTATTGATCTGCGTGTTTTTAAGAGACTTAGGGTGATTGAAGCAGCCTGACTGGGTAGTACCCCCAACTCATAAAAAACCACAGCAAAATAATAACTCCTTGGAGGGTTGGTGTGTTCCTGCGAGCGAGCGAGGTTACCAATAAGCTTCTGATGAGTTGTTGTTACAGCAACAAGAATAGCAATGCGCGAATGTTACGTTCTGTATTGGCAACGGTAACCACTTTGCGTCAGGTGGAGCGTATGCTTATATATCTTTGAAGTCGTATATGAAATGCGCATTTAATTTTGAACCCACATTCTAAATCTCTTTCACCAAAAGTTAATAAACTGCACTCAGGATTAGATATGGAGTGACGAAAGATTTCATGTACAACTAAACTCGTCGTAATTCTACAACTCAACGAATACCAACTACATCTCAACTACATCAACCCTTACTCATCCCACTGTAGGGATGCGGGTCTCCCGTCAACTGAAGGGATTGAGAGCATACTCCACCACGATGCTCAAACGCGGATTGGTGGAGGCCAGTGTTTTCAAGCCGCCCGAGAGCCACTGACGTAGCTTAACGACTGTCGTCTATTAACAACAGCCGGGATCGACGGCTTAACGTGTCGTCCGAAGCACGGAGAAACTCGAGATAGATAAACCCATCCATAGACAGGCTGCGGTCGACGTTGCTTAACCTGCATGTTTGATTTGAATGACACGCGCAACGACGCTATCGAACTCTCTTACGAATACATTTTATAATGACAATTTTATAATTCATCATTCGGTCATTGAGTAAACACTTAGTTGCATATATTAATATAAATAAAAAATAATATAATACAGTTTAGTCACCAAAAATAAATAAATTCGTCGTAATGTAGTGGCAGTCTTAACATACAGAGTTATCAAAACATTCAAGTGGCAATCAATAATAATACATACGTGAAATCCGAGTGAACTTCAGGGTGAGTGCTTCCGCACACATCACAACATACTCACACATTGGTTAAGAATTCGAGTGTTATAAGTAATTATCGGTTTGACTAAACGAAATTACAATAACTATTTAATTATTTACACAGTATCGAGAAGTGAACACTATTATTATTCTATGGACACTGAAGCACAGAATAAGTTGATTGAGGTGACGGTGATTACACAAAAATAAATAAAAATCAACTGCTAATACTCACCCGCATTTTGGTGTTACGATAGATATCGTTATTTTCGCCAATGTTATTAGAAGCTAATTGGTACAGTGGCAAATTTAAGTACTTTCGACACTGATGTTCGGAGTTCAATTCTCAACATAGTCACATTATATTTTATTGACGAATTTTGACTTTTTAACAACAATTTATTATTTTTGACTACTAAATTGATTAACTCGTTGCATTAAATATTGTTATTACATTATATTGACTATTACTATCTTGACATATTTTATTATTCTACAATGTCTGGAAGGAGTAAGAGACTTGTTACGAAAATAAGTGATGGATTGAATTGCGCAAAGTGCAATTTAGATTTAAACGGCCGGGAATTTCTTAAATGTAACAAATGTAAAAAAAATTATAATATAACTTGCGTAAATATCACAATACAGAGATTTAAATTAATGACTAAACAAAACAAGGACATTTGGAAATGCAATGAATGTATCCGAAAAAATACAAAGAGCCAGAACAATACGCCAGAAAATATAATACGCAAAAAAAAGAGATTTAGTTCTGTGGAAAATCTATCTAAATCAAATATAAATACCGAAAATTTAAATTCTTCATCGCGGGAGGACAGCCCAATTAGTCTACCAAATGCATCACCAGACACGTCAATAGTAATAGAGTTAAAAGATGAAGTAAGTGAATTGACTTCCCAATTAGCTAGTGCACACGAGGAGATTGATAGATTGAATTCTGAAATAATATCCATGAAAAAGGAAATAGAGAATCACATCAAGAAAGCCGCTTTATATAATAAATTATTGAATGAAAAAGGATCAGTACGGAAATCTTCTTCTCCATATAAGAAAAAAAGGAATCAATCAAAGGGTTTGTCCACTCAAAATTCGGAAGATTCATCAAATAACGACGACAACTTTTTCGAAATAAATGAAAGCTATAGAAATGAGAGTGAAATGTCAAATAACGAATCTATTGCTAGATCAATAGAAGAAGAAAAACATGAAGATGACACATCACAACCTCAAACTTTCAATGATGTGCAGAATCTAAATCTTTGTAATATGCACCCTAAACAAAGAAAAGTTTGTGTTTTGAGTTCCGATAATAAGAACAAATTATTGTCTATAATTGGAAATACTTTTCCAGACAGCAAATTCTGTCATTATTTAAAACCTAAGGTTGGGGTCCGAGAACTTTTGGATAGAGTGGAAACTAAACTAGTAGGATTTACTTTATTAGATTATTGTATTATATGTATTGGACACACTGACTTTGAAATGACAAATAATTATCAGTCATTAGTGGAATATATAAACAATGCACTCAAAAAGGTACAGCACACTAATGTTATAGTATGCGTTCCTACATTCAAATTCAATAATTATTCAACACTGATTAATAAAAGAATTGAAATATTTAATCGCTTATTATATACAAACAATAAACTTTATCAATACGCGTTTGTCTTCGATTCTAATAAAAACTTGAGTTACAATTACACATGTTTTACACGGTACGGCAATGTCAACAGAAATGGTCTCCGCATAATATTTGGTGACCTATATACACTAATTTCAGAAATAGATTTTTATTATCATCAAGATGCAATTGTACACCTAGATGCTAACACTGATCCATGCAATAAATTGCGAGATGCACAGACATCTCCAACTAATAATTCCTTTCGTGAGCAATAAGAATTCCTTTACCATTTTTCATCAGAACATAGCTGGAATTTTAAATAAAATTGATGATTTTTTGAACGCTGTCGAAGATTTAAAAGCCGTAAACTTAGAAGCGATGGTTATATGTTTGTGTGAAACCTTTATTCAAAACGGTGATGAAGCAAATTTAGTGCTTCCTAACTATAAATTGGCTTCTCATTTTTCACGGAAAAACCAAAAAAGAGGCGGTTCCTTAATATTAATTAGAAAATATTTAGAATGCAAAGAACTAAACATTTGTAAAAATTTATCACTCACTAATATTTTCGAATGCTGTGGCATAGAAATACCAATGTACAATTTAATTATAATTAATATATATAGAACACCTAATTCAGACATTAATTAATTTTTTTTCAAAATTCAATCATTATTGCATAATTTACAAAAAAAGAAAAATAGATACAAATTAATACTATGTGGAGACTAGAATATTGATATTTTAAAAGATAACAAACTTTCTAAAGAGCTTATCAGTATTCTCAATAATTATAATTTAAAACCTCATATTACCACTCCTACACCCAAAAAAGCTTGCCTTGACCAAATTGCAAGCAACATGCATAAAGTAGAAGCTAAAACTCATTTACTAGGGTTATCTGATCATGAAACCGCCCAGACAATCTCTTTCAAATTGAAATCAGTACCAAAAGAATATATCTTCGAAAAAACGGATTATAGCCTAGAAAATTCACAAAAGTTTATTAAGTGCATATCCTCTCTAACTTTCTCCCAAGTTTATAATAACCATAATACAAATGATGCATTTAATGAATTTCATGAGTTATTTACATTGTTCCACGACCTATGCTTTCCCAAAATAACCATGAAAGTATCAAATAAGTTCAAATATCAAAAATGGTTAAGTAAAGGCTTGAAAAAAGCTTGTAAAAATAAAAGAAAAATGTACATGCAATATTTAAAAACTAAAGCTAATAAAAATTATATGAAAAACAAATATGTAACATACACTAAAATATTAAAACAATGTATATACAAGTCACGGAAGTTGCAGAATAAAAAAATTATAGAGAACACAAAAAATAAATGTAAAGGTACATGGCAAGTCATAAATGACAATATCAATCCAAATAATAAATCAGATAGTATTGACAATATAATAAAAGATGACATAGAATATACAGAGCCTAAAATTATAAGCGAACTTTTTAATGACTATTTTATTGAATTGACAAACTCTTCAAGTGATATTGATAACGCCAACAATAATAGCAACATGTTCGCAAATGATGTAGCTACTAATCCCAATACAATTTTTTTGGAACCTACTAACGAAACAGAAGTCTACACAATTATTATGTCACTTAAAAATAGCAAAGCGGTAGGTTACGATAACATCAGCACCCATGCTGTAAAGTTATGTGCCAAGTTTATATGTAAGCCCTTGGCATATATTATAAACCTAAGTATGGAAGAAGGACACTTTCCAGAGGCTCTAGAACTTTCAATTGTAAAACCTCTACATAAAAAGGATTCCAAAACTGATATGAACAACTACAGACCGGTTACTCTTATCCCGGTAATATCCAAAGTAATTGAGAAGGTTATGTATAAACGTATATACAAATTTATTATTAAACATGGACTATTAAAAGACGAACAATTTGGTTTCCAAGAAGGAAAGTCCACTACCTTGGCGTGTTTTAATTTAATTAATTTTGTGATAGATAGTATGAATGATAAAATACCGTTAATTGCACTCCTTCTGGATATGAGCAAAGCTTTTGATTTTGTCTCACACAGTAAACTTTTATACAAATTAGAGAAAAATGGTATCAGAGGAAATGCTTATAACTGGATAAAAAGTTACATATCTAATAGAAAACAATGTACAGAGATATCCAAAATAACTGGGACAAAAAAAAATATTTATAGATCTAAATATAGACCAAACACTTGTGGGGTACCGCAAGGCAGTGTTCTTGGGCCATTGCTGTTCTTGATTTACATAAATAATCTACCCAATATTACCAGACACAGGTGTTTCATGTTTGCAGACGATACAACAATAGTAATAAAAAACAATACATCTGATGACTTTAATGCGGACATAAACAGAACTTTACTGAATGTAATTGACTGGTTAAATCGGAACAACCTTAAAATTAATATAAGTAAAACAAAAGTAATACAATTTGAAGCGACTCAATCGAAATCATGTACACTATCCATTCAATACGAAAATAGTAAAATTGATATAGTGAACGAAGTTAACTTTCTAGGATTCACTCTGGATAAGCATTGTAACTGGAAGGCGCACGTAGATAAAGTATGTTCAAAAATTGACAAATTCGTTTACGCACTAAGACGGCTCAGAAATATTGCATCTATAGAAGCAGCTCTAAATGCCTATCATGGTTACGTGTCCTCAGTACTTGGATATGGACTTTTATTATGGGGAAACTCGGTAGATTCAAGTAGAGCTTTTAAAGCCCAAAAAAAGTGTATACGAGCTATATGCAACGCCCATTTTAAAGAACCATGCCTACCTCTTTTTAAAAAATTGCATATACTACCGCTGCCTTGTTTATATATTAAACAATTATGCATCCTTGTTAAAGAACATCCCGAATACTTTGTCACAAGAGGGGACATCAAAAATAAGCCGACACGGCATGAAAACAAACTATTATTGCCAAATATTCGGCTGACACTATACAAAAATAATTCGTATTGTATGGCTATTAAAATATTCAATAATTTACCGGAACAGTTCAAACAACTGACCGTGAGATCTTTTAAGAAACAATTGCACCTCTGGTTAATGGACAAATGTTACTATTCTATCCAGGAGTATTTTGGACACCAAAAATAGGCGTTGACATTACATACATAATATATATTGTAGTATCTAATTAATTTTATTTAATTTTATTGTTGTAATGGTATGATATGGATTTTTTATTTTATTTCACTGTGACATTAAATTTAAACTTTGACAATTTTCATATTTTAACATATTTTGTTTTTGACTATTACTATAAGCGAGACATGATATTATTGCAATTTTACTGTGACCACATTAGAACCTGCATGCAGTAATGTTAATTTGCACGCCCGGTAAGGGTAGAATAAGAGAAACTTTTATATTATAACTTATTGAACAACCCCCAGTATGTACCTTATTTCCGCAAATAAATGATTATTATTATTATTATTATATTATTTTTATTCACGGGTATTATCCCGGTCATTTGATAGGCGTGCGCGGGGATATGGATCCAACGCGTAGAGGCCCTTTTAAAGAAGATTCATGATATGTTGTACACCCACCGAGACCCCCTCCTAAAAATATCGATAGAACCATATATCTATGAGCAGGTCACGGCAGGTATTGGGACTATTGCGAATGTGTAGGAAATGATTAGTCTATTGTAATGAGGTCTGGAGGGATTATTGGTACTGGGTTATTGCAGAAGAGGGACGGACACCTGCCATAACTATCATATCTGACTGTTATTTTTGGCAGGCGGTGGCTCGCCACTCACTAGATGGACCCCCGAAATGCCAGAGAAAGTCGGCCGGGGGCAACACCGGTGTGAGTGACTCAGGGGTGTCGAGAGGTGTGCTGCGCTTTCTCTGAAGTTACTCGCGGCGTTATGCCCTTTAACACTTCCACCCCTGGAGTATATCACCTGCTAGAGCAATATACTCTATCGACTCCTCTCTGGACGGCCAATGAAGGCAAGCCAGAGCTGAGAGTCCTGCGGGCCTTCTTGGATTTCCACTCCGACCGACGAAGACACGCCGGAGACGAAGGCCCTGATCGACTCTCTGGAGCACTCGGGTACCCGGTACGGGTTATTATTATTATTATTATAGATCCTATATCACGGGTATATCCCGGTCATTTTATAGGCGTGCGCGGGGATTGGAACCAACGCGTAGAGGCCCTTTTGAGAAGTTTGATGTAATGTTGTATAGCTGCCGTGACCTTCTCCAGGGGATATCAATGTGATAATATACCCATGAACCAGGTCACGGCAGATATTGGGACTATTGCAAATGTGTTGGAAAATATTAGGCTATTAAAATGATATCTGGAGGGATTATTAGTACTGGGCTATTACAGAAGAGAGACGGACACCTGCCATAACTATCCTATCTGATGTTACTTTGGCAGGCGGTGGCTCGCCACTCACTAGATGGACCCCCGAAATGCCAGAGAAAGTCGGCCGGGGGCAACACCGGTGTGAGTGACTCAGGGGTGTTGAGAGGTGTGCTGCGCTTTCTCCGAAGTTACTCGCGGCGTTATGCCCTTTAACACTTCCACCCCTGGAGTATATCACCTGCTAGAGCAATATACTCTATCGACTCCTCTCTGGACGGCCAATGAAGGCAAGCCAGAGCTGAGAGTCCTGCGGGCCTTCTTGACTTTCCACTCCGACCGACGAAGACACGCCGGAGACGAAGGCCCTGATCGACTCTCTGGAGCACTCGGGTACCCGTGGTGTCGTTACGCACCAACAGCTCGCCACAAGCTGCCCTGCGGGCTTTATATAATATTATTATTATTATTATAAACCATTGTCTTAATTTTTTATCATAAGTCAATGGAAGAGAGAAGAAATTTTGAATGTGGCTCATGCTTATTGGTTATGAATGTCTGTAATAGCTTATACAAAAAAATATCCACTAAAGAAATCTAAAATCGTATTTGGCAGTAGAATTGGTGACAATAGTTCCATGACGCTGAGTGACATACTTGCCTCGGGAGAATAATCCATCAATTGCTGTTCCGATCCCATTAGTTACTCTTAGGCGGGTAATTTTCCGAGTAGTATTATTTTCCACTCATGTGTATAGCCCACATGATGTAACCCACAGTAATTACCATAGCGACTATAGAATCATTTTTATGCAACTTTCGCTTTTGATTGTTTAGTTATCTACAAAAACAACAAAAAAAATTTGTTTGACTGTAAGTTTGTAGAGCGTCAGGCAAAAGGCGCTGTATGCAATTGGATGCGAATTTCGGATTTGCCTTACTGGTCTAAATGAAAAATTTAGTCATGTTTGATCATGATACATCGTATGAACCGAGTTATGTACATATATGTAATAAAATGTGAACCGTCCGATGTCTATACATAGGACATATATTAGAGAAATAAAAAGTTTTTTTTATACTACGACGGGAGGCGTACAAGCTTACGGCCCACCTGATGTAAAGCTGGTACCGTAGCCTATTAACGCTTGCGATATATTAAGTATCACTCGCGCGATGCCTCCTTTGCTGCTTACACAGCAACTCCTTGGGAGCTTACTGGTGACCTCACTCACACGCAGGAATACAACAACCCTCTAGCGAGTTGTTATTTGACTGTGGTTTTCTATGAGGTGGAGGTGCTTCCCCAGACAGCCTGCTTGGTTGCGCTCTACCTCTCTTAAAACATCTAGACCAAGACAAACAGACATGTTCATGCACACAAATGTTTGCCTTGTGTGGGAATGGAACCCACAAGCGTTGGTGTCAAAGTCACCACGAAAGTTCACGACTGAGCCACCGAGCTTGTCAAAGTGGTATTTACCAGACCAATAAAACCTAATCAAATCAACCAATCAATCACAAATCTTTAGAAGATTTTTTGGTCTGTTAGTCTGTAGATAGAAGATATTTAAAATAATATTAGGAATCTTTATGCTTATAATAGAAGCCAAAATATTTTCGTATTTAAATATTTTCGCACAAAAATAGAGTACTGTACTGTACACAAGTTACAACTTAAAATCTTGACAACTTGGCAGTCCGTGGTAAAGTGTAACGAACTACGAGCATCAAGCTCTCGAGAAAGTCGTTCATGACCTCGGCTTCGCATGTCTTTGACGGTCGTAGTGAGAATCCAAGGACATCCACAAGACTTCCGGTTTTGACTTTATCGATCGTTTAGAGAGAAATCGTTTAACTAGACGATCTAGGTTACAGAGATAAAAGTCATAACGCCTCGGGTAACTTCGCGCTGACAATAGAAAGCGCAGCACACCTGTCGATGCCATAAGTCACTCATAGCAGTGTTGCCAACTAGTACCGAATAGCTATTAAGAGTGACAGTTATGACAGACGCCAGTCATCTATGTGATAACCCAATACCCAACATGCCTCCAGATTTCACATCAAATTAATTGCCGAGACATACTATGGATATATTTTTCCATTGATATCCCCTGGAACGGGTCAAGTGGCACTCCCCTTTACAACAATACCAAACTGTTCGAAAGGGTCTTTTCCTGTTGGATTAATAACCTCACGCACTCTATCAAATTACCAGACATCCTGTTCCAGTAATTTTAGAGAAATAACTATTAGCAACTTTTTCTTTATCCATGTATCACGCTATTCACACAAATATACACACTATACTTCTTAAAATTCTAGTTAAACATGTTTTTAGTGTTCGTTATTTCTATATTACATCATACTATGATTTATTAATAAGGCCACCACTGACCATCGGACGGGTCGACACAACCTTGGGTGTCTGGAGAAACGCCCAGATACATTTGCTCTTCCATCGTATTACTAATTGAAATAGATATTAGAGATGAGATATCTGGTATTGATATGAGTGATTTATATTACTTTACTAATTACTAAGGATATGTTTAGTTTCAAGTATGATTAAAAATGTTTTCGCTTTGTCTCTTTAAGTACGTCAATTAGTGTTCAACTGGATAGTTAGATTCTTCCTTATACTGAGAGAAATAACTTTTAGCCACCAATGAGTTGCTTTTTTGCCACCAACGATCTTTTATTTTACATGCAATTTGATCCAACCTGCTTTGTGTGCTTCCGCCACCAATTAGTTCATGCGGCCTAGCGCCGGCCGGCACCCACCCACTACTGTTAGTGCGGGCATCATGCCGACGCTGCCATGGCTGCTCCGGTAGTCTCTGCCTCGGCTGCTGCGGTCGTCCGCCATCTGGAACAGAATCCGCATGCCCCCTCCACCACCGTCGCTGCCACGACTGGCCTGGTCGTCGCTGCGACACGTGTTTCGCCTCTCCACGAGGCATCATCAGGCGTTGTAGACGTTAATCGTAAGAATAACATGCTACAAGTGACAAATCCATCGCAGTGCCGTCCCTTATATTGAATTGAGGGTGGGGGTGGATGGTGTGAGCGAAAAGATATTTAATAGTGGGGAATGGTTTACGTCAGTCTGTTTGTTCATGAGAGTAATTTTAGAATTTTTATGTTTATTAATTTCTAATTGTTCCCTAATATTTAGTTTTAAACCTTTGTCTATGGTGTGTAAAATTTGATATGTATTAGTGGGGGATAAGTTATGTCCTTTGTCTATGAGATGCTCAGCGAAGTGTGACCGTTCTGGGCGATTGTTTTTATACGCCGACACGTGTTCGTGAAATCGTGTTATAAAGTTACGTCCCGTTTGACCGATATAAACGTGTTCACATTCATCGCAGAACAGCTTATAGACGCCGGATTTTTTATTGGGCGGGATTTTATCTTTAGTGTTACAAAGTGACTTGAGTGTATTATGGGATTTGAGAGCAACATGTATGTTATTTTTTCTAAATATGTGAACTATTTTGTCAGTGATTTTTCCCAGGTATGACAAACTCGCAGTGTATTTCTTTGTCGAAATATATGGAACCGCGTACAATAGTCTGTTAACGATACTACTCATCTTTTTACGCAATAATTTATCGATGGTAGATTTGGAATAACCGTTTGACTTCGCGATCTGATATATTACATCAAGTTCTTTGTTGTAATTATCCTTACTTAATGGAACGCTCATCAAACGGTGTATCATAGTTTTATACGCTGCGAGCTTGTGTTGCCAAGGATGGCTGGATGACGCGGGAATCGTGGTATCGGTATGAGTGGGTTTACGATATATCGAAAATTGATGGAGGGATTGATTTTTAGTTATGGTTAAATCTAAAAAGTGAAGTGAACTATTTTGTTCTATTTCTAAAGTGAATTTAATTTTAGGGTGGATTTTATTTAATTTGGAAACAAAGAGATCCAATTGACGATTGGTACCTGTCCAGCATATGAGAATATCGTCGACATATCTATAGTAATAGAATATGTGTGGTTTACCGATTATGTGTTCGCGTTCGTAATTATCCATAAATAAGTCAGCCATCAATGGACTAAGAGGGGACCCCATTGCTAACCCTTCTTTTTGAAAATAGTATTTCGTGAAAGGATATCTTAAAGGATATGTACATTAAGAAATTTCTTAATGTACACATCCGTGAAAGGATATCTTTTGAGCCAAAACACAGTCTTAAAAATAGTTTACATTTAATAGATAGTATAAAAAACTTAACACTACCCCCTTCTTCCAAATTAATTTCACTCGACGTTGAAAGTTTATTTACTAATGTACCTTACGAGGATTGTCTAAAAATCCTCAAGTCCTCTTTAGAAAATAAATTCATTCATCCTGGCGAAACAGATGACATATTACGACTGACAAGACTTTGCATGTCTCAAAATTATTTTCAGTTTAATAATAAATACTATTTTCAAAAAGAAGGGTTAGCAATGGGGTCCCCTCTTAGTCCATTGATGGCTGACTTATTTATGGATAATTACGAACGCGAACACATAATCGGTAAACCACACATATTCTATTACTATAGATATGTCGACGATATTCTCATATGCTGGACAGGTACCAATCGTCAATTGGATCTCTTTGTTTCCAAATTAAATAAAATCCACCCTAAAATTAAATTCACTTTAGAAATAGAACAAAATAGTTCACTTCACTTTTTAGATTTAACCATAACTAAAAATCAATCCCTCCATCAATTTTCGATATATCGTAAACCCACTCATACCGATACCACGATTCCCGCGTCATCCAGCCATCCTTGGCAACACAAGCTCGCAGCGTATAAAACTATGATACACCGTTTGATGAGCGTTCCATTAAGTAAGGATAATTACAACAAAGAACTTGATGTAATATATCAGATCGCGAAGTCAAACGGTTATTCCAAATCTACCATCGATAAATTATTGCGTAAAAAGATGAGTAGTATCGTTAACAGACTATTGTACGCGGTTCCATATATTTCGACAAATAAATACACTGCGAGTTTGTCATACCTGGGAAAAATCACTGACAAAATAGTTCACATATTTAGAAAAAATAACATACATGTTGCTCTCAAATCCCATAATACACTCAAGTCACTTTGTAACACTAAAGATAAAATCCCGCCCAATAAAAAATCCGGCGTCTATAAGCTGTTCTGCGATGAATGTGAACACGTTTATATCGGTCAAACGGGACGTAACTTTATAACACGATTTCACGAACACGTGTCGGCGTATAAAAACAATCGCCCAGAACGGTCACACTTCGCTGAGCATCTCATAGACAAAGGACATAACTTATCCCCCACTAATACATATCAAATTTTACACACCATAGACAAAGGTTTAAAACTAAATATTAGGGAACAATTAGAAATTAATAAACATAAAAATTCTAAAATTACTCTCATGAACAAACAGACTGACGTAAACCATTCCCCACTATTAAATATCTTTTCGCTCACACCATCCACCCCCACCCTCAATTCAATATAAGGGACGGCACTGCGATGGATTTGTCACTTGTAGCATGTTATTCTTACGATTAACGTCTACAACGCCTGATGATGCCTCGTGGAGAGGCGAAACACGTGTCGCAGCGACGACCAGGCCAGTCGTGGCAGCGACGGTGGTGGAGGGGGCATGCGGATTCTGTTCCAGATGGCGGACGACCGCAGCAGCCGAGGCAGAGACTACCGGAGCAGCCATGGCAGCGTCGGCATGATGCACGCACTAACAGTAGTGGGTGGGTGCCGGCCGGCGCTAGGCCGCATGAACTAATTGGTGGCGGAAGCACACAAAGCAGGTTGGATCAAATTGCATGTAAGTTTGACTTTCGCAAAATAACGCCTGAATCTATTAACGATCTTTTATTTTCTCATATTTTCATTACAACATTAATGGGCGTACAAGCATACGGCCCACCTAAAATAAATCGATTACCGTAACCGATTCACGCTTGTAATATATTAGATATCACTTGCGCGTTGTTACCCATGCTGGCAACATGCCTTAGGAGTTTACTGATAACTCATTTGCACCCAGTAATACAACAACCCACCAATGAGTTGTTATTTGTCTGCGGTTTTCTGTGAGGCGGAGGTAATGTCCCAGAAAGGCTGCTTTGATGCGCCCTACCTCTCTTAAAAACACCCAGACCAGTACAGAGAGACATGTTCATGCATACAAATGTTTGTCCTGTGTGGGAATCAAACCCACGAGCATTGAAGTTCTACTATCACTTATTACAGGCAATTTCTTAATAATCAACGTACCATATAGTATTATAAACAGAAACTTAAAGTAAACTTTATCTGATCTTGACTGTCTACTGCAAAAAGATGACGTAAGTGTAGAAATTTATAGCCGAACAACAGTGGCAAAAGCCGTTTTGACAGCCGCTGATTTTCCATCACCAGCGAGGGACGTTATAGTAACAGGCCTGTAACTCGATGAATTTGAACCACGAGTTTTGGGCACCTGTACTTTTCCAGTTTTCCACAAGACGATGTAAGACTTAGACTTGCAAGTATTACAAATTAGTATTTACTAATTTTATTAGACTCTGCAATCAAGCGCGATTATTAAAGTCTTGACACTGAGGACATTCAGTACGATATCAGTCAGAGATTGTCCTAGGTACTTCGGCGCTCGATGAAAAAGCAGGGCTTACTTGAGACCCACGAGAGAAGGAGCAGAAGCCAACTTTACTACCGGCGAGTAACTTCCGAGACAAGGCTGAGAATATTGAATGCGCTGAGTTGACACTGACTGTATATCGTAAAAGTATCAAAGAGTTTATTTAGGAGATCTAATGGTGTAAGATGATTCTAAAATGTTAGAACTCCCGTTATGTACGAAACTGTGGTCATTATCGTCACCGAGCGTTAAACCTTTATAGGACGGCCCGTACAAAGTGGCCAGTAAACTGGACAGTCACTTTAAGGTCGATAATTCAAAGATTTTTGTAACAATAATCATAATCATATCTTTATTTGCGAATACAGGTAATATTACAGAACAGATGGATTGATAAACATATTTGTGCTACTATATTCTACCATACGGCATGCAAATTTTTACAAATAATAGTACATATTAAAATGTGTTATAAAAAAAACAGAATTAAATGTCAGTATTCAGAAATAAGTCAATGTCATGGTCAACAATACGCATTCTAATTCTAAGTAATCTTTTATGCTATAGTATGCCTTTTTTATTAGCAGCTTATATAGTCTTTGTTTAAAGATATTTTGATTAGCACTATCTTTAGGAAATTTATTATATATTAAAGGCGCCATACCAATGATGCTTTTGCGTAAAAGTGCCGTCTTGCCTGCCATGTTACATAGTTTATGTCCATTACGACAACTTTTTATATTCTTAAACAACTCAAGATTTTTTTTTACAAATACTGCCGTCTCATAGATATACAGACATGGCAGTGTTAGTATCTATTGAGCTTCAAAATATGGCTTCCAGCTTTCCATTGGAGATATTTTACAAATAGCCCTCACGCATTTCTTCTGAGCCCTAAATATTGATTCTCGATCTACTAAATTTCCCCAGAAAATTATTCCATATCGCAATGTAGATGCCACGTTGGCATGGTAGGCGGTTAACAACGTTGACGTATTAACTACCTTTGATAACATATACAGCGCGTATGAAAACTGGTTTAATTTATTACATATACTTTGAGCCTGGTCTTTCCAGTTTAGATGTCGATCAACTAGTAAACCTAAAAATTTCGTTGTCTCTGTTTCTAAAATTTTATGTCCCAAATAATTTATGTCAAGATTATTTAATACAGAAATTTTATAGTTATTTGTAAATGTCATTATTTTAGTTTTATCAAAATTAGTTTTGAGATGATTAGCCTCTAACCAACTTATTATGTCATGAAAGAATTTTTCAATGTCATTATGGTGAAATATATGGTAATTATTAGGATAAATTATTGTGCTATAGTCAGCAAATAGAACCATTGGATATTTTACAGCACTTGGTAGATCGTTGACATATACTAGGAATAATAAAGGGCCCAAAACGCTCCCCTGTGGTACGCCAAACTGCACCTCAATGTAATCGGACAGATGCTTAATTTCTGTTTTCACTTTTTCGCAGATTCGTGTAACCATTGTAGCTTGTTTTCTGTTACTTAGATAAGACACAATGTGGTCAAGGGCAATTCCTCTAACCCCATATGTATATAATTTGTGTTTCAGAATATCATGATCTACATAGTCGAAGGCCTTAGTTAAATCTAGAAATAAAGCGCAAGGTTGACCCTGCGTATTCAAAGATGTTATTACTGTACTCAAAAAACTATAACAAATGTAGAACCTTAAATCAATAAACGATATCCATTGAAGCACACTGGCCTATTAACTAGCCAGCGTTCAAGGACGTCGCACGCAATCAAAAATACGCGCTTTTTTTTGCGGTGACCTGTCATCGGGCCACTGTGCATCCCCGCTCTAGTATTTGCTGTCATCACAAGCACACGTCACTTATTTCTGAGTGTAGTGCATTGAAAAAATATGTTTCGTACAAAAAGTGAATATATAAGTAAATAAGTACTTTATTATATAGTACAAATAAACATGTTATTTTTGCAATTCAAAACAGATCAGTGTGTTGGAAAAACCTAGTTTGAGATGTTCTCATAAGTATATATTTTGAACAATACATATAAACTGTATCAGTTTACACGAAGTACATATATAGTCTATTTTATGATATAATAACGCAGTAGGCACAAATAATATGGGTTCGGTAGTTATAACATATTATCATATTGATTAGGTATTTTTTATATGGAATTACGTAGATTTGTAGGTACCTATAATAATCCTGAGCTTTCATTCCCGCTTTTCTGTTGTTTTAGAAATAACTTCAGTTACCAGGGTCTAGAGTTGCTGACTAAAGACCAATGGGCAGAAATTATGGCCATTACTGATGACCTGGCCATCCATTCTGATATTAGTTGCGATTCCGATGCTACGGTAATAAGAAGAGAATATTATAGGTAATTTGTTTTAAATAATACGCTAATTATGTTACGTTTTGAAGACAGATTACGAAATACATAACGATTTTATTTTATTTATTACACCATAAATAACCGAGTTTTATAAGCGTCCAGTTTACAGGCCAGTGATTACGCAGGGATAGTTAGTTCTGGTGAAAAACGGTCGGTAATCAGTATACAGGCCATTAGTTTTTTTGGATTTTCTCAGAAAATAATAACTTTCTGAAAAATTTATTGATACAACTTATTATAAATAAATAAAACCATTTTAAATTACGTCTCCAAACGTTTCATCTAATTCGGGACTTTATATAGGAAATTATCGCTCACATACATATAAAAATGTTTTTGGTCCCATCTCGATTAAGAAACAATAGTTACGCGTGGAAATAGTCTTAACAAGATTAAGGCAATTTGCACTGATTTCAGAACGCTAAATAGTAATTGTTGATTTTTTTATTCATACAACGACGGGAGGCATACAAACATACGGCCCACCTGTTGTAAAGCGGTTACTGTAGCCTATCAACGCTTGTAATAAATTAAGTATTACTCTGCTGCTCACACAACAACTCCGTAGAAGCTTATGGTGACCTCGCTCACAAGTAGGAACACAATAACTATCCAGGGAGTTGTTATTGGCTGCAGTTTTCTGTGAGGTGGAGATACTTCTCCAGATGGACTGCTTTGATGCGTCCTACCTCTCTTATTATTAATATTGTATTTTTATAATGATTTATTACAAATGTATAAAATGAAATGGTGATTTTTTGATTTTTCTGCTTTTCTACAGCTTCTCTCAATATGTCATGATCCTAGACACCGTTACTATAATTATACGCATAGGTTACGACAATATATTATTTTTGATATGGAGACAAAAATACGAACTAGCTATTAAATATAGCTATAGCCTGCTTGTTACTTGGCAAATTTTAAAAATTGAATTTTGTTTGTATTTTTTTACATCTGCCTGTATGTAAAAATGTTAGTGGGTGTCGGCCGGCGCTAGGCCGCATGAACTAATTGGTGGCAGAAACACACAAAACAGGTTAGATCAAATTGCATGTAAAAAATGTTATATAACAGAACCTACGGGGTCTTCATATCTGACTTAAGATTTAACATACACATATAATTACAAAAAGGCGACTGTTGATTTTAACTGTACTTGTGCCAGCCAGGAATTCGTAACTCTATGATTTTATGATTACTACAACTAATCTGTAATAATGGTAGCAAAACGGGATGATACAAGACGAAATAGCGTACCAAAATTCAATACACGTACGAATACATACCTACAGGATTTATTAAAAGGGGTCAGGTCGGTGAAAACGTCTGAAATATTGAGGATGTCAGGTGAATTTATAGGGATAATATGTTGTAGGTACGACGAGCTCAATTTCCGAGAGTTTACTGTGATTTTTTTATCTTAGAAAAAACAGATAGCAAGTAAAGAAGTTTACGAAGTAAGATATTACCAAGTAGCGACACTGTCAGTATGGGGTTACTTTATTACTATCATTTTACTCAACTGAATATAACTTATTTGCGTTTGTACGTTTATACAGCTTTTAAACAAATGGGAAATTTATAACATAATTATATTGAATTAAACAATTTTTAACGGAAGTATCGCGTATTTTATTTATTTTGTTGAACCTGACGTTTCGAACGCTTGCAGCGTCCGTGGTCGCAGGAAGACTAAGGTGGTATTTGTCTTACATTAGTTATTCAATTATTACATCTACCGACATGGATGGATTAATTATATATGTTCCGATTTACACAAAAATCGCTCACAGTGTCCGAACATTTTTTAGATCTTTGGGTTTGGGACTTGATTATTTTTAGGACTGGATCCCAAGCAGGTGGTACTTGCCAACCATCTTCTCTATTGAAATTGGCGTGTTTTCTTATTTCAATAGCCTCGCGCAACATTCTCGGCATGTAGCGATTCTCCTTGGCAAGGATTTGTGGTTTATCGAACCGGATGTAATGGTTTGGCTGGTCCAGTGTATGTTCACATACTGCAGAGGTTCAACAAAATAAATAAAATACGCGATACTTCCGTTAAAAATTGTTTAATTCAATGTGTAACAATCGCGAAAACCTAAGACAATATAACATATGTATAAGACTATTTATAACATATGTTTTAGTTTTCCACCAGGACCAGGCGATAGATCGACTAGGTTATCAGTGTTTTAATATCATGTAATATCTTTGTTTTGAACTTAATAATTCATTAATTAATATTCGTATAATAATTATTATACGATTTTAATATATCTTTGACGAGAATTTAATTTGGTGACGAGTTGCTGATTTAACGAAACGCCAAAATTATGAAATAAATGCTTTAAATAAAATGTGTCTTTACACTTTATTGTAGTGGTCGCTCGTAAAGATAACGTTGGATGTGAATAGGCATCACCGATAAAGAAAGTTTCCCTTTTCTTACTCACAATATGAATCTTTACAAGATGGCAAACGTGTCTGATGAGATCATCGACCTTGGTTCGATTATCAGTGAGAATGCAATTTATTTATTTCTTATGCCTCTTTTCGCATGCATGCTATTGAACCACACCATATAACACAATGAATGCGGGTGGAAGTGGGAGTAACAATATGATCAAATGCTCATATTTTTGTATACTTGTGTGCAAGCATTAGCCAGTCAATGGACGCTTCACCTTCATTATTATTGCAAATTTTAACCCTGCCTTCCATATACATTTTGGAATTATGTACATTTGTTCGAAAATACCCTGAATTTTACACAAGACGAGAACAAATTACACAGGACCGCTCTCTCAGACACAGAAACAAATTGATCATGACAAATTCTCGATTAGCTCTGCACTCTTCGGGCCCTCTTGCTATGTCCATAAAAGTATATAATAAAATCCCACAAATAACTAAAATCTTAAATAGTGACATGCAATTTATAACACATTTAAAAATATGTTTAATAGATAAAGCCTATTACAATTTGAATGAATTTCTAAATGACATAATAAAGAAAATTAATGATTTTAAATTATTTATTGACTGTTTTTTTATATATCTTTTTTTTTTGGATTGGTTAATTTAATTTATAATTATGTTCTGATTTTAATGGATTTGGTTTCCACCTCTCTTCTATTGCAGTGCCCATCAGGGTCCATAATGATGTCCATAATGTGTTTTTCTTATTTACACCACCTATGTATGTAACATTATGGAAGCAATAAAGACATTTGATTTGATTTGAATGGTTTTTTTTATTTTTTTATAGCACGTCGGAAGATATACAAGCATACGGCCTACCTGATGTAAAGCAGTTACCGTAGCCTATGATGCTTGTAATACATTAAGTATCACTCGCGCGATGCCTTCTCTGCTACTAACACAGCAACTCCTTAGGAGCTTACTGGTGACCTCACTCACACGCAGGAAGACTCTAGCAGGTGTTGTTATTTGGCTGCGGTTTTCTGTGAGGTGAAAGTACTTCCCCAGACGAGCTGCTATGATGCGCCATACCTCTCTTAAAAACATCCAGACGAAGACAGACATACATGTTCATGCACACAAATGTTTGTTGTGTGGGAACCGAACGCACGAGTGTTGGTGTCAAAGTCGCGTAATTCACGACTGGGCCATCGAGCTCGTCAGAATGTAGTAAATTTACTTTCATATGTATTTTGTATTAAGGCCGTTGTAATTACTATTATGACGTTCATGTGGTCCGTGATGTAAATAAAATACTAATAATTCCGGAATAAAAACTGTTCTATATCCTCGAAATCAGTCCGGTAATTTTTGAGTTTATTCGTTACAAACATACAAACTTTTTCTGTTTTTAATATTATAGTGTAGAAATAACCTAAGTCGAAAGTCATACAAGCATGCAGTTTGCCTGATGTTACTCGTGCGATGCCACGTCGGGAGTTGTTATTTGGCTGGGGTCTTCTGGTGGGAGTGGTGGAGGTACAAGCGTTTGTGTCTTTAACTACTGCTCAATAGACCTGGTCTTTATTGACTCTTCGTTCTTTCGAAATTACTGTCAACCTCAACCCCCACAAGATAGCAACAACCCTCCAGCTAGCTGTTAATTGACTGCGGGCTTTCGTCAGATGGATATGTTTCCCAATTTCTCTATTGTTAGAGTCTCATTTGTCAGCTGATAGAGGACACCGCGTGTAAGAGAGCTTGACTTTGGCTCTGCAGGTTGATTAGATATTTACGCTACTGTAGATATTTGTGATTGCGCTATCATATATATACCTTGGCGAGAAATGGCTTAACTTCAATTACCATCCTATCTAAAAAAGGATGTTGTGTAGTAATATAAATCGGTCGAGCTTCTCCACGAACATCATACAAAACCATAAATACTGTACAAAGTAGTAAAACAACCCATCGCCCATATTTTCGAGATTATAATATTAGTTAGGATGCCCAACTTTGGACATTGCGGCGAGCTAACACAACTTGTTTTGCACAAGGCGAGTATAGTTAAAGTGCGCTCATTCTCCAAAATTTTGCATAATATGACTAGATTAGGTTTGCGATAGCACTCAGCCCATGTTGCCACCAGGGGAGCAACCTTTTTAAATTCAATGTTATTTTGTGTGTACTTTTGAAATTCAATTTGTAACTTAAACTGAAAATTATTTAGTTATTGGGGAGATTGTCGTTACTTAATAAGTAAACTTTACGTTCATTATAGTTACTTTAATAATCAAATTTTAGCAATATTTAAATGGCGTTTAAATACTGTTAAATTTACCCCGATCGTCGTTAACTGACTCGAAACGCCGGATTCGGAATGTTGAGCATAACTTTCCTCCATAGTTGTTCAGCCTGAACGAACGAACAGCCAACGAACAGTATCACAAAGTATTAGACCTATTATTAACCCTTCGAAACCCGGGTGGTCGTACACGACCGCGAAATGTATGGGAAAACGAATATAACGGGTTCTGACTGAAAATCAAGTGCTCAGTAGTAGATAGTAGTAGTGGTTTCAAAACACACATGACTACAATAATAAAAATCCAATTCTATAACCACTATCTACTTTAAGATTTACTTCAGTATTCACGCTATAATATTGAAAGTGTCATTACGTATGGTCAATTTGTATATTTTTACAGGTTTATACGTACAGGTATATTTTATATTAATGAAAATTGATTGAGTCCATACGGTTTTATATAATTGATATATTATCATTATCAAATAATTTAATATCTTCACGCCAGGTCCCTTGCGGGGTAGGCAGAGAGAACCGAGCGCCATAAGGCGCGGTCCTTACACTTCACTCGCTTCTTTCACATTCATAGCTCTTTTTATGCACGCTCGCCGGTCCCTAAGGCTCCTGACATCACCTTCTGATAAAACACGACCAATTTGGTCATGGTAGGTTAGTCTTGGTCTTCCTCGGCTCCTACATCCTTCCACTTTCGCATTTTATGTCTGTTTCGTCATTCTAATTGGAATAATTGTTCACAGAATAATGGCATCTGTGACTGTAGAGGGATATTACAATAAAAAGCTCAGCCAAGTGTAAGTTGGACTCGGGCATTAAGGGTTCCACACAAACTTGTAGGTGTAAAAATAGTTCATCCGTCACAGGAATGGAGTTTCGAAGATTTTCCTGTTTTTTCGATTATGTTGTGAGTTTTCCCCGAAAATCTGTGCCTAAAATAAATAATTGCATTATTAGTATCTTTAACAGTGAAATTGGAAAATAAAACACAGAACATTTTTTTAACGAATAGATAAACTGGATTGAGGGAACAACTTAACTTTGCCGGTGGAAAACTCTACACCCCATACATCAACATCGCGGTTAGTTTGTCAACTGCATACAAGTATGTAATCGCAAAAAAACCTTTACTTGGGTTACATGATATTACTACTTACCAAATTTCATAATTCTAAGTCAACGCGAAGTTTCCTATAGGTTTTGATTCCCCTGCAAGCGGTATAAATTGCCGCATCTTTTGAATGCGTTGACTTAAAAATTTGATATATTTTACTACGGCAAAGGATTTCATACTTGAGTTTAGATATTAATTTCAACTTGATACCTCCACGCGATCCTGAGCAAAACAATTTTGACTGACGGCGAAAGAAATGTTCCTATAAGGGTCCCATTTTTCCTTTTCAGATATAGAACTCTAATAATAACAATATTTTGATGAAATCGGTATTTACTGTAAATTTCAGGATAAAAAACCTCGTCGACGAACGAGTTGTTAAATCGGGCAATTAATTCGAATATAAATCTTTTATATCTTGAAATTTATAATAAGTACCGATTTTGCTAAAGAAAAATAATTTTATATAAAACGTCAGGAGGCGTACGGCTCACCTGATGTTACCGTAGCCTACAAACGCTTGCAATACTTCAAGTATTAGTCGCGCTGACACAGCAACTCCTTAGGAGCTTAATACACACACAAAAACACAACCACCCTTCAGAGAGTTGTTATTTGGCTGCGATTTTCTGTGAGGCGGAGGTACTTCTCCAGACGGGCTGCTTTGATTCACCCTACCTCTCTTAAATCATCCAGAACAAAACAAATAGACATGTTCATGTACACAAATGTTTGTCCTGTGTGGGAATCAAACGCACGAGCGTTGGTGTAAGTAGCGTAACAGCGTGGTGAAACACCACTGCGCCACCGAGCTTGTCATAAATATGTCAGGTCTAGATATCCATCTAGCATCACAAATACCATTATATACTACTACTACTACACTACTACTACACCAATCCTAATTCATCCCACTGCAGGGATATGGGTCGCTCTTCAACCGATAGGGCTAACCTTTATTAGTATTACAAAATAAGGTTTATTCCTCGTATCCAGCTGTGTTCATAAACTGATGATCAAACGTGCAATATAAATATTACGTGTTTGATTATCAATCCTAATTCCACACAAAAGTTCAAATTCAGTAAATTGGATTCAATTGCATTGCCCCGGTTATATATGTATATTTCGATTTTAGCAATCAAACCCTTGATGGGTGGAAATGAAATGAGACGTGCTTGTGATTCCAGATGACAAAACATTATTTTTTTATGCTAGACACACATTTTTGCCCTGATCTTTTCGTAGCGTCACTGGTATCCGCTACTTAAGTCTAAGGTTTTGGCTAAGATACTAATTTTTATATAAAGCGACTGCCATTAGATGTCCACGGCCCAGTTAGAAAATGAGATCTTTCTTAAGTTAGGTCACACGTCTTTCGATATTTAATTTTGAGGTTTGTTTCGAAATATGATTGAGGGCATTTCTTTCACCGACGAGCAAGTGATAATTACAATTTCGTAGGTACCTACAGGCGTAGGATTCGAACCGGGAATCAGGTGATAAATAGTGCAGTTCTTTATCCACTGGGCTACCACTGCTCATTTTTAGGGTTCCGTACCCAAAGGGTAAAACGGAACCCTATTACTGAGGCTCCGCTGTCCGTCCGTCCGTCCGTCCGTCCATCTGTCACCAGGCTGTATCTCATGAACCATGATAAATAGACAGTTGAAATTTTCACAGATGATGTATTTCTGTTGCCGCTATAACAACAAATACTAAAATATGGAATAAAATAAATATTTAAGGGGGCTCCCATACAACAAACGTGATTTTTTTGCCGTTTTTATAGATAATGGTACGGAACCCTTCGTGCGCGAGTCCGACTCGCACTTGGCCGATTTTTTTTACCTTGATGTGCACTTTTAAAACATTGGCATTACCTCCTCTTTAACTTATATTCAGTATATAAAGGAGAACAAAAAGTTTGCCCTCTTCTCTGAAGTTTCAAAGCCACTTTTGCTGCTAACACAGCAACTCCTTCTTGTAATCCCACTCACTTTTCTTATACCACTAAGTTGGCAAACAAGCATACAGCCTGCCTGATGGTAAGCAGTTACCGTGGCCTATAGACATTTGCAACACCGGAGGTACCACTAAAGCGTTGCCGATCCTATAAAAACCTTTTCATGCCATAACTACTTCCCCAATCGAACTGCTTTAACACGTCCTGCCTATCTTAATGCAATCGTCGTTGAAATCTACGTTAGTCACTTTATGTCAGTACCCAATTTGGCGAGCGTTATGTCTGTATGTCACCCGATACTTACATATATCTGACATGTATAAAAAAATAACTTTAATTGCTTCAATATTTAAACATGTACATATCAATAGAAAATGCCCTCAATTTCAAACAGTCGTTCGAATTGTTTGAAAATGAATTTTCTGACTTACAAGGATTAAAGTTATAAGGGTATTTCATTAAGAAACTTGAATTGCGTTAGGAAGGAAATATGAGCGAAGTTCGATCATTGAAACGGCGACGACTGAACGCTTTTATAGAGATATTTGTACAAAAAACGACTAAGTGCGAGTCAGCAACCAAATTTCATTAAAATCAGATTAACACAGCCACCGTATGATATTATCATTGACAAGTACATGGAAATCTTATTGGTACGCAAAATATATCATTTCCTCCCAACTCGCTTTAAAGACTTAAATGTTACGCCAATAACTCAACTCAACAATAACTGATTTAGAATAACACATTTTTGATATTAGTCATGAGATGTTCCCTTCTTGGTTATATAAACTTCTAGATGTTACAAAGCTCCAGGGCGATGTTTTGTAATTTATTGACATAGAACGATAGATGAAGAACAAAGTAATTATATAAGGGGTTCACCGTTTGAGGTACGAAATCCTATAAAGCTGAGTACCTCGAAGTTATTTATATAGAAAGAATAGTATTTCTTTCTATATAAATAACTTCTTATAATTCTAAATAAATAATGGATTTCTTAACATACCAACAGACAGACGAACAATAAAATGATTTCATAAGAGTTCCCTTTCACCTTTTTGGTTACGAAAAACTAAACTATTGAGTGGATCATTAGAGTGTGTATTTACCGGTAAGCAATTATTGGAAAACATATTTCATTAAAAATAATACTTATTTCGAAATATATGATACACTTCTAAGCGCATCATTTATGAAAGAAGCGTGGATAAAATATTATGTTTTTATTTGTATTTTGCTTAGTTTTGGTCTCTTTTCTAAAAACGACGAATGACAAACGAGCATACGAATTGGCCGATGTTTCGTTTCTAGATAAAAGGAAAATAAAATCAAGTATTCCATATCTGTTAGGATTAGTATATAACATACATTACAAAAAATAAGAGTTTTGGTAGCATTTTTGGAAAATATTGTAAGCTTGACTGAGTCTATCTCAACGTGCATGACAGTCTAAGTTAACTAGTACATGTTAGCACAAAATAAAAAAGCATCCGGGCGCTCACCACGCTGCATATATACTTTATGAATTTAGCCTCTACACGCTATGACGGCATTTGAAATATAAGATTTTACTCAAGTAATAAGTGACTCATTGTTTACATTCCTTTTTGTTTTATTTCTACTATTTTTTTCTTCTTAGCATTACACTGTTTCCTAATCCAGGTTTTGCGGAGTACATGCAACGACTACCGTCAGACCTCCGCAACCCAAAAAAACCGCAACCTTTTCTTAGATCTTTCAAATGTGCACATTAATCGGAAACACGGATTTAGTGGTATATGACAGAATAAGAAACGGGGACCAGTTAGGCAATAGGATGATTGTTTATTCACCGGTCACTACCTTTTTTTTCTAAAATTTTATATCTACTTATCTGCCCAGTTAAATTAAAATACACTGAAATGGTAGTGGACAGGTCATATCTGCTGAGTGTGTGATGATTTTCAATGCACGGCCTCTACTTTTAGGCTATCCTACACCATCTGGTATGAACGATGACGTGATTCGTAGATGTACAAGTCAAGTGGATGCACATCGCGCGCCAAATTAATCAATGCTTACCCACCTCACTCGCTTCGTTAACATTTGTAGCTCTTCTGATAAAACACGAATAACTTCAACTTCAAAGTTACAAAGCTTATTAGTTAAGACAATGTCATTTCATTGTGAATCTTACATATTTATCCCACAAATGCGTGCCTATTATTCATGAAAATATCGAATTTTTGTCCTTATGTATTCTAGACCTCTGGTTCTTGTAAACTAATTTACCGATATATGCATACGTATTCTGAAGAGTAACAGTGTGAAATATGATTATGATTTTTCACTACCATAATATACCATAACACATAATGGTATGAAAATAGCTGAAACAGATCAGACGCATCGTAGCAACATCCGTCAATTGACTAATTCTCACATGACACAAGTCTAAACAAAAAGAGCTTAGCCCTAAAGTTTCCATTTCCAGTTAAAAATTGCGCAACTGAACTGAAGCTTGATGCATTATTGAGCATGAAAGACAACTATAAAGTGAACTTCACGCAAACTGTACCAATAACTGTGAGGTAGTAACTAAGATTCCGCTGCAATTGGTGATCCGGATACAAGGACATAGTATATGGTCTACATGGTAGAGCGTCGAAAAGTTGTGTGTAGAGACAATTTTTTTTTTCATGTTTGTGGAATGCTTGTTGTTGACACTGACTCATTATTGATGCTGCAATTGTGAATTTGTTGATATTGGTTGTGCACTACTCTCAGACTAAGCTGATGCATAATTTTAAGCCTTAATTCAAATTTTATTTTCATTGTACTATATCCTAGCAAGTTCTCTCTGTATGTTACACCTGGGAAGGATTGTGCCATTTGAGATACAGTATTTTCATAATACTAGTTCAGATGGCATACACCGAATTAAATAACTATAACTACATCGTATTTCGTAATCCTTGTAGTACAGCTGGGAGCAGGTCATGCTTAATACTCGAAGTGCGTTTGTAACTCGACTGCATAAGAACAGCATAAGGGACAGAGTGTTATGCTTGACGTGCACTTAGCTGGGCTGTATTATTATTATATGTGATTATAGTATTGTATGTGAATAATTTATATAGTTATAATGTGCCGTTGTTATGTACGAAATAAATTATTATCATTATATTTTTCTTTAATCACGGGTATTAACCCCGGTCTTTGGGATAAGGATCCAACGCGTAGAGGCCCCTTCTAAAAGAATATGTAATGTTGTACACCCGCCGTGACCCGCTCCAGGGGATATCAGTGGGATGGATATACCAATGAACAGGTCACGGCAGGTATTGGCACTATTGGAAATATATTGGAAAAAGTGGGCTATTAAAATGAGATTTGGAGGTATAATTAGAACCGGGCTATCGCAGAAGAGAGACGGACGCCTGCCATAACTATCATATCTGATGTTACTTTCGGCAGGCGGTGGCTCGCCACTCAATAGATAGACCCCCGAAATGCCAGAGAAAGTCAGCCGGGGGCAACCCCGATGTGAGTGACTAAGGGGTGTCGAGAGGTGTGCTGCACTTTCTCCGAAGTTACTCGCGGCGTTATGCACTTTAACACTTCCACCCTTGGAGCATATCATCCGCTAGAGCAATATACTCTATCGACTCCTCTCTGGACGGCCAATGAAGGCAAGCCAGAGCTGAGAGTCCTGCGGGCCTTCTTGGATTTCCACTCCGACCGACGAAGACACGCAGGAGACGAAGGCCCTGATCGACTCTCTGGAGCACTCGGGTACCCGTGGTGTCGTTACGCACCAACAGCTCGCCACAAGCTGCCCTGCTCTTATTATTATTATTATTTTAGTTCTAAACATGCTTGATGATGAAACAAAATTTTTGGAAGTTATGGCGAAATTTAACTCAGATGTCAAGCAGTCAGAACCCGTTATATACGTTTTCCCGTCATATACGACCACCCGGGTTTCGAAGGGTTAAACAGATCCGCGATATTTTGCAGTCACCCACGCCGCCGGAGATAAATATATGTATCGTTCGGTATAAATCTATAAAAAATAGATTACTGGCAATTTATGAAGCATCTGAAAACAAGCAATTGTATAGATTATTAGATGGGCTGGAATCAAGCACACAAAAACCCCTCTCAGCTATTATAATGAGATATCTGGCAATCAAAAATCTGAAACACTGAGCATGGTATGGAGGCGTCAATTCCCAGGTCACGTGTGAGCGGTTTTAGTAGTGAGCGAAGGTAAGATCTAAAAGTAGGGTATCTAGAAAAAATTGTTTAACAGCGAATATGAAAGTCGATCGAAGTAAATCTTGCAGCAACGCAAAGCAGCAAAGTATATTACTATACCATGATATTCCACACACATGCCTCACCCATACCACAATAAGCGGATTTACCTTACACATGATTTGGGTTTCTCTTTATTTATTTATTAATTCTGCTATCACCTCGATGTGGAGTTTACAATAAGTAATTTGCAAGAAAGATTTTTAATTTAATCATGTATTGTAAACTTGTTTGTGGTGTTAATATATATAAATAAAAAAAAATAGAATAGTTAGAAGCAGAGTTGGTCTGAAAGAGAGCGTCGGTGTTAAAATAAGAAGAGGCATGCTCCGTTGGTTCGGACATGTAGAAAGAATGCAGGATGAAAGAATGACGAAGCAGATATACAATGCAAAAGTGGAAGGATGTAGGAGCCGAGGAAGGCCAAGACTTACCTATCATGATCAGATTGGTCGTGTTCTATCAGAAGGTGATGTCAGGAGCCCTAGAAACCGGCGAGCGTGCATGAAAAGAGCAATGAATGTGAAAGAAGCGAGTGAGGTATGTAAGGATCGAGTCGCGTGGCGCTCGGTTCTCTCTACCTACCCCGTAAGGGATTTGGCGTGAAGTTATAGATAGATAGATAGATAAAAAAAAAAAAAAATAATAACTATGTTGGGGTTACCTTTTCGGCGAGTGTTTGGTTGGACTTTCATGATAGAAGAATGTAACACAGTCAATATTGGAAGTTCTTGAGAGATTTCCAGTCAATACTTCATTAAAGTACTCGTAAGTTGATTGACGCTTTTAAGTACCCCAAGTCTAAGAAATATTTTTTCTTACAAAGGGTGATTATCTGTCTCTTTGCGAATCCACATCGGTTTTTGCAATATTCACCATACTCAAATTAAAAATATCCTATGTGTCCTTATCCTTAAACACTGGCCAGAAAACATTGATTTTGATAGCTTTTCACTAATTTGACGTATATACGTATTCTTTACACTTTCATCTCCAATTTATTATTATTTTTGAGATCTCATGTGATATGTCTTCGCTATACCGCAGTACAACAGTTCGTTTTAAGAGTGACCTCTGTAGCTTCTTGTATCTATCACTAAACTTCATATAGGTACAGATTACATAATCTGTAATTGAGTTATTCTTGTTTGATATATGCGCGGTCTAACTGTTTTTAATTAAATACTTTGGCTTTTATGATTAAATATTTCGGTCCACTCCCACGCTGCATTTTTTATTAATTCCTATAATTTTTAGTCCTTCCGAAATTAGCATATATATTTTTAAAACTGTGTTTGTTACATAACCGCTTCCCCGTTTCCAAATTAACGTCAAGTGTTTAAATATACACGAAAATCCGAAGAGAACATGTTCAATATTAAAGGTTAAATATAAATTTCATGTTTTAGAAGGTTATAAACAAAGTTAATGAGTAATTTCCTTCACAAAACGAGCCCTTGTGTAGGTGAGAGAGAGCTAAAAATTAATTTTAAAGTCTTTCGCCGGTTGGCGCAAGATGCGGAAATTATTCTGAAAAATAATGTGACGGTACAAATAATGAGCACATAATTATGTTGTAACGGTTTATACTTAACAAGCTGCATAAAAATCCTAGTTCAAATTAAACTTTTTCTAATCAAAATAATTGATAAATAATAAATATTAATCTTATTTTAAAAGTAACGCCATCTAGTTGGTAAAATGCATACAACATATAAATCAATATTTTCGCCAAATCTTTAAGGTTAGGTAGCGGACCCCGCCAGTCATAATGGTTTAGGAAACGGGATAACGTTAGGAAGAAAAAAGAGAATGAGAAAAAGAAATATAAATCGGTGCCATCTGACCACAGAGGTCGTAAATACAACAAGTAAAATAAAATTCATCAAATTACTTTAAAAAATGTATAATTCTAATATTCTGTTATAAAATAATTCTCAATTTATATATTACATCTGCGAAGCTTCTAGAAAATCCGTTTGTCTACAATTTTAGCTAAGTGTCTACAGAACAACCGTAGCTGCGAAGACCACGATCTT
This sequence comes from Pyralis farinalis, assembly GCA_947507595.1. Classification (NCBI taxonomy): domain Eukaryota; kingdom Metazoa; phylum Arthropoda; class Insecta; order Lepidoptera; family Pyralidae; genus Pyralis; species Pyralis farinalis. Next base: position 26,386,458 of record OX382266.1, read on the forward strand.
ACCCACGACCATTAATCGCGTATTTTTTTAATATATTTTTATACCATAAGGTGGCAAACAAGCGTACGGCCTGTATGATGGTAAGCAGTTGCCGTAACCTATGGACATTGCAATACCAGGGGTGTCACTCTTGCGTTGACGACCCTGTAAGAACCTCTTCACGCCTTTCTTGAAGAACCCTATACTGTAGTCCCTTGAGAAAACCTCGACAGGGAGCTCATTCCACTAGTTCTCAGTAGAAAACTTATCTAGAACAGCACAGTACGCGACCATTCCGGTTCCAGTGTATGAACTACCAGCAAACTCGGCAAACTGTTCGATTGTAAAACGAGGCTGTTGGCGTAATGTGGAATAACTCCTCAGAACACAACCCATTTTACAATCAGTAGAACACGCAAAGGGAGGCAAAATTTCTCCTTAAACTCAAGAGCTCAATAGCGTGAGGATCATCGACAATTCTCACAGCTCGTCTTTGCACCGAGTCACAAGGTCCTAGCTGGTAACCAGGTACCCCTGCCCAAAGATGACTACAGTACTCCACATGGGGTCTGACTTGGGACTTATATAAAATAAGTCTTTGCCCCGGGCTGAAGCACTCTGTTGCATACTAAGCTTCTTTGACGCCATCTTGACCTTCTCTTCCAAGTGACTTCGCTACTAAACTTCGCTGAAGATCTCTACATCGAGAATCCCAATACTCTTGGCAATGATTAGTGGCGTGTTCCAGAAATTGGGTGACCACAGCAAATCGTTTTTTTTTAGCGGCATGAATGCTGTCAATTGACAACATGTCATTGATATGCAGCATAAACAGTGTTGCGGACAATATAGAGTCCCGTGGGACGCCAGCATATCCATGCTATCGGAGCAAATCGGAGCACGGCTTCGATTCATCTGCTGGATAAGAAGCTGACAATCCATTTGCACAAACCTTCGGGCAGCCCGTACGATGGTAACTTCGATAGAAGACCCCGATGCCAGGCCCGATCGAACGCCTTTGCCATATCTAGGCTGACAGCCAATGCCTCACCTTGACTCTAGATCGCCGAAGCTCAGCGATGAGTAAGATATACTAGAAGATCACCACCGTGGGGAAAGCCGTATTGACGGTCGCTGATTAAGTTGTGATCCTCTATGTATGCCAGGAGTCGTGTGTTTATCACACGCTCCGACACCTTGGAGAGAAGGGAGGTTACTAAATTGGCCTGTAATTTGATGGATCTGATCTATCGCCCTTTTAGGGCACCGAGTGCACATTGACGGTCATCCACGAAGACGGGAGTAGAGTATGAAAGCATGAAATGACGCGTTAGCACAGAACACAACTCAGGAACACATAGCTATAGCACCACTGCTGGTATGCAATCAGGCCCACTCGACTTATGAATCTCGAGAGAAAGCAACATCCGCCGGATATCTCGCTGGGTAATTGAGATTCCCGACATTGAGCTACTGCACCTCGGGATGCTAGGTGTCGCAGCTCCCTCGTCATTCAAAGTCTAGTTAGAGGTAAAGAGATTACCCAGTAAATTGGGTTTTCTCTTTAGCACTATATGCCATACTGCCATCCGGTTTTTGCAATAGTGGCATGCACGACTGATAAAAGTTATCCTCTGCAGCTTTAGCCAGCGACCAGAAAGCACGGCTCCCAGACGGAAGGCTTGCAAGCCGCTCGCTAACTCTACCGCCGAAATCAAATTGTACTCTGGTGATTACCCTCTTACTGGACCTCGAGGCAGCATTCAGTTTACGTTTCAAAACAGAGACATCTGGATTTCTATTAGCACACGGCGTGGTCTAAGCCTCGTAAGCAGCCTGTTTGAGAAGTTTGGCTTCTCTACAAAGCCGATTAGTCACAGAGCGATTGGGAATGTAGCATTCCGTGTCACCCAATATCGCCGCAGCTACCGCAGTCGCACTGGATTTGATATCATCTGTTTTGAAACAGAGCTGCCTCTACCGGCACGATGCGCAATCCGTGCCAATAATAAACCCTTGTCGGTATTTTCCTCTTTTTATTTTTCCCCTTAGCGAAATTCCGGCCCTTCTTGCTCCAGGTGCACTAACCCCTACGACAATGTTGTAAATAACTATAATCTGCTTACTTAATAATAGTATACTGTACACTGAGGCAGAAAACTGGCTGATTAATCTAACTACGAGTAGGATGTACTGGCACTAATACGTTGCGAGTATCATATAGAAAAACCTCATAAGCATATGTTTGATTTTTTATTTTAATATGTTAGCATGTTTTTAAATATAAGCTAACTACATACCATCAAGCTGGAAGTGACGCTTGTTTGGTACATATTATTAAAAAAACAAGAAAAATCAAACTTTACGGTGAATCAGGCGGTACTCTTTTTCTTAATCTAAATAAATATGTTAAAACGTATGTATCTGACAACAGTTTGTAACTCTATATATGTGTGTATGTGACTTTTCCATGGGAGTGATAAAAATGTACATGTTTTTACGTAAATGTAAAAGAGACGTTTTTATGTAAAAGAATGTACAAATATCAAAGAGTACAAAACCCTTGAAACCCGAGTCCGATTTGCACTTGACCAGTTTTATTTGAAGAACCCCGTGCTGTAGCCCCTTGGGATAACGTAAGCAGAGATTTCCTTTCACAAATCAAATGTTCGCGGAAGAAAATCTCTCTGGAACAATAAAATATGTGACCATTTTGTTTTCCATATGTAACAATGAATTCTCTGTTGGTACTAGTTAATAAACTGGTTTTTTATGTTATTTATTATTAATATTATGTGTTTTGAAGCAATGTAAATACTACTGTTGAAAAAAATATTGGTACCGGGCTATTACAAAAGTGGGACCCGCCCCACTTTTGTAATGGCCCTGCCTGCTATAACTATTATAACTAATTGCTACTTTCGGCAGGTCGTGGTTCGTCACTCCCTAGATGAATAACTGAAATGCCGGAGAAAGGTGACCGGGGGTGACATGGACGTGAGAGACTCAGTGTCATCGAAGATGTATTGCACTATCTACGATGTTATTCGCGGCGTCATGCTCTTTATCACTTCCAGCCTTGAAGCATATTGCTGCATCGACACATTTTTGAACGGCCAATGGAAAGCCAGGTCTAAGAGTTCTGCGGGTCTTCTCAGGTTTCCACTACGGCCTACGAAGACACGCCGTAGACGAAAGCCCTGATCGACTCTCTGGAGCACTCCAGTACCCATAGTGTCGTTAATGAATAGCTCGCCACAAGCTACGCTTGTGCTAGAAGTACTGGAATTTTGCAAAGACTTCCATTTCAAGATGTAAAAATAAAGATATTTTTAACTTCTGTAAAAGTGCTAGGCTGATTATGCTGGAAATCTAATCAGAATGTAATCATGCCAAAGGACACCCACAACACAAGCACACAGCGGTTTCCATGTCTTCTTTAGACAGTATGATCAAATATGCATCTGTAGTATTTTTGATGAATTTTATCGAAGCTTGCATAAACCTGACGCGATTTGACCTAAGTCTAACTCAAATCTGTCTTAAAACTAAATCTAAACTTTAGCTATGCGACGACTTGTGGTAAGTTTAAGTTTGTTTGACAAACATTAATATGACATTTCTGAGAAATTGGGTTAGTTAAACAGATCATACTTTTTCCATAATATTTACCGACTGTTTATTCTCTGTAATTATTTCAGATGTTTCGCTATGTATTACAAAATAGGTATAAAGTAAAAAAAGTAAAGTGGATACCACTATACTACTAACTACTTTCAGCGTTTTGGATGAAAATTAGGTACTATCTTTTGTTAACGTACACACAGATATATCATATACTAACAGACAAACATACACAGCCGACACACAAAAATGGTGACGAACAACTTGCATGACCTTGAAATTACATTTCAAGGTTTTTATTTCAACAAAGGTTTACACAATTAAAATTATAATTAAATGTCAACAAAAATTTAAATTCGACTGTGGAGCAATTACAGAAATGGAAAGCTAATGAGCGCTATACTTAGACCAAAATAACTTTTAATCTCAAATTAAATGATGAAGTACAAATTCAATGGCATGTCAATAAAATGAGTGTATATCTCACTAATGGAATCGTGTCGCGGGCATTTCAGATTAACTTTAATTAAGTGCTGTTATTTGAAACTTGTGCCCGAGTAAATTTGTCTTGTTTGATAAACTTTGACTCGGAAATAATCAGAATATGTTATATACACCCGGCAAAATTCAGACTCGTTATGACTTCATTTTTCTCACTTGGAGCAATTATAAGAATCAAGTAACTTATTATTTTTTACACTTCTACGGTGGAAACGAGAACACTTGCAATATCAGGAGTACCATAGGGGCTGTCGGCATCATATCCACCAACTCCTTACAATACAACGCATTATACATTCATGCAGACTAATGCAAAATAAGGAAGGGATACAAACATACGGCTCACCTGATGTAAAGCAGTTACTGTAGCCTATAAACACTTGTAATATACTTATTAATTATCACTCGTACAATGCCTCCTCCGCTGCTTACACAGCAACTCCACTATTGGAGCTTACTGGTGACCTCGCTCACATGCAGAAATACAACTACCCTTTAGGTAATTGCTGTATGTCTGCGATTTTCTGTGAGGTGGAGGTACTTCCCCAGATGGGCTGCTTTGACGGGCCCTACGTTTCTTAAAATTTATTTAAACTCTAGGGCTTAAAACCTCGTGTGAGTTAAGGACAATTCTCATAGCTTGTCTTCTGTTCATACTGAATCACAAAGTCCCTGGCATCCAAGCACTCCTATCCGTAGGTGATTATAGTAGGTACTACATACACGATCTAACTTAAGATACATTAGACTTTGCCCCGTGTTGAGGTGCAGTTTCGCTTATTTGAAAGTTTCTTCTAGAAAAACAGTAGTATATATATATATATATATATATATATATATATATATATATATATATATATATATATATATATATATATATATATATATATAGATACATCGCTGGGTTATTGTTAGTGGATTTCGACGTATACTGCCAATAATTACAAGTAGACAGTTGGCTTACCACATCATCTGCACTCAATAGTCATACATTGTGCTATATACTTTTCTATATCTGTCCTAATGGTTGTGAAAGAAAATCAGTGTTTTGCGCATTGTATTGTTGTTGTTAATGGACCCTGGCTTCCGAAGCGATGATGATGTCGATAAATTGCAGTGGTTGAAAATTCAATATTTTATTTGTATCAGATTCATGCGTGAATTTTTGTAATTGGATTGTACTACTTATACGAGTATTGACTGACTCTTTCTTTTCATTGTTGTCGTTTGATCCGCACATCTTTCTAAAACAAGTAAAAGGGATAAATAAGTTAGCATTATAAAAATTACTTGAAGAAGAAGCATGGATGTAATGAAGGAGCAGGGCAAAGTAGTTACGGAAATGAGAATAGACAATGTAACCATTAAATTGCACACTGCACAAATAATAATTTGGATTTCTTAAACATTAGATTTGGTAGAGAGAGGATGAATAGAAGACAAAACCTCGAGTTGGTCTGCAGCTTTCTTTTTTTCCACTTTGTGACCTGTATGGAGGTGTGAAAAATGAAAACGGGAAAATATGATGATACATCGTCAAAAACTGCTTTAATATTAACAAATGCCAAAGAAAAATCAACTAAGCGAAGTTGTTATGTGTCAGCTGGCTCTATATATTCACAAATACAGTTTTAACCATGCCATACACCCATCAGAATTCCAGGTATGTAGATACATTTAGAGAGCATTAATTCAAACCACATTTCTATCAATGTTTGATTAGAATCGCCGCAATAAACATTACGTGGCTTAATTTATTATTGATGAGTAATTTAGAGTACATTGAAGTAATTACGTTACTTGACTGTAAATTACATTTTCATTACACTTGTTCATAAACAGCCTCGTAAAATGTATAATAGCTTTAAAATTTAATTACATTTCTTACCTACAGGTCAAATTCTACGTAAATTAAAGTTTCACACTATGCCCATTGGGAAATGAAATGGACATATCCTACATTTTACTAAATCTGATGGAAATAGTTACATATTTACCGTATCAGTTTGTTGCAGAAGATCAAACCTTGGCTTTGACGTTATTAAATAATACATATACACAATATGTCTATCTGTCTATAACTTCACGCCAAATCCCTTACGGGGTAGGCAGAGTAAAACCGAGCACCACGCGACTCGATCCTTACAAACCTCACTCGCTTCTTTAACATTCATTGCTCTTTTCATGCACGCTTGCCGGTTTCTAGGGCTCCTGACATCACTTTCTGATAGAACACGACCAATTTGATCATGGTAGGTAGGTATTGGCCTTCCTCGGCTTCTACATCCTTCCACTTTTGCATTGTATATCTGCTTCGTCATTCTTTCGTCTTGCATTCTTTCTACATGTCCGAACCAACGGAGCATGCCCTTTCTTATCTTAACACCGACGCTCTCTTTCAGACCAACTCTGCTTCCAACAACATCATTGCGATAATATATATATAATATAAACATTCCTACGAGTATGTCTAATCTATTCATCACAGATGTGAAAAGTCTTAAGGCTTATTTCTACCGTATTTTTTTTTCATGCCTCTATTAATTAAATTGAAATTAAACGAATTTTATAAAGGTGTATAATAATGTCCAGAAATGTACCAATTGGTAAGAAACAAAAACGTAAAATAAACTTTTTATTACATAAATATGTATGTATGTATGTAAATCTTCACTCCAGGTCCCTTGCGGGGTAGGCAGAGAGAACCGAGCGCCATAAGACACGGTCGTTACACACTTCACTCGCTTCTTTCACATAAATATGTATCATGTTTGTTCGCTTTCTATATATATAATTATTTTCTCCCATAGGGAGTACAGGAAATAGAAATTAATTCAAGCAATTTATACATTTTGTTGTTGTGTTTATTCATTAATGTAATTATACGCTCCTACATTACAAAGACCTAAATATGTTTAAAATGGTAACCTATCGAACTCACAAAAAAATTGTTCAAAAAAAAACTCACAAACTGTCGAATTTCAATTGTTCGAAAATGGTATGATGAAGTTTTAAATGCCAAATAGCTGCTGTTACATATTTTGCGTTTCTAGAGCTTTCGAGAGCTTGATGGCGTGGTCGCGCATGCCATTCTAACCAAACACGCAGGTTAAAGCAACGACGACCGCAGCCTATCCATGGATGGATTTATCTATCTCGAGTTTCTCCATGCTTCGGGGGGCACGATAAGGTGTCGGTCCCGGCTGTTGTGGATAGATAAGCTAATGTCAGCGGCTCTTTGGGCCGCTTGATAACACTGACCTCCGCGTGAGCAGCGTAGTGGAGTGTGCTCGAAACATCTTCGGTTGATGGAAGACCCGTATCCCTGCAGTGGGATGAGTAAGAGTTGATGTGGTGGTGTTTTTAGAAACATAATTTATATATATTTCGTTTTCTAGAAAAACCGTTGTTCGATTATCAAAATATGTTTGTATTTTATGTTTGACGGATGTTTTACTAGCAATCATTTTAATTTCTAGAAGTGTTAAAGATAGATGTAACTCTTTCCATATCATTATTTACACAGATTTTTATTTACTATCATTAGTTTGATAAGACAAAATATCAAAAAAGAGGGGGGGGGGGGGGAACTGACCACCGTGAGTTGGTTAGATTCGTTAGGTTTCCTTGTGACCAGAAAACGAGCGAGTGAACGTAACAAAGACACAAAAACAACTTTGCCGCGGGGGGTCCGTTAGGTTTCCTTGTAAAAATAAAACATCTATGAATCGAATTCGAATTTCAATTTTTTATTGAATAAGTAATGTTTGTCTTTACATAATATAGGTAGTATATTTTTAGAAAATAAAACATCTAGCAATAATAGCTGCAGTTAAACATTGGGTCAGAATTCAAAAGATATAGCATTCAAAAAAATAAACGAAAATTGGAATTCCAGCAATATGTCACTTGAATTTCCGGTCCAATGAAAATATAGAAAATAAAAAAAATATTAAACGTTTTCAGTATATTAAAATTCGTACCTCTTACAAAACCTCTTCGTACAAAACCTCTTTGCCTTTGTGATAGGTAAACGTTTAAAAATAATATAATAGTATTAATATTGTCGGTGAACTAAAGTTTTCAACTTTAATTCTATCTAATATATCATTCTACACATGCATTGTTCACTGTTGGTTGGTGGTTGTGGTTCAGTGCTGGAGAGGCTGGTAATCTGTCATACAGGTTATTCCTAGTACAGACACCAGTCCCTCATATAGATCACTTTCTGTAACAGGAATTGTTATTTTCTGTAATATAATTTAATTTAATGTAAACCAATATAGTCTATGTGAGAAAAGAAATAAAGATATATTATTATATTATTATTGTAGAATCAACATTGTATATCAGATATTTTTAATTAGGAATAAAATTGGAATCTTGGGTCAATAAATATATGTCAATACAATCATTTTCAATTGCTCTCTGCCTGTCTGTCATACAAAAAATACAGAACGGAATTTGTAGACGGTGTTAGCTTAAATTCCGAGCCAACATTGAATAACTGTCAAAAATTTGACAAACGAAACTACATGTGAACGGAGCCGAAGGATGAGACTAGTAGTTAAGATAAATTTAAATCTCTGTTAATCGCGAAGAAATTTTCCTACGCCAAATGTTACCACATTGATACATTTTTTTTAATATTAAGTATAATTTATATTTTAAGGCAAAAGGCCATACAACAGCATATGGATAGGTATTGCATTTTGCAAACTGCAGCAGCAGGATAACAATGTATTTCAGATACTCCCTATATTGTAACCAGCTCTTGGCTACAGCAAAAGATTGATATCAAAAGTATCATGACCGTACCTTGACTTGGACCTTGTTCGTCACCAATACAGTGGTTTAAAAAAATACCAAAACCACCTGTTGTTTTATGAACCAATACATTCAATATTCAAAATCGGGACATATACAATGTATAATGCTTATCTAAAATTACTGACCGCATTAGACGTAAACGACTAATATGTCCAAGCTATCGCGGCTGGAAATTCACTTGGCGGGGCTATAAAAATGATACATTAGTGTACTTTGGAGCTGAAACGCCGCGAGGTATGCGCGAGAAGCCGGAATGCGGGCCATGCCCCATAAACATAATCGCCCTCATCAGCTGTTGCCTATATTGATGGGGACGCATACATACGGTTTTATGGCGTCCCGTTTACGAGCTGTGATAGAATTTACTTTCCTTTCAATTTTTATGTATCCAAACGTTGTGTTGATTGAACGTATATTGATACGGCAGTTCTTATTATGTTGTACTTAGTGGCAGTATTTTTTTTTTCGAACTAGTTCTCTAATAGAATGAAACCGTATCTATTATAAAGGATAAGTAAAATACAATTATAATTGTTTCTATTTGTATTGGATTAGTCCTTTGTAGTATTTCAACAATATTGCAACAAATTGAATGAAATTGAATGCAAGTTATATCTGCAATTACGGTGCCTAAAAAGTGGATAACGTCTGTGGGCGCGTAGCTTATAAGCTACACGCACACTGCGCCTATGCTTGCGCATTATGTACTCTACTACAAGCGTCATTTTATAATTATTAACAATACTTTCATACGTACGTGTAGCATTTTTAATAAAACAAGATTTAATTACTGTTTTTAAAACAGTATCTTTCTTTTTAGGTTTCCGTACCCAAAGGGTAAAACGGAACCCTATTACTGAGGCTCCGCTGCCCGTCCGTCCGTCCGTCCGTCTGTCACCAGGCTGTATCTCATGAACCGTGATAGTTAGATAGTTAGTTAGTAGTTCTGTTGCCGCTATAACAATAAATACTAAAAAATAGAATAAAATAAATATTTAAGGGGGCTCCCATACAACAAACGTGATGTTTTGCTCATTTTTGCTCGATATTGATAACGGCAACAGGTAAACGCTTGAAATATTCACAGAATATTTAGTTATATATTCACTTTAATAACAAATAATTAAATTAAAATAAAACAAATATTTAAGGGGGCTCCCATACAACAAACGTGTTTTTTTTTTGCCGTTTTTATACATAATGGTACGGAACCCTTCGTGCGCGAGTTCGACTCGCACTTGGCCAATTTTTGTCTATTTGTGAATGTAGTTTAGGAATCAAAGATGGCACGAACCTAGAACGATGATAGTCTAAGAGAAGCTATAACTAATTATTATTTTCTTAATTCTCTCCATTTAGATAGTGTACGAAAGCTTATTTATAATGAAGGTTTGGGAAATATTTTTTTGTTGGTAAATATATGCAGTCTCTTATATTAAGTTTGAAAGCATTCGCGTTGCACTATGTAGACAAAAAATAATACATTCTTTGTTTTAAAATCTTATTCATTTCTCATAGTTATCATGTTTCTTTTTTTAAGTATATTTTGTTTGCGAAAATAACGATTGACGAAGAAGGAATGCCAAAACTTGCCAATATAAATTTAGTCAGCATAATAATGGTACAATAACTTCTGTTATTATACATTAAAATGATATCAAGTGGTAGAATTAAAGACATCGATTACCATTTACAACACTCGACTTAATAACCCTAGCCAGCCAGTGAAGCCATAAGCAAAATATTTCTACTTCTAAATTTTTACTGGAGTTTGAAAACGCTTTAAATTATATTACATTACATGTTCATGTATATACTGAGAGGTAACATTTATTTTTTGAATTGAGTTGTTCTCTGCAGCCCATGTTATAAATAAAGCGAATGGTATATTTTTGTGAGATAACAATTGTCTCAATGTCAGTCTTGTCGTTTCCTCTATCACACACACACACACACACACATTGAAATTAGCTGCATTAGACTAGACGAACAGTGCCATCGACTACGGTATCATAAAAATATTATATCAAGTGGTCCAGCGTGGTACTCCACCACGCTGCTCAAATGTGGATTGGCGGAGGCCAGTGTTTTCAAGCCGCTCGAGGGCCACGACTAAGTTTAACGACTGCCATCTATCGATAACAGCCGGGACCGACGGTTTAACGTGCTCTCCGAAGCATGGAGAAACTCGAGATAGTTAAACACATCCATAGATCGGTCGACGTTACTTAACCTGCGTGTTCAGTTAAAATGACATGCGCAACGACGCCATCGAGCTCTCGATGATATGAATGCAGATAAAATTTATTTCTTCTCCTTGAGACCAACTCCTAGATTTATAGAAACTAATAAACGTAAAGCAAAATGGTGTTCATTCTTATACAGAGAAGAAATATTGATATGTCCATTTGTAATATTTTGAAGAATTTTTGAAGTTCAATATGAACGCTAAAATTTATATAAGAATAATGCTGAAAGTTTTAATATTCGTACAACAATATGAAACAAAATACTCCCGGATAACACTGAACCAATGAATACACCGAACATTCAATAGTATTATGCTTCTTCTCGCTCAGTCAATAAAATTCCATTTCCTCCATTAAGGGATTCAACCATTCAATACGGTACATTGCTAACAAGGAAACGTAAAAGAGAGAAAGTATTCTAGGGGAACGACAAAAGTTATTTTATTAGACGCATTAATGTTCCTTGAAAAAATAAAGTTAAATTGTATTGTGAAAATTATTACAAACAATTTAAATGAAATTAATAGAAAGAATTTGAAATATGACTGTATGTTTATAACTGCGAATCGCGCAACTCGCAACAATGTATCGAAATTCTATTAATTATTTATACTACAGAAGTAATAATGCATCCGTGAGCGATGTGTCATATTAAATGTGCTAACTACGGTGACTAATTATTAACCTATACTATATTATGTCCCAGGAACCGGCCACCGTGCATGAAAAGAGCTATGAATGTTAGAGAAGCGAGTGAAGTGTGTAAGGACCGCGTCTTATGGCGCTCGGTCCTCTCTGCCTACCCTGTAAGGCACCTGGTGGGAAGATATACACATACATATACATACTATGCAATAATTACCGTTATTCATAACCGCAATGGTCGCGTACTGTGCGGTTCCAGAGAAGTTTTCTTCCGAGAACTCTCAAGCTGTGGAATGAGCTCCCAGCCGAGGTTTTTCCAAGGGACTACATCATGGAGTTCTACAAGAAGTGCGTGAAGAGGTTTTTAGAGGGTCGGCAACGCATAAGTTGATGATGACACCCCTGGTGTTGCAAATGTCCATAGGCTACGGTGACTGTTTACCATCCGGCAGGCCGTATGCTTGATTGCCACTTTAGTGGTATAAAAAACCTATAGTAATATTATGTACCAAATAATATATTTTATCGAACATTAAATTTAGTTACAACAACTAAATTAATTGAAACAGTAGTTAAGTGTGTATTGTAATGTTTTCAAATGTAATATTGACAAAATTGTTGTTTGATGCTTGAAATAAAGAATCTACAGGAATATATAAAGTGGACGAGTTTGTTTGTTTGAAGGCGCTAATCTTTGGAACTACCAGATGGAATTAAAAAAAATATTTTTGTTGTTGGTATCAAAGTCGCGTCATTCACGACTGAGCCACCGAGCTCGTCAAATATAGTTAATAGATACAGGCATTATTTTGCGAAAGTCAAATTTACGGGCAATTTAAATTACGTGCTTCCGCCATCAATTCGTTCATGTGAACTGGTATCGGCCGGCACTTACCCCCTAATCGTTACTAGATGCATTCCATCGCTGGTACGGTTCCTCCTGTCGTCTCTGTCTCATTAGCTGCGATCGCTGGAAGTTTAAAAGTACTTTACTGCTATTAAATTAAAGGTTCTTATGGTTCAATTAAAAATGTCTCATAAGAACATAAGATTGAACCATTGACTCAAATTCGTTTTATTTCGGTCTAACTTTGATGGAAAACTTCAAATACGAAAAACTATCAACAACCTAGCAGGCCAACTCGAGGCTTGTATCCATTCATTGATTAATAAATTTCAATTGAGGTATGTACAATTGCCTTAAAGTCTCTTATGACGCTACAAAATAAAATTGTAATTTATTTTTAAATGAAAATATTTTTGTGAGTATGCATGAGTAATTATATATCTAACACACAAACTATATGTGTTCTTTCGGTGTGGTTTGCACGTAGCCGAAGTCGCGTGGAAAAGCAAAAGCTCAGCTATCGTAAATTACGTAGATTAAAATTTAACTTCAACCGAATATGTTCTCTTTGAGATGTCTTCTAGAAACAAATACGTTTTCATTTTGCCCGTTTGAAGTGGTTTTACGGTACCGAACAAAATTAAATTTTAGCGCGTTAATTGCTTTACTCTGAGTCTGAAAAAATACTGAAAAATAAATTAAAAGAGCGCTGTGGAGGTCGAAGGAAGTGTTTAATCAAAGGACTCGATAAATACCTACCAATTAATTTTATTTTCCCGCTCTTAATTTAATTGATTGAAAAATAATTTAAATTCTTTTAAAGTCGATGTACAAGACTTTAGCGGACTTTGATAGCCAATTTAGTTTGTAAAGGAATTAACAAAGCGAGTGATAAAATTTGTATTGAAGCTATTAAATACAAATGTGTGTATAGTTGACGAAGAAAGTACACGTTTTTATTACAACGCACAGTCATGAAATTCTAATCCGAAACTGAGATGTGGAATAATTGAAATAACACATCATGCACGATATGATAATGACGAAATGCACACTGATAGTGTAAGGCTAATCAGATCTTGTGGTTCTAAGATGTGCAACTTATATTCTATCATAGAGTTGATATTGTACTCTAACATCGACTCAAAATTTCTATGAAATTGATGTGTACGTTACGTTAAGTGAAAGACGGTTAAGATCACACTGGTTTACTGGCTATCGCGGTGGCCTCTAGCAGGCATGCCCATATTCAATACGTATCCAATCTATCTACTTAATATATAATAGAAATGTTAAATTTAGTACAATACTTCTTCTAATGTAACGGTAACATAATAATTAAGTTGATATTATAGATAGGTTTCAAAAAGATATATAATTGATTTATGTAATAGGAAGTTTAATTGTTAAATTAATCAGCTCATTAGGACAAAAAAAAACTTACATAGACAGTTTTGAATCATGGCTTCGTCAACCTCATAAGATCCGTACCCTGGATTCGAACCGTATATGCCTGGATTCGAACCGGAGACCTGGTGATCAATAGGTAGGTTCCTTATCCACTATGTTATCACTGTTCACAGCCAATATTGGACGCACGTAGTCAATTCTTTAAAAACCTCTATATGTCTTTTTCGAAGAAATTTACATAGCATCCGCATCCACCACTACCGTCGCTGCCACGACTGGCCTGGTTGTCGCTGCGACACGTGTTTCGCCTCTCCACGAGGCATCATCAGGAGTTGTAGACGTTAATCGTAAGAATAACATGCTACAAATTCAGTCTGTTTCAGATGGCGGACGACCGCAGCAGCCGAGGCAGCGTCGGCATGTAGCACGTTCTAACTGTAGTGGGTGGGTGCCGGCCGGCGCTAGGCCTGAACTAATTGGTGGCGGAAGCACACAAAGCAGGTTAGAATAAAGAACAGTATGTCCCATCTTTTCATTCCTCAATATATCGCTTCCAGCCTGCTATTCCATTGTATTATATTTATAAAAATAAAATGGGAGAAAATCGTTTGATCGTCGCAGGAAAAAATTTTCTGTATTGTTACTTGCCTAAAATAAATATCAGTGTGTACATAAAATAGTGACTGTGTTTTTTTCAGACACTAATAACAATGCTTGAATTTAGCGTTAATTATAATTTTCGCAGATTAATACGACTATCTTTATCTCGAATCGACTAAATGAATTGCTATCCCAGAAACCATAAACCTAGTCTCCGGCCTTAAGTTCTATTACAAATGAATATACATTTACTTTTTATGAAGTAATGTAATCTTATTAAAACGTATAATGTACATATTTATGGAAGTATCAGCAAAAAATAAAAAAATGATTAAAATCGAAATGGCCACCTTTGGCTTTGATAAAGACCTGTAATCTATCTGGTCACGAATCTAAGTATATACGCACTGTTTCCATTGGAAATTTAGCCACTGCTTGCTCCAGAGATTTTTAAGAGACAATGTCGGCGTTCAAGTAGGCCATATCCTCTAAAACTGACTATAGTTTATAGTCAAAGGGGTTCAGATTTGGGCTAGACGAGGGCCAGTTTTCAGCTCTTTTAAAGGCCGGAACGTTGGTTTCGAGCCAGGCCTGGGTAGTTCGTTCTTTGTGACCAGGTGCAGAGTCCTGTTAGAAAATCTACGGTATGTTTTTAAAAAGTGTATTGCTGAGAGGTTTCACGACACGATCCAAGACAGTCTCTTGATACACATTGGCTGAATTCTTCACTCCTTTTTCACAAAAATGATGCTTTGTGATTCCTTGATTAGACACTTCTTTAGAACTGTGTGTATACTTTGTCATTTTGCTTGCTTTAGTGCTCTTGAATCGTAAAATTTTTTCATCAGTAAAGAGGATATTTCTGTGCATTTCACCTGCGTATCGGGACAGAAGGCGTTTTGGTCGATCCACTCTCTTCAACTGTAAAGATTAATTTAGGGCATGTCCTGTATATCGCTGAAAAGCGCCGAACTTCAGGTATTGTATAATAAATATACGCGTCAGAGTGGCCAATGTGATCTGTGTCATGTTTTTTTTAAACAACGTCGGGAGGCATACAAGCTTACGTCCCACTTGATATGAAGCAGTTACTGTACCCATAAAGCTTGTAATACATTGAGTATCACTCGCGCTTTGCCACCTTTGGTACTAACATAACAACTCCTTAGGAGCTTACTGGTGACCTAACTCATACGCTGGAACACAATAACCGTAAAGAGAGTTGTTTTTTTACTGCGGTTTTCTGTGAGGTTTGGGTATATCCTCAGACAGGCTGCTTTGATGCACCATACCTCTCTTAAAAACACCCAAACCAAGACAAACAGATATTTCATGCACACAAATGTTTGTCCTGTGTGGGAATCGAACCCGTTAGCGTCGGTGACAAACTTGCGTTTTATACCGCTACGCCACTGGTCTCGTCATGTTTCCAGTTGATGCTACAATACTTTTTATCAATAAGAAGAATGAAAATTGAAAACACAAATTAAAGGTTCTGACCGTAAACCTGAACAAAGGTAAAATTATGCAGTTTATACGTAAAAATGAACCAACTATTTGAATATTATTTATGATGACAATAAAATTTAAGATGTTACCGGTACAGACTTTGAAGGTGTTACCTTGGACACGAACATGAAAAATTGCACTGAAGAAGTTATCAATCGCTTACAGATACTGTTATCCACTCTCGGTACTGGTGGATGTGGCCTCTACTCAAGTCAGTATCACTGCGTACTACGGAAATGTTGCAAAAAAGTTGTTTGATAATAATTTACAGTATAAGTAGTAGCGAGTCCCTGAGAACGGTCCTTTTAGACAGGGGTTTTTAACCCTAGCAGGATGTTTTTTATTAAAAATATGTGTGCGACAGTTTAACCATTTATTCAATAAAATATCTGATGTCTGCGACAAAAACAGAGATGTGGACTGCTTAGTTCTTCTTGAAATAAATATTATATATATATTATATATATGAATCTCGTTAAAGTACTTGTGTCATTGCTATCTGAATTCACATTAGAAAATCCCAAGTACATTTTTACATAATATTCAAAAATTAAAATTAATTATAAAAAATGTTATTGTTATTAAATATTTTATAACCTGACCGAATTTTATGACAACACGAAGGCATTGTGACTACATCGAACTTCTGTAAGAACCGATGTACATACCAGTATACTATAAGTATAAATATTATTTATTATGGATTCCGATCTGTCTTTGATTTCTTTTAGATTTTTCTAAACTTTTACTTTCATTACACATGTCTTATTATCTATAATTAATAAAATAAAATTATATTTACTATATTCGATAGATATCCTCGCTTACTTGCCGAAACACAACAATCCTCTAGGGAATTATTAATATCTGCGGTCTTCTGTGAGTTACAGGTGCTTCCCCAGTCGGGGTGCTTTAATGCACTTAGTTTTAGTTTTTTTTTTTACTCTCTAAGGAGATTGGCTTTGACTATACAGATGTTTGTGAGGCAATTACACGTGAGAACATGCACACCGTCCACTATAACATAAAACGATGAAGAAATAGCAATTAAACTTTATGCCGAAGTAAAACGATAAATAAATTCACTTACATTTTATATTCACAACCATTACACAGGACTGTCTTTAATTTCCATTTCTATAATATGCATTCCACTTATAATTAATTCAAGCGATAAAACCACTCCCCTTTTTAATAAACACGCACGGATTATTTTTACTTTCAGCCCGAGATCCTGAATAAAAAAATGAGGGCCGTCCTACGCCATTCCACCACTTTCTTTGTGCTCCTTACTTGCTGGCATGCGTAATGGGATACCCTCCGAAATGACGGCCAAAGATGCTTTTGTGCTAAACTAAAATCAGGACAATGGTCGTGGGGCTGTCGATCTACATCGGGGAGGTCAGGTTTATTGATTATTATGACAAAGACTTTCGGAACTCAAATTATATGGGTATATTTTTATACGATATCCTTTTAATTTTGTAACAATGAACTCTTTATATTTCTACCAATCGACAACGTTTTGTTTGATTTTATTCAGACACTGTGTCCCTAGGTAAAAAGTATGAAAGAATTTATAGTAAATATAAATTCTTTCATACTTTTATCTCTTATTAAAGTTTTGCCTATAAGTGGCATTCGATTCGCCTAACAGCAGGAATAACAATCGATTACTTAAGAAACTTATATTATCTACTAATATCAATGCATGTAGTGTTATTTTTATATAAGCTACAATTATTTTGCTTGGTATAACAATAATACGTTATTGTATAGCATGAGGTTAAAATGAAAGTATATATTACGTTCTGCAATTAAATAAATCAATCAAGCGCGAAACAAACAATTACGCCGAGGACTCGCTACGACCACATGTAATTCATATTTGAGCAACATAATTGGAGATAGACGTAGCATAGAGGAACACCCAACACCTATTTGGTATAATATTTTTTTATTTCGAACAGTTCTCAGTTTACTTCGACTACACTCGATTCTCGACTTCAAGAAATCACAAGGAAGGTTCTGATTTTAGCTACGTAAGTATGCATGTTCATGTCTTACGGCATATCTCCTAAATATGATCCTATTGCGATAGTTATAGGATATACAATGTCAAAGAAAATCCAACATGGCATCTTATGATGGTCATAAATTATAACTCTATATCTTCCCGCGAAGTCTCTTACGGGATAGGTACGTAGAATGAACTATTATTATAATAAAATTAAGATATAAATCACGTATCATACGTAATAACTCTGATAAAAAAACGGATTAGATGGAGCCTTCAGAAATCTGCGATTTAAAAAATATATATTCTCTCGTCATAGGTTTTCGCGGTTAGTATACATTGAATTAAACAATTTTTAACGGAAGTATCACGTGTGTTATTTTTTTTCTTGAACCTGACGTTTCGAATGCTTTGCAGGAAGACTTCCGCGACCACGAATGCTGCAAAACATTCGAAAAGTCAGGTTCAATAAAATAAATAAAACATGCGATATTTCCGTTAAAAAAAATAGTTTAATTCAATATACGAGTATATTCTCTCATCTACCCCAAAATAATTTGAATGAAGAATAAAGTTTGAAACTAAAACCTGACTACGACATCATAAAATAGATTTTAGATAAAAAATGTATATTTACGAGTAGATTAATTATAAATATTACAATTGAAATAAATCGTTGTTTGTAAATCATAGAAATGATGAATGACTTCGAATATTCTTTTATTTAATCTAAATTAGATACCTATTTAGTAATGGCATGTAACAATGTCTGTACAAAACCGATACTTGAGTCTGATGTTATTTCTAATGAAATACATACCTACGCTAAATATAAATATTTGTATTAGTAATAAATTATTTGTATTTTTTATACTCTTTTAGTGCGCATTTTTGTCGTAGTTAAGTTTTAGATTTTAACTTTATTTTTTTATGTAAAGAATTCAATTTCACGTCAGACCTAGCTACCCGTTACCTCATTTACAGTATAGAGATATTTTATATAGTATAGAGCAAAACTGATCCACTACTGTTAGTTACCACGATCAAATTAGTCATGTTTTAATTGATAACACAAGATGGAGATGTAAAGAGCCCTAAGCACCGCTAAGCGTGCATGAAAAGAGCTATGAATGGCAAAGAAGAGAGCGAGGTGTGTAATGATCGCGTCTCATGGCACTTGAATATACGTAATCTACAAGGGTCTAGCGTGTAGACCTACTTATCTCACAAAATCACACACTTAATAATACTATGCAAGACGTTGCATTAATTAATCTATAACTATATTGACACGATATTAAAATTCAATCCGCTGCTTAAAATTATAGATATCATTCCGTCCCTCAAGGTATTAGTAGACTCCTGTTGGCACGGTTTCGGTATAGAACCCTAAAAACTATCTTCGATAGCCAACTATCTACACTTTCCACATTAAAGCGAAAGTAACTTTATTTGTTTATTATCTTTTCATGTCGTTCAAGGATTCGGTAAGTATAGATTTATGCTTGTTTTTCCTATTACAATAAAGAAAAATATAAACGTTATTATTTTTTCGTGTATGTATGTATGTATATCTTCACACCAGGTCCCTTGCGGGGTAGGCAGAGAGCACCGAGTGCCATAAGACACTTTCCTTGCACACTTCACTTTTTTTAACATTCATAGCTCTTTTTATGCACTCTCGCCAGTTCCTAAGGTTCCTGACATCACTTTCTAATAAAACACGTAGATTAGTCTTGGTCTTCCTCGGCTCCTACATCCTTCCACTTTCGGATTGTATATCTGTTTCGTCATTCTGTCATCTTGCAGTCATTATCGTGTAATATCTACCAAATCCTTTGTTATCAGAAATAAAAGAAGCGGAAATCGTATCTATGACGTATAGATGACCTTTTTGATACGGAATCATACAACGTTGAAAAACATGGCAAACGAACACAAAATAAATATACTTCTGTTGCTATTGAAGAGTCACTATGGAGTTCCAGGTCAATGATCAATGATACCCCATTATAGTATTATCATCTCAATGAGACTAACATGAGGAGTTTTATTTTGATACTAGAATGCAACTCAACTCCAATACAATGACACTGCATTATTGTATTGTCACATAACCTACACTTCATTGCAAAATTTCGGAAAGGTATGTAAGGACCTAGTCATGTGGCTCTCGGTTGTCTCTGCCTACTCCGCAAGAGATTTGACGTGAAGTTATAGATAGATGGAACCGTAAAGTTCTACAAACTTCTCTTCTTAGCTAATACCTCCCTTGAAAGTGAATTTCTTAAAAACTTATCTAGACGATGATTGTTTTTTTTTTACACTACGTCGGGAGGTATACAAGCATACGGCCCACCTGATGTAAAGCGGGTTCCGTAGCGTATTAACGCTTCTGTTATATATTTAGTATCACTCGCGCGATGCCCCCTCTGCTGCTTACACAACAACCCTCTAGGGAAATGTTATTTGGCCGCGGTTTTCTGTGAGGTGGAGGTACTTCCCCAGAAGGGCTGCTTTGATGCGCCCAACCTCTCTTAAATCCAAGTATTATATTGTATCCAAGGAGTTAAAAAAAAATTAAACATAAAATTGTACCTACATAGATACGTCATTCGACATGTCATGTCAAAATTTATTACGCTGGTTAAATCGCTCAGTAAAAAGGCCTGATATAGAATTGATGAATATATAACTGACAAATATGTCTTGAAATAATTTAGCACCTTTCTCAATAATCTTTAATTCTACCAATTGACATCATTATTGTTGTATTAAAATGGTGACATGAATTTATCGTTTCGACAATCTGAAAAGAGGTATAGATTGATAAATTTCTTTGGGTATTTCCTCTTCGCCAATTGTCATTTCTGAAATTCCAGCAGATTAAATAGAAAATATTAAAAAAAGTTAGAGAATTGAATAAGATGCAATAACAAATTACATTTAAAAAATGTAAGATGTGTATAAGTGCCCGCGAAGGTCCATTGCCAAATAAATAATGTTTATCTTTATCTTAAAAAAAAAACACTGTTGATTTAACTTACAAGACACTGATTTTTTTACTAAAAAAAGGGTTGTATAGCTGTGGCAAGATTTTGACAGCGTAGAAATTATTAATAAAACTTCCCCATTTAATCAATAGATACCAGGCCACTCAGAAATTATCGTGGATGTATAAATATTATAATTTCTACATAAGGTATATACATAAGCGTACGGCGTAACACAAGGATATAAATCGCGCTTTGCTTTCTTAAAATTTAACGGCACGAAAACTTTCCAAATGCAACAAAATATGCAACGATATGTACGTTTAGCCATTGTGTTTCAGCGTTGCCAATTACAACAAATGGTGGCACTTACTACAAAAACAAGGAACTATGAACTTTTTCTAGTATCAATAAATTTATGAATACTGTGAAACTCACAATCAGTTTGATCCTAAATAGAATATTAATTATTTTGCCTTCCTTTAGTATGCGAGAACATAAATAGTACAAGTACTATTTCTAAATTTAGATGCAATTTCCTTATTTCAGTGAAATCTGGTTTTAGAGTACGGAATATTATTACAGTCATAACGGAACCGTCTGTGACATCCGCAGATGTCGATTGAAGTCAATAACGATGAACATCGTTTGATCTAATAGTTACTTGCATTTGAAAGATTCATAACGTGCTCCAAATAATTTTACACACACATACGGTTGCTATTGCACTATATGAAAGACCTACTTGATCATCATGGAATTTGAATTTTAATCGAACAATAAAATATATGGCGTATACGAAACAGATTCGCTAGCAGAGATCAGGCTTTCGATAGTGTTACGTCACGTGTAAAATAATTCTTTATATTATGTGTTAATATAGACATACTCATTTTGAGTTCCATATCCAAGGGGTTATAACGGGATTGTAAATTTATTATGAACAACTTTTATTAAGGGAGCCGTATCGAAATAGGAAAAAGAAGTTTCCCGCACAAAATTTGATTTGGTTATAGAATAATTCGACGAGCTTGGTGGCGCAGTGTTTAGTGACGCTACTGTGACACCAACGCTTGTGGGTTCGATTCCCATACAGGACAGATAATTGTGTACTTAAATTAAAATGTCTGTTTGTCTTGGCCTGGGTGTTCTCTATGTACCATATGTTAGTATTTACAAAAATGTATTTATGTATGTTTATCAGTTGTCTAGTACTCATTACACAAGCTTCGCTTCTTTTGGAGTAAAGTCTTGTGTAATTTGTCCGACAAAAAAAATGCATGGGGACCTTGCGTTTTCTTCACCATTTTAAAATTGTAATCATAGTCATAAATTTATTCGCTTGAACTGTGAGTATCTTTAAGTAGGGTGTTCCATTATAATAGGTATTCATAGACAATTTGATCTAAATTATTTTTATTATTAGTTCATGAAAACTAGTGCCTACCACTACCATTAGTAGACGCATGCTGTCGCTGCCATGGCTGCTCCGGTCGCCTCTGCGACACGTATTTCGTCTCGGGCGCTGTAGATGTTAGTCATTAGAGTAACATGCTAAATTAGACCTCGCTAAATCCTAAATACGAATTTAGTGGTACATGTCCACGCCAGGATTCAAACCGAGGACCAATCGGTTAATAGACCGGTTCTTTGACCGCTGAGGTATCACTGCTCACAATCGATCATAGTATGTAATAAACTCGATTTAATATTAGTATAGATACCTCCTAAATGGGCACTAAAATAATTATATAGTTCAGAAATAGTAATAGTTACAGTACGATGTGTGGCAGAGGCGGGAATATTACTCATCACAACACGGAAGTGCCGACAGCGACATCCGCGATTGCAGCGTGCAGTCGTGTTTGTCAATGTCGCGTGATATATCGCCGGTGGCCGCTGCCAAAACTGCACACATGTACGTTTACCTTTACCGAGTTACATTTTACTTTTTGCAGTTAAAACGGTATTTGTTTGAGTGCGGAATTCGGGCCTTTTGAAGTTTGATAGTAAAATAACGGAAACTAGTATAGTATTAGATGTTTGTTTGTAAAAACAAATGGTCTAACAAAATTAATTCAATAGACTTAGCATGGGTAGATAACGTATATATTGTACCTATTTTTTAAAAACAGTTTTAAGTATTTACTGAATTTGTATGTTTTTCGTTACAGGTACAACGTATACATTACTATTGCAATGTTTGACGAGTTGATTTTTTTAGACCCTATTTAACACGAAGGCTATTTATTATACATTATAATATATATATATATGTATATATTACATATATTGTAATATAATATATAAATAATGTACAATTATCTTTCTTGAAGTCAATTACTTCACTTATTTATAATGTACATCATCATAAAATTTAAGAGCTATATTCATATCAGTGGAGTTCTTGCCATTTTTTTCTCTCCTGCCAGTTTGTTTACTGCTGGATACAACATTACTTTCACTTGACCTTTATTTATTTCATGCCTCGGTCTTCCTTTTACTTTTCCTTCAGTTCTGTATCTAATAATATAAAGTCGATATATTCTCAAAATTCTCCCAGCTAATCCTAATGTATGATAATAGCTAATAATCAGATATAAAGGTCAAGATTTGGTAAAAAGTTATTGAATAAAACTATCACTTATCGTTTTTCTATTTATCTTAGTTTTTATGACTATATATATATATATATATATATATATATATATATATATATATGTGTGTGTGTGTGTGTGTGTGCGCGCGTATATATATATATATATATATATATACATTTATATGTAGTGAAACTCACTGGAGAGACAGCGGGCACTTCGACACCGACAATCACGCAATCTTTTGCTCGGGTAGCCAAACAAATGGCTTTGCTGGAGTGGCCGTGGCCATCCCTAAAGTATGGAACAAATCCGTTATGGCTTATAACCCCATCAACGAAAGATTGATAACCATTAAACTCAGTGCACCGCCTGCCCCACTAAATATAATCCAAGTTTATGCACCAACTAGTACAGTGAATATCGAAGATGTAGAGGAGTTATGTAGACGGGATATAGTGGGGCACTACGGTCTAGGTGTAAGAAATGAACGAGGTGAGCGCCTGATACAGTTCGCAGCTGATAATAATCTATCATGAACACAGTCTTTAAACATCACTCACGAAGACTCTACACTTGGACCTCTCCTGACGGTAAAAATAAGAATCAAATTGACTACATATTGATAAGAACTCGATGGAGAAGCTCAATATCTAACGCGCACACACTACCTGGCGCTGACTGTATATCTGATCACGAGTTTCTTATATGTAGTCTGAAGATAAAACTTCGTAATACTGTCTCTACAGGAACCTCAAGGAGACTGGTAATCACGGATAAGATCTCCTTCGCCGAATCTATCCGAAAGGAGAACTTGGATTGGATACAGGACACAGAAGCCGACTCTAATACTCTGTGGTTCTCCACAAGAACCTTTATAAACGACTTAATCACTAAGTCCCAACCCAAACCAGCTAAAATAAAATGATAACATTGTCCGTCTGATAGTACATGGAAGCTGATTGAAGAACGTCGAAGCTTGAAAGCCGGGGGCACCAATGTTAATGTGCTCTATTCCTATAATGCCAAAATTCAGGCTGCTTGCCGGAGAGATCGGAACAAGGCCCTCCAAAACATCTGCGAGGAACTAGAACAAAATTCACTAAAGTTTGAAACAAAAAATCTACATCTGAAAATCAGATACATAACCCGACAATTCAAAACACGGAATTGGGCTATAGAAAAAGCCGCTGGTGATACAGTCACTGATATTGAGGGAATTCTGAGGGTATGGCGAGAGTACATACTGCAGATCATTATTTTTGAGCACTTCGACAGATACTGCGCCACCACTAAACAGAAAAGACGAACAAAAGCCTTGCATACTGAGGGATGAGATTCATGCGGCAATTAAACATCTTAAAAATGGCAAAGCGATAGGTATGGATGAAATACCTATAGAAGTCATCAGAGCTATGAGCGATGTGGGTATCGACATGTTGTACGCCATTTGCTCCAAAGTGTGGGAGAGTGGTAAATAGCCTATCGACTGGTCGAACTCCCTGTTCATTTCACTCCACAAGAAAGTGTCTACCAGGAAATGCAGTAACTATAGGCTTATTTCCCTCATATCGTATGCCAGCAAAATACTACTATGCATTCTCAACATCAGACTTGCAGCGTTTTTAAATCGGGAGATCGCATCTGAACAAGCCGGATTTGTCAAGGGTCGTGGAACACCTGAACAGATTCTTGTTCTCAGACAAATCAATGAAAAATCCAGAGAGTTCAATAAACCTCTTTATATTCGCTTTGTAGACTTCCGGAAAGCTTTCGATACGGTGATTTGGTGCAAGCTGTGGGAGATCATTTTGGTGATGAATTACTTGTGGGTTAGACACAAAGACCGGAATAAATTCAAACATTAAAGTAACTAAAATTAAACCACATTACTCGGTCTCTACACACATCACTCGCTTCTTTGACGTTCGTAGCTATGTCCATGCACGCTCATCGATGTCTAGGGCTCTGATAAAATAGACTAATGTGTCCGCAGTTGGCGAGTCGTATGTTGAATATCTGTTTCGTCATCCTTTGCTCGTGTAATCTTTCTACATGTCCAAACCAACGGAATGTGCCTCATCATATCATAACTCGAATACTCTCGTTCAGATCAACAGACTTTCTTACATCATTTACTTTCTCAATTTGTTTTCTTCACATTCTGTGTAAGGCTATCTCTATTCAATTGTCTTTTATCAGTATGACTAGTATTTTTGCTAATAATATAATAAAAAAACAATAAATATTGTCGGACAAATTGCACAGCGTCATATTGCCCCAAAGTAAGCGAAGCTTGTGTTATGGATACTAGACAACTTACAAATATACGTGAATACATTTTTTTTGTAAATACTTATTATACATAGAAAATACCCAGACCAAGACAAACAGACATGTTCATGCACACAGCATGTTTTGCACTGTTTTGCTTAAATGAAGTTTCTGGACACTGTATTGACCTTTTTACGAGACAGAATAAATGTTTTTATGTTTATGTTTTATAATCAAAGCGAGGAGATCAGATTCATTCATATCATTCATTCAGATCAGGAGATCAGACGGAACACAATTATTAATATTTAGGTCGAATGCAATCATTTACATCACTGTAAATGTGACGTAAATAATTGCAAGTGCCGGTCGGAGAAGCCTACCATTGTACAACATTCCTTTCAGGATTTTTGCTGAGTGACCGCTCTAAATTATCATCAGGATATTAGAATAGGTTTTTAGTATTGCTGAACAAGCAGAATGACATCAGCGAAACTATACACAAGCGCTGCGCCTGTGCCAATATTTTCGCTGAGGCCATTCTGCAGGGCAGGGAATTTCTCTTCTGATTCAGCAGTGGAAAGTTCATACCATGGTTTAAGGGTCTTGGTAAGACTCCAAGGTACGACGTCCCGAACTATGTAAGGGATTTGTCACTTCACGTCTTGAAGTAAGCACGATTTATACCTGCCTGCTCTAACACTAGAGTGTTCTGGAGATTTAAATATTAACGACCTTAAAAAAGTTGGCACTTCTCATATGCCTTAACTTAACTTTTAATAAATGATTTACTTAAAAGATAAATACTTAATTTAATTGAAATATGTAGTTTTGAAAATAAATATATACTCAGAGATAAGCTGAGGCTTTTAATTGGTGTAGTCTCCAGTCCATGTAAAAGGCGTAGTAGTAGCATACCTGGATACCAACATAGAATAGATCTGATTAATCCAACGTCAGTTCCTACAAGACTTATTTCGTTTTTTTTTATTCTATAATCTTGGAAAATATACGTTATGTCCTCTCAGTTGGGATATTCTAGTATACTTAAACTCACCATTAAAAGGTAGTACGAAGGCAACGATTTAGTCGCTAGCTTAGACTTAGCAAAGGCATTCGATCGGTTGTGGTAAAAGGCATTATTTTTGAAGTTAAAGAAGCATCAATATTAGTACGTCGTACGACAGACTTATTTTTTGCACATAGATCGGCAGTATTAATTGCATATGGGGCATCAAAGTCGCGGTTGGCGGTGCTTGCTTGGATATGTTGCCCTTAAATACTGGCATACGACAAGTCTGTCTCTTGTCACTTATTCTATTCTTTATACATATCATTGTCTTGCTACATGTAGCCAACTTTCATTGTCGCACGATTGAGAGTATTGGGGAAGTATGAGATTTATTATACAATGGCAGAAAATTAATAAACCAATGAACTTTTGCAATGTAAAAAGTATTTTTTTTTTTCATTGCCAATGCCTCTGCTAACACTGCAACTATTCAGACGTCATTAGATTGGGATCGACATGCATCCTGCCTACATCGAGACCCATCTGTGCAAGATCTCATGAACCACGGTCGGGACTTGATTAGGAAAGAAAATTTTAATGCTCTACAGAATCATGACAGCGTGGGCGCAAGTACTGCGATCTTTCAACAAGAAGCAAAATCCTCTTTGAAACCAGAACGATTCTCATTCTAATCTCTTCACTTGAAATGTGCAAGAAATTTTCACTATCCAAGGATACATCATACATAAGACAATCGTCACCAAGTATTATATATTAGACTCGTCAAAGCAAATCAAAGGAGCTCAAACTCGGGTGTTTATTAGTAATCAATAAAGAGTTTCATAAACCACCTTA
Source organism: Pyralis farinalis (assembly GCA_947507595.1). NCBI lineage: Eukaryota > Metazoa > Arthropoda > Insecta > Lepidoptera > Pyralidae > Pyralis > Pyralis farinalis. The sequence continues at coordinate 26,414,400 of OX382266.1, forward strand.
AGATGCATCATCAGACTAGCCATGCAATTCTGTAAGAGCAAACATCCTTGCATTCTCGGAAACATCGGCTGTTATAGCCTTGAACACAAAATTGCAATTCCTTAGTGTCGCTTTTCATGGTTGTGCGAACTAGCGCCGCAAGGCTGCATTTGGAATTGGAATTCTACAAGGCAAACAGCCTCGCGTACGCATACAGCCTTATAGAATACCAAATAATTTAGCCATGATCGCAGTAGACGATGTGAAAGCTGTGACATCTGTGATCACAGCGACGCACACAGCCTTTACGAGTCGCTTAGAGAATTGCATGGCAGCTCGATGGAACACAATTATTTATTATTATGTATTATTATTCTATTGTCATCGGATTTACAGACATTCGTAAAGTTGTAATTGATACGATAATTACAAATTGGGTAAATTTGTCTTTCAAGATTTGTTCCCATACGCAGTTGCAAATGAAGATATTAAAAGCGTGTTATAAATAGCGGCCCTTGACCGCGTGATTCTGCTACCCCTCTCCCCTATCCTTGTGTCATTTCCCCGCAGACATCTATCTCGAAGCTACTTTAACGGAAGTATTTAAATCGCCATTTTGAACTGATAAAAATATGTAAATAAATAAAATTGTTTATAATATACCTTGTCCGGCCATAAGTTCTGTTATAAATGAATATGTATTTATTTTTTATGAAGTAATGTTATCTTAATAAAACTTTTAAATACCTATTTATGGAAGTCTCAGCAAAAAATTAAAATAAAATATTGTATTCGAAATGGCCTTTGGTTTTGATACAGGCCTTTAATCTGTCTGGTCACGAATCTATGGATTTACGCACTGTTTCCATGGAAAATTTAGCCACAGCTTGCTCTAGAGATTTCTTAAAAGACGCAATGTAGGCGTGTCTTTTCGAGCAGGCCATGTCCTCTAAAACTGACCATAATTGTAGTAAGGGGGAAGATCTGGGCTAGGCGAGCCAGTCTTCAGCTCTTATAAAGTCTGGAATATTGGTATAGAGTCTGGCTTGGGTAGTTTGTGCCCTGTTACCAGGTGCAGAGTCCTGCTGGAAAGTTCGCGGTATAATTTTAAAAAGTGTATGTTATGCCGAGAGGTTTCACAACACGATCCAAAACAGTCTCTTGATAAATTTTGGCAGAAGTCTTCATTCCTTTTTCACAAAAATAAAGCTTTGTGACACCTTGATAAGACAGGCTTCACCAACCCATTACATACACAGGATGATGACCACGTTGCACCTTTCCGACCTGGGCGGCTTCTTTAGAACTGTGCGAACACTTTGTTATTTTGCTTGTTGTAGCGCTCTTCAATAGTGAACATTTTTTTCATCGGTAAAGATGATATTTCCGTGCCTTTCATCTGCGTATAGAAGGCGTTTTGATCTTTACTCTCCCTTCAGCTATAGGGATTGATTAAGGGCATGTCCTGTATATCGACGATAAGCTTCAGGTCAGGTGTTGTATTATACCCGACAGAGTCCTAGCGGGAATCTTCGTTTCTCGCGATAAGATTTTTTCTTTCCTTATGGGGTTTTGGCGAATTCTGGCTTTAACAGCTTTAGCAGCCTTTGTAGTTACAGCACGCGGTCGCCCCGATCTTTTATGGTACCCAACAGACGACGTGTTGGTATATCTGTCGATAGTACAATATACGAAGATACAGGTGATACTACTAAAATCATGGTGTATATGATATGACATATATGTACGTGTCATCAATTATATAAGTGTATACACGTATCAATGTAGGTACGTGTGTGGAAATAATAAATAATTTCACACAAGTGTATACACACACGCGTACTTGTATAAGTGTGTGTGTGTGTAAGCTAATGTGCTTACGCACGGACGCACACGTTGTATAAAAAAATTAAACAAAAAAAATGTGTGAAAACTTTATTTGTCTGTACATAACACATGTTTTGTTATTTAAGAGCGGGTCTTCCTGATACAGGTTTATATAACTTAAAAGGAAGGCCCAACCTAAGTCCTAAAATTGTAATTTTTATGGCAATAAAGAATTTATTATTATTATTAAAGAATTTATTATTATAAATTTATTATACCAAGCTTTTGAAGTGTCTTGAATATAACAAATGGCTCCATACCCACTTTGTGCAAGGCAATCACTGCAATCCTATTTTCTTTACCACCCCATTCCTTATTGTAATTTTATAACAATCACGAAAAATTTGTAAAACGGCGCGAAATCGAAAGAAGTTTTTAACATTATAAACGCGTTCCAAATTCAAAATAATTAAAGAGTTGAAAAAAAGAAGAGTTTCTATGTAACCAGTATTTGTGGCCAGACTAGTTATAGTAGTAGGCTAGCGACAAAATATATAGAAAAAAAATGTTAATATACGTCAATATACGCTGAGCAGTGTCAACCTCAAAAAATTGTTCGGCAAGTTCCAGAACTAAAAAATACGGCGAATTAACACTTCGGAGGCCAAAAAACGTCCAGGCCGATTTTTTGCCCACGCGTTTTATAGATAATATGGGGCCTGTTGGGTGAAAAACAAAGTGGGGTAGGGTTAATGTTATGTCTGTATATCAGACGCAGTATACCGGTCGGACGCAGCATCCTTTGCAAATTCTCCTATTTATATAAATGAATATGGTGCATAGGCGTATGAGCATGAAAACTCTTTCGTGAGAAGCATACTCATGCAATAGGCATCTTAATATAGATAGTCATTATGATCAATGATAGCTACGATACTGGCAAGTCATCGAGGCTATTAAAAGAGAATGAGATGCAAATAATTACGAACGCATCAGGCTCTACTAAAAACAATTATTTGTTGTTTGTGTGAGATAATTAAAAACGAATATGGAGAAATTATCATGTACTTACATTAAGCACCTGACAACATTCGTACAAGAAACGAAATTAAGCTGTCTACTTACCTTACTCTCTGAATATTGGCAGAAATAAAGAGTATTACATATTTTAAATAAATTGATGTGTCGGCCCTGGGAAAAGCGTGCTTATTTCAAACACATTTCTTTCTCAAATTACACGCGTGAAGAGTATCATATATTTAGATACAATGTTCTCATAAATTACGAGCAACCGTAACTGCGTATATACGCGTACATTACATCGGCATTCTCGACTTTTTTGTATACATATGTGTATAAAAGCGATCCGTCGTCGCTGGTTCAATGATCGAACTTCGGTCATATTTCTTCTCTAAAGCAATTCAAGTTTATTAATGAAAGTCCTTATAACTTTAATCCTCGTAAGTTAGAAAATTCTTTGACAAATAAGTTGAAGGGCAGTTTTAAATGAACGAACATTTCTATAAATGTCGAATTATTTGGTGAATTTGTGACAGTTATTGACAGTTGGAGGAAATATAAAAGTGTTTAGTCTTCAGGAAACTCTAGCACCTTAAACGAAAAGGTAAAAATTAAGAAGAGTAAGCAATTCACTTTTTGTATGATTAACGTCAATTTACCCTATAGCACCTGAAAAAGTCTCTTTTCAATGAACTACTTTACTTAAATACTACTGGTCACGGGCTCTTGTTTGAGAGTATTGATTTTATAAGTTATACACAGCTACTCGAAATGTGTTCGAAATAAATAGTGGCCTAAATATAGATATGCGATATCACCTTATAAGCTATCATTAAAAACGACTATTTTAATCATTGTAGCACCCAGCTACATCACTATTAAAAAACAATACACAAACTCGACGGTGCTAGAATTTTATTACATAAGTATGAATTGTTATACAGAATTGATTGTCTTATTCACCTAGTCTTCTTACTTTGCTATTTTAGTCCATGAAATTGGACTACTAATGTTATTTTTACAGCATTTTCTCTTTATTGCCTACATGTTGTTTGTTAGTTTAGTTTCTTACTGATATTTTTTTTCCCCATATATACGATGTCGGAAGACATACAAGCATACGGCCCACCTTATGTAAAAATTACCGCAGCCTACAAACGCTTGCAATACATTAAGTATCGCTCGTGCGATGCCGAATCTGCTGCTAGCACAGCAACTCCATAGGAGCTTACTGGTAACCTCACTCACTCGCAGGAACGCCGAGGCAGAGACTACCTGAGCAGCCATGGCAGAGTCGACATGTTGCATCTACTAACGGTGGGTGCCGGCCGGCGCTAAGCCGCATGAACTAATTGGTGGCGGAAGCACGCAAAGCAGGTTAGATCAAATTGCATATAGATTTGACTTTCGCAAAGTAACGCCTGAATCTATTAACTAATTAAGGATTTCCTTACGAGCACAATTTTTTTAGCAGACACAATTTTCCGAGGCTGATCGTTAAATGCACTTTTCAAATTGGGCAAATGCTTCGACCTTGTTTGTATGAAGTGCCTGTAACACCGTGCCCAAGTTGCTACAAGTGTCGATCCTAATTCGATTCTGAGGGTAGAATAAGAAGAAAATTTGATCAATTGTCCTCCGCCAACATTAAAAGGTATACAATGTATAAAGCTATTCCTGCGACTATTCTTCTTTTTCCGCGACTTTTCTATTCGTCTTTGTATATTGCCAATTCTGCGGTGTCGACTACTTATTTACTTAAACTATTTTGTTACATACTGCTCGGTGGCGCAGTGGTGAAACGCGCTGTTACGCTACTTTGACACCAACGCTCGTGGGTTCGATTCCCACACAGTACAAACATTTGTGTGCATGAAAATGTCTGTTTGTCTTGGTCTGGGTATTTTCTATATATAATAAGTATGTATTTACAAAAACAAAAAAAAATGTATTTATGTATGTTTATCAGTTGTCTAGTACCCATAACATAAGCTTCGCTTACTTTGGGGCTAGATGGCGCTGTGTAATTTGTCCGACAATATTTATTATACTCCAGTGTCCCCAACAAATATTTTAATCTATTTTTAGCAAACGAGGAACTATTAAAAAATAGACTACATTGCTATTTAATCAACCTATTTGGAAAAACCTTTCATTTTACAAAATAATCTAACTGTAATCTATTTTAGTATTGTAAAGTACATGACCATATGTCTTATGTATATAATCTATTTTTAAAATTTAGAGTTCTTATCTATATTCGAACTGTATGTTGATCACAGGTTAGGACAAATTAACACTTATTTAACAGTATTTCGAAGTCTTCAAGCTGCGCAATATTATACAGTCATTACGACGAGCGGTAATTTGAATAATATTCCATATAACATTTTGTGTTTATTAGAACTCATGTAAGCCTTCAGAACCCGTTATATACCTTTTCCCATACATTTCGCGGTCATATGTCTATATGTCACTGTCATACCCATTATTCACTACCGTATGCCAATGCTAGCGTTAATGACCCTGAATAATAGCAATGCGTGCTTTGTTTGATATAATTTCGCTCATCAAAACGCATCATTGACACGGTTTTCTGCTTCACTCTTCTTTGAATATCTCCCTCACATTTCCCGTCTAGACATACATTCAAGTAAACTTGGAACCAAGATCCACTAATTCATTGACTTGTTCCACTTTTTTATCTTCGATCATTATCTGGTACTCTGTAACAGTTTTATTCCTTTGAATCACCAATACTTTCGTCGTCATTACATTCACTTTCGTACCTTTCGTTTTACAGGTCTCATTCATTCTTAATTTACAATCATACTCTTTCAAATCTGTCAAACAACTGTCCATGAATAAGTTGAACAGCCAAGGTTATGCTACACAGCTCTGTCTAACACCACATTCGATGCTGAACCAGTGTGTGCAGATCCCACTTACCCTGACATACGCATGACATACTGAGAACTGAACCTCGGCATTTTGATAAGTACGGATTGATGTGGCACAAAATAACATGATTATTTTCTTGCTTGAAAAAATTCAGCCAGTAAATCATAAAAAAATGTTCGACATGCTTTTATATAAACCACGTTCACATGGTGCGTGAATATATCTGTACCTTCATTTTTATTGTATACAATTTTACTCGAGCGTATTATAATTACGTTATACTTCTCATGTATTTTGATGTAAAATAGAGTATCCATACCAAATATCAATACGGAAAACTCGATCTTTCTTAGATTAGGTTATACGTCTTTCGAGACACAAATTGAATGTAACAAACATTGGAATGTAAAGATATAAGCATGTAATGTAGGGATTAAATGAGTTCCAATAAACACAAAATGTTATATGGAATATTATTTCAATTAGAAATTGCCATACCGCTCGTCACAATGACTATATAATATTACGCAGCTTGAAGGCTTCGAGATACTATTAAATAAGTGTTAATTTGTCCTAACCTGTGATCAACATACAGTTTGAATATAGAATATAAGAACTCTAAATTTGAACAATTGATTTTATACATATGACATAATGTAGTCAAATACTTTACAATACTAAAATAGATTAGAGTTAGCTTATTTTGTAAAATGGAAGGTTTTTTCCAAATAGGTTGATTTAATTAGAAGAACCAGAAGCACCACCTACATTTAGCAGCCCAATGGGCGAGTCTTTTATTGACGTCACACTTTCTATTGTAGACGTCCGAATACAAAATTCGCGCGTTTTACCTGAGGCTTCTTGCTGTGATCACCGTCTGATCGTTTGTAACTTCTCCCCGGTTGTTGATAACTTACACCCGCAACAGTATACTGGCTTTCAATATAAAACTAAAAATGTCGATTAGGTAGGCTTTTCTTCCCTTTTCGCTTCTCACGCCGGAGATTTCACTCGTGCTGAACTTCTGAAGTCACAGAAAGTGTTCAAATTATGTCTGATACAGTCACTATGTATATTGTATTCACATAGGGAAGGGGGGGGGGGGGGGCGTCTGCCGGTCCCGTGGAAGAGGAGGGTCTGGGTCTTCTCCAATCGGACCCGAAGCCCCCAGTCCAACTCCAACTTCGGCCAGCGGCGCCGCTTCCACGAAGGTCTTACCCCAGGATGTGACAAGGGCCGACGGGCCTCCGTCGGGTGACGATGTATCCTGGAGGTGGATAGTGGAAATCTATAATGGTTATTAAACCCCAAAAGTAAGTTTTGGTTCATTTGGTTTATGTTAAATAGTCGAATACATCACGGTTCATTTAATGTACAGATGCAATGTAACTCCCCCAAGCCAAAATACTAATATAGTATTTACTGCGCCTTACAGATTACTCCTTTCCTCCTATAGCTTGATTCACCGCTTACGCGAATTCCAAATGTCTGAATTTACGCATACTTCTTTTCCCTGATTTATCCTGACCTCCTACAGATTACAGAAAATTATCAGATTTCGGCTGACGCTTCCTTGGATCTTTCCCTTTTGTGAATGACGTCAACAGGCAGTTAACTTTTATGCACATTTCGGATCAAGCAACTAGTATGAGGCCGATACTGGCAGACTCTGTAGAGCAAAGAAAAAATTATTTATAACTCTACAGTTCCAGCCGGTGGTAAGTAAAGACCATGGTTCACGAAGTCTTACGCAGATGGAGCTCGACGTACGTAAGGTATAAGCCGAGCATGGTTTGATGCTCGTGTCGTAAGATGCAAATACCGGTGCACTTAAACATAAAAGGCATAGGCAAAATTGGCGGTAAACATATACATTAACTTTTCGAGAATTATGCGTTCTGTTCTCTCGCCAAAGCTTTCAGAATAGCTTCTGTCATTCCTCGTTTCCAGGTACTAATTGACGCTATTTCGAGAAATATTAACTTTACCGGATATCTAACATGGGTGTGAGCGACTCACTACTATCTGTAGAGTCAAAGCCAAACTTAGCTGTATATGTGCATCACAGTGTACATTGCTAATTACCACTATTTCTCATGTAAAAAATAACAGCGGCAACTACCGGAATGGCAATGAACAATTAGGTTTTTGATTACCAATTCATATAAGTTGATAACATTAAACACTCAGTGCGCGCGAACCAACTCTCACATCACTGCTTTTATTATCCTGCAATCAAAGAAAATCTTTGAAATATGTTAAACTCGTGAATCCTTTTCGGGAACATAATCCCATGACCTTAATTAAGCTTTTCGCCAAAGCCAGCGATTCGTTTAAATGCATTCATATCATTTAACGTGTTTAATCTATTTCCATTGGTTAGTGTAAACAAAATTTTATAGAACTAAAGAATTAGTTGTCTGAATAGACGGAGCATCGAAATATTCGTAAATTTTTTTGGTAATTAGTTTTAGTTCGTAGATAATTTGTTGGTTTCGACATGATGGTGTAAGTAAGGGAAGTAGACTGATAGAAAGAATCGATGTTAAGATAAGAAAAGTCATGCCCTCAAGAGAAGTTCTCGAGATACTTATCTTCTCTCAGAGGCTGCTAGGGCACGCCGATGTTGGAGATTCGCGTGGGCGATGTGGCGGAGTCTCAATTTCCACTCGACTGTTGAGCGCGGGATTATCAGCTTATCAGCGTCTTCCACCCGTACGGACGAACCCCAATTCCAAATAATGGGGTTACTCTCTGCTCAGGCGATCATACTCACAGACTCCCAAAATTTCTCTAATTCATTAGCACACGCTGAACTTACGGGAGCGTATGCTGCAACCAGAAATACTCGCGCGATGCCCAGTTTTAAACTAACGCAGACAAGTCTAGTCCCTAGTAAACAGTAATCACTTACACCAGAGGCCAAGCGAAAGCAGAATACGACACCTACACCGCCACTGGCATGACCCAACACTATAGGGCAATCATTTCACCGAGCAGATCTTCAGCGTTGCGTTGCGCTTAGTTTCTGTCACACACAAATCATCTAAGCTTCTCTCACTTATTACATCCATCAGCTCTTTTATCTTATCATTCCATCCAGATTCCACGTGCCTATGCAGCACTCAGCTCTCCTCGACTCGCCGGAATTGGCGCTGCGTGCTGAGTGGTAGGTGGTGGCCCCCACCGCTCTCAACTAATAATCAATCCATCAATATTCATTTATTTCGAAAACAAATCCATATGGTGTTAGTAACAATACCTCTTGTGTACTAATTTTAGTAGAAATTTTTGAAATATATTTATTATTAATAAATTGTTCAATATGTAGCTGTAATCATAGGCGGCTATCGGTGAATCCATCGATCTACGAACTCACTCAGGATGCTGTTGGTGTTGTCGCGGAGCGGAATCATTACGGAGGTGTACATGTTTCTTGTAATGGCTGCAAGACCATCAGGTGGGCTGTATGCTGGTATGCCCTCCGCATGAAATTGACCCACAGGTTACACGTGTAAAAGCTATGGCAATATGCTTTAAAAAGCGTGACTTTTGCTGGTTAAGTACAACGTGCAAATATGTTGCACCTGGCAGCTAGTGACCTGCGATCCCAATCATTATCCACATTGTCCCTTAAATCTTCGGTGACCAAGTGGCCCAGGTATTCGAACTTAGTTAGTACTTACTTCACTTAATACTTACTTTATCGCTCAGTAGAACTTCCAGTATATCTGCATATGTTCTTATTGTACCTTACTCCATGAGTTACCGCATATTATTAACAAACAGATACAAGCGTCAGTGCTCCGATAGATGAACTGAGCACCGCCATTCATCTGCGTAAATGATGATAGAAGAACATAGTAAAGTGTGCAACCTTAAATTGGGTAGAAATATTCACTTTATTAAATAGTAAAATGTTAGCATAGTAATCCGTTTAACTTCTTCGAAATTTGTCATCAAGATGCCATCAGACACAACGTATTAAAGAAAATCATGTTGAGACTGCGCAAGCTTGCATTGCCAGAGTAACACCTGGCTCATCGATTATTAATAATTATTTTTTTTTTAATTTGATGCCCATTTTGACCATGTTCCTTAAGAGATAGGAACGGTGTTCCTGAACATTCGGTGTTCGTCAAAATTCGAATATTCGAAAAAAGCGACAGACAAACGCACAGATAAACATATAGAATTCATAGGAACGGTGTTCCTGAAAATGTTTCTTTTATAAAAGTGACAATTTAGAGTTTTATACCACTATAAAGTAAAATGAAAGACATCAACTAGCGTTAATGTGTCTCACTAGAAGAACTAAATGAAATCTCATAGCTATATAAGAATGGGACCCTTTCCATAGAAATATATATAAAGCCTCTTTATGAATAGAGTGAAGTCAGAGTATGTCCAAATTGTCTAATACGCTCGGCCTGGCCGGCCCATTACGCTTCACAAATAGACCATTAGGTCCCAATCCCTTTGCTATTTCAGAAGGATGAAGGGTTAATTTACGAGCTCAAAATTTAAATCTACGGCCAACTTGTTTAATAGTAGCCTTCGGGGTTAACTGTGTTGTTAAGCTATATTATTATGAAGTACCCTTCCGCGATTGCTTGCTTTTAGTGGGACGTGCTGAAACGTTGTAGTTGAAAATTCTGCACGGTAAAACTTTGCCCGCAGTGTTTACGAGTGATTTCAAAGCTTTCCTACAAATTGCCTATTTAAAAAATGCACAAAGGGCTTTAATGCAACGTTTATTATTTTTATTCTTACTGCACTTTTAGCTTTAACGTGTAGCGTTCAAGTAATGTTAAGAAAAATATCTGGAAAATTTAGAAGAATGATTTTTAAAGCAAATAATCTCAAATTATTTAGAAGACCAGTTGAAATTTCATCTGGCTGTTGTTATTATCGTAGTTACTATAACGGCTAAATATATAATCAGTGTTAGAAACCTTGGGCCACCGAAATATATTATGTTTCAATTTATGTGTGTCACCAATATTTCTGGTGGTCAAAAGGAGTAAGCATATACCATTATATGCTATATAGTGTTCAGCCTAATGTAGTAGTAACGTGATCAATAGGTATTCCATTCGCTCTTGGCTCGGTAGGACTATTGTGTTTCTCAGAGGACAATGATAAAGGAACTACTGTTTTCTTTTCAAAAAGTTACTGAAGAGATGTTGCTTATTAAATAATGTACTTTCCACATAAGCTTAATTTTTATTCGTATATATTATGTATACGTATTATTTTCCTGGACATAATGAGTCACGTGGCGGTCGGTTCTATCTGCCTACCCCGCAAGGGATTTGGCGTGAAGTTATAGATAGATAGATATTTAACGATTACCCTCTGTACCGTCTACGATTACAACTCTATTGTGCTAAATATGTGTATTAAATTGTGCCATGGACTTTCATGACTTCAATATGAGACGTAATACTGCTAGAAGGCGTAACAATGTATAATGTCTTTAGATTTTAAGTGATACGCTAACATTTTTACAGCCTAAGACTAACAATACATGTATAACAATGCATGTATGATACAGTAAATAACAGTTCGAATTGCTAGATCCTCTGTATTTTTACAAGTGAATGAACTCACCAGGAAGCATTTATGAGTTGGCAAAATTCTTGCTACATTGACAGCCTGGTGTAACCGCTTCACTAAGCTATGTAATATTGAAAAGAAAATCTTTGAAATGCAATATCAACGATTAAATGAAGGAATGCGAATTTAACTTAATGGAAAATTACGTAATTAATATAATTCATGTAAATTTATTCATACGATTATAGAATGTTCCATTAATATACTCGTAAATTAGTCAGTGTTTCGCAGTGCATACACTAAAAAGTTGGAAAGTTAGCCACAACACGATGTAAATATGAATCAATAAACAAAAGTAGCGTTGTAAGCGCTTTATAACTTCCATTAAAGCTGGAACAACGTGGAGCAGGTTTCGTCGGCGAGTTGGTACAATGGCTCCCTGGCGTCAGTTGTCCACAATTAATAATGGAGGTCTGCTAGTTGAATGGCACATGTTGTTGCATGGGCTCCTAGCGCCGCCATGCTGAATACAGATGAGCTTATTTATGTTAATGCGTGTCTCTTCAGCAACGATGACGTTCATGTCTAATCTGACGGCTAAGTGGCAGAGGCTTGCTTTAAGCCATGTTTTATAAACTCATGCCAGTACTGACTCGAAAGTTTAAGTCAAAGATTGTAAGTATTAGATCTCAGAATGTATTTCTCCGTTGTAAAAGTGGGTTACCTTATAGAAAAGGTACATGGGAAAGTACAAAAGATCGAAGGCAAAAATAAAAGCTCATGGGTGATTTGTTATATTATTTCTCATGAATAGTTAATAGATTCAGGCGTCACTTTGCGAAAGTCAAATTTACAGGCGTTAGAATAATATGTTACGTAACATGCTACGTAGCATGTTATTCTAACGACTAACATCTACAGCGCCTGAGGATGCCTCGTGGAGAGGCGAAACACGTGTCGCAGAGACGACCGGAGCAGCCATGGCAGCGGCGGCATGTATCTACTAACGGTAGTGGGTGGGTGCCGGCCGGCAGTAGTTCACATGAACTAATCGGGAGCGGAAGCACACAAAGTAGTTTAGATCAAATTGCCTATTTCCCATGAGTGAGTTTATCAGGAAGCTTCTGAACTGGGTACTGTATCAAGAAACAACAAAGAACAAGCGGTATTTTGTATTGCAGTAATTCTTAGCTTCACAACTTCGTTGGTTCTCCACATAGTCCAAAATCAAAACTATCATCTAATCCTGTAGTGGTTAACGTATACGTTATTGTGAAATTATTATTCCAATTTTATAAAGTTGCCACAAAAAGATTTTCTTAGTATTTGTCATTATAGCTCATATGAGTTCAAATATGGTTTACCTTGCACTTTATGTTGAAATAGTAACCATAAATTATTGTCTATGTATGATTTCTGCACAGAATGTCTATGGTTCCATTTTGTATTCTATGTTTTCTTCTCTATCCGGCATTAAAACCGATTAAACGTTGTCAAACTATTTAAGAGTATAATTTAATTTCTACACTTTACTTTCGCCACCGTTTAGTAAAAGCATACCGTCAAGCTGCCATGGCTGTTCTGGTCTTGCTATTTGAAATATACAACGTTGGGAAGGATACAAGCAAACTGTCCATTTGTTGTAAAGCGGTTACCGTAACCTGTGAACGCTTGTATATACAAGCGTTCACAGGTTACGGTATATATATATATATACACACACACACACACACACACACACATATATATATATATATATATATATACACATTAAATATCACTTGCGTAACCTCTGCTGCTAACACAGCAACTCATTAGGAGCTTACTAGGGACCTCACTCACACGCAGGATCAAAACAATCCTCCAGGGAGTGGTTATTTGGGGTTTTCTGTGAGGTCGTAAGTACCTCACAGATAAACAGACATGTTCGTGCACACAAATGTTACTCCTGTGCGGGAATTGAACCCACGACCATTGGTGCCGAAGTAGCGTTATCAACCACTGTGTCACCGAGCTCGTCAAAGCTCCACCGTCGTAGTTCGCATGAACTAATTGTTGACGAAAGCGCACAAAACAAATGAAATTGTTTGTAAATATAACTTCTGCAAAGTAATGCTTGAATCTAGTAAGTTTAATATAGTCTTTCTGTGCAAAGTAATATTTCCTTCCAAGCAAACCCTTAAAAAGCATAAAGACCTGATCATTAATTCATCTTTTTACGTAACAATGCTTGTATCCCAAAACCTGAAGAACATCCAAGGCTCATAAAAACAACATAATGCTTTGTTTAAAGATTTACTGACGCTGCCTTATGCAAAGAGGTTTTCTTTGAAAGCAATGCAAATCTCGTCGGCCTCCATAAAGGCATTATTACAAAATCCTTAATTCAGTAATATGAACCGCTTACAACCAAGATATCACGTAAGGACCGTTCACTAAATAATAAAGTTTTAATCCTCCATAGCGAGCGGTATGAAGCGAGCATTCCAATTAGTACAGGGTTCTCATTAGATCCAGATTCTTGGCGCGGACTTTGATATCGAAGCTACGTGATCAAGATTTAGTTCATTTCATTTAAACTCCAATTATTCCACGTATCCATAACAATCACAGTTTTCATTTTGATATAAACTTGTTTGTTTAAAATTTTTAGATTTAAAAACTGTCGAATCCGAATATTTGTTTTCAAATAATCATGGAAAACAACGAGCGGCACGTTGAATTGAAATGGCGAATTTCGCGTTCTCGCTTTGTTTCCATCGTTCAGATATCAGAATGTTTTTCGTAATTTTGATTTGCTTGTTTTTTGTATGTATAACATATGAATAAAATGAGGTATTTTATTTTGCTATGTGAAAATAATCGCTCCAAGCAGCATAATAAGAAAACAATTTCATTATATGAAATAACTGTTTACTTAGGTAATATCTCAAAAGAACGTAAAATGAAAAGAAATTAAAAGAGCCGGAATATTATGATAAAAAGTAACTAGACAATTTCAACAAACTTCTTTCGAATTTACCGTCGCTAATATCAAAAATGTTTCCAAGTAAAAAGTCGTCATGGAACTAGTAAAGTTTCAAAAGTCTGACTTTATATTAAAGTTGTGGAAAGTTGAAACGAAGTATTCAAAAATTTCGGGGTGAAAATGGACAAATTTTGCGATGAGTCCAGATGCGATGCGAAGGTGTGGGCAGACTTCATGAATAACGCAGTAACGTCGCCGCCTTTGCCGTGTTCATGCGGTAATAAAGCCAAATTCTTTTTTACAAGTCCACTGATTTGTGGATCAAACTACAATACGAGCACTTTCTCACATATAGGAGGAAATAATTTTATTTTAGCCATTTCTATATTGGTTCGTTATATGTATAGCCAATTCAGTAGTATTATACGGCGGTATACAAACGGAATGTTAGCCTCGCTAATTTTATTTGTAGCACAGTCGAATATTAAGTTATGAATGTGATATTTAATGGTTATAATAGTATTACTATATATATTATAATTATATATAATAGTACTATATACTATTATAACTATATTTTGAGCTATAGCTCAAAAAAGAACATCTCAATGTACTTACATTTGGTATATAATTATTATATACTATTCTCAATATTTCCGTAAAGCAATTCGACAGTTGCTACATTTGCAGCGAAGGTGGCTGTATACGAAGTTTGTGTTCCAAAGGTCCATAGGCTATAGGTCATGTTTTTCACTCAAAAAAATGTAAAAATTGCAATCTGTTTGATCTTTGCTCGTAATTTATTATTCCGAATAAGAAATACAGGTTACAGTAAAAAACAGAGAACAATCTCTTCTCCAACTCCGACAACGATTGGACTATTGTTGTTGATCTGAATTCAAACAACATGATACCTATATATCGTATTACTTATTTCCCACTTTCATACTCGTAGTTACACTTATATTTTGATTCTATCTGTGGTTACTTATATAGATATTATAAAAAGAAAATATTTCTTCAAATTCAAACCAGAATGCGAGAAAGAGAGATATGGCACAAAGCAGCAGCAAGTACCCTAACTGCACATAAAACCACATTCAAATTACATACATACATAACTATTTTAATATTATACTTTTAACATTATATAATTGTAACATAATACTTCTCTTTATATTTACCTAAATCTGACCCAAACATGACTCATACCTGATTCAAATCATCCATCCCTTGCGGGTTAGGCAGAGAGACCCGAGCGCCACGTGACTCGATCCTTACACACCTCACTTGCTTCTTTAACATACAATATTCTTCTCATACACGCTCGCTGGTTTTATGGCTCCTGACATCACATTCTGATAGAGCACGACGAATTGATCATGGTAGGTAAGTCGTGGACTTCCTTGGCTCCTAAATCCCTCCACTTTTGCATTATATATCTGCTTCGTCACTATTTCATCCTGCATTATTTCTATACACCGAAGCTCTCTTTCAGATCAACTCTTGTTTCTAAATAATCCTTGCGAATACGGTCTACAAGCGTTACGCCACAAATTTTGCGCAACGCTCGCATTTCGACCGCGATTATTTTACTTTCATGCTCTCACTGCCATTCCCAGCTCTTCCTTCCATAAGTAAGTGTTGGGACCAGCACTGCATTGTGTATAGCGAGCTGTGCATTCTGGCTCAAGTTTTTCTCAAGTTTTTCTCAAATTTTTCCTTCTGGTCTATAGCCAGGCAATTCTAGACACTAGCGAAGCGAGATAACTTGATCCATACATCCTCTTCTATTTCGAAATCCTCTCTGTGCCTCCCGCAGTGTTCCGTCGGATTTAGCCGTCATTCTCCTTTCAATTACCATTCCATATATTTATAAATTTGCTAAGCTGATCAAACTGATGGCCCTATAGCTGGGGCAGTCCGAGCGTGACCTTGCCTTTATACAAGGGCACGATAACTGCGCGTTTCCGGTCCATTGGGACCCTTCCATTTTTTCAGCATAGATTACATATATACCAGAAAGCGTCCCTGACGTAAGTGCTACCTAGTTAAATCATCTTGGCTGTTATCAGATCAATTCCCACTGACTTTCCATTTTTCAAGATTCGTATCGACCTCGTCCATAGTTATGCCTTCGTCGGGCGCTGTCAACGTGGAGTAAACATCAGACTCATACTCATATATTTATTCAAAATATTCACTTCACCGTTCTAACACTTTTTGAGCGTTCGCAAGAATGACACCAGCTTTAGACTATATATTATCCATTCTGGATGCCAACGAACCACTCCGATACTTCTTTACCTCTCTCTAAAAGAGTTTGGTATTTGCCTCGAAGCTTGCTATGGAGAATTTAACCTCCACATCCAAATCTTTGCGCATCCACATGCTTCTTTTGCACTATCCACCCTTCACCGTAGCAGTGGAAGCACTATTGAGGCCCAACTTCAAGCTCTTAGATTGGGAAGGATAAGGTATAATCATCAATGGCGAATACATCACTCACCTCGAATTTGCCGATGATATAGTTCTCGAAATCGCTGGAAGACCTTAGCGATTTGCTCAATGATCTCAATAGTGCTTTGAAACAGGTAGGTATCAGATAAACATTATCAATACTACTAGTAAATATAATGATAAGATCATTGAAAAAAAATATATATTTTAATGAGTCATTTCAACTGGCTGTCATTTCCTTGTTTGAGCAGCTTTAAAATAGTTAAATTAAAAAAAAAGAAAAACCAGCGTCAAGAATCACATAAGTTAACGTTAATAAGTTAATATTTATTTATATTTTAAACAACAATTTATACTTATTTGTTGTTCCTCTTAATATAATTAAGAATTATTAAATGTTATTTAATTAATAATTATTTTATATTATACACAATATTGGTGCCAAGAAAAGTATAAAAATAAGTATTAAATTATTACCTATATAAAACATATTTTGTTTGCTTTTTAGTTAACTTATGTTACTTTTGTGATTTTTGAAGTAATTTTTTCCTATTTTAAGTTAATTGTATATAGATAAATGATGCTTGAATAGTCAAAAGAAGAACTTAATACGAGTACTATTCGCATATCCATTAAATGACTTTCAGGATATGTCTTGGGATATGATTGTTAATTTTTTTTCTTGCATAACGTCGGGAGGCAAAAAATGTACGGCCTACCTGATGTAAAGTGGGCACAATAATCTATGAACTGATAGTAGATAGTGTAGTCATCCTTATTGCTAAACCCAGAAAAAGAACACTCCATGGAGCTGTTATTTAGCTGCAGTTTTCTAGAAGGTGGAGGTAGCTCACCAGTGGGGTCGCTTTGGTGTGCCTGGAATAGTGCAAAGAAGAACTTAATCTCGTACTATTCGGATATCCATTAAATGACTTTCGGGATATGTCTTGGGATATGACTGTTATTTTTTTTTTCTTGCATAACGTCGGGAGGCAAAAAATGTACGGCCTACCTGATGTATAGTGGGCACAATAATCTATGAACTGATAGTAGATAGTGTAGTCACCCTTATTGCTAAACCCAGAAAAAGAACACTCCATGGAGCTGTTATTTAGCTGCAGTTTTTGTAGAAGGTGGAGGTAGCTCACCAGTGGGGTCGCTTTGGTGTGCCCTTCCTTTGTTAAAATTAATTATTTATAGAATAGATGTAACTCCATTTGTTCGAGCAGGCTGCAACTTCAATCAGAAATAAGCTTTATGAAATACCACTTCTCAAGTGCAGGTACATCATGAAAATACGAGCGAAAGAGAACTGAAACATCGCCGCTTTTGTGAAGAATAAGTTCAAATTTGGCAAGGAGAGGACAAATTTTCATTGCAGCCCGAGACGGCAGGTGCGCGTACCGTGAATAAAGAAACCTCTTCGCCTTTCGCTGAGAATATTTTTATAAAGCAAGTGTACCTTGCATAGCCGTCTTAGTACAGATTCACTGCTTACATTTTAAAGCGCATCGTGCCGTTTTAAATATTACGTTACGTCTTTTCATGCCACAGTTGCATAAAGAGCTACTTCATAGGATTTAAAGGATAATCTTACTTATCTTTTGACGATATTTAGTCGGTACACAGCATCGTAGTTTGCAAGCAAGTAAGATATCACGAAACTTATACTTTTGGCAACACGGTGGTCGATATTATAAAAATTAGTTGATATTATTTATCATTAAAATTTAATTACAAACAGTCTTGGCAAACCGATATACATCCAACTAGGTAGTATTTCCTCCACACTTTCGCTTTCTCCCTTTCTGCTCTTTACTGTATAATCTCTACTTATGTGAAATTTAACTCGTTTAATACTACTAAATATCATAATAAAAAAAGCTATAACAATTATTAATTTTTTTATAGTTTTTTTGTCTAAGACAGAATTATAATAAAAATAGGTTACAGTCTACGACAAAGATTTACCTCCTGAATATTCATAAATCAATCAAAACAGAAGTTCGGAACAATAATTAAGAACGAGTTTCAATTTTATTTCGATAAAGCGAAATTGGAAAAGTCGATAAGATTCATTGTTAAATATTGAAAAGACTGCCTAAAATTGTTGAATACTGTTCAATCAATTCGTTGTATAGAATTTCTTCTGAACTTTATGATTACCTAATGTTAGTGATGTAATAAGATATTTACTATTGAGAATAGAAGTATTTTTTTGATGTTTGATTACCGATTGACAGCTTTGAATTTGTAATAATAGTGGTTAAAGTATGAAATTGCCATTTTATAGTTATATATACTTTGAGTTGATGGTAAACCTTCATGGTGTGAGATTTTCGAGTGAAACATTTTTCACACGATACCTATGAAGTTTTTCTTTTAAAAAATGTACGTTTGATTTTCGAAATTCAATTGTTTTCAGGGTTCCGTACCCAAAGGGTAAAACGGAACCCTAAAGCTACCGGTACTAAGTAATTAATTTCGCTGTAATGTATACATGTAAAGATCTACTTTAGTAGTCTTGGGAGACTCGAGCACAAGTACTTGAAGATAGAAGTACAATCCACTATGACATTGGCGTATATTCGAGTAGAGTTGTCGATCGTTCCCTTAAATCCTGTCACTATTGTGACAAAATCAAGAAAAGTCATTTAAATACATATTCTTAACACATAAAAAAATACCCTCCTTAAATGTTCAGGACTCCAAATAATAATTCACTATAAAATTCATAGTTGAAGAGAGAAGTATACCAGAAGAAGAGTCAATAGATTTAAGTAGGATTTAAAACAGAAAGAAACGGGTGAAATATTTATAGTTTTTTTTTTATACAACGTCGGAAGGCATACAAACCCACCTGATGTGAAGCGGTTACCGTAGCCTATTAACGCTTGTAATGTATTAAATATCACTCGCGCGATGCCTCATCTGCTGCTCACACAGCAACTCCTTAGGAGCTTACTGGTAACCTCACTCACACGCAGGAACACAACAACCCTCTAGGGAGTTATAATTTGGCTGCGAAGATTCATACAAAAAACTTAAGAAACTATCTCCCAAACGACCATCGGTTTGAGGTTCTAGAATGACAACCAATAACCGGAAAACGCAGCGTTGCTCATACGATGAACCGGAGATTTGGTGAAGATCGCCGATGCATTCTAGCAGCAGACGACCGCTGAGGAAACCAAAATGACGTCCATCGGCTGCAATGACGATGATGATACTTTAAATTAACAATCGTGATAATTAGGCCCGACAGGGATTCACAAATAGTTTTCATGAGTGTATCCTTAAAATATTAGTGACCTCTCCTATTCTCAATATGTCTTTATGTAATCAAGAATGGCAGAATATTTTTATACATCTTAATACTTATAATATTCTTCTTCATAGCGTTATCGTATTTTTCTAATCCATTAGGATTGTCGGGGTCCACTACCTAAGCCTAAAGATTTGGCCAAAATACTAATTTTTAGGGTTCCGTGAACGGAACCCTATTACTGAGGCTCCGCTTTCTGTCCGTCCGTCCCGCCGTCCGTCCGTCCGTCCGTCTGTCACCAGGCTGTATCTCTTGAACCGTGATAGTTAGACAGTTGAAATTTTCACAGATGATGTATTTCTGTTGCCGCTATAACAACAAATACTAAAAATTAGAATAAAATAAATATTTAAGGGGGCTCCCATACAACAAAGGTGATTTTTAGGGTTCCGTACCCAAAGGGTAAAACGGAACCCTATTACTGAGGCTCCGCTGTCCGTCCGTCCGTCCGTCCGTCTGTCACCAGGCTGTATCTCATAAACCGTGATAGTTAGACAGTTGAAATTTTCACAGATGATGTATTTCTGTTGCCGCTATAACAACAAATTCTAAAAAATAGACTAAAATAAATATTTAAAGGGGCAAATTAAATATTGGTTGGTTAAATATATAATTAAATGTTTTGTGAATATTTCAAGCATCTACCTGTTGCCGTTATCAATATCCAGCAAAAATGAGCAAAACAATCACGTTTGTTGTATGGGAATACAACAAACGTGTTTTTTTTTGAAACGTGAAATATTCACAAAACATTTAGTTATATATTCACTTTAAGAATAAATAATTAAATTAAAATAAAACAAATATTTAAGGGGGCTCCCATACAACAAACGTGATTTTTTGCTCTTTTTTATAGATAATGGTACGGAACCCTTCGTGCGCGAGTCCGACTCGCACTTGGCCGATTTTTACATTGAGCGACTGCCGTCTGACCTCCGCAACCCAGAGGGAAAACAAGATCATTCTTAGGTTAGGTCACACGTCATTCGAAATACAGTTTCTTGGACGTGCGGGTTTCCTCACGATGTTTTCTAACATCGCCGAACAAGTGATAATTACAAATATGTATATGGATAAATTTGAAAACAAGAATTTAGTGGTACATGCCAGGATTAGAACCTTGGCTGGATTCTTATCCACTAGACTATCACTGCTCGATCGTAGTACGTATAATGTTACCTTCTGTTGTAGTCTTTGTTAAATACTTTGGCACAGTTCGCGATCATTGTGGTTCTAGTGTGCAAGGATGAATTTCCTACTGACGACGATCAGCCATGCAATTCTCTAAGCGACTCGTAATGGCTGTGTGCGTCGCTGTGATCACAGATGTCACAGCTTTGATATCGTCTACTGCGATCACGGCTAAATTATTTGGTATTCTATAAGGCTGTAAGCATACGCGAGGCTGTTTGCCTTGTAGAATTCCAATTCCAAAACGCAGCCTTGCGGCGCTAGTGTCGCACAACCATGAAAAGCGACACCAAAGAATTGCAATTTTGTGTTCAAGGCTGTAACAGCCGATATTTCCGAGGATGTAAGTATGTTTGCTCTTACAGAATTGCATGGCAGTACAGTTGTAAAACAAAGCTGTGGGCATTGTGGGTTATCGGTCAACTTTACTCAACTGTACAATCAGTAAAACACGTGAAGTAATGCTTCCCCTAAAATTAAATGATCAACATAAACGTTTTAAGTTTAAATAGTTTTAAGGAAAACATTACTAAAATAACAGCATCATGTAACTTTCACCTATTTAAATCTTCACGCCAGATCCCTTGTGCAGTAGGGAGAAACTTTACATTTTAATTGAAAATTTTAGAAATTTACCTACCTATTCGACTAGACCTTTTTTTTCTAACCGATGTGGTACGAGTATCACATTCTGTAAATGTACGAATAAAATGAAAATACTCGAGTTTAATAATTATTTGCCCGTTTTCGTTGAGTAAATCTGTGTAAATAATATTTTACAAAAAAAAATTCAATTCGTTAATACCCAGTAATAAGATTAATAATGCCAATTCCTCAATGTCTTCATTCGGAAAAGTCCTCAGTAACAAATTTCAGCAATTCTGAATAACTATTCTCTAAAGGCTAGAAGTAGACTACGAATATTTGCATATGAATTTTGCGACGACAAAATTAAGAAACATACCGTAGTCGTAAATTAGAAAATCCGGACACCAAAAGAATGGCAAATAAAAAATATCTGTATGCCAATGGAGGACTGATTGGCATATAAATATTTTTTATATGTCAATGGGTCCTCCATTAGGTACATCTTAGATTTAATTAATACTTATTATATCTCACGTCTCATAGTTTTATTTATTCTTTTTTACTACCAGTTTTTCGAAAATGATCAATAGCGAAAACATAACGCTGAAAGAAATTTGCCAATACATGTCTTTTTTATAAACCGTTCATTTCTATGACGATAAATTATGTCAGTGTATGTAATGATGACATCATTACATACATGTGCTAAAACTATTGACAAATTAAAACGTGTGCTGAATATTTTTTAGAAAGCTTTATCTGTCCATCAAAATATTAAAATAATAATTTTATTCAAAGCAAATATATACATCTGAACACTGAATTGCTATAAGCTCACACTAGGCTAGCCCTGAATCGTGGAAATTATGCCTTTTTATAAAGACCACATACACGAACAGTGAAATTATGATACTTAGTTTTGGGCACTCCTGTTAAAACCAAGAAAAACTGACCGCAACGCAAAAGTTTTATTTAATGCATGGAAATAAAATACTTATGTCACCGCATATTTGCGATATTACTCTGGCAAGTTTCCACGGCGTACCAGAAGTTTAAAATAGTTAATCCAGAAATTTGTAAAACTATAGCGTGAGATGTATGTTCTATTTTACCAAGGTTAGTAAGGTACGTTTATTATAGAAATAATGTGTCAAAAATCAAACACTGCATATTGTGGCATTGCAACCTATAGTCTCTTAGAACAAAAACAAATATTCTTTGCCACTACCCTACAGAAACACAATAAACCTCTAGATGATTGTTGTATATTATTATATTATGCCACTTATCAAGTAGGTTTGTATGTACGAGGTGTAGGCACCTGTAAGTCGGATTACTCTATAGTTTTAATTAATTTATATAAGTCCTAGCACTCCTTGCTTTCGTAAGAGATTTATAGACAGAGACTTACAGAATAAACAAAACATAAATATAGGGTGCTTTAGAGTCATTAGCCAACCTCGGCTGCATGTTGTGCATCCTGTTAACAAACCACGCTCTGGCGTACAGAGATAGGGTGCAATAAAACACCCCAATTGGATAAATAAGTACATTTACCTCAAAGAAAATTGTAGCCCAATAATAAATCCGTGAAGGATGACTTCTTGCAACTGAGTGATATTAACAATATACTACTGAAGGATTGCTATGCACGCAGCGGCGATGGCAATGCGCGAGCGCGATACCCCTTATATTGCAAGCCTTCTTAGCTCAAGCTATGGTAACCACTTCAAGTCACGTAGGCTATATGATTGTTTACCTACGGGCATGAAAAAAACAATGCGATTAGCAACTACAGGTTGACTTCACTCGACATTTTATTTTTATTTTATTTCATTAAGTAGATTTACAGCATATTTGCAAAATATTAATACTATGAACACTAAATGCTAATAACAAAATATATTTGTATTCTTGCAGTGTTAAAAAAAATGCTTTAGTAAAAGCCAACAATAACAGGCAGATTATGGCTACAATATACGTGCACGCATTTACGCATGTACATATACACCCATAAGACCTCTAAGGCGATTTTAATAATAGTACCTGGGCATCCAAGTTTCGCTCGCAATTTGACGTGAATACAACATTAAATTTGTTTCCATGGTGCGAGACAATTCAGAAAATTAATAATAACAAAAATCGGGAAACGCAGAATAATCAAAGAATTCCTTACATTGCATGCGAACTGTGACGCAAATCCATAATGTGTATAGTATTTTTTTTATACGGAGCGGTTTGTTTACTTGCCTGTAGCGCCATCTGTCCTTCATGAAGGAATAATGGAAAAATGGTATGGTATGGGACAGGCCCACCACTCATACCCACCACTGTGTCTCCTGTGTAGCCAGAATTAACAGCGGCGACCACAAAAAAGGCAATGAACAGTGAAGTCCATTGCCGTCCCGTGGGTTAAACTACAGCTGCCTTGGAACTCACAACGAATTTAATCAGAAGTAATTTGTAGGAGTAGGAAGTTTTGGAATTGACTTCACTCAAACATAGGTATATGTTCGTATGATTTTTCAGTTTATCCGATATTATGCGGAAGTATGGAGGGTAGTTGAGCAATGAGAAATCCAATGCAATTCGTATCACACTATAATTTTAAATCAACACTTGTAATCAATATTCAGGAAAATACGAAACGAGGGGACAGTCTCAAGACGTCGTCGCTTACCGCCGTTTGCACTAACTCTCTATTTCTCCCAGTGTCGACCTCTTGATTCTGCCAAAGAGCGCCACTGTTCGCGCGCTTTCGTTTCGTTTTAAACATCCATACTAATGACCGGATGTGACATATATAAATTTACCTAAATTGCAAAACCTTTTCTAAATACAAATTTTGATTTAAATCGTTAGAGCCGTTTCCAAGATACTCGAAATATGAAAATATAAAATCTGTTCCTTTTATTATATAAGATTTTACACTAGATGATCCCAGTGGAAATTGCATTGCTTAAACAAAAAAGGTAAATGAAAATTATGCATATACAAAGGACACTGTGCCAACAGTTCTATCGATAAACTTGACCATTGTCAAATGTATCGTTTGAATATTCAACATCTCTCGTAGTTAAACACCGTTTTATTTTTTACAGTTATTACTACACGCACAAAGAATAATAAAGCAGTAGAGTCGTTTTCTTTAATTGTCGCTGGGTCAGCACAGCTACACTCTGTGCAGAAAACTCACTCAAAGTTTTCGTCTCCAAAATATCGTTGTTTGCCGTTTGCGTAGCGAATACGTGCGCCGATTGAGAATTTTGTAAGCAATTAATGTCACGTGACGCTTGGAATTTTATTATTTTCAAAGACATTTTCATTTTTTCCTTTTTTATATTAAATCCTCATTTTGTGAAGAAGCTATTCATATCACAAATATACAATTACATATGATTTGAACTAGCTTCTGCCCACGCCTTCGCTTACATGGTTCAGTTCAGTTTCAGTTTATTTGTGAATATAGGTGTACATGGTGTTGAGTTACAATTAAATTGATCTCTATATCCTACCAATAAAATTGGTGTACAAATATCAAAATAAGGTATAAACACTAGAAATATTTAAATAGGATAATTAGCACATTACAAGTAAATAATTATACATATTAATTAGATCACTAAATCAGGTAAGTGAAATATAATGTCAAAGCTATAGTAAAATGCCAAAACGTTAATAATGGTATACATTCCTATTAAAATAATGTTTACAATTTGTCATTGAAATATTCCGTTACTGTATAATATGCCTTATCCAGTAGTAAATTAAATAACTGTCTTTTGAAATTCTTATAACTATCCGTATTTCTTATAGATTTTGGCAAATGAGTAATTCACGTATTAATATATATATACTAGCCTTTGCCCGCGGCTTGGCACGCGTAGATTTTGGAATTTCGGCAGTTTTACTTATTTTTATTTTACTTCTTATACTTTAGTACAGTCAGCATTATATAGTTAGTAAACGTACCAAATACCCTTATTTCTGTAGTAATGAAGATATGTCACGATCTGTTACAAAAGGAATCTCTTGATGAATCAATGAATTAGTCGGGAAATCCATTTCTGTGAATATAGGTTTATTAATATAGATTAGCGTCTCGTCAAACATACTTTCAACCCTCTTTTCACACCCCTAAGGGTGGAAATTTGAAAAACGCTGTCATTGCTTTTTTGACGTCTTGTTTAAAGTCTAAAGTAGCTCACTTTAAAAAAAAACTATTTCTTAAACAGATCAACTTTTAATTCAAGATATACTTTTGACCCCCATTACACCCTTTAAGGGGTGGAATTTTTAGAAACGCTGAAATTACTTTTCTGGATTCTAACAGAGAGTATCCGTACAAAGTTTCAAGTCACTGACTTAAAATAATATCCTTACTCCATACAAATCGTCTTAGGGGTTGAATTAAAAAATATATATATATCTCTCGTGAGCATTACAAAAGTAACCACTATGCAAAATTTCAGCTTTCAAGGATTTACCCAGGCCAAACCCTTATACCGTTGATTAGTCAATGAATTAGGTAGTCAGAAACTCCATTTTTATTAATATAGATATGTGTATCTTATATGTGTGTATCTCAGAAACGGTTCTAACGACTCGCATCAAAATGAAAAGATAACAAACAGAAAGATCGTGTTACTTTCGCATTTATATTTGGTGATGATTTTATTTTGACGTTCCACATCGATAGTTTATAAACTGCTGGGTATTAATATTCCCTCTACTGAAGAGGTTGAGACTATGCTTCACCACGCTGCACAAAGACAGAATAGTTGAAGACAGTATTTTCAAGCCACTCGAAGATTACTGACGACTATCGACAGCCTAGACGGATCGCTTACCGTTCCTCTGAAGCATGGAGAAACTTGAAATGATTTTCTATGGACTCCATGTTGCAGTTCCTTGGGAAAACCTCGACTGGAAGTTCATTCCACAACTTGAGGGACCTACTTACTTCTCTGGAACCGCACAGTACGCAATGATTGCGAAGAGCGTTGCGGTTATAAAAAGACGCTGTTGCCATCATACCGAAAATTATTTAGAACGCAACCCATAATGGGTTGTGTTCTACCAGATTACCAGGTACACTCGCTCAAAGGCCACGAGGCTGCAAGGGACGTTAGCACAGCTTGTATAATAAGTCTCCCTGATGTTGTTGTATGCATAATGATGAATGCCATCAATTGACAACATATCATTCATATGCAGCAGAAATAGTGAAGGAGACAGAACAGAGGATTGTCGGATGCCCGCATTAATATTCATACTATGGAAGCAGCCACTGTCAACTACGGCCTACGGATAAAAGTTGGCACCCTATTTACACTAACTCTCGGGCAGTCCGTACGATGGTAATTTCGATATAACACCCCTATGCCAGATCCGATCGTTCGCCTTCTTATATTAGATGCTTTATGTTATCAGATGAATTATAAAAATCTTGTGCATGGTTGTAAATTCGTTTAAATAATGCTTATTACGACAAGAAGTAGGCTAAGTCATTCTACAGGTCTTAAGCCACCTCTTTTCCAAATGTTATTACCATCGGTTGAGGACATCTGCTTTGAAAAGGTTACAAACAGGCAAACAGAGAGTTTATAATTATTAGTGTGTATGGAATTTGCATGTATAACATTAGCATGGATTATTTCTCCTCCCCAGAGTGTTAGTTGTACTCAGTAATCTGTTAATCTCAATCCAATAGCAATTTTCTAGTTGTAATTGCATGTTATTCAGTTCATATCATCCCATATTCAGTTTTAGGTTCTCCATTAGGCAAGGGTCCTTCGAACATCCCTTGTACCTGCGCTATAACCCCGCTAATTCGTATAGGCACGTAAAAGCGAAATTAACCCACTGTTCTTAATTACATTTTCGCATGCTTTACTTTCCCTTAAAAGGGTCGCTTTGTACACAGTTTACCCGTCCTACTTCATTCGAATAACTGAAAGTTTTAACCTAACTTTTTATTATGATTAAAATTTTTGTAACATTTTTTAATAGAACTTTTTTTTTTCATGTTTTAGCGAAGCAAGTTGAGTGTTCAGAATTTGATTTTGTCATTACGTAATATCTATCTTGCAATAGGTACGAATATTATAGTAACAAAACGTATCTTAAACTAACTAACTATGAACTACAGCATGGAGTTCTTCAAGAAATGCGTGAAGAGGTTTTTAGAGGGTCGGCAACGCATGAGTGACGCCCCTGGTGTTGCAAATGTCCATAGGCTACGGTGACTGTTTAACATCAGGCAGGCCGTATGCTTGATTGCCACCTTAGTAGTATAAAAAAAAAATCTTACCATTAATTAAAAAAAAAATGTACTTGACTAATTTGAACTGAAATTTGTGAAAGTAACAGAAAAGTATTTTTTTTTTTTTGACTTGACTATGTAGTTAGCCCCGAGTGGGCTGTTACTACGTCACCGGACTAGAAGAAAAGTAATAGAAAGCCCTATTACTTATATGATTTTATATTTGGAAATGGGCTTTGTACTTGAATCTAGGCTACTTAAGATGGCGATAACGAAATGCCTACCCGAGCAAAGTCGTCAGTACAGTCTAGTACAATTTATTATTCTACGTGTAATATAATAAATTGTAGTACATTCTGCTGCACTTGCACATTAAGTTAACTGATTTATGTTGAATGAAATCCGTCATAAATTTAACAATATAATTTTCACATAATTTGCAGTCACAATATGTAAAAAAGTGTGTTAGACATATATCAAAACTTAAGCAACTATCTGCATGATTGTATGTCAGTTTTTACTTTACACGACCAAACCGTTGAATAGATCGTAATGAAGTTCAGTTCAGAGACAGTCTGAGAATTTTAGAAGGAAACAGAGTTCTTAATTACAGTGATATCGAGACTTTAATAAATATAAAGAAAAAGAGAGCATAACTATTGAAGAAAATACCTTTTCTTCTTTGTTTTCGTACATTATTATAAAAAAATAGAAGTTTGTGACTAAATCTTAGAGCACATATTTCAATCGCGGTATACCTATGTTATGCTTAATGTATACAATTCGTGTAACCTGTACAATGCGGTAGGAAATAAAAATTAAGGCAGTCTCCTTTCAGCCAGGTTTAATATCTTTTCGTGCTTTCACGAACCGTCTCTTTCAGTCACTCACCAAATCTTCAGCCTTAGCCCTGTGATACGTATTTTGATGTGAGGTATACGCACACATTTATTTAAAACACACACGAATTTAGTATTTCAACCACCACTTGAAGCGCTTACAACTATATACATAGTCTACAATCAACAGTGTAACGTCTAGACAAACGTATACTACATTCGTATGTACAATATAACAGTATTTCGGTACATATATCTCAACAGATACAATCACTTATAAATAAATGTATACATTTTAGAATTTATTCATGTTACACATGACTAACGTGACTAAATTCGTGACTAAATAACTCGACCATGACTAAGTATTCTTTTCATTTTAATGACATTTAAAAACATTAATATCAGGCGTATGTTAATTACAGAACTTGGAATGTATACATAAGGAGAGACAGGTATACCTACAGATTATTAAAAATATACTTACATCCCGTAGAGTCAAAAAATCAGTCATAAAACACACCTAACGTCGTATTTATGTATAAAATTTCTTACCTAGATATTATCTCTACTCTACAATATTAATAGAACCTAAAAGTACCATCCTCATACGGTTACAAGTAAGCATCAATGTTGAAAAGTGTAACTCCATAAAAAAAAACGAAATATTACGAGTAACACACGCCAAAGAAAACACATTTCAATTTCATATGGCTTAGCTTTATTGTGTTGTCATAAATTAATTTGAACTCTTGTGATAAAAAGACGTCGTATAAATATTCATTTGTTATGTTCAGTCGACTAAAATGAAAAGAAAAATACAGAGAAAGGCCAGAATTTACATACGATTTACTGTGTACACTTCAGATTCATTGATCATTTCATATCGAATTATTTTAGAAGTAATATATGAAAATGCTATGATTTTGATCAGATAGATAGATAGAAGATAGAATACACTTTATTTGCATAACACAGAATTTAAGGAAATACATTCAAAAGATTCTTACAATTATAGAAATGTACTATGCAACAAGGCGGCCTTATTGCTAAAAGCAATCTTTTCAAGGCAACCTTAAGGTAACGAAACAGATTACAAGAAAAAGGTAGGGCTAGTCCGGAAGGAAATTAATAATTAAATAATATAACTGATATTAATTTAAACTTATTGATATTAGTTACAGGTATACAAATATAAACATAACACACACATATAGACAAATATATATATATATATATATTTGTCTATATGTAAATATATATATTACATATGTACGCGTCTACATGTATGCTGTATATGTTTCAAATGTCAGTTCTAACTAGTTGAAATCATAGAGTAAGACGATGATTTTTTACTAGTTTTTTGAAAATGGCAATAGAATTCGCTGTTATGATAACCACTGGTAAATTATTCCACTGCCTAATAGCTTCGACGGTGAAGGATTGATCGAAGAGTTTAGAGGAATGAGAGGGAAAGGACAGGGTAAGGTTTTCACAAGAACGAAGTTGCAAGTTGTGGGAGGAGGAGCAAAACTTCAACCAAAGTTTAAGATAAGGTGGCGCTCTAAGGTTAAAGAGTATGAAATAGAGAAAGGAAAGAATATGCAAATTTCTACCTTGGCGAATAGATAGCCGTTTAAGTAGTTCGTGGTATTGAGTTACGTGGTCATATTTACGGAGACCGAATATGAACCTAATTCATGATAATAATCAGACCATGAGAGCAGAACACATTACCTATCTAATTGCTGAGACCCTCTTTGGAAGATGTTAAATACAGTAATGGGATGGATAGAATACGGACTCAATATCAACGGCGAGTATATCACTCACCTTCAACTTAGATTGACTATACTAATGATCATGGTGGAGTCACTGGGGGAATTGGGCACAATGATCGAATGCCTCAACAGAGGTGTTAACGAGTGGGTCTAAAATGAACATGTCAAAATAACGATAATGTCGAATGTATCTACATGTTATACCGACTTTGCAATTTGCAGATTTGTTCTTGAAGTTGTTGAAGAGCATTTCTACCTGGAATAAACAGTTCAGCTAGATAGGTTCAACTACGAAAAAGAGATATCTCGTCGAATTCATGTCGCAAGGGCACTGTTTAGCAAATTGCGAAAGATCTTCTCGCATATCATGCCTTAATATTTCAAGACTCTTCAACCAGTTTGTGTTGCCGGGCTTACGGCACAATATGGCTTACGAGATCCCTAAGTATGGTCCTGGTATGGAAGCTAAAGGTTGTACTGTGTGATAGGTATAGAAATGGAATCATCCCTATATAATCTCTCGTACAACTCTTAGAATCAGCAAGATAAAATGGCAGTGGATAGGCCATACATATCGAAGAATCGATAACCGCTGGGGCAAAAAGGCTGTCGAGTGGTAACTGCGAACCGGAATACACAATATGCATACAGTACAAACATTTGTAAGCATGAACATTGTATTTAAAAGAGGAAGGGAGCATCTAAGTAGTCCGACTGCAGAAGTACATCACCTCACAGAAACCCGCAAAAAATGATTACTCCCACCAGGGTTCTTGCGAGTTAGTCAGGTTACCATTAAGCTGCTAAACATTAGCTGCAGAGTTGGCACTGTACGACCGAGTGTCTTTCTGCACTGCGTTGATAGGTTACGGTTATCACTTCACATCAGTTGGGTCGTATGCCAGTGCGCCTCACGAAGTTTTATAAAAAATATCTAAGTATAGTTACGTATTGTATTTCTGCCAGCGAGTACGGTAGCCACAGCACCCCAATTTCGATATTCGCTTAAAATCTGGCTGAAATAATTACATAGTATGTAGAATATAATAATATGATATAGTGGCTATGGGATTTCAGTCTTAAATCAAAGTGTTATTGACTCCTTACTGATACTCTTACTTAGTAACAGGAACGTAATAATTTTCACGGGAATTGCTATTCGGCTTCAATGTTCTACAAAAATTTCGCGTTCCTTCACAACTTACTTCACATTAACAAAATATAGCTGTCGTCTACTCTTCCAGCCAGAGCTTCGATAGCTGATTGGCAGGGTATCACGCGCACGTGAACTATATTCTGGATGTTATGATGATTGTAAATCACTTAATCAGCGAACACAGTGTCATAATATCCCGCCGGTGTCACGTCTAGAAATAATACATCCCATAACTATTTCTGATGCCACACAAAACCGTTTTTTATACAATTAGAAATTAAATTTTCAACTGACAATTATTTTATACACTAATCTTCTTACTATCGTTATCCTGTTTACTAATCCATTATGTTTGGCATGGGCCACTACCTAAGCCTGAGGATTTGGCGTAGATACTGATTTTTGACATGATACGACTGCCGTCAGACCTCAGCTGCCAGAAGTTAAGTGTTTCCTCATGTTTTTTTTCTTCACCGCGGAGTATAGGATAATTGGAAATACGTACATAAATCAGAAAACACGAATTTAGCGGTACATGTCTACACCACGATTTGAACCAATTTATTTTATTCAAGGTAATATTACTATTAATATACATTATTACGATACAAAAGGCAAGGCAAGAATAAATACTAACAGTGTGAAGAAGAAGAAGGCATAAAAAATACTTGTCCTTGCACATATTTAATTATAAATAGAATTATTCATACGTGACACTCAGTTCCCTACCTTTTATTATAATAAACGTGGATAGAGGGATCAGACCAGGGTCGTACACTTGTCTGAAATGAAACGTCTGGAACGTCACCTATAATAAATCCGAGTTACGATTTACTTTAGGTATGTACGAAAGCAGCCGCAGTTTATGGGAACATACAATCTAGCTACTCTATGGTGAAGGAAATTACACGCAGCGACAATATTTGAAGGAATTTTAAGCCACGGCGTAACATGTTACATAGGCGTTTGATATGACAAGTTTACTTTATAATTTTACCATGTCATATAAATACGCACTCACGTTTTATGTTTTAAGGCTTTCAAAATAAGGTAGGGATTTCATCTGCTTTATAATTTAAAGCTTTCAAAGTAAGGTAGAAATTTCAGTGTATATGATGGTAACACCTCGATTGAAATACAATATGGTCTTGGGCGGCTTAGTTAATAGCACCGTTGCGGCTGTTTTTGGTGTCTATTCGTTCATTATCATAGTTTGTAATTGGAGCTTCAATAATGTTTATTTTGGATAACGCTGCCGTAGTTATATTTGAATATATGAATATGTTTAACACGATTAAACAGGCACAATGATATCAGATTGAACCTTTTTGAATATCTAATCTAATTATCAATATTTTGTCTTATTTCTAATAATTTAAAAAGAAATACTAATTCATTTGAATTTAGCCTATCATATGAACTTCATCGATTTCTCGCAAAAAAAAAAATAATAAGTAGAATTAACAGAATCTGAGCTGCTGTGACGCTATCTGTTATATTTAATACTTATAGCAGTGTTAAAGCCGATACAGCCATTTTTTTTTATTTAAAGTAAATTAATATAGTAACGTTGTCGGTTGGTTATCATTAATACTATAAACATAAAACGTATCTAATAATCAGCTTCGTAGACATAACCATGTAACGTAGGGACCGTATCCAAATGATCTAGCAGTTTTGAAAGAAAGTGGTAGAGACAGACAATTGTTCTATACTGCAAATATAGCTCTACATCGTTCATTGTACCCCGCGTAAGTACAAAAGGTGAATGGCTAGTTACTCCTAATGGGAGTTACTCAAATAAGTGCTGACAAAAATAAATACGCCCTTGTGCAGTTTAGTGTTTCAATATAGACCAAGGAACTGTAAATACCTGCAGGGTCAACAATAGCCCAAGGAATGTTTAAGATATATAATATGCGTCAGAAAGTTTCAATGTGGCCCACTCACATTGAAACTTTCTGACGCTTATAGTAAAAGAAATGTAACAATCATTACGACATTTGAAAATGAAACTTTTTCTCGCGATTCTGATGAATGATATTATTGTTACAGATTTTTTTTACAATTCAGTATAAAATTAGTTTTATGCAGCAATTTCGATAGGGAAATTATACAGTAATGAAAAATCTCAAATATTACACGTTTATGTACTATTTGGAAGACGTGAATAAGTTCATCAAGAAGACCTTGTAAAAATCACTATCGTTTCGCGGGTGGTACTTAGACTGGGTTGATTGGGTCTTACCCAGACCTAAGACCCTTTCCAAGTATTTTTATCAGCACAATTCTTGAAGCTGGAACATAGAATTAAAATTTTTATCTTTTTATCTTTCCCGTCTACGCTGAATAAAAAAAAAACAATTGAAATTCGAAAATCAAATATTGATAGTTTTTAATAGACATACCTCATAGGTATGATGTGAAAAATGTTTCACTAGAAAATCTCACATCATAAAGATTTATTGTTCAAAGTATCTATTACTATAAAATAGCAGTTTCATACTTTAACTCCTATTATTTCTGTAATCACGAGATTTAATCCCGGTCATTTGATAGGCGTACGTGGGGATAATGATCCAACGCGTAAAGGCCCCTTAGAAAAGACTGATGCCATTATTATTATTCAGTGATACAACCATCCAATGTAGCCATATACGAGTATCTTTTAGAGAGTCTAAGAGTCCAATATAGTACATGTAATCGAGGAATGGTTTATTTTGAAATGTCCAGCGTTAAGGCGCTGCTGCCTGTGATGCATTTTTATTTGTTTCTGTGTACTTGGAAGTTTATACATTTGATGCTTTTAATTTATGGATAAGTAATTATCTGATTTCCGGAATCCGATGTCTATAATGTCTTGATGAGAAACAGCGTATTGACGAGCTCGGTGGCTCATTAGTGAATGACGCGACTTTGACACCAATGCTCGTGGGTTTGTTTCCCACTCAAGGCAAACATTTGTGTGCATGAACATGTCTATTTGTCTTGATCTAGATGTTTTAAGAGAGGTAGGGCGCATCAAAGCAGTCAGTCTGGGGAAATACCTCCACCTCACCGAAAACCGCAGCCAAATAACAACTCCCTAGAGGGTTGTTGTGTTCCTGCGTGTGAGTGAGGTCACCAGTAATCTCCTAAGGAGTTACTATATTGGCAGCACAGGAGGCATCGCGCGAGTGATACTTAATATATCGCAAGCTTTAATAGGCTACGGTACCGGCTTTACATCAGGTGCTTGTATGCCTCCCGACGTAGTATAAAAAAAAGCGTTGTAGTACATGGTCATACACAGTACATACCATACACTACAACATAATGTTGAGAAGACATCTTGTTGGCAACCATTGTACTCGTAGTACACATATTTTTGTATATTTTACCTATTTTTCATTTCAAAGCCGCAGTCAGATAACATCTTACTTCTTGATCTTTGACGAGCTCGGTGGCGCAGTGGTGAAACGCGCTGTTACGCTACTTTGACACCAACGCTCGTGGATTCGATTCCCACACAGTACAAACGTCTTTGTCTGGGTATTTTCTATGTATAATAAGTATATATTTACATAAAAAAATGTATTTACATATGTTTATCAGTTGTCTAGTACCCATAACACAAGCTTCGCTTACTTTGGGGCTAGATGGCGCTGTGTAATTTGTCCGACAATATTTATTATTTACTATTATTTTATTATTTATCTCCCTAAAGGGTTATTCTGTTCCTGCGTATGAGAGAGGTCACCAATAAGCTACTATTTGGTGTATTCGCAGCAGATGTGGCATTGCCTAAGTGATACGTAATGTATTGCAAGTGTTCATAGGCTACGGTAACCACTTAAAATTAGGTGGACCGCATACTTATATACCTCCCGATGTTGTATAAAAAACTATGTACAAGTTGGCTTTAACCCTAAAAATTATGTATGTATCTATGTATATCTTCACGCCGAGTCTCTTGAGGGATAGGCAGAGAGAACCAGAGTGAGATTTTGTACAAAAGTCGTCTGCATGGGTACCTCTGTCTTACCTATTTCTACCGCCAAATAGCTATATTTATATAACTGTGTTCCAGTTTGAAGAGTGAGATATGGCAGATAAATTTTAAAGATTGGCAGTGCGCGAGTAACATCCTCGTGGTGTTGCGAGGCTGTGACCGCTGACCATCTGATGCGGCCTGCATGCTTGTTTGCCTATCTAGTTCTATAAAAAAAATATTTTCAGTAAGCGAAAGGAGTGCTTATTAGCATTAAATTTGCATGTCTACACTTAAATACACTTAATAGTTAGTATGGCAAATAAAGTTTAAATAAATTAGTAAGATATACCTAGTATGTTTCAAGAAGCTCCATGAGATTCTTGCAAGTATCAGTCTAATTGAACACAGCTGGGAGTTTATTCTCACACACTTGAGCCCAATGGTCGCGTACTGTGCGATTCCAGAAAAGTTTTCCATCGAGAACTCTTGTGTTGTGGAATGATCTCCCTGTTTTCCCAAGGGACTACAGCATGGGGTTCTTCACGAAAGGTGTGAAGAGGTTTTTCATTTTAGGGTCGGCAAACATTCATAGGCTAAGGTAACTGCAGCTGCAGGCAGTCCGTATGCGTACTTGCCACCTTAGTAATATAAAAAAGGTCAAATTCAGAAAGGTCAAAGGCAGTCAGTATGTCTATGAAGGGTCCTGATGGTTTTCATATTTCGATCTCCTGGAGAGCATGTCAAGCTATCCAGGTTTAGCCTTAGTTTAGCTTGAAAATAGTAGCCTCCACCGATATACGATGAGCAGCAAGGTAGATTATACTCCATACTCTCCCTGCTGCTATGTAGTGGGCTACGCATGAGTTGAATTAGGAAATAGTATGTCAAAGTCAAAGTCAAAATCTTTTTATTCCGTAAAAATGGCTACATTTGTTTGGAATCGTCACAATTTTTTCCCCTACCGTGCAGTTCATGACTAGGTGAGGTTTTGGTATCCAAACAAATTTACATAATTTATTAATTACATTAAAATTGGATCTCACTCCCAGGCATTTTTATCATTAATATAGTCAGATACTTTATAATATGCCCTGCTACACAATTTGGCTTTAATAGTAGTTTTAAATTTGTTTATTGACAATTCTCTTATATTGCTGGGAAGTTTGTTATAGAACCGTATACATTGCCCCATAAAAGAATTACTTATTTTGTGGAGACGGCTTGCATGTAACACAAGATTATGCTTATATCTAGTATTTATATTATGAGTATCACTCTTTTTACAAAATGAGTCTATGTTTTTATGGACATACAAAAGATTTTCATAGATATATTGCGATGCGACTGTTAAAATATTTATTTCTTTGAATTTTTCTTTAAGGCTCTCCCGGGGACCAAGTTTGTAGATAGCTCTTATGGCTCTCTTTTGCAATAAAAAGATGGTGTTAATGTCCGCGGAGTTACCCCAAAGAAGAATTCCATATGACATAATACTATGAAAGTAGCTGAAATAAACTATTCTAGCCGTATCAACATCATCATATATGCTTAATCGAACTCAAACTATATACCTCATTGTAGAATAGCTACAATAACTAATTTCAAATACTACAGATAACTCAACAACGGCTGCGCCAGAATGAAAAATATGGTGCGTACGTACGTCGTGTTTATTTAACTAAGGTACTCTAATTTATTAGTATAGATAAATTTTGCCCCTAAACCGTCGACAAGGGAACAGAACATATTACTCGTATTGATGATATCAAGCCGAAGGGATTAAATACATCGTAGAGGCAGCCTATCTCGTTGTCCATTAATCGATCTGAATTACGTATGAAAAATGTATGAATGTAAAATGTAAGCTCGATGTGAAAATAAAATTATCGAGATAAATATTTCGTGTATATGTCAGTAGTATAAACAACCACGGAAATGGATATACTGTTTATAAAAGTAAATCCAATTGCATTGATAACTGTAGTATCAGAAAATTAGAAATGCTAAAATTTCATCGTGAGTGTATATAATATTTATTTATATGCGATGCGATAATGAAATCTAGCGACTTTGACAGCTAACCTTTCTGAATACATTTTTAAATACAATTTATATGTTAAAAATAATGTACATATAATATAATTGTAGCAAGATCGACAAAAGATGGAGATGTTTAATAAATTAGTCATTAAACATTTCCGTATATTGTCGATTGCAGCGGGTTTATTATCGATATAGAAGTCAATATAGTTGCTTTTAACGTTTTTATTACTGCCTGTTTTTTTTGTGCACATTTCTTACAAAAACTACTAAATAGATTTACATATATTAAATTTTACGAGTATGATGGTCATATCTGGAACAACATTCAGTTTACTTTTTATCCCGGAAGTATTCAGTGTATAATATAATATAGAAAATTTCGATCGGTGTAACTATTAAAAAATTTGCTACGTTTAAAAAGGTCACACACTTATAATTCTATATGTTTTGCCTCATAATTGTGTAACCTTCATTAAAATAACTGGGTCTTAACTTGACATTCATGTTTTGTACTTACACGCAAATTCAACGTATGAACACAAATATAAATAATAAGTAAAAAAATACACGCAATATCTTTTGTCCACAATGGAGTGCAATAGATAAAATAGAGTTCGGTATGTTTATCTGTCTCTATGACTTTCCATCTAAATGATTAGACCATTTAGATGTGGTTCGTACGTTACAATGATACTTTAGTCACAGCTTAATTAATGTTTGTACCAGCAATACATTGCTTCAGGTTTTTATGGAAAAAATGACAAAAAATTGTTTTATCCTAGCAGGTATAAGGAATAAGTGACTCAAAGAGACAATATAGGCACTAACATTGATTTTGTCTGATAAATTGTGTTACATATTATATTCATGCAATAAGATGTCTACCACTATAAGCTTATTTAATTTACTTTTTAGATAATGACACTATTAAATAAATTACCCAAGGCCATAACGTATTTCAATCGAGGTATAACTTAAATACTTAAACTAAAATATTATATACACTGAAATCTCTATCTCATTTTAAAAGCCCTAAAACATAATACGTGTATATATATCGTGACATGGTTAAATTATAAAGTAAACTTGTCACACCAAACGACTATGTAACATGTTTCGCGGGTGCTTAAAATTCCTTCAAATAGCGTCGTTCCGTGTAATTTACTTCATATGAGAGTAGCTAGCTTATACGTGTCCATAAAGTGACTCTACTTTTCATACAAATCTAAAATAAATCCGAGCCACGGTTACGTTTAAGACTCATTATTTAATACATGCGTATGCCACTGGGCTGACATTTCTATAGGATGCAATTTGATCTAACCTGCTTTGTGTGCTTCCGCCACCAATTAGTTCGTGCGGCCTAGCGCCGGCCGGCACCCACCCACTACTGTTAGTTGATGCAATATGCCGACGCTGCCATGGCTGCTCCGGTAGTCTCTGCCTCGGCTGCTGCGGTCGTCCGCCATCTGGAACAGAAACCGCATGCCCCCACCACCGTCGCTGCCATGACTAGCCTGGTCGTCGCTGCGACACGTGTTTCGCCTCTCCACGAGGCATCATCAGGCGCTGTAGATGTTAATTGTAAGAAAAACATGCTACAAGTGTCAAATCCATCGCAGTGCCGTCCCTTATATTGAACTGAAGGTGGGGGTGGATGGTGTGAGTGAAAAGATATTTAATAGTGGGGACTTGTTTACGTCTGTCTGTTTGTTCATGAGTGTAATTTTAGAATTTTTATGTTTAATAGTTTCTAATTGTTCCGTAATATTTAGTTTTAAACCTTTGTCTGTAGTGTGTAAAATTTGATGTGTTAGTGGGGGATAAAGTATGTCCTTTGTCTATGAGATGTTTGGCGAAGGGCGAAGTGCGGATTCATCGGTACGATTTCAGTTATTAGCGTGGTCAGAACTTAGATGTCAACGTCGACACTCTGAGATGTGGGAGCATTCCGATGCTGCGTGATCTTGCGTGTTCCTGGGTACCACTGCATTATTGCGACCCTTCGATGTCGCAATCAATTTCTGAAAAATACTAACACGCACGAGTGAAGTGTTGTGAGCGAAAAGTTACCAAACCCAGTGCTTGTGACGCTCCAATCGTATGACAAGACGTTGAAATTGCTCAACATTATTATATGAGTAATATACTATGGTAATACTTAGCTATATTTGTATTAGGATAAAATAATATACGAGTATTAATATATAAAAAAGGTATTTTAATAAAGTTAAGTACTAATATAAAAATAATAATATAAATTATAGTTTTTAGGGTTCCGTACCTTAAAAGGAAAAACGGAGCCTTTATAGGATAACTTTGTTGTCCGTCTGTCTGTCTATCCGTCCGT
This sequence comes from Pyralis farinalis, assembly GCA_947507595.1. Lineage (NCBI taxonomy): Eukaryota > Metazoa > Arthropoda > Insecta > Lepidoptera > Pyralidae > Pyralis > Pyralis farinalis. Next base: position 26,454,625 of record OX382266.1, read on the forward strand.
CCGTCTGTCTGTCTGTTTTTTTTTTATTGATACGGTATGGGCAATAGAATAGAGTCCTGTGGGACACCGGCATTCACTGACATGAACCGCGAAGGATTCTACGCAAATGCAGGAAGCCAGCAATCCAATTAGACCGTATGGCGAAAGTTTGGAGAGAAGTGCTTTGTGCCAGACCCGATCAATCGCCTTGGCGATATCTAGGCTCCCCGAGAGGTGCGTTACATACGCTAATAGATCACCCATTGATCATTTCGATCTAAAACCGTACTGACGATCATTAATTATGGAGTGATCTTCTAGGTAACGGATCAATTGATTGTTGAGGCTCCGTTCCATGACTTTGCACAACATTGAAGTTACGGCAATGGGGCGGTAATTTATGGGTCAGAAATTGGCCTCTCTCCAAGCCTCCGGCGGAAGGAATTTGAGTACGAGAGACGAACGTTGCACTTTTTTTTAGAACACAATTCACTGGGATACAATCAGGACCATCAGCGAGAGCTGGCAGTAGCTCCGATCGTGGTAGCAACAAGACGTTGAAATCGCTCAATATTATTATACAAGTAAAACCTAGCTATGTTTGTATTAGGATATTTTAATAAAGTTAAGTAATAAAATTATAGTTTTTTAAAAAAGCCTTACCGACAGCTAGTGAGGTAATTCACAGGAAAACATTATGAATTCATTAATAATTTATACTTTGCACAGCAGTACTAGAAATATGTACGATGTTCAATACAAAAAAAGAACCACTCTCCACTTACTTCAAAGTAAAAACGTGCGATATTACGTTATTCATTGATTTCTAGAAACTTCGCATTTTATCTCGGTAATATCCCACAATACTTCGAGTATTTTATTCCTGTAAACGGCACGATAGTTCAATGACACCATCACATACGTTCATATATACGAGGTGACGACTCCTGCATAATAATAGGAAAGAAGAAAAATAATTAAAGGGCATTCAGTTTATACGAGTATTAAGTACTAGCTGGTGCCCAGCGCGTTGTTACTATTCTGCAAATGTCCGCGTATATTCGTTTTAAATGTAAGTTTTCGCACATGTATCTAAAGATACGATGCTTTGCTCATTAGTTCGTGATGATGTAGGTAATAGTTCGTCGAAAGTTGCTAGATAAAATGAGAGTGCCGCTGAATTGTTGTGCAATACAATGTAAACCTTTAACACGTTCACAGTCCCATATACTAATGGTTTAAATCACCAGTACGTTCAAGAAGGTTTTCGATGAATTTCGACAGAATTTTGCCTAGCCATGTAAACTACAATATAAATTATCTATCTATTAGTATATCAAGATCCATACCGCGACTTTGTCCGTGTACACAATGCAGTACACGGACGTGTCGTTCGTAAATTTATGTTTATTGGATCGTCCCTTACATTATTTTTTTATTATCTATACAAACTAAGTATAAGAAAAATCTTTTTGTTAATAAGAATTCATTAGAGGAATACCTATGTTTATTTTGTTGAATATTAATATGTTTGTATGGCATGTTCACTCGTTTTATTGTAGTTCTATATCGCAATGACTAGTTTTGTTGTTTTTTGGAAATAATATCCGTAAATTACATATACAAATTTACTTGGCATAAAAGTAAATCAGTGTCCAATATAGAGTACATGGACTTGCCGGAACCCATCCGCGTGTACAGGATAGCGTACACTGGACTGTGAACGTGTTAAGAGTTCGATCAACGTTCCTCATTAACTATGTCAATATAAAAAAACGTTGACGGTAGGTGTTTATCCGGCTCGTATTTGAGTTGCGTAATTATCTTGAAGGAGTATAACAATTCCCTGAAAAATGTCGCGTTTCTGCGGGTGAGTAAGGTCACCAGATAGCTAGTAAAGAATGACTGTATTACAGCGGCCTAGACAACGATGCTTGCATGACAAGCGTTCGTAAGGAACGATAAACGATTCGCATTATGTAGTCGCCTACAAAGCAGCTAGTCTTTTTTAGGGTTCCGTACCCAAAGGGTAAAACGGAACCCTATTACTGAGACTCCTCTGTCCGTCCGTCCGTCCGTCTGTCACCAGGCTGTATCTCATGAACTGTGATAGTTAGACAGTCGAAAATTTCACAAATAATGTATTTCTGTTGCCGCTATAACAACAAATACTATAAAACAGAACAATATAAAAATTTAAGGGGCTCCCATATAACAAACGTGATTTTTGTGCTCGTTTTTGTTCGATATTGGTAACGCCAACAGGGAGACGCTTGAAATATTCACAGAGTATTTAGTTATATATTCACTTTAAAAATAAATAATTAAATTAAAACAAAACAAACAAAACTAATATTTAAGGGGGCTCCCATACAACAAACGTGATTTTTTGTCGTTTTTATAGACAATCGTCGTGATTCAGATATAACAAAGTGAAATCCGTTTTGGATTTTACTTGTAGCTCTATACTTGTAGTGTTTGTACTCATTGGAAATATTCGCTTATAGTACAAAAACTCAGACGTCTTTACAATACCTTAAGTCATGGTATCAGTGGAATGGCGTATTTGCAATTATATGACTTGTAATAATTTAGGCAACGAGTAAACGTATAATGTTACGCTATTTATATTATGCTAAATACCAAGTTAATGCAACTATGAATTGGTGTCGTATAATTTGTATGCTTATATTATATTTATATGAATCGGTACACTGAAATCATGGCTAATCTGTTTTAATGGAATTTGATTTAATTTGTGACACGTCAACGAAAGATCACATCTCTGTTTCGTATGTCATCACTGGCAACACACACTGTTCGAAGACCCTGCTCTTCAGGAGTTGAGGTATTTTGGACGTGAAGATGTGTAGAAGTTTCCCAAACACTGCCCAGCCGAGATTCGTCTGTTAACCTCTCGGTCGAAGTTGGACTTACATATTCGTCCACAGCTTAAGCTTAGTGCTCCCAACCGTTACCGATATAGGTGTTTGTCTTGGTTGAAAACGATATTGAGGTCATTGAGCATAGCGCTAAGTTCCTCCAGCGTATTCACCATGAGAACTACGTGAATAGCAAATCGAAGGTGAGTCATGTATTCGCCATTGATGTTGATACCGTATCCTTACCCAAGAGCATGACTACATCTTCCAGTGCTGCGGTGAATAGTTTCGGGGATATAACATCGCTTTATCTTACACCTTTTTGCACTAGAATCGGTTTCGTACTTTGGTCCTGTACTCGGATACACATCGTTGCTTTACTGTATAAGCACTTTAATGCTTCGATGTACCGATAATCAATTCGGCATTGCTGGAGAAACTGTGATCTAAAATGACTCCTATGATTAAACAGAAAACTCCCATGTATTAAATATCTTTTCACTCACCCATCATCTCGCCTTCAATTAAAAAAAAAAATTAAAGGCACTACGATGTAATTATCACATATAACATGTTATTATAACGACCAAGATCTACAGCGCCTGAGGATGTCTCGTGAAGAGGCGAAATAGTTGTCGCAGAAACGACCGTTCCAGATGGCGGGCAATCACGAAGGCGATTGCAGCAGCCAGGGCAGAGACGACCGTAGGTGCCATGGTAGCGACGACATGATGTATCTACTAACAGGAGTGGACACGTGCCGGCCGCCGCTAGTTCGCATGAACTTATTGGTGGCGGAAGCACGCAAAACAGCTTAAATCAAATTGTATGTAAATTTGTCTTTCGCAAAAACGCCTGAATCTAATCTGTTTTAACACGATCTTTTCTCTTGCAACATTGTGTTGTTTAAAATTTCCAGGCAGGTACGTTACGATAACACACGAAATAATGAAAAGTCATTTCAGAGGGCAAAGCTTTTAGGGTTTAGTAAACATCACGCCGAGCTATTTCCTAACGACCTTGTTCCAAGCTAAGTCTTTTAGCTCAGCTCCGTGCTGAAGGAATTAAAAGAACTAGGTTTACTGAACGTGATTTTAACGAGTGTTCCTAATTTAAACGTTCGCGTATTAGTATTGCGATTTAATATTAACGATTATTACAGTATGAGAGAATTATCGTATGTTAAACCTATTTATCAAGTAGGTATTTATTTATTCCATGCCATTTTAAAAAAATCAGTAATAGAAAGAGAGACTTTACTCGATATGCGAGTATGTACGTATTTATAAACAGTACCTGCGATGCGATGGCGTTTTTATATCATTATTTGTGTGAAATCGCGTTTTTTTTAAATAAGTAAATAGGTAAACTTTAAAAGCAAAACCTTATCTTAATATAAAATTTGGTACAAATTGTTAGAGTTACTTCCGAGGTATGGATATTTTTTTATACAACGTCGGAAGATATTCAAGCATATGACCCACCTAATGTAAAGCGATTGCCGTACCCTATGATCTCTTGCAATATATTAAGTATCACTCGCGCGATGCCACCGCTGCTACTAATACAGCAGCTCCTTAGGAGCTTACTGGCGACTTCACTCACACGCAGTAACAACAACCCTCTAGGGAGTTGTTATTTAGCTGCGTTTTTCTATGAGGTGGAGGTACTTCCCCAGACAGGCTGCTTTGATGCGCCCTACCTCTTTTTAAAAACATCGAGACAAAGACAAACAGACATGTTCATTCACACAAATGTTTGTCTCGTGTAGGAATCGAATCCACAAGCATTGGTGTCAAAGTCGCGTCATTCACCACTGCGCCACCGAGCTCGTCAAAAAACTATTGAAAGAAATAAATATCCTCAGTGTTATCTCTGTGTATTTATCAAAACATAACTTATTCTTACAAAAATATAATCGTTTTCCAAATTTGCTAATTCTACTAATATTATAAATGTGAAAGTCCGTTTGTGTGTTACGCTTTCACGCGAAAACTACTCAACCGATCATCATGAAACTTTGTACACATATTCTTGGAGGTATCAGAAGTAACATAGGATATTATTAATATATATATATATATATATATATTTTATCAATGCGAGCGAAGCCGCGGGTAAAAGCTAGTATCTTATAATTAGAAATAAGTTGCAAATGCTAGAACATGGCTTGGTAAGATCGGGTAGTCTTTTACGTACATTGTATGAAAGTCTATAATAAATTAACTAGTAGGTAGTGATATTTCCTTTCCATACAAAATCTTTAAATTGCACATAAATTTTTGACGCAATCATCAGCCAGTTATTACTATTCGCAAAGCATTGCTATCGACAAATATTATTATCATATTTGTTGATTTTGCTTCGCTCGAAAGAAATACGACCTCGGTATGGTACATAATATATAGTTCTACTAGTTTGCTATCTGTGCTATGTTTGTTTCTATTGTTTTTATCTCATGTGTAGTCTCATCTCCTCATTCCACTGTTCCTACAATAAATTATCATTAACTAGTGAAATCATAAATTTAGCTTTGCCTACTACAGTCTCTATTAAACATTTCAAATGCCCCATATATCGGCACAATAAGCCCTTAACATGGCACTGCAGTTTATCCATGGATATGTCTGGTGCAAATTTGTTATGTGTTAGTAATGTATTTTATTACGCACAAAGCACAATATTTACTAGGTATACTATACTATTTTGTGTTATATACATAATGTAAACTCAAAAATGTATTTATACACAAAGAATTAATTCGAAACAATGAAGAATGTAAATCCAGTTCGAAACAAAATGTATTTATAAACAAATTTCTTACGATATTATGTAGATTTGTTTTTTTTAAAATACTGTACTCAATTTGTTTAACCTTCATCAGTTATATAGTTGGTATATTACTTCTTACTCAGTAGTGAAAAGAATAGAGAATTGCAGCGAACTTTGTACACATTCTCCTAAGTACGAGTATTTCTAAAAATGTATTTTTATGTAATTAAAAATAATATGTAATTAAAAATGTACACAAGAAGCCTTAACTCCAGATTTCACGTGTATATTTAGTATATTTAGTAGTTTGGTTGCCAATTAGTCGGTTAATCAGCAAACTACGGTACTATTATAGTTTCAAGTACAGATTAACGAGATAACATGAAAGATTTTAAGCTAGATAATATAAACTAAGATGATAAACTCAAGTTTAGTTTAATATTGTTCAGTTTATTCTCAATATACGATTAATCCAGTCTCGGTTGCTAACGCCCCATCGAACCGAAAATTTAAATACCTATATATAGGCATACAAGTATATTGAACATGTGATATAATGTGGCTTCGTTGCCTTGTGAACGTTTCAAATACAGGAAATATCGATCATGCGTTTTTGTGGCTAAAATAGTAACGTTTTAGAAGATTACTGGTAACTTTACTAACTCCCAGGAACACAGCAGTCCTGCAGAGTGTTTGTTATTTGACAGAGGTTTTCTTTGAGGTGGAGGTCGTCGTAATGTTGTAGTAACATTTATTGTGCACATAACTATGTCTATTTTATTTGTAAGTATACAAACAAAGCCATAAAATATAATTATTTATCAAATAAGAAGGTAATCGCTTCGAATGCCAAGCTATTTACAGTTTTCTAATTCAAAGTTTTATAATTAAAACGAATTAAAAGCGAGGATAACAAATTTCTTTTAAAACTAGATTTATTTAAAGATATATTCGTTTTGCTATATATATATATATAGCTATCGCGCTAGATTGTCGTAGTTGCTAGCTTTAGATGATTGGATTTGAGATACGCCCATGTTATATTCTGTTTCTTGTACCGAATATTCAATATGTGATTGGGGTCTGTTTATTGTTTTAGCTAATCACTGGGAAGTAATATACAGGATGTAAATATTTCTAGCAATTTGAAACCAAAGTACATATGAGATTAAGTCTTAGATTTTCACCTTGGGTAAATACTTAATTAATATTAAAATAACATTATCAATTTCAACGATGAGCTATTATTATATAGCCGATAGAGATATACATTTTTTAAAAGGAAGAAGTTACAAGTTTGTATAAACCTTCCTTTCTTTCCTTTCCTTTTAAAAAATGTATATGTCTATCGGCTATATAGCAATATGAAATACATTTGTCATATAATACTGTAGAGTTAGAGATACGTTTCCCTTTTATCAACCTCGTCACCATACATTCCCAACTTACCTACCTACCTCTCAGAAACAGTATATGCACATAGCTGTTGAAAATGAAATAAACAAAAGGCTAATCAGAAAAATATTTGACACTTACTACTTCCAAAATACTTCCAAATAGATTCATTTACATTTACTTTTACATATTTCATATTTACATTTTTATTTACATTTTACATGAAGCTGTGTGTGTACAATGTGTACCCGTACTATCCGCTAATGTACCCAACTTTGTTTATCCTTGGTATGGTTGGATATAACGAGCTGAGGGTCAGAAGGGAGCTCCGACTTGTTACTTATGTAATCAAGGTACTTCGCGGAAAAGAATATAATGCTTTATTTTTAGAACGAATAGGCATATTTGTACCTGATAAATACGTGTGGCGACGACACGTCAGCCGCAGTTGCTGGCTGTACCACGTGCACGTACTAACCTACTGAGCGAAGCGCCACTGACGCGCGCATTTCGTCTTATCAATCTCATCGCTAACGAGTTGGACCTATTTTGTTGTACTATGAGTGAACTCACAAGGACTATATTATAAAATGTAATTAAGTAGATATGTATAATATTTAGAATTACCTAATTACCTATATGTATATTGCTACACTGTCGCATTAGGTTTTCACCTGTAATGATAGTTGTAAGTTTGGCTAAATAAATAAATAAATTATACAAGAACATGAATGAATGAATGAATGAACATGCTTACTCAGAATCGACCGCATCTGTAATCTGTAATCTGCAGGATTGGCGGGGTCCGCTACCTATGCTATTATTACCTCCACAACACAGAGAAAAATCAGATCTTTCTTAGGTTAGATCACATGTTTTTCGTTTGTTGTTGTTGTTTCGTTTTCGGTAACGTACGGATTTCCTCACAATGTTTTCCTTCATTGCCGAGCAAGTCATAATTACAAATATGTACATAAATACGAAAACACGAATTTAGAGCGTAATGCCTCCAAAATTTGAACCGGATTTGAACCGAAGACGAGTCTGTTACTAGGCCAGATGTTTATCTACTAGGCTATGACTGCTCTTTAGTCAGTATTATATTAGCGTCATCATTATTATATAGTTTGATGTCTTTTAAATTATTACATAAACTAATATTGCGCTGTTGATAATATTATGTTGACATAGACGTAGTTGTCGCAATGATGATGTTATAAACATAGTTGGTCTGAAAGAGAGCATTGGTATTAAAATAAGAAGAGGCATGCTCCGTTGATTCGGACATTTAGAAAGAATGCAGGATGAAAGATGACGAAGCGGATAAACAATACAAAAGTGGAAGGATGTAGGAACTGAGAAAGACCAAGACTTACGTACCATGATCAAATTGGTCGTGTCTATCAGAAGGTGATATCAGGAGCCCTGGACGATTTCCAGGGCTCCTGATATCACCTTCTGATAGACACGACCAATTTGATCATGGTACGTAAGTCTTGGTCTTTCTCAGGATGTAGGAACTGAGAAAGACCAAGACTTACGTACCATGATCAAATTGGTCGTGTCTATCAGAAGGTGATATCAGGAGCCCTGGACGATTTCCAGGGCTCCTGATATCACCTTCTGATAGACACGACCAATTTGATCACCAGCGTGCACGAGAAGAGCAATGAATGTTAAAGAAGTGAGTGAGGTATGTAAGGATCGAATCACGTGGCATTCGGTACTCTCTGCCTACCCCACAGGGGATTTGGTGTGAAGTTATAGATAGATAGATAGACGTACAAACATACCACCGACCTAATGTAGAAAGGTTACCTTAATAATCATCTCAGCCCGTATTCGTGTACATAAGCCTCCTGCTGCTGAACATAGGCCTCCCCTCTAGAGTGCCATTCGTCTCGTTCCTGTGCCACCTGCATCGAATTCTTAAGTTTTACGGTCATGTTTCGAGACGTAACGTAAACTTTATAGATGGTATAAAAATTGAAAAACAATTAATATACGAGTACAATAATAGACTCATCAAGTGCATGAGTCAAGCAAAGAATGTCTGAAATATTATTGTTGTTCATACTGGGATAATGTGATTAAAATTATATAAGCTCTGAAATTTAAATTAAAGTAGGTATTTAATTTTTTTTTAATACATATGGATACAATAATAAATAAAATATATGAAATTGCATTAAAGTATTACCTATGTATTTTAATATGATATCAGTTATTGAGTTTGCACGTTGCAGTTTCAACGAAGTTTTCTTCGGAGAATTCTCAAGTTGTGGAATGAACTCCCAGCCGAGGTTTTCCCAAGGGACTACAGCATGAGGTTCCTCAAGAAAGGCGCGAAGAAGTTTTTACAAATATTCATAGGCTAGGGTAACTATTTATCATCAGGCAGACCGTACATTTGATTGCCACCTTAGTGGTATACATCTAAAAAACTACACGTTTTGAAAGAGTGAAAAAAGATTGATCCATTATTGTCTTTTGATAGTGCTTTCCAGAGACGTGCCATGAAAACTTACTTAAAACTAAAGAGGAAGAAAATGAAGGTATTCGGAAAGTGAAATATTGTTCGTAACTTAAGTCGGAATTAGGATCTTTTTAGGATTCCATGAAAAAAAGGTAAAAAGGAGAAGTGGGTCTGAATGTGTGAGGTACATGTGTAAATTTGTGTGTCATCCAACCCCTTTGACTTTCGACTTATGACATAATTACAATAACTTTTTTTATACAACATCGGGAGGCACACAAGCATGCGCCCTACCTGATGTAAAGCGGTTACCATAGCCTATGAACGCCTGTAATTAAGTATAATATGCGCGATGCCCTGAGGAGGAGCTTACTGGTGACCTCATTCGCACGCAAGAACACAACAACCCTACAGAAAGTTGTCATTTGGCCGCGATTTTTTGTGGGTGGAGGTACTTCCCCAGATGAGCAGTTTTAGTATACCCAGCCTTTTTGTAACTGTCACTAAAATATGAATAAAGTTTAATTTTAAATAACAAATAATTATCATTCATTTTCATTCATTCATTAATTGACTCGGATGTCAAAGGCTCAAGCTCAACGGGTGCGTCCTGGATATTGCGAACACCAACAAATGCCGCCGGCTAGATTGCTACATATATCAGGATAAGCCTGTTTTTCATTTCAAGCAAGTACTTACAAAATTATTACTTAAATTGTATTACAGAACAATATTCTGCGTACGTTCATTTGAGTACGTCAACATCTGCGAGAAGGTGATACATTAAAAAAAATATATATACAATATATATACTGCCTTATTACTAAACCAATATTATAGGAGGTTAAAACACAGTATATTATTATCTATCTGACAGCTTAGCACCTGCCTAAATTGTTGCGTGTCGATGAAACATTAATCAACATTGTGTCGATCTTATAGAGATGATACACTCTTCAGAAATACCCTACGAGGGAAAGTTATGTACCACACTTATTACTAGAAAGTATAGAAAAGTAATCTGCCTATCTATATATAAGTTTACGCTGAGTCCCTTGCGATGTAGGCAGGGAGAACCAAATGCAACATAGTTTAGTCCTTATAGATCCCACTCCTTTACTATTTGTAGCCCTTTTCACGCACGCATGTCAGGAGCCCTAGGAACCAGTTCAGTCCACACCATCTTCTGATAACACCCGACCTATTCGATCACAGTAGGTCTTCCTCGACATTTATATCCTTCTACTTTCGCGTTGTATATTTGTTTCGTCGTTCATTATCTTGCATTAATTCTACATGTTCGAACCAATGGAGCATGCCATGTAAATGCATAATGAATATATTATTATATTATATTATAAAGATATTTTTACATTTGTGACTACATAAAATTAATACAAAGCTAGTTAATAGATTCAGGCGTTATTTTGCGAACGTCAAATTTACATCCAATTTGATCTAATGATTTGATTGGTGGCAGAAGCACACAAAGCAGGTTAGATCAAATTGCATGTAATATGAAGCTTGCTATTAAGTACAACCGCTGCCTTTTGTCCAGTAGAAGGGTGATTGCTAGAGCAAAGTTGGATTTCGTCGTCAGAGTTGGTGAGCGGCTTGCGAGCCTTCCCTATGGGAGCCCTGCTTTCTGGTCGCTATGCTACAGCTGCCGAGAGAAAATTCTGTAAACCGTCCTTGCCACCACTGCGAAAACCGGACGGCAGTTTGGCCCATAGCGCTAAGGAGAAAGGCGACTCTTTCGACTTCACTCGGTAATGTCTTTGCGTCAAACTCGAATTTGAATGACGGGGGAACTGTGCTACCTACCATTCTATAGTGCGGTAGCTCAATACCGGAAATCTCCATTACACAGAGAGATATTCGGCGAGGATTACTCTCTCTCGATATTCATAAGTATACCGGCAGGTATACTGACGCTGTGTGCTCTGAGGTATGTTATGTATTAACGCGCTTTCCTACTTCACTGGGCAAGTCCTGAATTCATGGAAGACCTCCAATGTAAACCTGATGCCCAAAAAGGGCGATAGATCAGGCCCATCGAATTACAGGCCTATTGCTATAACCTCCCTTCTCTCTAAGGTGATGGAACGTGTGATAAACACAAGACTCCTAGCAGACCTAGTGGATGACGACTTGATCAACGACCTTCAATACATTTCCGTCACGGTCGCTGACTCGGGTATCTCCTAGTGTATTTCTCACACCGCTGGGCTTTGGAGATTGAAAGTCAATATGAGGCATTGGCAGTCAGCGTAAATATAGATAGGCAAAGGCACTAGAACGGGTCTGGCATCGGGGTCTTTATCGAAATTACCATCTTATGGTCTACCCTAGGGCTTGTGCTAACGGGTTGCCAGATTTTTATCCAACAGACGCATAAAAGCCGTGGTTGATAGTGGTTGCTCCGATATTATGAATATAAATGCTGGCGTCACTCGGGCGTCACTGCCATATCTCACCCTTCAAACCGAAACATAGCTTTATAATATAGCTGCTTGGCGGTAGAAATAGGTGAGTCAGAGTTACCCATACACTTTATACAAAATGACGAAATCACCCGTCGAACAAGGTCAGGCTGGCTTACAAAAATCTTGGTGTGCTCAACAGGGCAAAGCAGTACATCAGCGTGGGGCAAAGACTTATGTTATATAAGTCTCAAGTCAGACCGCACTTGAAGTACTGCAGTCACGTATGAGCGGGAGCACCTGGATAGCAGCTTGGATAATATAATTCGATTCAGAGACGAGCTGTGAGAATTGTTGACGATCCTAAGCTTACACACGGTATTGAACCATTAAGTTTAAGGAGAGATTTTGCGTCCCTTGTGTGTTCTACCTATTGTACAACGCATTATGTTCTAAAGAATTGTTCGATATGATGCCGACAGCGACCTTTTATAACCGCAGCGCCCACCGACGGCGGGGAGTTGTCCCTCACACCCTGGAAGCGCAATGGTCGCGTACTATGCGGATACAGAGAAGTTTTCTTCCGAGAACTCTGAAGTTGTAGAACGAGCTCCCAGCCGAGGTTTTTCATAGGTACTACAGCATGTGATTCTTCAAGAAAGCCGTGATGAGGTTTTTAGAGGGTATGCAAGGCATTAGTGATACACTTGGTGTTGCAAATATCCATAGGCTACGGTGACTGTTTACCATCAGGCAGGCCGTATGTTTGTTTGTCACCTTCAGCGGTATAAAAAAAAGGACGCTTTAAGTTAAGCGAGCAATATAGAAAAGGTTAGTCGACCGTGATAGTTTTGGTCACAACAATTCATTTGAAAAAAACTGCTTTTGAAAGCCTGCGTTGTGTATAATTTTTCTATTGATTCAATAATAATAGAATAAGGGTATATAAACTCAAATAATCGAAAGATATAATTTTCATTATCAGCACATATTCCTGGACGTTCGCTTGTTTCTAGGATATCTGACCTATACATGTAGGTGTAAAAAATGCCATTAAAAAGTTCCCGATTCATGACTTTCTTTCCAAGAATTTATCTAGCAAATGTATTAACGAGCTTTCATTAAAATAGCAAAAATACATCCACAATAATGGTCAATAAAACATCGATTTCGTGCATATTTTATTTAAAAAAATAATAGTTTTAGACCTAATATTTACAACATGTATGTATATCTTCACGCCAAGTCCCTTGCGGGGTAGGCAGAGAGGACTGAGCGCCATAAGACGCGGTCCTTATATACTTCACTCACTTCTGAGACATTCATAGCTCTTTTCATGCACGCTCCCCGGTTCCTAGGGCTCCTGATATCACCTTTTAATAAAACACGCCCAATTTGTTCATGGTAGGTTAGTCTCGGTCTTCCTCGGCTACTACACCCTTCCACTTTTGGATTGTATATCTGTTTCGTCATTTTTTCATCCCGCATTCTTTTTACATGTCCGGTCAAACGGAGCATGCCATTTCTTATCTTAACACCGACACTCTTTTTCAGACCAACTCTTTCACTCAGGTTTTCATTACAAACGTGGTCAGCAAGCGTTATTCCACAAATTTTATGCAATGCTCTCATCTCAACCGCATTTATTCTACTTTCATGCTCTCTCTGCCATACCCAGCTCTCACTTCCATAAATTAGCGTTGGGGTTAGCACCGCGATGTGTACAGCGAACTGTGCCTTCTGGCTTAGATTTCGGCTGCTTAGAAGTTTATCCAACGCTCCATTCACCCTATTCGCTGCACTCACTCGTCTCTCCACATCAGCAGTGCTACTAAAAACACTTCCAAGATATACAATCTCACTCACTTGCTGCAACACTACATCATCAACCATAATTCTAGTGTTCGTTTTGGTTGTCTCTATTCAATTATAATTATCTCGGTTTCTTCGCATTCAATTGTAAGTCTTTCTTCATACAATCATCTTTCATTGTTGTAACTAGTGTTTGCAGTTCGAATGGTGTTTGTGCTATTAATACTGCGTCGTCTGCATAAATCAGGTAGTTGACCACTGAGTCACCCATTCGCATTCCCACATTCATATTTTTTATTCTCTGAAGACCAGATACAGGATGAATAGCCGAGCCGACAGCACGCATCCCCGTGTCTGACACCAATGTTGACATCAAACCAGGTCGACAAGCTGCCGTCCACCGTACGGGTGCACCGTACATGCTATACAATCGTTATAAGTAGATTGCACATCAAGGAGCAGGTCACCGTCAACTCCATATCTGGGCAAAATGTTCCCGAGATTCTTTCGCACGACCCTATCAAATGTTTTCTCCCAGTCCACAAAACCGTAGAAAACCTTCTGGTACAAAGCCAGATGCTGCGGAGTGAAAAAACTTGATCCGTAAATCCTCTACCTCTTCGAAATAATAATGAATATTATTCCATGTTTTTTCCTTTGCTTGCGAAGCTGAGAGCAGCAGCTATTAGTATTTAAGCTGCATAATTTAAAAAAAACAGACTTTTAAGCTGCATAATTTAAAAAAAATGCTACAATGCGAACGCTATAAAGATGTAATTCGCTGGACATATATTCTTTCAGACAGAGGTATTCTTATCACAATCCAGTTATATCATATACCAGGACACTTAGAAAGTATTGAGAAAAAGTTTTTATGTACGAGAGACTGGCCAATTATAATCTATTTTGCAATTATGAATATTTGTATGTAAAAATAGGTACCATCGAATTTCTAAATTTCCCTCCACATTTTTGGGAACTTATTTAAATTATCGTGTCTCATTGAAAAATAGATCTGTCCCGGCAACATTTTCGCGCTACGATTTTTAACGATTTCTAGTGTCGCTTGAAACCGGACGAATCGTAAGATAGTCTTGGCAATTAATGGATGAAAACCCTCCAAAGGCAGTTGTATCGTTGGTACAATAAATTCAAGCGCGATCGACTGACTTTGGGGGATGAAGAAAGAATTGATCGGCCTTTGACGGCTGTTACGGAAGAAAACGTTCTAGCAGTGAAAAATTTTATCCAAGACAATAGGCGAGTTACGTATTAGGAGATTTCAGCACAGGCTGCAGATTGAAACGGGAAGCCATAGGGATATATACCAGCGATTCGGTGATAACGGAATTGAGTAAAGCTACAAATTCTGGCGCAGTGGCTTTTGAAGATAAAAGAGGCGGTAAAAGAAAAGTTGTTCACAGACAACCCATATAATAAGCTACCATCCAATACAAAGTCATTACAGAAGACACAATGCACCGATCACACACTACTTACCACGCCATTTGACGATCAAAGATATGTACACGGATTTCCGCACTAAGTATCCCGATTTTGATTGTGGTATCGAAACATATAGAAAAATAATGAAATATATGAAAGTTTCACTTTTGATGCCCCAAATCGATACGTGTGTAAAGTGTCAAATATATTAGAAAAGCGATGGTACATCCACAGAAATCGATGATTATAATGAACACAAAATAAAAGTTGAATCTGCTATCAATATGTACAGATCAGAATCCCAACTTAGTAACTCCGTTCATACAAATTACAACACAATGGACTTACAAAAGGTTATTCTGTTACCTGAAATGCCAAACGTAAAGTAATCATATTTTGTGAGTAGACTGATCACGTTCAATTTAACGTTTGCTCCAATTCAGACAAAGAGTAAGGATGAAGATATTTGTGTTTTATGGCACTAATCTATAGCCAGACG
This sequence comes from Pyralis farinalis, assembly GCA_947507595.1. NCBI lineage: Eukaryota > Metazoa > Arthropoda > Insecta > Lepidoptera > Pyralidae > Pyralis > Pyralis farinalis. The sequence continues at coordinate 26,470,309 of OX382266.1, forward strand.
CGACGTTCATAACATCATTGATGCAATATGGGCACTTATTGCCTCAGAAAGAAAGGTAAATAATTTCCATTTTTGGGCAGACAATTGTACTGCCCAAAATAAGAACTGGTATGTTTATACCGCTTTGGTAATTACTTTGAATAGTTGCCAGAATTAAATAGAAAATATAAAAATAAGCTACCGTACTAAAGGACATACTCAGTTCAGTTCAGTTCAGACTCAGTACATGGAAATATACAGAAAAATATGCACCATAACCTGGCAGAGTTTGATTTTGAGGACTTGAAAAGTTTAGTCCATCAAGCTCGAATGAAAATAAGGGTTGTAGAGCTCGTTTTAAAGAATTTTCAGTTGAACAGTTTGTCCAAGGTATGCGTCAGATGTTGTACATAACCTTTTTCATAGTAAAATCAAATAAGTAGGCTATCTTCATAGATACGCACCGCGTTCGGTTTGTATGTGTGCGCGCCCGTACCATCCCGTACGTATGCGTCGTCGCACGCACACACTGACAAAATTTATCGTTGCTCAAGGTACGCCAGTCGTGGCTACGATGTGCTTAATACCGCACACACGCACCGCCGCTGCGCTCCTACTCGTAATAATTTGTACGTGTACCTGCCTACTTTAACTAAAAATTCGTAAAGATAAAAAGTAAAAAGATTTTTTTTTTGTATCAAATGTGTGATTTTGTTATAAAATCACAAATTTCCTACAGAAAAAAGTACTTTTAATGCCTATCATTTTAGGCTACTGTAAAAATATTAAATTTCTGAATATAAAGATTATAATTTTGATAAGTGTAGTAAATGAAAAAGTAAAAATAGTTGTGTAAAAAAAAATGGGTGCGTGTACTTATATAAGCGCGTGAGAAATTATACTTCTCTGGCATCATTGAATAACAAATCCCTGGAGGAATGTTGGGTCCATGCGAGTGAGTGACGTTACCACCTCACAGGCAACCAAGCCAAATAACAATTCCCTGGACGGTTGTTGTGTTCATGTGAGTGACGTTACTACCTCACGAAAAATGTGCTCAAAACTGCAGCCGAAGATCAATTCCCTGGAGGATTATTGTGTTCATGCGGGTAAGTGACGTTAACACCTCACAGAAATATACAGCCAAATAACAATTCCCTGGACGGTTGTTGTAATCAGGCGAGTGAGTGACGTTACTACCTCATGGAAAACTGTAGCCAAATAACAATTCGCTGGACATATCTGGCGTTCGTGCGAGAGAGTGACGTTACTACTCGTACCTCACGAAAAATATGCTCAAAACTGCAGTCGAATAACAATTCCCTGGAGGATTGTTGTGTTCATGCGAGTGAGTGACGTACCTACCTCACGGAAAACTGCAGCCATATAACAATTCGCTGGACAGATGTTGCGTTCATGCGAGTGAGTGACGTTACTACCTCACGAAAATATGCTCAAAACTGTAGTCGAATAACAATTCCCTGGAGGGTTGTTGTGTTCATGCGAGTAAGTGACGTTAAAACCTTACAGAAATCTGCAGCCAAATAACTATTCCCAGAACGATTGTTGTGTTCAGACGAGTGAGTGACGTTACATGACGTTATATGGCTGCAGTTTTCCGTGAGGTAATAACGTCACTCACTTGCATGAACACAATAACTTACCAGGGAATTGTTATTTGGATGCAGTTTGAGCATATTTTTCGTGACTTAATGAGCGGTTTCGCGGGCAGCTTCAACCTGTTACTTTTGTGTTACAGTATCTTAAAATTTCACTCATCATTTTTTCATAATGCGCCTAAAGGAGTATATAACTTCAATACAATAGTCAGCTCCTGGTCTATGTACAAAAATAATTAAGAAAAACTTTGTATTATAGATCCCTGATGATTCACCTACAGGGGAAAATTGTTTTGTATATAGATAGACTATGCATTTTTGACGATTGTATAAACTATAAGCGACATCCCTAAGTGTTTAGGCTATTATCCTTCGCTTGGGGCTCGAGTCGGCCTACTTGTTTGATTATACTATGCCTTTTTCAATGAACCGTTTGTTCCTTTGGACTTTATCATAAAAAAATACCCTTCAGTGTGGCCCGCTTCCAAAACCAAGCCTCGTGGTATCGATACATCAAACAGGAGGAAATAATTAAAGAGCTGGTATAGTTGATGCCCGAGTCCAGTAAGAAATTTTGGCCTGAATTACTAGCAATGACAGTCTCCGGACTTAGTAAACAAATGATTTATATATTCATAAAAAAAATGCATATCCATTTGTAATAGAACTTATGGCCGAATTAAGTATAGTTAAGAAACTACTATATAAATAAAGGGATCTGATGTATTTTTGAAGTTATTATATTATACTTAATATACTCATAACTATAATATATTTTTTGTACATCTGTTGTAATAAAATAGTTCTTTAATCTTCCATTTCAGGGGTACTTGTTGTAATTCCTCTATAAATAGAAATTATGTATGTGTATATATTTATACGATTATCTTGAGATTATATCTTCTATAGCATTTTTGAGTGAATGAAATGATCTCTTTATTTATGTCTATCAGTATATTCGCATATATGTATTTGAATATGACTGGGTATATTGGTATATGACTTGTGTGTATGCGTGGCCATGCGTTCTATTTTCGCTGAACAGCTGAAGCAATTGAGCTGCAATTTCACAGATAGTCTATCTTGATCATATCGTAGCCATGACTCAATTTTTGGTTTAATCTAACTGGTAGATATTTATTAGTTTAAAAAATTATATCTACCGACTTCAATGAAGTTGCAAATTCACCAAACTTATATAAAACCAATCAAATGCTGCAAGTTTCGCAATAAAAATAGAACTTTTATAATCACAAGGATTTCAAAATCTTTAAAACTGATTTTAGTATACTCGTAACTTCACAGAATTCATATGAGACCAACCTAGAACTACGAACTTTCTAATAAAAAAAGAATTTTCATCGTTTGGCATAAAGCAAAATTTTATTTATGTACCTTTGAAGTTACGCACACATACGGTCGCAGCCTTTGAAAATGTATAAAACGCCTTAGATTGTCTTAGAACGTAAATATTAGGGGTTAAATTATGAAATAGCCGATTTGTACTGAAAAATTAAAACTCGTTTTTCTCGAAGATGTACAATATTTATTTAATCAAAATATTTACCCTCATTATCTATACTCGTACATTGTTGCCATCTAATCGGAAGTTTATGCATACCTTTGCGATCGAACTCTGGGGATATAGATTCTACAAACTGTGTAAAAGCATTTTGTACTGCCTCCTGAGAAGAAAAAAATTTAGCACGTAGAAAATTGTCAAAATCCCAATAAAATGGTAGTCAGTTGGAGCAAGGTCTGGCAAATACAGAGGATGGCGTATGGTTTCTAACTGCAGCTCCTTTAGAGTATACGGAAGGTGTCTATCAATGGAGACAACTAAGTGAAAGAACGTTTGATGCAATACTGCTTTATTAAAAAATATTTAAGTATATACAGAACGATATAAATTCTGTCACCCTTATACTTTCCCCGTTAATGTAAAATGTTATATTGGAACTTGTAATCATGTATTCAAATGTCAGTGTAATTTACTAAACCATAAGAGTTTCTTTTTATTTCAGTACACAAACTAAATTATATTAACAAAAATAAGGCAAAATGATACAACAATTTTCTAACTTTCGACGGTTTAACACACTATAAGGTTTACTTCTATTTTTGTGAATAAACTTTGCTTTTCATTGAATTTTTTCGCGCTTCGACTTATGATACCTGTAACCTGTATTTTAATTCTAGTGGAAAATTTTCATGATTATATAAAGGTTCTACACATTTCACTAGGGTACCTGGCAAAGTACATTTCTTTTCAAATATGAGTTCAAATGACGTAAACTTTGTTGATGTGTGGACTGTTGTATCATATGCAAAGCACCAGAATGGTAGCCATGCACTCCCTATGTCTGGCTTCCTATCGGTTTGAATTCGTAAATAAGCTCCTAAGCTCTTGTGAGCATTTTCCAGTGCTCCGATGCTTTGGTGATGGTACGCACTTGATATTTCCTTTTTTTTTTTGAAATCGAGTAAACTACATACCTCTTTCATGGTGTCTGCCGTAAATTCAGCACCTCTGTCTGTTGCTATCTCCTTAGGAATACCATAAGAGTTTGTAAAGAATTTTGGCAGTTGTTATCCCAAAAAAAATTAGATTTTTTTTCTACATAATACATTTAAATGATATACTTTTTCTGCAAAACGAGGAATAAATTTTCGATAGTAGTTTGCAAAAACGACAAAACGTTTTAATTCGTCAGTGCTTTTAGGTACTGGGTAATTTTTAACAGTATTTGTTTTTTTGGATCTGGTAATACGTGTAAGTGACTAAAATATATACAACCTAATAAGGAATCTAGTGTTTCGGTTATGTTTGGTAGGGGGAATTTATCATCTTCTATTCTAAGATGTTTTTATAGTTATAGATCCGTCGTACAGGCTCTAGAATGGCAATACGAAAGTAAGGTATTCATCATCTATCATTTGTCTCTTTGTTAGAGCAAAGTTTCACAATAAACAACTGTACGTAGATATAGTACTACTTGCGCCATTTTACGATAATGTTGGTGTATAACGTGTCTACCTTTTGATACATCGCTACTTCTATTGAGTTGTTAAGTTTACAGTAGTCAATAACTTAACGCCATTTTTTCCCCGGTAGTATCTGACTTGTTGCTCTAAGAGGGACTAGAACATTCACCGTTACATCGCTCAATTATGTCTTGTTCTAACATATTATCTATTAGTTTATTAATTTCACATTAGAAATGTTCTATAAAATGTTAATTATTCTAAAAGATTAACGCTTAACCCGATAATGCACTCAAAAATTAAGGTAGATCTGTACAAATGGACTCCTGTTCTACGAGTAAAAGGTATGCGACTTCATGTATTTACATAGGCCTAAAGCAGTAGGTAAATTTAAGTGGGAGTGTAATCTAGCTTAAAGCATGGTAATCTGAACTAGATGAATATATAAATATATGTTATCAATATGAGAGGAAATTTATCTCCCCTTTAATTCCGTTTAAATATGCCATGTGGGATATAGAACATAGTTAATTTATGTTTCCTATGAATTTTATCTGAAAGCGACTGTGAAAAGTAAATGCATGTAACTTGCTAATCTGTTTCTCTTTATATAAGTTCGTACATCACTTTATCGCACCTTCCTGATAGGTTTTAGCTAAATCAGGTGGCGCTCCTTTCTTTCTTTCAACTATTCGCTTTGAAGCAGACAAATTATTGACTTTCCTGGTTTTGGCCTGCAAAACAACTCGAACCCACGCCTTGCACACAGCCTTGCCGACCTTGTCTCCCGCGCCATCTGCTCTGCCGCTCCCCACCAATTAACAGTGTAACTAACGAACTAGCTATAAAGACCCCTCGCGTAGTTCTTAAGGGCTAATAATGCAATCTTTTGTCATTAATGTTTGTATAAAGTGTATAGATTCTGATATGGCAGGAATATTTAAATAATTGTTATTCAGAGTTAATAGTAATTTATTTTTTATATTATTATGCCATAATGACAATGACTTGTTTTCGAAATTTATTACTGACTTATATTTGCTAAAAAAATCTTATTCTAATATGCTACTTGCTTTGCAAGGTAATGAATTAATAACAAATAACTTTTGTTTCAAGAGAAGATTTTCAGAATACAAATTAACATAAACATATTCCCTTTATAAATTGGAATGTTCTTTTCCAGAACATGTTTATGTTTTACCGCTGAAACTAGTATGGCGGTGTCTACTAACCAAGTACATGACTTATTATGTTCTAAGTTTAATGACATATTATACAAACACGAAGATGTCAATATAAAATTATATTACGAAACACATTCAACGTTTCAGTATCGTTTTGAGAATCCGTCAATTCATTGGCGTCTGTCAAAGGATGTATTTGCTGAAAGTTCGTTTGATTAAGATTGGGCCTACCTCTGCTCCAGTAGAATGATAGCGATGGCGTTCCAAAGCGAATATCCAGTGGTTGATGTCTCCATCCGCGTCCTCTGTACTGCGGCTGGCTATGCTGTGTAGATATCTGCAAATTCGCGCAGCTACTGTTGCGCTTTAGACAGGGTCGCCATATACATATAAGATTACGTATATGGAAGGTGTCTACCGATGAAGACAACTAAGTAAACGACGTTTTATGCAATACTGCTATATTATAAATGATTAATATATTTATATACAGAACGATATAATTTCTGTCACCCTTACAAGAGTTACAACGGTTTCTCGTGCAGTGTGAGGTCTTGCGTTATCATGAAGCAATAATGGTGAAGATCGATTCACGAGTCGAGGCTGTTTCACTGCCAGTTTCGCAATCATTGTTCGACATAGTAAACATCTGCTGTTATTGCTTGGCCAGACCAGAGAAAGCTATAGTGAATAACGCCATGAAGAGACCATTAAACAGTTACCATTACCTTTTTATTGGTAAACTTTGCTGTAGGGCACTGTTGCGGCTTTTGACCTGGGGTCAGCCATTGCATTTTTCATTTACAGTTATCGTAAAGAATCCACTTTTCGTCACATGTTACAATTCGATCCAATATTCCTCCATTTCTGTACAGATTCAACAAGGCAACATAAGTTTCAACACGCATTTCTTTCCGCAGATCAGTCAAATCATGAGGCACCCATTTTTTATATTTTTTTATCTTATTGATTTGATGCAAATTAGTCCATATTGTAGGTAAGATAATGTTAAACCATGCCGCTAATTCTTGGGTAATTTGTCTCAGATCGCCTTCCACCATCTCCTACAATTCAGCGAAATTCACCTGTGTGGTTTTTTTACCGGTTTTTTTTTCACCGGTCTTCCATATGGTTCGTTCTTCAAGTCGAAGTTTCAATTATGAAAACGTTTAAAATAAAAACACACGGTGCGTTTATTAGCAGTTTCCTCTCCAAACGCAGTATTGATATTGCAAGCTGTTTATGCCGCGTTAGTTCCGCGTCGGAACTCGTATGCAAAAGTTACTCGGATTTTAGAAGTATCCATCTTTCCCATCTAAGCTGAATGAAGAAAACAATTTCGAACAAATTAGAAAATGAAATGATGCAGATTTTTAAAAGAAAACCCTCTAACTATCTGTTACTATAAAATGGCAATTTCATGATTTAACCCCTATTATATCAACAAAATTTAAGTCTCTTTTTTTTAGTAGTAAGTAATCTCTTTTTTTCGCTCAGACATGATAAGTTAATTTGGTTTTAACACTTTTCATACAAAACTTAGACCAGCGTATAATAAGTTATAAGGTATTATAGTATTCAACCTGTATAGAATATTGTTCTGCCATAGTGAATGGCATCACGAGAAATGTGTTCCGTGCCGTACCAAAACCATTGTACGAAATCAAACCTCAAGGGACTTGTACGGAGCATTCGAGGTAACCGAAATCGGTATGCTGAACCACAGTTGTACCTCAGAAATGGAATTTCTACGCCTTTGTTTTCGAGACGGCGATTGATGTGTTATCGAGTAATCCTAGATACTGATATTCCAAAGAATAAATGATTATTCACCATGCATTCACCCTGCTATATAAATTAATAATTTGAATATCTTTATTATTATTATTTTAGATATAAAACGTAATAGTATTGTACTAAACATTCAACTTAAAATAAAGACGTAAAGAAAGGTATAAAACTTTTATTCGAAGGCCGTCTCATAGAAAATTCTGTAAGACTTTCTTTGTATTGTCTTAGGTTTTCGCGATTGCTATACATTGAATTAAATAATTTTTAACGGAAGTATCGCGTGTTTTATTTATTTTGTTGAACCTGACGTTTCGAACGCTTTGCAGCGTCCGTGGTCGCAGGAAGACTTTCTTTGTTTCAGAAGACTAGTAGTTTATTTATTCTACTTAAACGATTCTATGCGCCTATAAACACCATTATCGCAAGATAGAAAAAGAATTTGATAAACAAAACCTACTGGGGTCAATTTTGTGGTAACTGTATCATGGTAATTGTATATAAGATAACATATATCGTGGTAATTGTATATAAGATAAAACAAACGGTCAATTGGGGTTATATTAGGGTTCCATTTGAATGTAGAGGATGCCTTATATATCAACGAATACTTATCGGGGAGACTATCAGCACTATTTACTCGTATTTACTATTACCACTCATTTTGTGTAGCTTAGTAAAAATCAAAGCTACCAAGCTTTTACTAAATTATGCTAGCACCAATTCACGGCTTTAATCGTGAGATACTTTTTACGACCTAAACCGTAAAAAGTCTATTTCACAATTTATAGATATATTTTACTGACAGATTATACATAACAATTTACATAGATTCTACAGAAAATTTGATCTACGTATGTAGGACTACACGTTGGTGAATTATCTGCTTTTATCGTGTTAAAAGAAGACACTACATCTAGACTGTAAATATTAAACACATTGATGAATTCCTGAACTGGATGACTGATGATTGGAGTCTTAACAAAACATTTTGGTAGTTAAAACTTTAGTCGAAAGTCTCATTTCGATAGATAAAACGTTTGAAAGTAAAAGCTGAGAAAGCATAGTAACAAAAAAAATGCGAGCGTAGCGAAAAAGCTTTGGCGTAACGCTTGTAGATGACGTTGCCAATGATCGAGTAAGAAATAGAGTTGATCTGAAAGAAAGAGTAAATGAAAGAACAACGGTGTTAAAACTTTAGAGTCTGGTTCGGACCTGTATAAATAATGTAAGATGAAAGAATGATGAAACAGATATATAACGCGCAAGTGTAAGGATGTAGGAGAAAATGCTATTAATATTAAAGAAGCGAGCAAGGTAATCGCATCTTGTGGCGCTCAGAATTCTATGCCTGTTCTGCAAGGGCTACAGTATATACTCGTATTTCACACCAGACAAGCGATTCGTCAAGATGTTCGTCTGTCAATAATGTCCAGCAGCAGGATCACAGTGGTTCTGGAATGCGCAGCGACTCTTAGAGATACCCTCATAAATAAGGAAAAAATGTACCTGGGTTGGGACGTTATAGAAGTCTCTGATTTCGTTAGGGTTACGTGCTGTAACAAGTGCCATATGTACGGCCACCCGGAGAAGCTGTGTAGGTCGGAGACGAGGTTTTGCGGGAGGTGCGGAAGCAGCGGACACGCGAGCGGAGACTGCACATCGGAAGCGATGGCGTGCGCGACGTGCAAGCGTTTTAACCGCCCCGCCAATCACAGGACGGCGTCGGTGGACTGCCCGGCCAGGAGGCATGCAGAAGCACGCTACATTGCAACCGTAAACTATGGCTGATGAACGAAGCGGACGATGCCGTGGAGATAGAGTCCTCAGGGTTGGGCAAATCAACCTTGGGGGCTCTGCTATGGCTACTGCCGAGCTGGAGTCGGTCGCCGCTGAACTTAAACTTGACGTGATCCTAGTGCAGGAGCAATACCAAGACCATCGCAACGACAGGCTCTTGTCACTCGGGCCAGGCTCAAAGGCTGGAATCCTGGTGGTAAATGATCGGCTTCCCGTCACAGTATTAACGAACATGAGCTCAACACACTGCTTCGCTGCGTGCATTGACGACCAAGTGAACCTCATTTCGTCATACTTCCAGTTTTCAGAGGAGGTGGAAGAACACCTACACACATTGGAGAGAGTGATCACGTCTCTGAGAGGAGAAGCGGTCATCGTCGGAGTGGACTCCAATACCCATTCCCCGCTCTGGTTCAGTGAGAGAAGGCATCTCGTCGGTAGGGGCCCAGGATCGGAACACCGCAGGCAGCAGGTTGAGGGTTTTCTTCACGCCAGACGCCTGAAAATAAACAATAGGGAAGGTCAGCCGCACACCTTCTGCGGCCCCAACGGCGAGAGCAATATCGACCTGACTCTCTCAGCGGGGGATGTCCGGGTTGTAGACTGGAAGGTCCACCCGAGCGCGAGCAGCTCTGATCACAGGCTGATCACATTTACTGTGACGGGGAGCAGAATTGTGGGGGGGCCTGAGCGGCTACAGCCGTTCGGGGACCCGCCGAAATACCGGGATCGCGGAGTCGATTGGTCCCTCTTCGAGGCGCTAATCCAAGTAAGAATGGGACGCCTAAATGTGAGTAAACCAGCGGGAGAACTGTGTGTGGATTTTGTGGATGTGGTGGTAAGCACGTGCAAGGAATGCCTGGGGGTTAAAACCCAGAGGTCTAGAAAGGGGTATGAATGGTGGAATGATGAACTTGAGAGGCTCCGAAGGGAGCATAACAGATCGCGACATGCATGGCAGAGAAGACGCAAGAAAGGTGGCAGATCGGAGGAACTGGCGAAGGACGAATTTCATGCTGCTCGTGGCAGATATCGAAAGGCTATGGAGAGGATCCAGCTGGAACACTTTCGAAAAATGGCCGAGTCTGGCAACCAGGATCCCTGGGGTCAGGCTTATAAAGCGGCGAGCGGGAGGGTTAGACCCCCCGCCAATGTAATGAACGGCACAAAGTTTGCCGAGAGCCAAACGGGGAGCCTGGAGGGCGCCATGCGGGGTCTCCTGTGGGGGCTGTGCCCGGACGATGACCCGTCCGGGGACTCGTCCTATCATGGGCAGGTCCGCATGGTGGCGTCCTTCACGCCCTCGGGCCCAGCTGCATCCCCTCCGACCCTCGAGGAGCTCGAAGTGATGGTAAAGGCTCTGCCTAACACTTCTGCGGGAATCGATGGAGTAAGTGCGAAAGTCTGGAAGCATGTTTGGGTCGCTGCCGCGAGGGAATTCCACTCTGTGGTGGCGGCATGTGTGATAGAGGGGATATTTCCCAATGTACTGAAAAACGGAAGGCTGTTAGTTCTGCCTAAGGGCAACGGGAAACCACTCAGCGACCCAAAGGCGTACCGCCCGATTACGCTCCTCCCAATATTCGGGAAGCTCCTGGAGCGCGTAATGCTAAAATGTGCTCCACAGATCACCAGTGGAATCTCCGAGCACCAGCACGGATTCTCTCCGGGAAGGTCAACAGTTACGGCACTGAGGGAAATTTTGAGTGCGGCAAGCGTATCTGTGTGCAAGTACGTTCAACTGGTGTTTCTAGACATCTCGGGGGCGTTCGACAACGCCTGGTGGCCTATGATGATGCTCAAGGCGAAGAGGGGAGGATGCCCGCCCAATATCTTTAAGATGTTGACGGACTACTTCTCCGGACGCCGGGTGGGCTTAATCGTTGGCGACCGGGTTCTGTGGAAAACCTCCACTATGGGATGTCCGCAGGGCTCCGTACTCGGGCCGACGCTGTGGAATGTCCTAATGGACGATCTGCTGCGTCTGCCACTTCCTGATGGGGTAAAAATGGTAGGATATGCCGACGATGTGACGGTCGTGATAGAGGCCAATTCCCGAGCAGCCATAGAGCGATTAGCAAACGAAGCTCTCAGCCTAGCCGGCGCATGGGGTGACCGAAACAGGCTGACCTTCTCCCCATCGAAATCGGTAACGATGACTGTGAGGGGGAGGTTTCAGCGGCCCCCACTAATCAAGTTCGGGACGTCCTCGGTCAGGAGCGTCACGTCCGCGGTGGTCCTCGGGGTGGAGCTAGATCAGGCGCTACATTTCGCCCAGCACGCTACCCGAATAGGGGAGCGCGCCGCAGCGTGCTTTGGGAAAATGTCAAAAGTTTCAGCGTCATCGTGGGGTATCAGGTATCCAGCCCTGAGGACACTCTACCAGGGAACGTATGTGGCTACGTTGACGTACGCCGCTGCAATTTGGTGCCACAGAGTAAGTACGTATGTTTGCCGCAGTGCCGTACTGAGGAGTCAGAGACAGGCACTGGTCTTACTGACTAAAGCGTATAGGTCCACCAGCACTGCTGCTCTGCAGTGTTGGCTGGAGTACTTCCGGCAGACCTGGAGGTCATCCGTGCTGGCCAATTGGAAGAGGCACGCAGAACCGCGCCCGATGGGGAGTTGAGCAGGCGCAGACGCGAAATTTGGGACGCCACAGTGAGAGAGTGGCAGGCCCGATGGGACTCGGAGTCCAAAGGCAGGGAGCTTTATCGGTTTTTCCCGGATGTGTCGGTGAGACTCAGGTCACACTGGGTGGAACCGGACCATCCAACCTCGCAGCTCCTTGGGGGTCATGGATGTTTTAGGAAACGTCTGAACGAGATGAAGTGTTGTGAGAGCAGCATGTGTATGTGCGGTGAGAGTGAGGAGGACAGAGATCACGTACTGTGGTCCTGTCCTAAGTATGCTGATCTGCGTGAAAGATTGATGGATGGGATTAAGCGCGGCGAGGATGAGAAGGGACCGGTATACTTCTCGAGTCTGGTGTCATCGGCGGAGAACTTTGCGGCCTTCCGCAGGTTTGCCCACGAGTGGTTCGCCAGAAGGAGCGCGGAGGAAATCGAGGAGAGGACTCGGCAGCCGGAGGGGTGAGCGCACTCACGGGAGCTGCAAAGCTGGAGAACCCAGGAGCGCCCTAGACTGCAGCGAAGGCGTTTTCGTGGTGTGGCCGCCCCATAAAGGGGAGAGGTGCCATATAGAGATATGTGGACAGAGACAGAAACAATTTGTAGGGAGTCAAGCAAATGCCCACGGCACGGCGAAGAGCCTCAGAGCAGCATGTGCCGTGCTGCATCTCCCGCGATTCGGCTCAAATTACCGCAAGGTCGGTGGAGCCATGGGACGGTGGTGGGACATGTCAATAATGTCCAAAATATACACAGTGTTACTAGTTCATGAGTAGAAAAGCCATACTCTTCTTACAGAGAGAATAAAGACAATCCACCCTGCATACTTGGAGCTCGCTCGCTCGAACATTTTGAAAGAAAGGAAGGATTGAAAGGTGCACTTCAAGTTCTAAACCCCTAATAACAGAATTGCGCCATTCTCGAGATATCAGATATCACGGAAATGGCTCATCGAATTTGAATAGTTCAAACTGTGTTCATTAAAATAGATCAAAGTTTGGTCGCATGTAAATATAATGTAATAGTTATTACCGCATGTAATGTGTTAGTTATTTAAGTTAATTAAGTAGTAGTAGTTAGTTAGTTATTTTCGTTTTCTTTTTGATGGATGTAGTTCTCCGATGATCTTATATAATTTTGGTAGAATTTTATTTATAAACAATGAAGTGATGGAATAAAATCTTATAAATAATAATAGTGAAACTAAATTTATTGAAGTTGATAGCTGTAGCGATAAAACAACGATATAAAATTCAATAAAGACTTCATGTTTTCCTTCCACTTCTAGAGGAAGTTTCGTAATTGCCCGAAAAGCCGAAATTTAAATTTAATTATTTGTTTAGGTGCTAAAGCCTCGTGAGTCGTTCTGTAATATTTTTGGGAGGTGAATTATCTCTATCTCTCTATTTCTTTCTCCATTCCTTTCTTAGTATGTGTATGTGTGTTATATGGATATTCATTGATGCATAAATAACATTTTGTGCCCAATTTTCTGCCGTACCGTTTAAACAATTAAGTTTAAGCGAGCACATCTTGACATAATTTAGGCCTAATTATTTCCAAATAAATTGAACATTAAAATTGGAAGCCAAAGTAGCAAAAGCAAACACCTTTCTACTTTACTAGCCGAGTCACTACCTACTAAGCAATTGTTATCGAAATATTGAGTAAATATAGTTATAGTTCTTAGGTTTATGTAAAAATTCTTATATGTATAATAAACTTAAGAACTATAATTATAAATACTCAATGTGTCGACAACAATTACACACCATTAGAAAAACAATGAAATCACGTCTCTAGCTGACATAAAATAACAATCATAGGGAAGATAACAGCAAAGAGGACGACTAAACGGCGGGGTCATAAAAAATACAAGCCAATACCCAACTCACCCATTAACTATCTGAATTGACGTAACCTCGGGTCGACTTTACCCCTTGTCTCTATAACTGGACTTCGATCGGTAAGACTCTATATTCGTAAGTACTCCAAACTAACCGTACTGGCATAGCATTTATACGATGGTGAACTACAATTTATGTAAGATAGTATTTTTTTGATAACGTTGTTTTCAAAACTTTTTACCACGAAAATCACATCATTAAACATTGACGTTAAATTGTACACAAGTAATATATTTTTGGGTCGTAGTCTTTCGAGTGATTAAAGATCATGATGAAAGTACGGTGCTCATGATCCTTTCGACTTTGAAACTTTGTTGGATATATATTTAAAACTTTAATAAAGTACTACCGTAAAAGAAAATCATAATAAAAATTTAAGTTGTCATAAACATAATACGGTATGATATGAATAGTTATTTTTAACCCACTTCAAAAAAAGAGGAGGTTATCAATTCGGTTGTATTTTTTTTATGTTTGTTACCTCAGAACTCCATCATTTATGAACAGATTTGTATTTTTTAACTCGATAAGATATACTTAACTTCAGATTGATCACAAATTTTTTATCGAAATGTTTGTTTTTAAATCAAAATAACAGGAAAAATACATGTCATTGAGTGGTGTTTACGTTCACTATTGTTTTTACACCACTAATATGGTAAACAAGCTACCTACCTAATGGTATGCAGTTACCTTAACCTATGGATATTTGCAACATAGGAGGTGTGACTCATGCGTTGATGACCCTGTATAATCCACTTTTTTTTTTTTTGACAGAACCACAAACAGGTTTACAATACATTTTACATCTTATGACATAACCTAAAATTTTTTTTTTTATTGTAAACCCAACATAATGCCCACTATGTATGTATTTCAAACCTAGTAATCACTTCTTCTTGAATAGCTCCATGCTGTAGTCCCTTGGGAAACTCGGAATTCTCGGAAGAAACTTCTCTGAAACCGCACAGTACGCAACCATTGCGATTTCAGTGTGTGAAGGTGAACTCCTCACCATCGGCAAGCGGTGCGGTTGTAAAAACAAGCAGTAGGCGTCATTTCGAGCAATTCTTCAGAACACAAACCTTTGTATAATCGATAGAACTCACAAATGAAGGCCCTATTTCTCCTTAAATTTAAGGTCTCAACGTGTGTAACAATAAGTAATAACAACTCCTAAGGAGTTGCTGTGTTGGCAGCAGAGGCGGCATCGTGTGAGAGATATTTACAATACACTTTATTCCACCGAAAGAAAATACACTAAAATAAGAAAGTACCAGTACACCGGTGGTCTTATCTTCCACACAACCTGCATTGCAAGCATTCATAGACTACGATGACACGAGATGGGCTTGTTTGACGTTTAATAAAAAAGGTGTAATAATAATCCAGTACATACATTATCCCCTTCTAAGAGAAGGAAAGAGTAGTAACGTTTTCCATCGATCGATCGATGATTAGCATTTTTTAACTAGCTAGTTCAACAACATCTCTGTTGTTTCTGACCATGTTTCTATTTTAAATCCCAGATCTATAAATTTTGTGTATGGTTTATGGAACTATAAAAAAATCGTATTTCAGTTACAAATAATAGTCAAAATAATGCTGATAATCGACCTACAGGAAACCGTACATAACTACCATTAGACTACTATTTAGTCATATGACGTAAAATTACAGATATTATTATCTATGATATAAAATATAATCACCATTGTTGTCCTATCTAAACTAGAATATAGATATTTAAAAGTAACTGTACTCAGTCAAGTAATATTTGAAACTTAGTATCATAGGCGAGTCCCGTAACAGCTGTGACGATGGTAATAAATTATTGTTTTTTGCCAAACTACATTTGAAGATCTAAGCAACTGTGTCTTGCAAGATAAATAGCGACTAACTTGTTTAAAATTTATAGCATTGTTGTTTTTGCCCGCAACTTCACCTATGTGCGGTTATCTTTAAATTTATTATATAATGTCGGAAGACAAACTAGTATACGGCCCACCTAATGTATACAATCGATAGTAAACACAAAGATATGTAAAACTTCACTACCTACGTTTCTTAAACTTCAGGAGTAACGGTTTCGTATCCGCGTGCGCTCGTAATTCATGCTGCGAAATCTTAGTCTAGAATAGATATTGTAAAATTTCTTAACTTAAGAAATCCATAGACATTTATAGCTGTCCAATATGTTCCATGTACAGTACATTGACTACAGTATAGTACTATAAATGTCTATGGATGTAATAAAAAATTTTTTTTAGTAATTCATTAGCATGCTCGCCTCATACGAAGCGATTGCCATAGCCTTTAGATACTTGCAATAATTATTGCTGTTAATGTAGAAATTTCCCCGAAGGATTATCTTCGCCCTACTAAACTACAAGAATACAGCACTATAGGAAATTGTTAGTGTAGTGGTTAGTTGTGGTCTACATGGTGCAAGTACTTTTTGAGTTCTGCTAAATTTCGTCTGACAATAAACGGGATTCACCACATGCGGGTGCTGTAATGATACAACGTAGATTATATTTTGAAGAGTTATATTGTGGAATTGATAGCGAATTTAGTTATGTATACATGAGAATCTAGGGGCGTATGTCCCCACACGACCGCGTGTGGGTGTACATTTCATACGTGTAATTTCGGGCAGTTATAACCGCATGTCGTACGTTATCATAATATTGGGAGATACTATGCATGGTGGCAGGAATTTGTAAATTGCATGTTGAGCGTTGAAAATAAAACAATTAGTTATGCCGCTGGGCGGATGTCATAAAGTTGGAAAGGACCGGACGGACGCACCGGGTGTCTGCAATTAAGCACAAAAGCAATTTTTAAAAGCTATCGATAACAAAAGGCAGGCGAAGACAAGAAAGGCGGCCTATCTAATTTGTATTATTCGGAGAACGGGCGGCTTTCTTTTGACGGAACACGTGCATGCTGAAGTAGAGTCGGTATGAGGCGAGCTTGTTGCTACGCGATGGTGGTGTGGGGCAATCATAGTGAGCGTCACCCAGCGCATGAGACGGGGCGCGGTGGAGCGGGGTATGCAAGCGCACGATTGGACGAATTCATTCGGTTCCCGGAGTTCTGGCGGTTCGGTCGTTCGACATCGTGGCTCGTATCATAATAATTATTGTCCATTCGATTCCGGAGTTCTCGCGGTTCGGTCGTGCGACGTCGCGGCTTTTATCATAATAATTAATTCGGTTTTGAAATAAAAATCTTGTCGGAAAAAAAAAGCCTACAAAGGGTCGAGTATTCGAAACTCCCCACGAAACGCGAAGGCGCGGAGATCAGCGTAGCAACACCGCCGGGGACAGCCTACGGCCGCCGACTCCACGCTGCACAGTACGGGACCACGAGTTCTTCGCGGGACCGCAGCTCTAGCCCAACTAAGCTGACCTGCAGGCAGATAAGTGTAGTTTTAAGATTTTCATATATTAAAATTTTGTGTCGTGTCTTTTCCCCAGCAACCCGCGTTCGCGAGTAAAGTAAATAACATACGCCTATGCCTAAATCTGTGGCATAGTGGCAAAGTTAATTTTGTATTGCAAGGTACCTCTGTGTAGGCGAGGGTGGATGACCGTATTCATACAGTCTCGCTGAGGCGAAGGGCATTTTTAATGGTTGGTGCTTATGAGTGGCGAACTTGTGATAGCCAGGGAAATCATTTATACGCGCTTTTTATTTAGTGGCGGCAGAGTACCTTTAGTTTATAGTATTATTCTAGTATAGCACGCGGGTTTGATAAGTGCATGCTATTATTCCATCCGGAGACCGCTCTCCAGGCGAGCCGATGCGCGGCAAAATTATACACAGCCCGATTTCTGTATGCTCAACTGGATTCGCTAGCGGCTCTGAATTGTTTACTCAGACCATTTAAATACACATGTGAGATTGCCCAGCCTATAAAACATGCCACGATAATCCTGTAAAGATAATTCATGATAGTGTACACGATACTTAAAATAAGTATAATTATTTACGCAGCGATCAAAAATGCAAAATCCCACGAGATTGGTATAATGACAGAAGTCACTATATTAATCGCGTAAGCTGATTATAGCAAAGTCAGAAGAAATTTTCCTGACCTCCAATTAAAAGACTGCGCAGACGCTGAGGCTAGCTAAAGGTTTAGGACCTAATAGCATTATCCTGGTCAGTAAAGGATTCAGACGCTTCTATCAAGTATTCCACAAAGAACCGTTATACACGCCATAATAGCGTGCCTACAATCGACTAACTATCAATTCCCTGAACCGCTCTTAATGTTCATAGATTCACGCTAATAATTAAAATTCTAAGCAAATGAAGTAAACTAGACGATCGTTTTAGGTCATTACAGGCTGCACACCAGCAGTACCAAGGCCACGTCATTTGAGTTGCTTTACAGATGGTGCCGATAACCACAGGATATTTGATTCGGACTAAAATAATATAATCAGTTCGACAAATATTCTTTAAGAATCAAATTGCTATAAATTACATACACAACGTAGAAACATTTCAAGGACATAGATAACTACGAATATTATATTCACAATTTCGGAATCTATAAATAATAGGTAACAAAAAAGGCTATACGCAGCATATTAAAATTAATTGGGGTATTACAAACAAAGGTTAATGAGTTAGGTGTTTATGTAGTGAATGCGTTTTACTGTTAGACATAAAAGCTATTAAGGTAGATTAGTTAGGTATATTATAACGATAGGAATAGTTAGGTGTTTATGTAGTGAATGCGTTTTACTGTTAGACATAAAAGCTATTAATGTAGAGTAGGTAGGTATATTATAACGATAGGAATAGTAGGTGTTTATATAGTGAATGCGTTTAACTGTGTTAGACATAAAAGCTATTATTGTAGATTAGTTTAGGTATATTATAAAGGTTTATAAATATCGGTTGCTTACTGTTGAACAACTAGGAGAGTAATAATCTAATTACATTGTCCGATTGAGAAAATTGGGTATAGTTAATTACACTGTTTAATTAATTACGTCAGGAGGAATTGACCATTAAGTTACAAGTGCAAATTTAGTAGATAGGCAAAGTAAGATAATAAAGTTATTTAAATAGATAGCGTACTTTGAATAGACGTCGTCTGCAAGCGATAAGCAGGCACCTGCGTGTAGGATATATAGGTTAATAATCGAACTACTGATTAGTAAAATGGGTCGAGGCAGGAAGCCACGTGTGATCAGCAAACAGTCGAAAGGTACTGAGGACAGTAATGCTTCAACAAATTCGAACCCGGAGATAAGTCAGATGACTCTATTACTGTCGCAAATTTTACAACGTTTGGAGAATTTAGAACGGGCTAGGGCGAGTAACTCCGTTACGTCAGGTTAGGAAGCAAGCGTGCCGTCTACCACTAACCGCGAAAACTTTGTGCTGAATGAATCAGAGCATAAACAGGTGTGTCTAATTAAGATGTCACAAAAACTACCACAGTTTGACGGGCAAAAATCAAATAACCCTATGCTGTTTCTAAGGGATTTGAGGAATTACATAGAGATGTCTGGGAACAGTTTTAGTTCGGTGAAAGCTTTGGCGTTTGCTATAGAGAGTTTGATAGGGAGCGCAAAGACGAGGATGAATATTTATAGGGATTCTTGGGCTAGCTTTAGCGACTTCGAAAGGGATTACAAGCAAGTATTTTGGAGTAACTGTGAACAGGAGTTGATCAGACAACGGTTCATGACCGCGAAATACGACGATAGAGTAGGTACAATGGAAGAGTATTTTGCAGATCAGTTAAATAAAATATACGGGTTATCTTTACCTTTTACCGAGACGGAAAAGGTAAATATCATATTCAGGCAATTGCCTCAGCATGTACAGGTAGCATTTTTCGCGAGGAATGAGAGTATGTCGGTTAAAAATGCAGTGGAGTTTCTGCGTCATCTAGAACGAAACGTGCGCAAAGAGGCGAGCGTAGTGACGTCAGCCGGTACATCTGAAGGTCGCGCAACGTTCAGACCAAATCGTGGGACTACGAGATATGGGTCAGTGCGGGTGAATACGATTCGCTATAATCATCTGACGAATCGACAAAGACGATACCCATATGTTAACCGCGGACAGAATATGCGAGGTCGGGGTTTGTATAACAATAGTACTAGGCAAAATAGGGCGCAGTTGAGACCGATAGAATTCACACCAGCTTTGGATGCGCCGCGAGCTAGTGAGGCGAATAAGAGCCTAGCAACAGCGGAAAAACCTGATTCTGTATCAAAAAACTAATTTCGGGGGAAGGGGGGGGGGGGGGGGGATTCGCTTTACGTTATTTAATGCGATTAGGCTGGGCGCCGAACAACGAAAGCGCTAAGCATAAGCTATATGAAATATGTGACATGGGAACGAATATGGGTTTAGAAGAGTTGACACAGTTGTTAACACATAGGGCGGAGGAGTTTCGAGTCTGTTTGGCAGATACTTCCGAGGTGGAAAGCATGAATAGGCATAATAAGTCCTTATGTACAGTGTTTAGAGATATAGATGTCTTAGATGCGGATCAGGAGCAAGGAAGGAGGCTGACGTTGCCGGAAGTGAGTGTTGAAATAGGTGAGATTCAATTAAAAGGTTTGATTGATTCTGGGAGTGAGTTGACGTGCCTGAGACAAGATTGTTTTGAAAGGGTAAGGGGACGCTTGGGCCAGTTAGCTGAGATACCTATACCGGCTGTTCGAATCGCCGGAGCGTTTGGTATTAGTAAAGAGAAGTTAGGAAGCTTGGTGATAGTCCCTATCAAGATAGGTGAGTGTACCGTCGATACACCCACGTTGATTCTAAGGAAGCTACCTAAGGAATTAATATTAGGATTTGATTTCATACAGTTAGCGCGAGGAGGTTTGGTATGTACGGACGGAACGAAGTTCGTTATTAATGATGGTAATGTGATTTGTGAGATAGATCTGCAAGAGCGAGAACGCGGTCAAATCCAATGTTGTACGTTAGAAAAACATTCGGAGAAATCGGTGATGGGTAAGATAGTTGAGTACGTACAAGGGACATCGTTGTCAGCCGAGCATAAATCTAAGCTGTCGGCTGTGTTAGCGAAACATGTCACGCTATTCTCCGATAAGATTGGTCGCACGACCAAGTATATACACGAGATTAGAATGAAGGACGATAAACCTTTTGTTAAGCGGTCGTATCCCATACCGCATGTTTATCGCGAAAGAGTTAAGGCAAGGTTAGACGAAATGGAACGGGGAGGGGTAATTAGCAGACAGGCGACGGACTACAGTAGCCCATTAACGTGTACGTTGAAAAAGAATGGAGAGATTCGGATATTATTGGACGCGCGCGAGCTAAACAGATTAATGGCCGGTGAAACGGAGAGCGCACCGCTCATGAGTGATATATTACAATCGGGTTCCAGAATAAACTATATTGCTGTAATCGATATAAAGGACGCGTATTTTACGATTCCATTGGCTCACGAGTCTAGGAAATATACCGGTTTCGTGTTCCAAAGGAAGAGTTATGTGTATAATGTGCTACCACAGGGGCTCAAAACAAGCGTGGGCTCATTCTCAAGGGCGATGGATTTGATACTGGGGCCGGAAGTGCGAACGTACTGTTGGAATTTTCTTGACGACTTAGCTATTTTCACGGATGGGGGCCTAGACGAACACATACGTCAGATCGATACGGTATTGACCAAGTTACGTGAAGCCGGATTTACTTGTTCATTAGAGAAATGTAATTTTGCCGCTAGGGAGGTGAAGCTTTTAGGGCACATTTTAAGCACTGAAGGAGTTAGTTTAGACCCGGCGAAGGTAGAGGCTGTTTCAGATTATCCTGCACCGAGAACAGTGAAACAATTACGTTCATTTTTGGGGTTTGTAAACTATTTCCGTAGGTTCATAAGGGAATTTGCGTTATTAACGGAACCATTGTATAGATTGTTACAGGCGAGAGTAAGATTTACGTGGGGTACAGAGGAACAGGACGCGTTTGATAGGTTAAAGGTAGCGTTTACACAGAGCGTCATGCTGTCACAGCCAGAATTCGGTAGTGTATATTATGTGCAGACGGATTCCAGTTCGATAGGTCTGGGTGGGTATGTTTACCAATTAGATAAGAACGGTTTCGAGAAAATAATAGGATTTTGTTCGTATGCATACAAGGGGCCGCAAACACGGTGGTCCGTTAGCGAACAGGAGTTCTATGCTGTGATTTATACATTGAGGAAATTTGAAACGTATTTGAAAGGAGCCAAAATCGTGATAAAGACAGATCATAAAAGTCTGACGTTTGTAAAGTCTTGGAAATTGCTCGGGGCGCGAATTACCAGATGGATAATGTACTTAGAACGGTTTGATTACGAAATACAGTATATTCAGGGACGTGATAACATTATACCTGACATTCTGAGTAGGCACATACGAGATGCAGGGTCGGAAAAGGTGGGTAATACGGCACAGCCTCACTTATACTGGTTTAAGACGGCTAGCCGTGGCACGGTATTACAAAAATTAAAACAGATTGCCGAGTTGCAAAACGATGATCCGAAGTTAAAACATATCAAAGATTGTTTAGGTCAGGGGAAGGCCAGCCTAGAGGTTAAGGGCTTGTATTAAAAATTAGTCGGGAAGACATTGTACTTTAGCATACCTACGCAGGAAAAAAACCTCTTAGTCATACCAAAGTCACTACTGGAGGAATTAATAATTCATATACATGAGGAAATAGGTCATTTTGGGCAGTATAAAATAATGCCTATTCTGAGAACGCGTTATTACTTTCCTAACATGAGCAAGATAGTGCGTGATGTAATCCGCACATGCGACATATGTCAAAAGGCAAAACCCAGCGTTAGTAACGCAATAGGACCATGCCAGCCAGTTTCAGCTAAAGCTTTAGGAGAAAAGGTCTTCGGGGATTTGTATGGGCCGTTACCTGCGGGTAAGTTTGGTTACAAGTACATATACGTTATGCAGGACGTGTACAGTAAGATCGTAAGGTTGTACCCATTGAGGGTCGCGAGTGGGCGTAGCGTACTTGCGTGCGCAAAACGATTTCATAAGGAGATACCTATCAGGACGATAATCACCGACCGAGGACCACAGTTCATTTCGAAGACGTGGATTGAAAGTTTACGTAATTTAGATATAAAGGTGACGCACACTGAGTATTGCCCAAATTCGAATAGCGTAGAGAGGGTCAATCGCGAGTTAGGAAGAATGATCAGGACATACTGCTTCGGGTCCAACAGAAGTTGGGTGAATATGTTAAGCGATGTAGAAAGGTGTTATAACAACGTTACACATAGTTCTACAGGGATTGCACCCGACAGACTAGCATTTGGGAGGCAAGAGTTGTTAACTATTGACAGTGCGTTAGGTGATGAGTGGACGAAACGATATCTAGCTAACGAACCACAGATTAATCACGAAAAGGCATTGAAAACCGCGGAGAAGACAAGCATGTACAGAAAGCGTCAATTTGACAACAGGCATAGGTTAGTCATTTACCGAATAGGTGATTATGTGAAGGTGAAGACTTTTGTACGATCGGACAAAGAACATAAGATAACGCGGAAATTTTCCTTATTATATAAGGGGCCATTTGTTATAGTGGACGTACCATATCAAAACTGTTATAGTCTGATGGAACCAGAATCTAATAAGATTGTTGGAAATTATAATGCGGTGAATTTAGCCAGATATTTTATACGAAAGAAGGAAGTGACGATTCTAAGTAAGGAGGTAAATAAATGAACAGGACGATAGGTGTGGAGTAAAAGCATAAGGGCGATGGTTAGTAGTTTATAACAAAGAGCAACGATGATATAGACGAATAGGGCTATCGAACGATTGAGGTCAGGGTGTGGCACTAAGAGCTGGTTCAGAGAGAATTGGAGAGAAAATTTTAAGATAGGGGTACATATGAGATTAAGATTTTGACGAGTGAGTATCGGGGACACCAACTCACAAAATCTGGGGAAGGTTCTGTAATGATACAACGTAGATTATATTTTGAAGAGTTATATTGTGGAATTGATAGCGAACTTAGTTGTGTATACATGGAGCTCGAGGGGTCGTATGTCCCCACACGACCGCGTGTGGGTGTACATTTCATACGTGTAATTTCGGGCAATTATAACCGCATGTCGTACGTTATCATAATATTGGGAGATACTGTGCATGGTGGCAGGAATTTGTAAATTGCATGTTGAGCGTTGAAAATAAAACAATTAGTTATGCCGCTGGGCGGATGTCATAAAGTTGGAAAGGACCGGACGGACGCACCGGGTGTCTGCAATTAAGCACAAAAGCAATTTTTAAAAGCTATCGATAACAAAAGGCAGGCGAAGACAAGAAAGGCGGCCTATCTAATTTGTATTATTCGGAGAACGGGCGGCTTTCTTTTGACGGAACACGTGCATGCTGAAGTAGAGTCGGTATGAGGCGAGCTTGTTGCTACGCGATGGTGGTGTGGGGCAATCATAGTGAGCGTCACCCAGCGCATGAGACGGGGCGCGGTGGAGCGGGGTATGCAAGCGCACGACTGGACGAATTCATTCGGTTCCCGGAGTTCTGGCGGTTCGGTCGTTCGACATCGTGGCTCGTATCATAATAATTATTGTCCATTCGATTCCGGAGTTCTCGCGGTTCAGTCGTGCGACGTCGCGGCTTTTATCATAATAATTAATTCGGTTTTGAAATAAAAATCTTGTCGGAAAAAAAAGCCTACAAAGGGTCGAGTATTCGAAACTCCCCACGAAACGCGAAGGCGCGGAGATCAGCGTAGCAACACCGCCGGGGACAGCCTACGGCCGCCGACTCCACGCTGCACAGTACGGGACCACGAGTTCTTCGCGGGACCGCAGCTCTAGCCCAACTAAGCTGACCTGCAGGCAGATAAGTGTAGTTTTAAGATATTCATATATTAAAATTTTGTGTCGTGTCTTTTCCCCAGCAACCCGCGTTCGCGAGTAAAGTAAATAACATACGCCTATGCCTAAATCTGTGGCATAGTGGCAAAGTTAATTTTGTATTGCAAGGTACCTCTGTGTAGGCGAGGGTGGATGACCGTATTCATACAGTCTCGCTGAGGCGAAGGGCATTTTTAATGGTTGGTGCTTATGAGTGGCGAACTTGTGATAGCCAGGGAAACCATTTATACGCGCTTTTTATTTAGTGGCGGCAGAGTACCTTTAGTTTATAGTATTATTCTAGTATAGCACGCGGGTTTAATAAGTGCATGCTATTATTCCATCCGGAGACCGCTCTCCAGGCGAGCCGATGCGCGGCAAAATTACACACAGCCCGATTTCTGTATGCTCAACTGGATTCGCTAGCGGCTCTGAATTGTTTACTCAGACCATTTAAATACACATGTGAGATTGCCCAGCCTATAAAACATGCCACGATAATCCTGTAAGGATAATTCATGATAGTGTACACGATACTTAAAATAAGTATAATTATTTACGCAGCGATCTAAAATGCAAAATCCCACGAGATTGGTATAATGACAGAAGTCACTATATTAATCGCGTAAGCTGATTATAGCAAAGTCAGAAGAAATTTTCCTGACCTCCAATTAATAGACTGCGCAGACGCTGAGGCTAGCTAAAGGTTTAGGACCTAATAGCATTATCCTGGTCAGTAAAGGATTCAGACGCTTCTATCAAGTATTCCACAAAGAACCGTTATACACGCCATAATAGCGTGCCTACAATCGACTAACTATCAGTTCCCTGAACCGCTCTTAATGTTCATAGATTCACGCGAATAATTAAAATTCTAAACAAATGAAGTAAACTAGACGATCGTTTTAGGCCATTACAGGCTGCACACCAGCAGTACCAAGGCCACGTCATTTGGGTTGCTTTACAGTGCGGTTGGTATAACTTTAATAATAATTTAGGGTTAATAGATTTGGGGGTCATGTGCCAGAAGCGTGCTCGTTCGCGACCCCTGCCAATCAGTCGATTGCAATTCTGGACCAAGAGCGCACCGACGTGCGGATTAGGGCGTCCCCCGTAGGCGACGCGCACCGATCCGCCCCCGTCGGTGCGAATACAGCTGCATGCGGCGGTGGGGGCCGCCACCCACCACGCAGCGCCAATTCCGGCGGGACGAGGGGAGCCGAGTGCCGCATAGGCACGTGGAATGTGAGAGGTGGATTGAAAGATAAGACGAATGAACTGATAGACGTAATGAATGATAGACGTTTGGATGCTTTATGTGTGACAGAGACTAAGCGCAAGGGAAGCGACACCGATGATCTGCCCGGTGGTATGATGGCCCTATGGTCTGGGGTAGACCGTGACGATCATGCCAGTGCTGGTGTAGGTGTCGTACTCTCCTCTCGCTTAGCCACTGGTGTAAGAGATTACTGTTTGGTAGGGCCTAGACTTCTCTGGGTTCGTATTAAACTGGGCATCACGCGAGTATTTTTGGTTGCAGCATACGCTCCCGTAAGCTCAGCGTGTGCTCAAGAACTGGAGAAGTTTTGGGAGTCTGTGAGGGATGTTCTGGACTTAGTTGAAGGGAACGAAAGAGTGATTATGTGTGGAGACTTGAATGGATGGGTTGGGACCAAGCGATACAGCTATGAAGCTGTTCTTGGTCCGTATGGAGATAAGAGAGTGAACGAAGCAGGTAAGTCTATACTAGATTTATGTATGGAACGAGGCCTCCTCGTGTCGAATACTTTATTTCATCATAAGGATATTCACACGTATACATGGAGAAGGAATGATCAAAAAAGTGTGATTGATTTGATTTTAATAGATAGACGTCTCCGAAATGTTTTAATGGATACAAGAGCCTTTAGAGGCCCCACTCTTGAGACGGACCACTACCTGGTGGTAAGCCGGTTTGTGGGCCTTTTTAGGAAGTGGAGGCACTGGCGAGTGCGTATCCCTTTCGGAGATCATGAAAGGATAATGAGCGAAAAATTGCAAGATGAAAGTGTAAGGAGAATGTATGTGCATCTGGTAAGTGAGAGACTTGCAAATGCAAGCCTCTCCGACTCAGATGTGGATGATTGTTGGAAAGTTTTGAAAGAAAGTATGGTGGATAGTGCAAAAGAAGCTTGTGGATGCGCAAAGAGACGTAAAACAGCGAAAGGAGATGCCTGGTGGGATGCGGAGGTTGAATCCTCCGTAGCAAAAAAGAGGAAAGCGTGGCTGGATTACGTATCATCTTTGCCTTTAAATGAAAATATGAGAGAAAAGAAGAAAGAAATGTACCGTCTATGCAAGAATGAAACCAAGGCTTTAGTGAAAGAGAAGCGTGAAAGACAAATTATGAATGAGGAAGAGAGGCTGACGAAAACTTCGAGGCAAATACCAAACTCTTTTGGAGAGAGGTAAAGAAGTCTCGGAGTGGTTCGTCGGCATCCAGAATGGATAAGATAAAGTCTAAAGCTGGTGTCATTCTTGCCAACACTCAGGAAGTGTTAGAACGGTGGAGTGAATATTTTGAGGAAATGTGTGAGTATGCCTCGGACGCTGGCAATGAGAGTGAGTCGGATGCTTACTCCACGTTGACGGCGTCCGACGAAGGCATAACTATGGATGAGATCGAATGGTCGATACGAAGCTTGAAAAATGGAAAATCAGCGGGAATTGATCTGATCACAGCTGAGATGATCAAATTAGGTGGCACTTACGTCCGGGACGCCTTCTGGTACCTATGCAACCTATGCTGGAGAACTGGAAGGGTCCCAATGGACTGGAGACGCGCAGTCATCGTGCCCTTGTATAAAGGCAAGGGATCACGCATGGACTGCGCCAACTATAGGGCCATCAGTTTGATCAGCTTAGCAGCAAAAGTATATGGAAAAGTGATTGAAAGGAGAATGAGGGTGAAATCCGATGAAATGCTGTGGGACGCACAAGGAGGTTTCCGAAATGGAAGGGGATGTACGGATCAAGTTTTCTCGCTCCGCAATATCGTAGAGAAGCATCTGGCCATAGACCAGAAGGTTTTCTGCGGTTTTGTGGATCTTGAGAAAGCCTTTGATAGGGTTGTGCGAAAGGAACTGTGGGACATATTGCCGAGATATGGGATTGACGGTTCACTGCTCCGTGCTGTGCAGTCCACTTACAAGGATTGCTCAGCATGTGTGCGGATAGACGGTGGCATGTCACCCTGGTTTGATGTCAAAATTGGTGTCAAACAGGGTTGCATGCTATCTGCTAGGCTGTTTATCCTGTATCTCGATAGTTGTCTGCAGAGAATAAGGTCAACGAATGTGGGATTGCGCATGGGTGACCAAGTGGTGAACTGTCTGCTGTATGCAGACGATGCCGTGCTATTAGCAGATACACCATCTAAACTGCAAACACTGGTCACAGCGATGAAAGACGACTGTATGGAGAAAGGCTTACTACTGAATGCGAAGAAAACAAAGATAATGGTATTTGAAAGAGAAGAATCCAGAACTAATGTAAGGATTACGATTGATGATGAAGTGTTGGAACAAGTGGATGAGTTTGTATATCTTGGATGCGCTTTCAGCAGGGATGGAAGGTACACCGCAGATGTGGAAAGACGAGTGAGTGCTGGGAATAGTGTGAATGGAGCGTTGGGAAAACTTCTTGGCAGTAAAATCCTGAGCCAGAAGGCACAACTCGCTATACACAATGCAGTGTTGGTCCCAACGCTAACTTATGGAAGCGAGAGTTGGGTATGGCAGAAAGAGCATGAAAGTAGAATAAACGCGGTTGAAATGCGAGCGCTGCGCAAAATTTGTGGCGTAAGGCTCGTAGACCGTATTCGCAATGATGATGTTAGAAATAGAGTTGGTCTGAAAGAGAGCGTCGGTGTTAAAATAAGAAGAGGCATGCTCCGATGGTTCGGGCATGTAGAAAGAATGCAAGATGAAAGAATGACGAAGCAGATATACAATGCAAAAGTGGAAGGATGTAGGAGCCGGGGAAGGCCAAGACTTACCTACCATGACCAAATTGGTCATGTTCTATCAGAAGGTGATGTCAGGAGCCCTAGAAACCGGCGTGCGTGCATGAGAAGAGCAATGAATGTTAAAGAAGCGAGTGAGATATGTAAGGATCGAGTCACGTGGCGCTCGGTTCTCTCTGCCTACCCCGCAAGGGATCTGGCGTGAAGTTATAGATAGATTTAGGCGTTACTTTGCGAAAGTTAAATTTACATGCAATTTGATTTAACCTGCTTTGTGTGCTTCCGCCACCAATTAATTATGCGACCTAGCACCGGCCGGCACCCACCCACTTCTGTTAGTAAATGCAACATGCTGACGCAGCCATGGCTGCTCCGGTAGTCTCGGCCTCGGCTGCTGCGGTCGTCCGCCATCTGGAACAGAATCGTCATGTCCGCACCACCACCGTCGCTGCCGCAACTGGCCTGGTCGTCGCTGCGACACGTGTTTCGCCTCTCCACGAGACATCATCAGGCGTTGTAGACGTTAATCGTTAGAATAACATGCTACTAGTGACAAATCCATTGCAGTGCCGTCCCTTATATTGAATTGAGGGTGGGGGTGGATGGTGTGAGCGAAAAGATATTTAATAGTGGGGAATTGTTAACGTCAGTCTGTTTGTTCATGAGAGTAATTTTAGAATTTTTATGATTAATAATTTTTTTTTTTTTCATTTAGTTAATGACCTTCAAGGAGTTTAAGAATACTGGCTTCCACCAATCCACAAGTTATCATCGGGGCAATGTAACTCTAAACTTAGTGGATTGAATAAGGGGGCGCTAACAGCTCATTTGTATGAAACTACTTTTATTTCCAATAGAAGACAAAACTCTTAAGATTTTGGAAACGGAATTTTTACTTTCCATATTTGCCTTTAAACCTGATAGCGCAATTAAGAGGCGGCAATTATGTCTATCACAACGCGTCTTTGTCTACATCTCCCTCAACAAAGACATATTATTACCATTTAAATTCACTTTGTGTTCCACCAATATTGTTCACTGACGATGGGTCATCATTAGTGAACGATATCAACCAAAGTTCAGTCAAAATGTCGGGGGAAATAAAAAGATATGTTGGAAAAATTATATTACCATATACTCGTATATTCACATCAACCGCTGACATGTTCACCGGCATTTAACTAGGGGACTATCTGTGTCATGGTCCATGGTGACATCCTTTTGTCCTCCCTGATATCTTACATCTCACCGCTACTTCTTCATATTTCCCTCATACCTTCGACGCTACTATCCAATTTGTAGATGGTACTCGAAGTTCATGGCCCAAACCGATACATGTAATTGTCGTGTATGTTGGATCGCCTAAATTTTATACCCCTAACTCAGTGAACGACTCTAACTGTAATTGGCATACAAACTATAGGCCTAATTCAATTCCGGGCGGGAGGAGCGGCCAGGCTGCCACGATTGTGGCGCGGCCGAGGACACTGCTCAACACACGTTGGAGCAGTGTCCCAGATGGTCTCGGCAGCGCCATGATCTGGTGTCCGCGCTAGGAAGCGCGGACCTCTCGCTCCCGAGCGTGGTCCGCTTCATGCTCGGGAGTGACAGTGCCTGGCAGGCGATGGCCTCCTTCTGTGAGACGGTCATGTCCCAGAAGGAGGCCACGGAGCGGGACAGGGAGGATGATCCCTTGGCTGTCCCGCTCCGGAGACAGCGGACGGGAGTGCGGCGTAGGCGCTACGCGCACCTACTGCCGCCTCCCTAATCGTTGGGACTAGGGGTCAGGATGGGAACCTGGCCCCATAATGGTCCCGCCGCCGGAGGGGCTGTCCCAATTTGCCGGGACGGCCCCTAGAGAGAAGAAGTCCGGCCCCTTTTGAGGGGCTGGCCAGTCGTAGTGGTGCCCTGTTGCTGACAGATCCGGGGCACCACACCAACGCGGCTGATGGCATTTCGCGGGGTCGTTTAGTGGGTATACCGTCGGACAGCCGACGGGGAGTCCCACACTACCACCGGAGGCCACCCAGGTACCGGTGGTGTGCGTAACGCATTTTTCCCCGCGTCACAAAAAAAAAAAAAAAAAAAGGCCTATTTCAATTCCTTAATTTTTTTTCACCCTATTATACTCGTAACTTCCCAAATTCGGTATTAGATGGAATAATTAATTATCCCTACTATTTACAATTACTAAATTATGATTCTCACAAAGTGAAAAAACATAAAAGCGTAACTCTATCTATCTATCTATAACTTTACGCCAAATCCCTTGCGGGGTAGGCAGAGAGAACCGAGTGCCACGTGACTCGATCCTTACACATCTCACTAGCTTCTTTAACATTCATTGCTTTTCTCATACACGTTCGCCAGTTTCTAAGGCTCCTGATATCACCTTCTGTTAGAACACGACCAATTTGGGTATGGTAGTTAAGTCTTGGCCTTCCTCGGCTCCTATATCCTTCCACTTTTGCGTTGTATATCTGCTTTGTCATTTTTTCATCCCGCATTCTTTCTACATGTCCGAACCAACGGAATATGCTTCTTCTTATTTTAGAACCGACGCTCTCTTTCAGACCAACTCTGTTTCTAACATCATCAATGCGAATACGATCCACAAGCGTTACACCACAAATTTTCGCATCGCTCGCATCTCGATCGCGTTTGTTCCACTTTCATGCTCTCTCTGCCATACCCAGCTCTGGCTTCCATAAGTAAGCGTTGGGACCAGCACTGCATTGTGTATAGCGATCTGTGCCTTCTAGCTCAAGTGTTTACTATCAAGAAGTTTTCCCAACGCTCCAATCACACTATTCCCAGCACTCACTCGTCTTTCCACATCGGCTCCTACATCCTTCCACTTTTGCATTGTATATCTGCTTCGTCATTCTTTCATCTTGCATTCTTTCTACATGCCCGAACCATCGGAGCATGCCTCTTCTTATTTTAACACCGACGCTCTCTTTCAGACCAACTCTATTTCTAACATCATCATTGCGAATACGGTCTACGAGCCTTACGCCACAAATTTTGCGCAGCGCTCGCATTTCAACCGCGTTTATTCTACTTTCATGCTCTTTCTGCCATACCCAACTCTCGCTTCCATAAGTTAGCGTTGGGACCAACACTGCATTGTGTATAGCGAGTTGTGCCTTCTGGCTCAGGATTTTACTGCCAAGAAGTTTTCCCAACGCTCCATTCACACTATTCCCAGCACTCACTCGTCTTTCCACATCTGCGGTGTACCTTCCATCCCTGCTGAAAGCGCATCCAAGATATACAATCTCATCCACTTGTTCCAACATTCCATCATCAACCGTAATCCTTACATTGGTTCTAATTTCTTCTCTTTCAAATAACATTATCTTTGTTTTCTTCGCATTCAATAGTAAGCTTTTCTGCATACAATCGCCTTTCATTATTGTGACCAGTGTTTGCAGTTCAGATGGTGTATCTGCTAATATCACAGCATCATCTACATACAGTAGACAGTTCACCACTAGCTCACCCATTCGCAATCCTACATTCGTTGACCATATTATGTGCAGACAACTATCGAGATACAGAATAAACAGTCTAGCAGATAGCATGGAAACCTGTTTGACACCAATTTTGACATCAAACCAGTGTGACATGCAACTTTCTATCCGCGCACACTCTGAGCAATCCTTCTAAGTGGACTACACAGTACGTATCAGTGAACCGTCAATCCGATATCTCGGCAATATGTCCCACAATTCCTTACGCACAACCCTATCAAACGCTTTCTCAAGATCCACAAAATCTCAGAAAACCATGTGACATATGGCCAGATACTTCTTCACAATATTGTAGAGCGAGAAAATTTAATCTGTATTCTCCTTTCAATTACTTTTACATAGACGTTTGCAGCTAAGCTGACCAAACTGATGGACCTATAGCTGGCGAAGTCCAAGCGTAACGCCTTGCCTTTATACAAGGGCACGATGACTGCGCGTCTCCAGTCCACCCAATGGACTGGAGACGCGCAGTCATTGTGCCCTTCCATTTCTCCAACACAAATTGCTTAAGTACCAGAAGGCGACTCAGATGTAAGTTGCACCTAGTTTGATTATCTCAGCTGTGATCAGATCAATTCCCGCTGACTTTCTGTTTTTCAGCTTCGTATCTACCATTCGATCTTATCCATAGCTATGCCTTCGTCGGACGCCGTCAATGTGGAGTAAGCATCAGATTCACTTTCATTGCTAGCGTCCGAGGCATAGTCATACATTTCTTCAAAATATTTACTCCACCGTTCTAACACTTCCAGAGTGTTATATAAAAGCGTAACGCCTAATAAATGTGTATAGCAAAATAATAATATCTCTTTTTCAGTACCTAATATCGAATAATCGTGTGTGTTATATTAAAAAAAGAATAGAGTTCTGCAACGTCTCCAGGGCTGCGGGAAATGAAGCCCCTCCGCCTCTGCGTAATGAAGCGCAGGCACTCGTGGTCGCCTTCGCAGCTCCGGCTGGCTACCTCCGGTGGCCGTAATTTCTTCTATTAATGGCGGGTGGCTTCGCTCCACGAGCCCGCCTGTCTGAGATGGATTCAAACTTCGTTGTAGTCATCATTTCAAAATGCCAATAGGTTTTAGTACATTTAATATTATAGATTCTATAAATAGTGCTTTCGATTTTTAGGCCAAACTATAATAGTGCGAAAACATCAGTTTAAATTATACGAGTACGTTAGAAGTTTATCTATATGTATGATTTTCAGCCAAATAAAATTAGGACTAATAATTTTCAAAGGACAACTAATTGAATTACATATATCGGTTAAAAAAAAATAAAAAAGTAACCCTGTGGAAGTTCATTATTTTAAGCTTAGTAAATAGAGTGGAAGTAGAAAGAATAACAAACTTATTATTTTAACGAAAAAAATAAATGGAAGACCAACAAAGTTTTCATTTACCCCTTTTTGTGTACGGAGTGGTCAGCAAAAGCTAAACAAGTTAGATATATATGATACACCTTGCACAGTCTTTAAAAAAAAGTACTATAAACGGGGACCAAAACCAACAAGCAAGTACTTTTTTCTATTAAGGCATTGTACAATGTATTAAAGAAACAAATTAGAAACCATAGAAAAATAAGTCTGGACTCAAACTTGACCAGGTTACAAACAGTAAAAGAACTGAGATTTCTAAAATTGTTTATTCTTGACGGTGGTAGAGTCTCGCCTGTGGCACTTAGCCAAGTCATAATTCAAGTAACATAAAAGCTGAACCTAAGCCAGTTTTGAGATTGAACGCACCATTTTTAATGTGAAAATAATGCATGCTAGGTATTATTTGTTACAAATTGTTGTTGTTGTTCTATGAATCTCGGAACCTTCTTAATGAATACCTGCAAAAGTTTTAGTAACCACCATTATAAACTTAGATTTAAACTTACATATTACTAAGCAATACATTTATAATAAGATAAGTTAAGGTTGCTTATTAAGCGATATATTATATTATAAATATTAAAAAGTAAAGGACACTTTTAAGGACACATATGGTACTCGGTTCTCTCTACCTACACCACAAGGGATAGGTAAATAATATTATAATTATTTAAATAAACCAATCTTAATTTTATAGTCACATATTATAAGCAATAAATCTGAAATTCAGTTAAGTATGCTAATACATGAGATAAGCTAACCTAAATTTTATAGCACATGCAAACTAAACTCATAAATGATTACTTTCAGTTAGGCAACGATGTAGTTACCTACATACGTGATGTCTAATAACATGTTAAAACTTATTCAACTTTGCCTTTGCCAAGATTCAATTTTACTGAGTAACATCATATGCTGAAAATGTTTTTTCTTTGTAAACTTTCTAACAGCAATATATATTTTTTTGACTTATGGACCACGTTTGCCACTTTCTGGATACTAGCTATATAAATAAGTAGGAGGTTAAGTTGTATAATAAGATTTTCATTATTATTAAGTATAGTAAGGTAATTAATACAATACAGTATAGCTAATTACGAACTAAATAAAGTTATAAATGATTTAACGGAGTTCAGTGTTAAAATAAGCTGCGATAATGTTTAACTATTATGAAGTCTAAAATAATTTAGTTTTAATTTCACTATCATATGCTGGATCTTTGTAAACTTTCCAATAGTAATAAAAAATATTAAATACCTTGAATATCTTTATTGCATACTTCAGGCAGATACTGGGAAAATAATAACTTATAAGATATTTATCTCAGCTTAGAGTGTTAATATGTAATATCGCGTTTTTTAGGGAAGATGTCTATATAGATAAACTACCAAAGTAAAGTCTTATCTAAATACAAAATTTCATCCGAATCGTTAGAACCGTTCCCGAGATACACGGAATATACATAATTATTCCACTACGTAATTAACATGGGATTAATGTTTACGTAGTCCGTAATCCAATTTTAAATAAAAATAGTATAATTGCTTTACAGTAGGTGCTCGTGAAAAAGTTATTTAGGGAACTATGTGCAGTTATTTAATAAATAAATAAACCAGTGTATCAACGTAGTAAATGTGTCAAACATTGCTAAAATGAAATAATTATAATTTCAAATGTTGTGTAATTGTAACTTGTCACATCACTCGCAAATTCTTGAAAAGGTAGCTTTAACAAATCATAACGCAATTTTCGTTAACTCAACTTTTTTATAAAGATTTATTGTGTTTTTTAAGTTTCTTATTGTTTATATTTTAATTATTATCAATGGATAATGTTTAAATAATACAAATGAAGAAGTGTACAAAATGTAATAATAATATATCTACGCGACAGTTTCTCACATGTTCTTTTTGCAAAAATTCTCGTCATCTGAATTACATAAATATATTATAAAAATATGACTGTTTTTTTTCTGTCGTTAGGTGTACATCCTAATGAAAGAAAAAAACAGTCACAAATGGAAATGTGATTAATGTCCCGGCAGAAGGAGCACACACAAGGAAGGGCAAGAAGTGCTGACCTGACGTCGTGAAGAATGACATGTGTGCCAATGGTCTCACTGTGGGGGATGCAGAAGACTGCGCGAAGTGGAGACGTAAAAGTCGGAAAGAGAACCTTGGGCTCCGAAGCGTAAGCGTAGGACACGACCGGGATTAACGCTCGGATGATGATGATGATGTCCGCGAACAGGACAATTACTAACACGGATTGCGTACTAGTAATGTTAGGCACGTCGTTGATGTATACCAAGATTAGGATGCATCCCTAATACAATGTAATAACTAAACTAAACTATAACTTCACGCCAAATCCTTTGCGGGGTAGGCAGAGAGAAAGTATTTATTTATTTATTAAATTATAATAATAAAATATATATGATAGTTATGGCAGGTGTCCGTCCCTCTTCTGCAATAACCCAGTACCAATAATCCCTCCAGACCTCATTACAATAGACTAATCATTTCCTATACATTCGCAATAGTCCCAATACCTGCCGTGACCTGCTCATAGATATATGGTTCTATGGATATTTTTAGGAGCGGGTCTCGGTGGGTGTACAACGTAACATGAATCTTCTTAAAAGGGCCTCTACGCGTTGGATCCATATCACCGCGCACGCCTATCAAATGACCGGGATAATAATAAAATATAAATAATAAATATAAATTGTGAATAAAAATAAAATATATAATAATACACCTCCCTGCGGGATCGACTAGTTTGCTTTTATTTTGCCTGACTGAAATGTGCATAGTTCACCTGTTATTTAAGTTTCTTATTTCAACGTACTGCTTCTCTCTCTAGCTGCTAGATACGTATTTAACATATAGATACAGGGGTACCGGGAACACGTATACCTTCTCCTTTCAACTTATCAAACGGAATATTATGCTGAAATCTATCTGTCATAAGTATTATCTCTATCTGTCATATCCAACAGCAATCCGACTACGTGGATTTTATTCCACACAAAATTGAACATTTGATGTACATAATGATAGATGCCAGTGAGGTGGAACGCTTTTCACGGAAACCAAATAGAGTTTTCCTAAGAGCTGGTATTTTTTTTAAACTTCGTATATACGACTTTACAAGTCGTATATACGAACGTATTACTCGTACTTTTCCAAATACTTTAGACGCAGTGGAAAGTCCGATATTGTGTATGATCACTGGGTTTGCCACCTCTTTAAGAGTTGGTATTATTTTAAGCTGTTTTGAGTTTATCCGGACAGGTGCATTGAAGGATTGATTTACTAGTACTGTTTGTATGGAAACTAATTCATTATCGCAGTATTTGAATAGCCTTGGCGGTACTTCGTCTAGGCTTGTGCTCGGTGTATCTTGTGTGTATTTATTGGGCATATTTCGAAGTGTGTTGTAGATCTCTTGTTTTGTAACAGGATGTAGATACATCGTATTCAAAGAAGGTTCAAACACTGGCCAGCCAGGAGATAGCTCGATAGATTGGCATGGTTTACTGTTTGCGATCCGTCACCAACTGATTTAAAATATTAATTGAACTCTTTAGCTATATTATGAGGCCATTTTATTTTAGATTTTCCTAAACTAAGAGTTGTGTTTTCGAACATTTTTAGTACTATTTACAGTTTTCTTTTAATATAGATTTATGCGAGTAGTTTAATGGAGTCCTCAGAGATCTTTTATGTCTACATGATATCTTTAGACCCTAGTGATCCATATTTTTTTTTATTTTTGAACGAAATGAGGAACGTAGTTATTTAAAAAAAATCGATTGAAATCATGAAATAGTAAGAAATAAAAATGTCTATCGAAATTTACTTTTAATTTTGTGACATTATAATAGACAAACAAAATTATCTAGTAATTTATCTATAGAACTCATATAACATAAATAGACAGCATATAAGATAAACAGTGTAGCATATTCATAAAAAATATGGAATACTTGGTTGACAAGATAATAACGAAGACCAGAAAAGTATTCAAAAATGTTTTTATTTGGGAGATTTCCATGTAAATACTCGATATAATATTAAAAGTCAATCAATAAACAATATATTGATCTGCATACCAATGGAAAAAATTAACACAAAATGAGAAAATAAACGGGATAATTATATGTAGTAAAAACAAAGAACAACTATATTTAACATTTGTTTAACTGTATATATTTATTTAAAAGAAAATCATATTGCATAAGTACTAACAACATGTAAACAATACTGTCGAATAACGAACCTAATGAAAAGATAAGAAGGAAATACATATTATACAAAAATATGAACAAATCTAAGGTCCGTTGGCAAATTATAAAACAAATAAACAAGTTCTGTTTAAATTTGAAAACAACTGTAGTAGTTGTACCGCAAGAAGTGTTGAGTTTACTTCTCTTTCTTATTTATATCAATGAGGTTGTGTTGTGTTTGCTGGTCAAAACTGAGCGAAATGTCTTTGGCTTAATTTGTGAGTACCATCCAATTGATAACAGTATAAAGCGTGTTATTATTGGGCTGGAATCGAT
Source organism: Pyralis farinalis (assembly GCA_947507595.1). NCBI lineage: Eukaryota > Metazoa > Arthropoda > Insecta > Lepidoptera > Pyralidae > Pyralis > Pyralis farinalis. The sequence goes on from OX382266.1 coordinate 26,508,585, forward strand.
AAATTTGAAAGTAAACTTATGTAAAACAAAATTACTGTAGTTTAGAACCTATATACAAATGCACTTATCTTAAACATTGTTATGGACAGTATAAAAATTGAAAATGTGACTAGCATAAACATATTAGTAGTTAATATATATAGCAATTTAAATTGAAAATCATACGTTGAGGTTGGAGGTTATTATTATTTTAATAATAGTAGTTGCTATATCATATATGTTCTAATTAAACTTACTTCTATAAAGGTCGACAAAATGGTTATTACAGGTATATTTCTCCTCTTATAATACCTTACAGTATAATAAAATAAAAAAAGGACTGAAGAGTCATTTAATAGACGAATATTATTGTAATTTGAATGAATTTTATTTTATACGCGTATTAACCCTTCGAAACCCGGCTGGTCGTATACGACCGCGAAATGTATGGGAAAACGTATATAACGAGTTCTGACTGCTCAATACATTTTATCGTTTAATTATAAGCGAGGCTACATAATTTATCATTCTATACTTCTACACTAATCTCTACGTGATCAATCCACACATGATTTGTCATATAACAGGAAAGTTAAACGTCGACTACAACGTGACTATTTTAACTAAATCACCGAATGTGCATGGCATGTTATTTCCAAAAGATGAAAACAAAAAAAAACTTGAATATACATATATATTATGCCGTTGATACTAGAACCGACATTTACAATATCCAGTCTATCTATCTCCTAATAAGTGAAAAATATCTGCATATTTAACACATATTTTTTCTACTCAGCTTCTTTCTTCCTTATTTTAAGTCTACTAACAGTTCTGTTATAAATATCAATGTAAGCATATATGTATATCTTGACGCCAGGTTCCTTGCGGGGTAGGCAGACAGAACCAAGAGCCATAAGACGCGGTCCTTACATACTTCACTCGCTTCTGTGACATTCAAAGCTCTTTTCATGCACGCTCGCCGCCTCCTGGGGCTTCTGACATCACCTTTTGATAAAACACGATCAATTTAGTCATGGAATCAATCAATCAATGCAAGCATAGTAATCTGAATACCTATGTACTTTAGGTATAAACCAATATATCTTAACATTCGTATCCCGAGTTTTTAAAAATCTTACGGGAACTTTTCTAATAAGTATTTTGTGTAAAATAGCAATTTTTCATTAAATACAGATTCATAAGTACACATTCATAAATAATAATAAATATGTACAAAAGCGAAACCTTATTTAAATACAAAATTTGAACCAAGTTATTAAATTCGTTTCCGAGAAAATATATATGTATACAAGAATTGACCGTTTAAATATGTAAGATGTTCCATCGTAAAACACGAGTAACATGAACTCTCTATATGTATAAAACTTAAAGTAAAACAAATAATTAAATATAAGTATGAAGCGGGCTTACTCTAAGTAATTTAAAAAATATTCTTAAGTCTTATTTTACATGTTAACCCACTTTCCTTTAAACCAGTTTATTTTGTGTGGAAGCGCAAACTGGCGTTTGACTAGTTTTATTCAATACAGTTTAAAAAATATTAAAAAAATATTTAATTACATTTATTTCATCAATGTTAATAATATTAATCGCTTTGTTTATAGTCTCACCCAAATAGCTATTGTTTTTTCCAATATTTAGGATAGTGGTAACGACTATACGAATTACATAACGAGTTTTAAAACAAATGTCCTAATTGATACTTTGCTACATGGCAATTCGACACCTCGCGATGACCCCATGGCCTCTAGGCTTGTAAGGCTCCATAAGTTATTGTCACTTACCAACCAAGAAATACTTCATCATACCAATACTCTTTTGGGTCATTCGTTATTTATTTCTGTAATATGCTGTATTTGATCTGGTGGTAGTTACAAAATATGTACATGCCTCCTATCTGTCATCGTTCAGTAGTTAAAAATAGATGGCAGCCTTAAATGTACCTACACATACTTCATTGTGCTCCCTAAATTCAGTGTATTACAATTTCTATAATATTTAAAAAAACTATTCAATAACACGTTATTTATATTTCAGTAGATTTTAAAATAAATTTTTCAATTTTAAAGCACGATATAGATATTTTAAAATTCCCGTCTGAAATCCAGTCTGCTTTGGGTCCATATGTCTCATGCATAATTCAGAGACCCACGGCTTGTCCCGCGCGGTGACATATAGGTACGATATGTTGGTAACCTGTATGTCGACTGACAGATACGCATCTACATACAATGTGCAAAGCAAATTGTCATCCGCTCATGAAACATGTATTGTTCACGTCTTAGTCGTCGTCTTAAATTATTACGAGGTATATAAACAGATAGGGAGGTGTTTGTAGGTGTTTTGTAGTGAAAACACATTTTAATAGTTATAAATTGAGACAGAATAAGCAATTGTAAAATATTAAGGACATGTTAGTAAAATAGGTAGGACTACCTACTTTTTAAGTACATAATTTTCGAGTAATTTTCAAATTATGCGCCAAAAATATTTTACCCTTAACAGACCACTCCTTAAATCACGTTCACCATTTGCGCTCAGCGCTATCCCGATTCCTAATCCAATAGAACTGGCGGGGTCCGCTACCTAAACATAAGGATTTGGCGAAGATACTGATTTGTACATCGAGCGTCTGTCGTCATAGCTCCATACCCCAGAAAGAAAATCAGACCTTTCTTAGTTTAGATCGCACAAATTTCGAAATATTATTTCTTGGTCTTGCGGGTTTTTTCAGGATATTTTCCTTCACCGACGAACAATAAATAATTACAAACATGTGCATAAGTAAATCCAAAACCACGAATTTAGTGGTACATGCCAGATTTCGAATAAGAGACCAGTTGGTCAATAGGCTGATTCTTTATTCACTGCTCTTTTAGTAATAGTCATCTGACAGTAAATGACGGTAAATGTAATAAAACTTAACTCAGTATTATATTGTTATGTATGTTATTGTTACGTGTTTGACAGTTTTTTAACCAACAAGTGCTCATTACGGTGTTACATTTGTACGTGGTATTCGATTCTTCATGTAAAAATTTTAATGCATTTTCAATCGTCTCGGGACGCATGTATAGAATACGTGAACCTAATAACAGATCGCCTAAAATGCTTGTAGGGTTACCACTCGCCCTACCGCTCTTAAAAGATCCAGACCAAGAGAAACAAACATGTTCATCCACACAAATGTTTGTCTTTTGTGGGAATCGAACGTTGGTGTCAGCAAGGAGAACGAACAAAGCAACTAAGTCAAATTTAGACGTATATGTGGTGGAGAAGCCATATTGAGTCGATCATTTTATTACGTCAAAATGATATGCATTCATATACATGGAGATGGATTCAACAAAAATAGTATGAATTTAATTTTGATTAATGATCGAGCCTATAAAGTCTCTACTCTTAAAACGGCCATTACCCGGTGGTATGCTGGTTTATTATGCTTTTCAAGAAGTGGAGACATTGGCGATTGCGTGCCGCTTTCGGAGACCATGAAATGATAAACATTGAAAAATTTTAAAATAAAAACCTAAGCAGTGGAAGACTTGCAAGCAAGTCTTTCCAACTATCTACATTGGATGATTGCTGAAAAGTTCCGAAAGAGAGTGCAAAAGAATTATGTGGATAAACCTTTGAAAGCTGACCTTTTGATGGGACGCGGAGGTTGAATTGAATTCCTAGTGACAAAAAGAGGAAACACTTTTTTATCACAGGGAAATCAACCTCCGACATCGTTACTGGATTATGTCACATTTTTGCAACTATGTGATATTATGAAAGAAAAGAACTATATTCATTGTCGATACAAGAATGAAACCAAAGTTTTACTGAAAGTGTAACATGAATGAATAATTCTTAGTAAGAAGGGAAAGCTGACAATACGTAGGACACTCAGAAAGTTGTGCGAAAAAAAGTGTACTATTGGTAAATATTTTTTTGTAAAATCTTTTCAAAATACTTTCCACCAGTCTCTATACAAAGTTTCATGCGTCTAAACCTGTTTTCAAAACACTTTCGCAGTCTCACTTGCAGCCTGCTCGAACGCTGACAGCGCATTTTCCGGTGACGGAAATTGTATCCCTTTAAGGTGAATTTTATTTTCGGGAAACAAAAGAAGTCACGGCTGTAAGGAGAGTGACCCAGGAGTTTTAGCGATGTGCTGTCCAGGATTTTTCTCGTTTTGAGCGCGGTGTACGCGGGCGCGTTGTCGTGGTGGAGCAGTAGCCCGCGGAGCCCGGTATTTGGTCGCTCCTTGCTCACAACAGAGAAAACTTCTGCCAAGCATTTGGTAGTATACCATTCGGCGTTGATGCTTCTTTGGTTACATAAAGGAATTGACACATTGCTAATTGGTAGCCAGTGTAATTGAAAAAGCTCGCAATCAAAATCTTCCCCCCGCTTCTAGATCGCTTCACTTTGGTAGTCGTTGATTCGTTTTGGAACACCCAAACCGTCGACTGGCGCTTCGTTTCTGGATCGTACTGTACGTATATGCCACAGTGTGCGGCGTTTACGGCGTTGATGCTTCTTTGGTTACATAAAGGAATTGACACATTGCTAATTGGTAGCCAGTGTAATTGAAAAAGCTCGCAATCAAAATCTTCCCCGCGCTTCTAGATCGCTTCACTTTGGTAGTCGTTGATTCGTTTTGGAACACCCAAACCGTCGACTGGCGCTTCGTTTCTGGATCGTACTGTACGTATATGCCACAGTGTGCGGCGTTTACGGCGTTGATGCTTCTTTGGTTACATAAAGGAATTGACACATTGCTAATTGGTAGCCAGTGTAATTGAAAAAGCTCGCAATCAAAATCTTCCCCCCGCTTCTAGATCGCTTCACTTTGGTAGTCGTTGATTCGTTTTGGAACACCCAAACCGTCGACTGGCGCTTCGTTTCTGGATCGTATCGATAAATCCAGGAGTCATCACCTGTAATGATGTCGTAAACGCGCCGAGACGAGCCTGTTTCAAATTTTTTAATAGATTCAGGCGTTATTTTGCGAAAGTCAAATTTACATGCAATTTGATCTAACCTGCTTTATGTGCTTCCGCCACCAATTAGTTCATGCGGCCTAGCGCCGGCCGGCACCCACCCACTACTGTTAGTACGTGCTACATGCCGACGCTGCCATGGCTGCTCCGGTAGTCTCTACAAGTTGTCTTGTAGCATGTTATTCTTACGATTAACGTCTACAACGCCTGATGATGCCTCGTGGAGAGGCGAAACACGTGTCGCAGCGACGACCAGGCCAGTCGTGGCAGCGACGGTGGTGGTGGGGGCATGCGGATTCTGTTCCAGATGGCGGACGACCGCAGCAGCCGAGGCAGAGACTACCGGAGCAGCCATGGCAGCGTCGGAGTCACATCACCTGAGTGGAGGACCTTCGACTGTGGCATATCCTATATATATATATGTCTTTTAAGAGAGGTAGGGCGCATCAAAGCAGCCTGTCTGGGAAAGTACCTCTACCTCACAGAAAACCGCAGCCAAATAATTAGAAAATCTAATCTAATCTCTAATCCCTAGAGAGTTGTTGTGTTCCTGCGTGTGAGTGTGGTCACCAGTAAGCTCCCAAGGAGTTGCTGTGTAAGCAGCAGGGGAGGCATCGCGTGAGTGATACTTAATATATCGCAATATCCCTACTGCGATGGCATCAGGATCTAATTAGGACATCCAGTGCATGATGCCATTAGGTTGTATCTCCTTCTACTCACATGTTATTCGTTTCATAGACGAAATGAATCGAAGGTAGTTAAATAATATCTATATCAGAAATAGGAAATGATTTTTTTATTCTTATTTAATGTTTTTCTGTACAATGCATTTCTAAACTTAAAATCATCCTAAACTTAAAATTCAGATGCGTGAAGTCACGAGAAGTGAGTAGTCTTATTAACATGTACTCGAACTATTCGAACTGCATTTTGTACATGCTCCAGCAATGCACCATCTCGAACAAGGATTTAAATTTTTATTTATCCTAACTCAATCCATGCTTCTCTTGGCGGTCGTTTTTTTACCCTTTGTTAAACGCGTCGCGATACGTTTTATAAAATTTACAGAACTCGCGGATATTTTCTGCGCATCTGCTTATGACTAGCTTGTTTCCGGAATATCTGTGGATAGAACGTTTTTGTGAAATTAAGTTTACAGTATTTAAATTGTTTTTTCAAGTAATTTGCCAGGGAGTTAAGAAACCGAAGAATAACTATTAAATACATAAAAAAAACTCACCCACCCGTACAAAAAGTTATCTTTTAGTTATGAGACCAGACGCAGTATTTCCTCACCATTTTTCTTACTACCTTCTTAGCAGGAACAAAACAACACAACAATTGTTTGCCTGCAGTTCTTTTTGGCCTGATGTCTCATTCGCCGAGTTTCATTTACTAATCGACTGCTCATATGGCTACCTACAAATGAAGGTAGGTAATGGTTACGTTCATCAGCATTCTTAGTCAAAAGCAACAACTGTTAGAGATGTTAGTGTTGTACCAGGAGTACCATCGTTATCATTAATGCCGATCGATAGTGATGTTATTTGTCTGATTTATGACATAAAGTGACAGTCTATTAAAAATTATTGTTCAAATCCATATTAACTATAGTCAAATAAAGTGCTCCGAGCATCAAAATGAACGGGCACCTTAATTTTGCCGATACAACCGTTTGTTCCCAGTTTGGATTGCAGCCAGCAAATGTATTCAAAGATTGGAGGACAAAAGTGCGAACTACAATTACTTCTGCTATATTGTACGGAATTTCAGGTATTATTACAGAAAAATGATTTAAAATGGAAATATTTTACTTAGGTGCAGTACCTTTGATAGCACCGTTTTGTAAATTAAGTATCAGTTAAACTCAATAATACTATGAGCATGTACTTATTTGTATAATATGATTATAAAATCATATTTAAAAGTAACACGATGAATGGGCAAAGCGCTCAAAATGACAATCTGACATGGCTAATCGAAACTGGCTTAATGCTACTTCCCCGGACTTCCATCATCATTCCAACCCTATGATGAACATGGTATAGTCATACATGGAAACCTCATTAATCAACGCTTGTTCATATAGGTGGACGCGTGTCTGGCGTCGACTTCAGTTTTTTTTATACTACGTCGGAAGGCATTAAATTTTGTTTTTTTATAAAATGACGAATATATTAATTAAAGATGTCTTAATTACTTCAGAATTGTTAATATAGTCTAGCTTATTAGATTCTACAATTGTATAGTTTGCAAACTTCATTATTCTATGACCGTATAATTAACCCGATTCGAATGCCTAAAATTGAAGGATCGATTTACATAGCGCTCAGTTCACTCTACCTACCCTGCAAGGGATTTGGCGTGAAGTTATTTATAGACATGATATTGAATAAAAAATAATATTTCATAAATTTGGTCAGACCTACATACACATAGTCGGTAGGTCGATATTTGTACGTTATTACAGCCTTACCTATCTAAATTTATCAATAACGTCACGCTAAGTCCCTTGCGGGGTAGGCACTGAACTGGACTGAACATTATTCTTGTTGCTTAATTAATCATTATATCAATATTACAAAGCTCATCATAGGACCACACCGATAAAAAAAATATTAGAATGAAATCATAAAAAGTAGAATACAAATAAACTCTGTTGTTTGCAAGTTCATTTATTCTATTTTTTTCCTAAATAGATTTTTTTCAACAAATATGTATAAGAAAGAACATGAGTATACGTACAGTAACAGAAAACCGATTGCGTTATACATAACCGTTGATGCGAGATATTGGTAATCATTTTTTTTTTAATTTTTTTTATAGTAGTTCAGCATAGTGGCCCCTCTTTGCCTGATGGTAAGCGAAAGAGGAGCCCAAATCGCAACTGCAACTGACAATATACTACATCCCGTATCCTGTCAGTTGACGCTGCCATGCTGATCCGCAAAATGCTTCTTCACGCTTCGTTTGAAGGATCCCATATTGTAGGAAGGAGGGAACACATGTGCAGGCAAGGCGTTCCACTTTTTAATGGTACGACAAAGATAGGAGTTGCCGAACTTTTTGGTACGCGAAGAGATCTCCTCAACCGTGGAACTATGACATCGCAAGCCCGCACGTGTGGTTCTATGACGGAAGGGTGAGGGTGGGATAAGGGAAAACAGTTCTTCAGAGCACTCGCCATGGTAAAGGCGGTAAAATACGCTTAGAGAGCCTAAGTCCCTACGGAGTTGAAGAGGTTCTAGGTTTTTGGTGACCTCTTCGTCGTCAATTATGCGGATAGCCCGTCGCTGCAACCTATCGAGAGCCTCAAGAAGATACTGTGCGGAGCCGTCCCAGAGATGCGAGCAATACTCCACGCAGGCCCGAACTTGTGTCTTATAAAGCAGACAAAGTTGGTCCGGCGTGAAGAACCGGCGCACCCTGTTCAGGACTCCGAGCTTTCTTGAGGCTGTTGAGATGAGGCTCTCGATATAATAACGCTGGTTAAGGTCGCAACGAATACCCATACCCAGCATATTCAGGCTATCACGCATACTGAGGGAAGCACCCTGAAGACTGGAAGTGGGAAGGAAGGGGGACATTTTTGTTGTAAACGCGCAAACCTGAGTTTTCTCGGCATTAAACTCAACCAGGTTATTGGAACCCCATTTACTAATGAGATCCAAAACCCGATTCAGTTCAACGACAAGACTCTCACGCCTCTCACCGATTTCTGTCCGACCAGCACCAGGCCGACCGAAATATCGCCCATGGACCGTACTGTCATCTGCATAGCAATGAATATTACCAAGTGGCAGCATGTCATTGATATGCAGAAGAAAGAGGGTGGGCGATAGACCGGAGCCCTGTGGGACATCGGCATTCACTCACATGAACCGCGAAGCGCATCCATCTGCAAGGACGCGGATTCTACGCTCATGCAGGAAGCCAGCAATCCAATTACATAGCTGGAGGGGCAGACCGTATGCCGGAAGTTTGGAGAGAAGTGCTTTGTGCCAGACCCGATCGAACGCCTTGGCGATATCTAGGCTGACTGCCATGGATTCGCCATATTTATCGATTGCCTCCCCCCAGAGGTGCGTCACATACGCTAGAAGATCACCCGTTGATCGTTTCGATCTAAAACCATACTGACGATCATTGATTATGGAGTGATCTTCTAGGTAACGGATCAATTGATTGTTAAGGATCCGTTCCATGACTTTGCACAACACTGAAGTTACGGCAATGGGGCGGTAATTCGATGGGTCAGAACGGTCTCCCTTTTTGGGGACCGGCTGCACATTGGCCTCTCTCCAAGCATCCGGAACAGAACCGGTCGAGTACGAGAGGCGGAAGAGGCGCGTCAGCACCGGAGACAACTCCGCTGCACATTTTTTAAGAACAATCGCTGGGATACCGTCAGGACCCATGGCTTTTCGGACATCGAGTGACTGTAGTTCAAAACGCACATCGCGCTGCCTGATGTGGATATCAGGCATAATGGATCCACTGGAGGGTATTGTTGGTGGTTGCGTGCTACAGTCATCGATCCGGGAGTTAGCCGCAAAGAGGCTGGCCATAAGATCGGCTGATGAGCCAGTGAGCCATCAGGGCATCGCAGCGGTGGCAGCGAGGGCTGGCAGAAGTTGGCCTGCACGGCTTTGGCCAGTCGCCAGTAGCTACGCGATCCAGTAGGGTGCGCCACTAGTTCCGTGCCGACACGTGTAACGCGCTGGGCGTCCGCTCTTATGTATGCTCTCTTGCAGATCTTGGTGGCAGTGTTGTAGGCTGATTTCAGTGAGTCAGTGTTCGGATCTTTAAGGGCGCGACCCCTGATCCAAGCGCGATACGCCGCCTGTTTGTTACTAACAGCTTCAGCGCATTCGCGATTAAACCAAGGGCGTCTCCGGCTTTTGATGACGACATCGGAGTGGGGAATGTAGTATTCCATGCCAACGCCGATCTCATCAACAATGGCCGCAGCACTCGCCGTTAGATTCTTCTCACTGAAACAGCGCTGCCCCCATGGGACGGAAGCAAGGTAGTCGCGCATACCGTCCCAATCTGCTGACGAGTAGTGCCAGACACGACGCCTAACCTCTGTGGGTTGTGGCGGAATCACGCATGGCACTGTGCTGGATACTAGGCAGTGGTCAGATGTGCCCAGGGGCGCCCCGACCTCAACCCGGTAGCCAGCAGGGTGGGTGGTCAGCAGTAGATCTAGCAGAGAGGGCTCCTGACCAGCAACATCAGGTATTCTGGTGGGTTGGTGCACCAGTTGCGTCAGGCTGTGCGAAAGAGCGAACGCGTGGGCAGTCCTTCCTGCATGGTTAGTTGTGGAGGATCCCAACCAGGAGTCGTGGTGAGAGTTAAAGTCCCCCAAACATACCATCTCTGCAGTAGGGTACCGCTCCTGCGCTTCATCTGCCGCCCGACTCATGTACTCAAAGAGCCGAGTTGTCTCCGTGTCCCTAGTATGGGGTCGGTATAGGCACATGTAAATACGGCTCTGAAGGCCCAGGTTTACATGCACCCAGAGGACAGGAAAGGAGGAATCCTCTAGGCAGCGCAGACGGCGACAACATACATCCGAGCGGACAAACAAACAGACCCCGGCTTTCGCGAGGAAATTCTCCTCAAGCACATAACCGGGATACTGGAGGTAGGACGTGTCCGCTGGACGCTGAATCTGTGTCTCCGTCAGGAAGAGCATGGCGGGCCGTGCCGTCTCTAGGTGTTGGTGGACGGCATTAAGGTTAGAGTGGAGTCCGCGGATGTTAGCGAACTCAACCTTGAACAGGGTGGTGGGGGAGTGCACCGCTGTTAGACCATCTTTTCCTATTTGCGCTGTCATGAGTAATGTAAAGAACGGAAGCGTGAAGCGGGAGAGAATTGCCACGACATTGGGGAAGAAACGTGGTGGACTGTTTCTCCATTAGTTTGTCGACAAAGGAGCTGTGCTGATCCGTCGGACGGAAGGGCCCCCGAACCCCCCCGGAAGTAGTCGCCGGGTCCCCACCATCCGGTCACCAATCGGCACGACGATCTACCCCGAGATTATGCGCGGTATGAAAGGGCAGCCTCTCAAGGTGGTTAGTCTTGATTGGGCCCCTGTACTATACCGCGGGCGGCCAGCGGAACAACCGTTTCAACGGGTCTCCCTGGCCGACGGGTCAGCTCAGTCCTTCTGACAATGGATAGACAGAATCCACCACTGTTCCCGCAATATCGCGTCAACAATCCAATCATATATATCATATATAAATCATATATAAAAATAGAAACATAAGCGAAACAATTAGAACCCCTCCGTTTTCGAGTGGGTTAAAAATAAATTACCAACAGCTTTTTCATGAAATCACACATGACAGAATATTTCACAATGAAAAAACATTTTTGCTATTTGACTGCAGCATTTCGTGGACTATTTCAATATGGTACGTCAAAAGAGTTTTAAATTCACGATTACAAAACGGTTACGCTGAAAATCTTTTATTTTTTAATAATTTATTTAGTTTATTGGGAATTTATTAATGCTTTGTATGAGACAAAGGTTTCCTTTTGAGTAAAGTTCAAATCAATCCTTCGATCTTATATGTAAATATGTAGTCAACACCTAAATTATGAATGTGCAAGAACCTCTGTCTGTTCGTGTGCTCGTCACATACTTATGACTAAGCTGCTGAGTGGATCTTAAAGATATCATATATGGCGATAGTTATCTATGTCGCCTCTAGATCAGCTAAACAAAATAAGTAATAACCGTTTACAGTTTGCCGGGCTGCCCATAAGTGTTATGACGAACACGGTAGCGCAGTCGTTAATAACGCGAGTTTGACACCAACGCTCGTGGGTTCGATTCCTACACAGAACAAACATTTGTGTGCATAAACATGTCTGTTTGTCTTGATCTGTTATGTTTTTAACGAAGTTAGACCGCATCAAAGCCCGTCTGGGGAAGTACCTCCAAATCACAGAAAACCGCAGCCAAATGACAACCTAGAGGGTGTGCCTGTGTCTGAGTGAACTCACCAGTAAAATCCTAATGAGATCCTGCATTAGCAGCAGAGGAAGCAGCGCGCGAGTGATACTAAATATTTACAAGCGTTGATAGGCTACAGTAACAGCTTTACATCAGGTGGGCCATATGCCTTCCGGCGTTAAATAAATAATTAAAAAAACTGTTTGGGTTACGCATGGTATATTTTGGATATCAGCAAGTTACGTGAAGATGCGCATAACATTAACTCGATTAATTTTTTGGAGTAAGCAAGTCGATTTCTTTACTAATAAAGTTATTCAACTATACTATACGATCACCATGCTCCTATACGGCGAATAAAGATTAAACATCCCTTAGATAACAGAAGAAATTAAGGGTTTCATTGCCAAGATAAACATCGCCAAAGCTAAATATAGAGCTGATCCGGTCAGATATCGTGATCGTTATATTCGTGCTCGTAACAACTGCAATAAGAAATGTCGAGAAGCACGACGTTACTATATCCACGAGTCTGTTGAGAATATAGACCCTGCAAAGGTCTGAAATTTCTAAAAATCTCTTGAAATTGTAAAAAACTATCACGGTAATCTTACAAATGTCAATATAGATGAACTTAATATCAATTTTTATCCTCTGCTGTTTCTGATAACAGGACTTAAACTTACTTAGGTCCTGCCTCAGATTTTCCACCATTTGTCTATGCTCAATTTACTGACAGTGATGTTGAGAAGAAAGTCATCTTATGATCCTACAGATTCTTAATATCTTTCCAGTTCTAACATTGATCCTAAATAATTCTATTCATTCTATAACGCCTTTACCCGAAAAACTAAATGTTTCGACTTGCTCAAATTATCGTTCCATTTATATACTCGTACTTCCTTTCATATCTAAGGTCTTTGAATGCTTAGTTCAGTAGCAGTTAAGTTGTTTCTTCGATAAGCACAAGATTTCAATCCCTTCAAATCAGGTTTCCGCCCGGGTCATTGAACGACTATCACTCTCCTGAAAGTTATCGAGGATATCTGTTCAATATGGATAATACTTAAGTTATGGTTTTGACATTGCTTGACTTCAGTAACGGATTTAACATGGTTATGACATACATTTGATACGTTTACGTTACATCTCCTTTGGCAATGGAGTGGTTTTGGATTTATTGTATGGTTGTCAGCAGGATATTGAGGATACCTACTCTTCTAGGTGCTCAACTACCGCTGGCGTGATACGGGATGGCATGTTCTCTCCTCTTTTATTTGCCTTATTCATTAATTGTATCATATCCAAACTTCATCCCTCCTATTATCTTTATGTTTTTCGATTTAGATTTTCAGATTTACACACCGGCATTCTTTCTCGAACTTCCAAATGTCATTTCCAATATTAACGAAGACCATTCGCGTCGGGATCTGTCTGGAGTAACTCTCATGGCCTATTTGCCAACCCATTAAAATCTCAAGCTATTATTTGTAGGTTATTCACATCGAGGTAAAGCGCCTACGGAATGCTTTGCCATTTGATATACGGAATGCTAAATACTTCGATCCTACAATCATCCTGTAAAGCTTCACTATTTTTCTCTTAACATTCTGTAATTAGCTTCATTTTCTTACTTTTTCCCCTCAGTCTCACTGCGACCATCAAGAAAATATTATTACAATAAACCGATTAATTGAAAAATCTGACGCGTCACTTTCAAGGTTCTTCATGGATGTTTGAGAACTGTGTATGAGCTTAGTTAAAAAATGCATGAACATTTAAAAAATAGGAAAATCTTGTGTTAATTTGTGCACAAAGATGTTGCTAAAGTATGATCTGGGGCATTACAATATTTTCAGGCATTGTCACATGAGGCAAAATGTAGATTTGTTGTTTTGAAACAGTATCGTAGGCAGCAGTGATAGTTAGCAGTCTTGTATTCAAAAATAGGAAACTTGGTCATTGAGTTTTTTCACCATCTCTGATTCCGTTTGCTCAATTCCCCTTGAAGATGAGGTTGTGTATTGAATGCTGACCGGTACACCACTATTTATTTAACCATTCCACATCTACCTAATAGTACAGAGGAAAAAAAAATATAAAGAAATTAAATTACCGTACTATGAACGCTTTCAAAAGCAATAGTTATCTTGACTTTACAAAGAGTATCCTTCGAGCATTGCCCAATAATACAGCAATTCGTTAGGAGCTTACTGGTAACCTCACTCATTCGCAGGAACACATCAAACCTCCAGGGAATTGTAATTATATTGTAGCCTTCTACGATGAAGGTACTTCCCAGCGAAGCTGCCTTGATAAGCACGACCTTCCTTTTTGCCTGATCCTAGCTTGTTAATTAGCAGGGGAAATTAGAATTAACCCCTATACATTCTTCATTTCGATTAATAAACGTTAGAAGATTGCTTTAACATCGCGTGACGATAACAACGTTCAACGAAATTAAATTGTCAGAACAAAAAGTCGAAAGAACAATATCTCCGTATCGTTTATTAGATCGAAAAGCATTTTGTTTTAAAGCGCGCTATAAATATACAGGACACATGCAAAAACTAAATAAAATTTACATACAGGCTTGCTTGCACGTAGATTACGAAAATTACCTAATAGTCCCTAAATGCTTAACAAATTCACAAAAATCCTACTCATTTGCAAATTTGGTGATATTAGACAACTGTAAGAATTAATATATTTATATATGTATATATATACAGATATACAGGTTTTGTTGTGTACTTTCTTAAAAAATTAACAAACAGACAAATATAATTATAAACTAGAGTACATAGACTTGGGTGCTTTTGGCATTGAATTAATCCTAATTCAGTCGCCCTAACCGAATACTACGGTTTGCGTTATCTCGATTTAGAACAATACAAGGAATCGAAGAATATTCGAGGATTTCCATACTGTCCGCGACAACTCAGTCAATACATTTTAATAGAAAATAAATCATTTAATCTCTGAAAGCTCAAAAATAACATCAGGGATAACACAAACTTTGTAGCATGTAAGCATTGATGGTTAAACCATCATCGAAGCTGTCATCGCCAACGACTTTATGCAGCTGCCATATAAATATTATCAGAATAACCCATGTGCTCTAACCCTCCGACAGTTCATATGATCGTAATATTTACAAAAAACTTCGATGCCAGACCGGATCAAATGAGATTTTGACGTTGCCTTTTTATGTACGTGTTTTACAAATGCGAAAAAGCTGTTATGTAACAGTTGTATTGATTTATTAACGAGTAAACTACTGAGGAAACTACTGAGGAGGCACCTCCCGCCATCTCACAGAAAACTGCAGTCAAATTACAATTCCTCGAAGGATTGTTGTGTTCCTGCGAGTGAGATTACTAGTAATCTAATAAAATGCTTCAAAACAAAAAATGTTTATTTGTGTTATCTGTAGTTTTTCATGTAGTTTTTTGCCTGTTTGGAGTTCCCTTTTAGGCAAAGATATATATATATATATATATATATATATATATATATATATATATATATATATATATATATATACTTGTAATTAAGCTTCAGCCCTCCAATCATTCCAAGAATATTCAAAGCGAAGGTCATGTTGTCTGGTTGTAGGGAACTAATCATGGAAATATAATGCGCGAAATAGTAACAGAAATTCATTAATTATGATATCGCATGTTAAATAAATTTAGGGTAAGACACAAAGGAAAATGTTTAGACTATATTTCTTGTATAGAATACCTATATCTACTTAGTATGCTTTAAGAATTAAAAGACCAGTAAGTCTTTCCCCATTAGCAGTGTTGAAGTTTCCTCAAGAAGTCTTGAACTTACTAATAAGTGTAGTTAGTGCCAAGTTGAATAGTCTGAGAAAAGTATTAAAGATGCTGACATGCTAAAAGCATTCATTTGTATCAACATTAAACATTCTATACATATAATACTGCTCGCTCTGACGATATCTTCTGAAGATACGTTCAGATGTTCATAGTTGGAGAGACTTCGAATAGGCCATACCTTAATAAATATTAGTCTTAATTGCAATTTGTAGTTTAAGGGATTCAGATTTATACTTGACGAGTACCAGTCTCTTATGCAGACCGGAATATTTTCTCAACCAGGGCTCGAGTACCTTGTGATGGGGAACAGAACTCTCTAAGGTTACTGACTTTTTTTTTCAGGATAGGCCCAGTGCTACTTCACACCGCAGTGTTTCCTGTGTATCCAGAATTACAGCGGCGCCCACTAAAAAGGCAATGAACAGTGAAGATCATTGCTGTCCCGGGGGTTACTACAGCTGCCTTGGAACTCACAACGAATTTAATCAGAAGAAATTTGTAAGAGTAGGAAGTATTGGAATTGACTAAGGTTAGCGACTGTCATCTATCGGAAACAGCCTGAAACCACAGCTTAAAGCGTCATCCAAACTCGAAGGAATTGGAGACGACTAAAGCGAATCACAGACCGGTTGCGACAGACACGTTAATGTGACTGCATCTTGCCATACATCTAAATAGGTTTTATGGATTTTACAACTGCACAACATTTTCATTAATAGCCTTACTTTAATTAATATTAGTTTTTACACATGGATATAAGAATCAAACAGTGGTGAAGTTTAAAGTTAACAATGAAGTACTTAATTTTCCCTAGGTACTTAGTAAAATATTAAATTATGGATCCAACACTGAACTGTAATGAATTTATGTGCATTTTTTTCAAAATTTATTTTGTTATTGATAGTTGTTTTATATATTTGACGAGCTCGGTGGCGCAGTGGTGAAACGCGTTGTTACGCTACTTTGACACCAACGCTCGTGGGTTCGATTCCCACACATGACAAATATTTGTGTGCATGAACATGTCTGTTTGTCTTGGTCTGGGTGTTTTCTATGTATAATAAGTAAGTTTTCTATGTATATATAGTAAAAAAAAATGTTTTTACGTATGTTTATCAGTTGTCTAGTACCCATAATACAAGCTTCGCTTACTTTGGGGCTAGATGGCGCTGTGTAATTTGTCCGACAATATTTATTTAATTTATTTATATTCTATTGTAAGAATATTTTTTTATTTAAATGACAAATTTGTATTTCATGTAACACTTATATTGCCTTTATGCACATGCTTCATCTCAAATTAATAAATATAGTTGGTGGGTGTCATATTCATTGATCTGGGCGCTGTATTACCCAATGAATCATTCTAGGCCTTGTGACATCACTGAGACTGAGACTTACATTTTCGTATAGAAAAACAATTACTTCGCTATATTCTTTGACCATGTACCACTAAATTCGTCTTTTCTTAGTTAGGCTTTTTTGTACAATATCGGGAGGCATGCAAGCATACGGCCCACCTTATGTAAAGCGATTACCGAAGCCTATAAACGCTTGCAATACATTGAGTAACACTCGCGCGATGCCACCTCTGCTACTAATACAGCATCTCATTAGGAGCTTACTGATGACCTCACTCACACGCAGGAACACAACAACCTTCTAGGAAGTTGTTATATCGCTGCGGTTTTCTGTGAGGTCCTTCCCAGACGGGCTGCTTAGATGCGCCCTACATCTCTTAGAGTAAGTACATATTTATAATTATCACTTGCTCGGCGCTGAAGGAAAACATCGTGAGGTAACTCAGGAAGGCCAAGACTTTCTTACCATGACCAAATTAAGTAATTAGCCTTAGAAACCAGCGAGCATGCATGATAACAGCAATTTGCAAGTTTTTTGGCAGATGTTACGGCTAAGGCTTACTACTGAATGCGAAGAAAACAAAGATATTGGTATTTGAAAGAGAAGAATCCAGAACTAATGTAAGGATTACGATTGATGATGAAGTGTTGGAACAAGTGGATGAGTTTGTATATCTTGGATGGAGCAGATGTGGAAAGACGAGTGAGTGCTGGGAATAGTGTGAATGGAGCGTTGGGAAAACTTCTTGGCAGTAAAAACCTGAGCCAGAAGGCACAACTCGCTATACACAATGCAGTGTTGGTCCCAACGCTAACTTATGGAAGCGAGAGCTGGGTATGGCAGAATGAGCATGAAAGTAGAATAAACGCGGTTGAAATGCGAGCGCTGCGCAAAATTTGTGGCGTAAGGCTTGTAGACCGTATTCGCAATGATGATGTTATAAATAGAGTTAGTCTGAAAGAGAGCGTCGGTGTTAAAATAAGAAGAGGCATGCTCCGATGGTTCGGGCATATAGAAAGAATGACGAAGCAGATTTACAATGCAAAAGTGGAAGGATGTAGGAGCCGGGGAAGGCCAAGACTTACCTACCATGACCAAATTGGTCGTGTTCTATCAGAAGGTGATGTCAGGTGCACTAGAAACCGGCGAGCGTACATGAGAAGAGCAATGAATGTTAAAGAAGCGAGTGAGATATGTAAGGATCGAGTCACGTGGCGCTCGGTTCTCTCTGCCTACCCCGCAAGGGATTTGGCGTGAAGTTATAGATACATAGATAGATGTTACGGCGGCGACGACTACTACGGGCTTAATTTATTACAGCTACTTTCACAACATGTCGTATCGTATGGCATATTTTTGAAGGGAAAAGCGGCTGACTTTGAAACAATTTTTGTCTTACAAAAGAAAGCCATCTACTATATTTATATAATGGGTTTAATAATATAATCAGTCAGGGAACTGTTCAAAGAAATATATATCCTCATTGTTAACTCTATGTATTATGTAAACAGCAAGCAAGTTAATGAAGCATTTGAGGTACGTAAGGATAGAGTCATGTGGCGCCCGGCTTTCTCTGCCTACTCCGCAAGGGATTTGCCGTAAAGTTATAGTAAAGCAGCCAAATAATAACTCCTTGGAGGGTTGTAGTGTTCCTGCAAGCGAGTGAGGCCATCAGAAGATGAGGAGTTGCTGTGTTGATAACGGTGGCAACGCGCTAGCGATATTTTTTTTATTGCTAGCGTATATAGGCTACGGTAATCGATTTATATTAGGCAGATCGTATGCTTGTTTGCTATCTGTTGTAGTATATTAAAATAGTCCCCTACGGGGGACGCCGAAAGAGCCGGGCGCCGCCTGATGCTGTCCATATACATGCACCTCACTCGCTTTTCATAGCACTTTTGATGCACGCTTTCAGATAAAACGACCAATTTCATGGTACGGCATAGAACACGGTCATGGTATGTAAGGTATGCCTTCTTCTGATCCTACATTTTTCCACATTCGCGTTGTATATTTGTTTTGTAATTAGTTCCTCCTTCATTGTATCATTAATTTCCGAATCAATGGAGCGTTTTATACGTACCATAGCGAACGCGGTCTACAATCAAATAAGTAAGCGGTTTCATTAAGTCCCAACGAAATGATATCTGATGACATAGCATTATGTTTAATCTTAATAGGCACGCACCACATTTTAGCTGTTCATAAATCATTATAAGTAGGTATTAATTCATTTCAAAATTCATTCATCTTCCATTATTTTAATAGAAGCTTCCGGTTTAGACAAGCGTCGTGTTCCGAGATGAGACGCTATTTCATCAATATGTCAAGGGCAGAAACTAGCCTGTTCGCAAGAAGATAATATCACAGCTTTTTATACGTATATAGAATAGAATTACGTTTAAGAAATGTCAGAAATAGCACTCGGTGAGCGGGCCGCTCACTGACTGTGATCATGAAAATTGGCCATCCTTTTTTTACAACGTCGGAAGGCTTACTAGCATACGGCCCACCTGATGTAAAGTGGTTACCGCCTATAAACGCTTGCAATACAGGATATACAGCTCACGTACCATCATTGTCACACTCGCTGCTAACACGGTAATTCCTTACGAGCTTACTAAGTAAGCTTTAGTATTACACGCGCAATGCCACTCCTGCTAATACAAAATCCTTAGAAGCTTATTGGAGACATCACTCACACGCAAGAACACAACAACCCTCTAGGGAGTTGTTATTTGCCTGCAGTTTTCTGTGAGGTGGAAGTACTTCCCCAGACGGGCTGCTTTGATGGGATCTACCTCTCTTCTCTACCCTAGCACTTTAACGCGATCATAGATCATCTCAAAAAGCCATAATATAGAAAACAACTTTAGTATGCTTGTTACTGTTTTACTTGCTGATACCGGCACACTTTTAAACCCCAACCTGCACATGAAAACAAAATTGGCCAAAGCTAGTCGAACTTGCCAAGGCTTTCGTACGTTCCTTCGATCATAGGTGACAAGTTTGGGAAGGATTTGAATTCTAAGAAAACCATTCTAGTATTTTATTATATACCGCATTCTAATAGCAAATAAATATTGTCGGACAAAGTACACAGCCCCATCTAAGTAAGCGAAGTTGCGTGCATGAACATGTCTGTTTGTCTTGGTCTGGATGTTTTTAGTAGAAGTAGGGCGCAACAAAGCAGCCCGTCTGGGGAAGTACCTCCACCTCACAGAAAATCCTAGCCAAATAATAACTCCCTTCTTGTGTTCCTGTGTGTGAGTGAGGTAACCAGTAAGCTCCTAAGGAGATGCTGTGCTAGCAGCAGAGAAGACACCGTGAAGTGTAATATCAGTTCCTAGGCTACGGTAATCGCTTTACATTAGGCGGGCCGTATGCTTGTAAGCCTTCCGACGTTGTATAAAAAAAAAGCAATTTGCCTCACAAGTACCCCGAGATGATTCTCTGAGCGATCTTTAAACAAGTTCTCAAGATGAGATTACGCTCAAACGATATAACTCGTTAATGAAAGTACCTGTAATTAGCAAGGGCACTCAAAAGTGGGTACATATTCTAGGGTGGCGACGAAGTTAATAGGAATAATGTGAGTATAAATGGGAAAAGTTAAGTCATTTTGTAGCTCCTTGCCGTTCGTGGACTGCGTTCTCGGCCAGCAGACGGCCGAATTACGGAGTACTTTGCAATCACCCCTTTTTGTAAAATTACACCCCCTACGTGACCGGAATTGTAACAGAAAGCAATCAGGAAACGCTGGAGTGGTTTTAAAGCTTTGATTCGTTTTGTTTGTATCGTCGCGGATTAACTCGTTATAATTAACAACGACATTTTGAGAACTGATTAGCATTTAGCCGTGGTTTTTCCTAGGGACTACGGCATGGGGTTGGTCAAGAAAGGCGTGAAGAGGTTCTTACAGGGTCGGCAACGCAAGAGTGACACCACTGCTGTGTTGAAAATTTACATAGGCTGCAGTAAATGCTTACCATCGGGCAGGCCGTACACGTGTTTGACACCTTAGTGGCACCACAAAAGTACATTTCTGATTTTAGTGACTTTTTTATACAACGTCATATAATCATACGACCCATCTGATGTAAAGTGATAATCGTAGCCTATGAACGTATGCAATACATTAGGTATCGATCACGCGATGTCAGCTCTGCTGCTAACAAAGCTCCAGGATCTTACTGGTAACCTCATTCACTGACAGGAACACAGAAACCATCCAGGTATTCATTATTTGGCTGATTTCTGTTAAATAGTGTTACTTCCTTAGACGGGTTGATTTTATGCGCCCTGCCTCTCTTAAAATCACCCAGACTAAGACATACAGACATGTTTATGCACACAAATATATTTTTTTTTGTGTGGGAATTGAACCTTTGCCTTGCTTTGGTGTCAGAGTATATAGTATAGTATTAATTAATGCCATGTTAATTTTTTTTTAATTTTATTCCGTGCCTATTGATCCCAATTAGTTTGAAATTAGATAAAAATATTCCCTCTTACTTAACTTCTTTAACAGACAGAAAACTGATGGTTGAATTGTTATATAGTTTCCCAAAATTCTTAAAACATCTACAAAGAAACTACCGATTTGCAAGCGAGTACAAAAAAAAATCGGCCAAGTGCGAGTGGGACTCGCGCGCGAAGGGTTCCGTACCATTATCTATAAAAAATGCAAAAAAAAATCACGTTTGTTGTATGGGAGCCCCCTTAAATATTTATTTTATTATATTTTTTAGTATTTGTTGTTATATCGGCAATAGAAATACATCATCTGTGAAAATTTCAACTGTCTAACTATCACGGTTCATGAGATACAGCCTGGTGACAGACGGACGGACGGACGGACGGACGGACGGACAGCGGAGCCTCAGTAATAGGGTTCCGTTTTACCCTTTGGGTACGGAGCCCTAAAAAAGCTGTGTTAAAAATTCTAGTGACAACATCTGAGTAATGGCCAAATTAACGTAAAAGATGTATTTATACTGTAGTATATTACTATATGTTGTTATACTTATAATCTACAATGCAAGAAGCAGAGTTGACTTGAAAGAGAGTATCGGTATTAAAATAAGAAGAGACATGCTCCGCTGTATATGATCTACCTATATTTAAATACGGTGAAGGCTTTCTAGTTAAGTACCTTTTTTAGTAATTCTGTTCTCAGGTTAGAGGATTGTTGCAATTTTTTATGAGAATAAATTCTTTAAACATAAATTGGTTAGACTATCTCCGAAATATCAGAGATGTTTATCTCGCGGTGAATATTCGACGTCTCTTCACCTCTTTTGAGTTCAGTTAAAACAGTTTCACAGACGGGCTGAACTGCTGATGAAACACTCATACAGCATTTACAAACAAACATTCCCACTACTCGCCTCGTCTCTCAGCGAATCGTTCGACGAAACATTCGGAGATCCTACAACTGTCAGCGCGAACATCGGATTACACATTCGCGGAGTACACCGTAATGTAGAGCATTTGATCATTGTTGCAGGGTGAAAACTATATTTAATGAGTATTTTATTTTTTAATTATGTTCGTGTATAAAAACAATCACTAATGAGCTCTTCTTTCTTTTTAATCATAAATTATTACGAGCCGGTTTCAATAGGTTTTAACTTTTCTTTGTGTTAATTATCATCTCTCACATCTTTCTAGGTTCTATTGGCAAATATTGTTGGACTAGGTCGGTGGCTCAGTCATGAATGACACCAACGCTCGTGGGTTCGATTCCCACACAAGGCAAACATTTGTGTGCATGAACAAGTATGTTTGTCTTGGTCTGGATGTTTTAAGAGAGGTAGGGCGCATCAAAGCAGCCCATCTGGAGAAGTACCTCCACCTCACTGAAAACTGCAGTCAAATAGGCGTGTGCTTGAGGTCACCAGAAAGCTACCAAGGAGTTGCTGTGTAAGCAGCAGAGGAGGCATCGCGCGAGTGATAATTAATATATCGCAAACGTTAATAGGGTACCCGGTAATTCTACATGGGAACTGCTTTTGCTTGTTGACGGGATGCACAACGTGCACGTGAGATTAGGTTTGGGAGGTTTTCAAGGGGTATTTTTTACACTTGCACCGTAACTTGTACAACCTCATACTACAGTAAATTTAAAACGCGAATATGTTGCAGTGAGTGAAAGTATTTTCTTAAGGGTCCAAACACCGTATAAACCGGAATCGCTAACAACTCTTTAATTTGAGACTTGTAGATCATCTCATAGCAGCAAGCTAAAGTACCGTTTTGGTCTATTGAGCAGCTGAGCTCCAATTTGGGACAATAGTTACACAGTCCTTACTAATAATATATCTTTTATTATCATCCACCCTGGTTTCCACGGCCGAGTCGCTGCTTATATAATAGTAGGTTTCGGGGCCAAATACTCGTAACGTATTTGTCATTATTAGGTTTTGATTTTGTGGTACCGAATGTTTATCCAACAAACATTAAACATTGGATGTTTGAAGTAGTGTTGAAATATTAGTAAATTATGTTTACTTTGCTAGTAACTTAAATGGGGTAATGACCACACGTAATCGGTATCACAATGAATGCATTGTAACATCCATAACAAGAGGAACGGTATAATGCGAATGAAATTTATGACTTGAAATCTATAAATTTTTAAATACAATGTTACAATAATAGTTTATTTTGTACATATATATATTATATCTTAACGCCAAATACTGGCGGGGTAGACAAAGAGAACCGAGCGCCACGTGACTCAGTCATCAAATATATCACTTGATTCTTTAAAACTTATAGCTCTTCTCATGCACGCTCGCCTGTTTCTAGAGCTCCTGACGTCACATTCGTCATGGTAGGTGAGGCTCCTATACCATTTCCTTCGTATTATATATTTGTTTCGTCATTCTTTCCTCCTGAATTATTTTTATATCTTCCAAACAACCTTACCCATTAGTGAAAAAGATTAATGTTGTGTATTTTGAATACGAATTAAAGCATTTTTATTTTTAGTTTTGTGTGTATGCATCGTTTATTTACGAAAGCAGAATATCCGGATCAAATTAAATAATGAAGTCTGCAAGCGGAGATGTGCCCGCTCGCCCGCTGTGCGATGAAAATTTAACGAATGACCGCTACAAAAGGAAATTGCGCCACGTGTAACGTGTAAACCCTTTACCTTGTGGTATCGAACGAAAATCGCCTCGGGTCACAAACGTGGAGAAAAACGAAAGGGAAGGGTAACTCACCTAAAAATATTTACAAGTGATAATTCCATGAAACATGTCGTTTCCTTTCAGAGGAATGAAAAGGGAGTCTTGAAAAGTTTATTACGGCCTAAACAGGAGCAGGATCTAAAGGCCTTTTCGTGGCACGTGACGCAACAAATAAAAGCCCACTTAATTCACAGATCCAACTGGTAAATTTATGCTGCGTCGTATCTCTTTAATGCGAGGGCCGTGACGACGCGTACATAACGTGCGACAACTCGTTTGAATCAACAATCGAACACTCGCTTTCTATATCTACCTAATACCTACTCTATTGTGTATTTGGAATAATGAACTACATGGGGCACACTAAAAGTTTTGCACTTCTAGCTAAACGGAACTATTTGAATTTCGAATGTTATATTTTTTGAAACGTTGCAACCTACTTAGTAATAGAAAAAACAATTGGCGGGAAAACATTTGTCAATTGTTTTTATCACACATCAAAGTTCTACGCACGCAACGAAAATGGAATTGAGTCAGAAAGATTTTAGAGCGATGATTTTTTATGATTTTAAAAGTTCTCTCTCTCCGCAAGACTGTGCTGCTCGTCTTCAAAATGCTTTTGGGAGAGAAGCACCTACTTTGAGCACCGTGAGGCGATGGTTTGCTGAATTTGAGAGAGGTCGAGTTTCTTTACATGACAAATTTCGTGAAGGGCGGCCTTCAACTGCTGTCAACGTAAATAATGTGGCTACTGTTAAGCGGCTAATTGGAGAAAACCCGCGGATTACCTATGAGACAATTCGAGAACTATTGGGGATTGGTATGAGCCAAATTCAGAAAAATTTACACGAAGAATTGACAGTTCGGAAATTTTGTTGTCGTTGGATCCCTCATGAACTGACAGCGGAGCAGAAGCGGGCTCGCGTGGAATGGTGCTCACAGATGCTACTGAAGTACGACCACGGACATTCTAATGCTGTTTATGACATTGTCACAGGAGACGAAACGTGGATTTATTGTTTTGAACCCGAAAAAAAACAGCAATCTTGTGAATGGGTGTTTGAAAATGAGAACAGGCCAACAAAAGTGAGGCAGGCGAGAAACGTTGGTAAAAAAATGATCGCGTTTTTTTTCTCAGCTACGGGTCCCATCTGCACAATTCTATTTGAAAATGAAAAGAGTGTTAATACCGAGTGGTATTCTACCATTTGTTTACCCAGGGTGTTAGAAAAAAAAAAAAAAAAAAAAAAGGGGCAGGCCCCAAGTGTATTCCAGTACGTCCTCGTCGTCTGCCCTGGACCCATTCCACCTGGTGCGCGGTAACGCAGTGGCCGGTGGGTGGTGACTAAATCTGGAAGTACGGTACTTGTGGGCGATTCGGTGCGAACCAATATTAACGCAATGGAGGCGAAAAATGGAGCAGAGAGAGAGGCGCGAGTCTTGCTGTCGCGGTGCGATGATCTGTGCCGCGACGCGGGGACGATGCGGGGGGCGGAGGGTCCCGGGGAGAGTGGCCTCCCGGAAGAGCCACAGACGGTGGCAATAGAGAGACGGTGTGGGGGAGGTGAGGAGACGGACACTATGTCGGTCACCACCCTCTCAGAGTCGGAGCTGGGCCGGAAGCGTTTGTTTTCCGGCTCAGAGACGGACACGCCCGATGAAAGGGCGAAGCTGACCACGGCCAGACGCGGGAAGAGGGTCGGCTATGCCCCCAGTCTGGCCAGAGCCCGCCGTCAGCTCAAGGAGCGAACGGAGGAGGCCAAGGAGGCGGCCATCCAGGCGCTCCTTGAGAGGCGGGCCCTCAGGGGCTAGAAGAGCAGCACGGCAGTGGCCGGAAGCGCCGAGGGGGTGAGCCCCGAGGCGGAAAACCAAAGCCCCGAAGGAACAAGCCCTGAGGGGAAACCGGCGGACCCAACGGCGGGGAGAGCCTGAGACCTGATGGTGAGGGGCGAGAAGATGCTGGGCGTCATCCTCAACCTCACAGGGAAGTCGGCGAGCCTCAAGGGGGGGAACGCCGCAAAGATCGCGAAGGCTGCGGGCGGGATCCGGGGGATCCTGAAGGCCCTGGTGGTGCGCACGGAGGCGGAGGAGACCCACCGCCTCCGAGCCGACAACGCTCGGCTGCAACGGGAGGTGGCCTCCCTGAGGGAAGAGGTCAAGGCGCACCGCCGGGAGTTCGAGGAGCTCCGCAAAGAAAGGAGGACGCAGGGGCCGATGAGCTCGGGCGATGTCCAGTCTCTGGAGCGGAACATCGTCCAACTCGTCGGCAATTTGGTGGATGGGCGGCTCGCCGAGTTAGAGTCGCGCCTGCCTCCTCCGACTGTCACCCGTCCGCCATTAGCGGGCGACAGCTCCGCGGTGGCGAAAGCCGCGAGAGCGGCCATCGAAGGCGCGCGACGACCGGCACCTAAGCCGCGGAAGGCGCCAGCCGAGCTCGAGGTGCGCCCTCAGGCGAGGTCGGCCGCCAAAACGGGTCCCGCCCGCAGTGGTGCTCGGGAGGAGTCGTGGACGAGCTTCGGCCCGTCCACATCAAAGGGTAAACCGGCCGCGGCGGCCCCGTCGGCGGAGCCGTCGTGGACCGATGTGGTCCGTCGCAGGCCGCGGAAAACCGCGGTACCCGCTGCTCCCGCGGCACCCGCGCCGCCTACCAGGGCGTCAGCACCTCCTGCTCCCGCAGGCAGGGAGGAGGGCCTTAAGGGTAAAGTGGTGCTCCCCGGCTCCACGGCCGTAATTTTAAAGTTACGGCCGGAGGCAGCCACTGGGGGAGCAACGTATGCCTCGGCCCTATTAAAGGCCGAGCAGGAGGTCAATCTGGGGGAGCTGGGGATCAGCTCGCTCCGGATTCGCAAGTCTGCGACCGGAGCAAGGCTCATCGAGGTCCCCGGCTCCTCCAGCCATGAGAAGGCAGACGCCCTGGCAGCCAAGTTGACGGCTACCTTGTCCGGCGTAGTGGAGGTATCCAGACCGGTGAAGTGCGCGGAGTTCCGGATCACCGGGCTGGTTGACGCCGCCACAATACAGCGGGTACAGGTTGCGGTCGCTCGCGAGGGGGGCTGCGACCCCGAGCAGGTCCGGGTGGGCGAAATCCGCCCGGACTGGCGGAACTCCAGTTCCGCCCTGATGCGCTGCCCGGTGACGGCAGCGAAGAAGCTGCTCGAACTGGGCAGTATTGGGGTGGGCTGGAGCCGGGTGCAGCTCCACCTGCTGAAGGCGCGCCCCATGCACTGCTTTAAGTGTATGGGGAAGGGGCACACAGCGGAGTTGTGCCCCTCCAAGGCGGACCGCAGCCGCCTGTGTTACAGGTGCGGGCAGCCGGGGCACATCGCCTCGGGCTGCTCGGCACAGGCCCGCTGTGCCGTGTGTACCGACGCCGGACGAAAGGCGAGCCACGTGATGGGGAGCCGGCTCTGCAACCCCCCATCCATCCGCGGGAGAACGCCCCCCACCTCTCGCGGGAGTGGGCGGCAGCAGGCGCCTGAGGCCAGGATGTCCGAGTAATGGCCGGACATCCTCGCTTCCTGCAGGCCAACGTCAACCACTGCGCTGGGGCTCAGGACCTTTTCCTGCAGTCCATGGCTCAGTGGGACGTGGACGTGGCGGTGGTTGCGGAACCATACTACGTGCCCTCCCGGCCTAATTGGGCCGGGGACCGGGACGGATCCGTGGCCATCGTCGCGAGGCCTGGCGCCAGCCCCCCACTCGTGGTGAGGGGGAGGGGAGCGGGCTACGTGGCGGCGGTTCGGGGAGAGTACGCAATAATCGGTGTGTACTTCTCCCCGAACCGCGACCTGCCGGCTTTGGAGCGGCTGCTCGACGCTCTTGGGTCGGCAGTGAGGCGGCTAGCGCCCGCCCAGGTTATCGTGGCCGGGGACTTCAACGCCAAGTCCACGGCATGGGGCAACCCGGCCACGCAAGCCAAAGGGCGGAAAGTGGAGGAGTGGGCGCTGGCCGCGGGACTGTCCCTCTTAAATAGGGGGACGGTCCATACGTGCGTGCGGTGGAATGGAGGGTCGGTGGTGGATCTGTTCTTCGCCACCGCGTCCACCGCACGCAGAATTGAGGATTGGAGGGTGGAGACGGGGGTAGAGACACTCTCGGACCATCGGTACATCAGGTTTGAGGTGTCCCGAGCCCCCGGGAGTCCGGCGATTTCGTCCCGGTGGCGGAGCCGGTTCCCGCGTTGGGCACTCACCAGGCTCGACCGGGAACTGGCAGAGGAGGCGGCCATTGTCGGCCGCTGGGGCCTCCCGCCATTGGAAGATTTGGGTGCGGAGCAGGGGGCTGGTCGTCTTTGCGACGCCTTCACGGCGGTGTGCAGGGCGGCCATGCCCAACGTTGGGCGTCCGCCCCCAAGGCGGGCGGTCTACTGGCGGTCGGCGGAGATAGCCGACCTCCGGGACGACTGCAACGGGGCGCGTAGAGCGTATACCCGGAGCAGGCGTCGCCGCCCCCGGGACGAAGGAAGGGATAGCCATCTGCACGGTGTCTACGTGGAGAGCAGGAGAGCCCTGCAGATGGCTATAAGTAGGGCCAAGGAGGGAGCGTGGCAGGAGCTGCTGGAGGGCGGAACAAGCTCCGCGCTCAGTCGGCCCCGCTGACGGAGACCCTCCAGCCGGCCCTGCTGGAGAGGGTTGTCGGGGAACTCTTCCCTGACACCCCGCGGGGTTTCGCTCCCCCGAGGATGGCCCGATCGCTGGACTCCAGAGGAGAGGTGGAGGGCGCTCCGCCGACCGTCACCGACCAGGAGATGGAGGCGGTCATTGACCGCCTCCGAAGCAAGAAGAGGGCGCCGGGTCCGGACGGGGTGCACGGAAGGGTGCTAGCCCTAGCCCTCGTGCACCTCGGAGACGGGTTCCGGGAGCTCCTTGACTGCTGCTTGCGGTCGGGGTGCTGCCCGGGACCCTTCAGGGTGGGCCGGCTCGTACTTCTGTTAAAGGGAGACCGGCCCCCGGACTCGGGGTCGGCGGTTCGACCAGTCATTCTGCTGAACGAGGCGGGCAAAGCCCTGGAAAGGGTTGTCGCCTCCCGCCTCGCTCAGCATTTGGAGGATGGCCCAGGCCCGGGCCTCTCGGATGCCCAGTTCGGGTTCCGGGCCAGACGGTCGACCGTCGACGCCATAAGGCGCCTAAGGTCGGTGACGGAGGATGCGGAGCGCGAGGGAGACGTGGTGGTGGCGGTGTCGCTGGACATCGCCAATGCCTTCAACAGCCTCCCCCACAGCACCATCCTGGAGGCCCTCAAATACTTTGAGGTGCCTCCGTACTTGGGGAGACTGTTGAAGGCATACTTGGAGGACAGGGAGGTGCGCTACGAGGACGCGAGGGGTCAGATGATCAGAAGACGCGTCGTGTGCGGTGTCCCACAGGGGTCCGTTCTGGGCCCCATCCTGTGGGACCTCGCATACGACTGGGTCCTGCGATGCCGTCTCCTCCCCGGGATGAGTGTCATCTGCTATGCAGATGACACCCTTGTTACGTCCCGGGGTAAGACCTTTGTGGAGGCGGCGCGGCTGGCCGAAGTCGGAGTAGGACTGGTGGTCAGCCGCATAGAGAGACTTGGGCTTCGGGTCCGATTGGAGAAAACCGAGGCCCTCCTCTTCCGCGGGACCGGTAGGCGGGGCCCCCCCTCGGGAGCGCACCTCCAAATAGGAGGAGAGAGTATAAGGGTGAGTGCCCAGATGAGGTACCTGGGCCTCACCCTTGACGGAAGATGGACCTTCGGTCCCCACTTCGAGCGGTTGGGACCGAAGGTCATCAGAGCTGCGACGGCGCTGGGTCGCCTCCTGCCCAATGTGGGCGGACCCAGCGCCGCGTGCAGGCGGTTGTACTCCGGCATCTGCCGGAGTATGGCCACGTACGGTGCCCCTATATGGGCGGACGCTCTCTGCGCTCGGAATAGGGCTCAGCTGCGCAGAGCGCAGCGGGTCATAGCGCAGAGGGCGATAAGGGGGTACCGGACGGTAGCGTGGACGGCCGCGACCGCCCTTGCTGGCGACCCGCCCTGGGAGTTGGTGGCGGAGGTTCTCGCCGAAGTGCATAGCTTCGTCGCTAGGAGGAGGGCACTCGGCGAGCGCCCCACGTTGAAGGAAGTGGGGCGGTGTCGCCAGCGAGGGCATTCAGAAATGATGCGGAGGTGGGGGGAGGACCTGGCGCAGCCGCAGTATGGAGTCCGCGTTGCGGATGCGCTGCGCCCGGTCCTGGAGGCGTGGATGCGCCGTAGGCGCAAACCCCTCACCTTCCGTATGGTGCAGGTGCTCACCGGGCATGGGTGCTACGGTGAGTACCTGCACCGGGTCGCGAGGCGGGAGGAACAGCCGGGCTGCCACGATTGTGGCGCGGCCGAGGACACTGCCCAACACACGCTGGAGCAGTGTCCCAGATGGTCTCGGCAGCGCCATGATCTGGTGTCCGCGCTTGGAAGCGCGGACCTCTCGCTCCCGAGCGTGGTCCGCTCCATGCTCGGGAGTGACAGTGCCTGGCAGGCGATGGCCTCCTTCTGTGAGACGGTCATGTCCCAGAAGGAGGCCTCGGAGCGGGACAGGGAGGATGATCCCGAGGCTGTCCCGCTCCGGAGACGGCGGACGGGAGTGCGGCGTAGGCGCTACGCGCACCTATTGCCGCCTCCCTAATTTGTGGGACTAGGGGTAAGGATGGGAACCTGGCCCCATAATGGTCCCGCCGCCGGAGGGGCTGTCCCAATTTGCCGGGACGGCCCCTAGATTGAAGAAGTCCGGCCCCTTCTGAGGGGCTGGCCAGTCGCAGTGGTGTCCTGTTGCTGACAGATCCGGGGCACCACACCAACGCGGCCGATGGCATTTCGCGGGGTCGTTTAGTGGGTATACCGTCGGACAGCCGACGGGGAGTCCCACACTACCACCGGAGGCCACCCAGGCACCGGTGGTGTGCGTAATGCATTTTTCCCCGCGTCACAAAAAAAAAAAAAAAAAAAAAGGGTGTTAGAAAAAGTTCGCGAAAGACGACCAAAAAGCCGCGTTCTCCTACATCATGACAACGCTTCTTCACACACGGCCAACATAACAAAGTCATTTTTAACTTCCGAAAAAGTACAACTCGTGACCCACCCTGCACATAGCCCCGACCTAGCACCCTGTGATTTCTGTATTTTCCCCAAAATCAAGGATTTGATGAGAGGTTTCACTTTTACCAACTCCGAAGAGGAGGAGGATAGCGTTCAATCAGCACGTAGAAAACATGCTTTCAGATCTGTGGTCCTCCTGTTTTAAAAAATGGTTCGATCGCATGAAAAAATGTTTAAAATGTAAAGGAGAGTATTTTGAAAAGCAATAAACATAATATTTTGGTTATAACATGTTGTTTTTTTAAGTTACGCAAAACTTATAGTGTGACCTACGTATTACTGAACAAAACAATTTTAGTCCGTTATTTTTTTTTTTCTACAACATCGGCAGACGTATGGGCTGTATGATTATACAGCCCACCTGATATACCTGATAATGGTTACCGTAGCCTATAAACGCTTGCTATACGTTAAGTATTACTAGAACGATGCCACCTCGGCTGCTAACACAGTAGCTCCTTAGTAGCTTACTGGAGCTCTCACTCACTTACGGGAACTCAATAACCCTCTAGGGAGTTGTTATTTGGATGCGGTTTTCTATGAGATACATCCCGTGGGGGATGTATAATATATTATAATCATACATGCTGATTCTGGGAGATACGTTTATGCTCTGCTGCGAAGCCGAAGAATAAAATTATTTATTTATTTATGCCTTAAATACATTATATAGTAGATGTTCTGAGGAGCTTTTTGACCTCGTCCCTCCTTCTCCCTTCCTCCTCCGGAACACTCGCGCTGGACTGAGATCACATCCACATAGAGTTGGGTTGCTAACCTTCTGTACTAAGAAGTTCGGCGACTCATTTCTCTGTCGGACGATCAAAATGCGGAATTCATATATACATACATACGGTACATCCCCACACGTGTTGTCTCTTAAAATCACCCAGGCCAAGACGAACAGACATGTTCATTCACACAAATGTTTGTCCTGTGTGGGTATCGAACCTACGAGTAAAATCGCGTTTCACCACTGCGCCACCGAACTTGCCGAAATTTTATTTATACACAGTATTTATGTAAATATAAATAAATACATAGGTATAATTGTATGACTTTATCATATTCGGAGGCCGAACCAATCTCATTTCCAGCTGGTGCGTCGTGCCGATAACATTAACTCTGCGAAGAGATAGGAGCATATCATAAACTAAGTAGTTCCACCTTATAGATGATCGCAGTCAAATAAAAATTCCCTGTAGGCTTGTTAAAGTCAAAGTCAAAATCTTCTTATTCCGTAAAAATGGCTACATTTGTTTGGAATCGTCACAATTTTTTTCCCTACCGTGCAGTTCATGACTAGGTGAGCACTGATAAAAATACTGCCAAAAGTTGCAAGTAAGTAAGAAATCCCAATAATGTTTGTGAATAGTTGCTTTTGACCAGCTCGGTAGTGCAGTGGACAGCCACGCTAGTTTTTCACCGATGCTCGTGGGTTCGATTCCTACGTAGAACAAACATTTCTGTGCATGAACATGTCTATTGGTATTGATCCGAGTGTTTGCCGTCAAACGTATTAACGCAGTTGGTCTGAGGAAGTACCTCGACCTAATAAAACACCGCAACCAAATAACAACGGAGGGGTGATGTGTTCCTGCGAGTGGCATCGTGAGAACGATACGGTAACCGTGAACATGAACATGCCTGTTTGCCTTAGTCTGGATGTTTTAAGAAAAGCAGGGAGTACCAAAGCAGCCCGTCTGGGGAAGTATCTACACCTCACAGAAAACCGCTGCCAAATAACAACTCCCTGGAGAGTTATTGTGTTCTTGCGTGTGAGTGAGCTCAACAGCAAGCTCCTAAGGAGTTGTTGTGTTAGCAATAGAGGTGGCATCGCGCTAGTGATACTTAATACTAACGTCGCGTTATTAACCGCTGCGCCACCGACGTTGTCACAAAATTTCAGATTTCATGTTTCATGATGATAATAAAGGACATTCAAAGTAGGATTACATCGTAACAACAAGAGGCATTCCTAGAAGTAATGATATATACTTTGTATCGAGTAATATTTGCATTTTACTGCAACCGGCAAACTAATGTTTTGAGGGAAACTTTTGCAAATAAAAATAAAGTTTTCTAACGCTGATAGAAGCGTTTCAGTTTGGCCTAGTTCGTCTAGACTACTCCGTACAGCTAGGGGAATATGCTAAATTTATAGCTTCTACCTGCACCACTTTTAACGGACCAGAATCAATCCATCGGCCTCGCCAAACTTTTCACTCAAATATTTAGGTCTTTCTAAAGTTTAGCGTATGGATTGTAGATTTTCCGTTTTCTTTAAACTTATTAACTTTAAAATGTGTTTTGTAAATCGACTGTTTGTTTGTTTATTTTGTCATGCATCAAACAAGCATCGCGAAAGTTTTTTTTTTTATTTGAATTGTAAACCCATCTTCATTAATACACTTTAGTTCAAGTTTGAATTTTGGGTATATCTAGAAATTGTCTTAGTGAAAGCTTTCGGAGTACAAGTGGAGCACAATTAGCTTTTGACAAATCTGTGGCAGATGGATCATTTAGCAATGCAACTCGCATGTTTACCGTCGGTTAAAGTTTCATCTCATAGCGCCACAGAGTCGATAATTTGAGGCAAGCGTTTATTTCACCGGCAGCGGTTGATCTTCAAATGGCTGGTAGTATGTATGTATATGTATGTATAATGTCACGCCAAGTCCCTTGCGGGGTAGGCAGAGAGAACCGAGCGCCATAAGACGCGGTCCTTGCATACTTCACTCGCTTCTGTGACATTCATAGCTCATGGCTGGTAGTATTTAGGGAAATCGCCAGGCAGTGGAAACAAAACTGCTCCTCCAAAACATCTCGAGTCATTGCCCAGATCGTTAATCGCACACTTTCTTCTGTTGGGGGTTCAACAGATCCAACTAATTCGTTCAATGCATTTCGAACATATTCACGTTCACATTCAAATTCTCGACTAAAAGCGTCCTTCATTCCATAATTTGGCATTCTTAATTCCACTAACAAACTACCGCACATGATGTATCACATGTCTTCAATAAAATGCAAAGTCTGTTTATGTATCTCTTCACTCACCTCGTGATCGGGATTGCTTGAACTGACACGAATTCGATGTAAAATGTCTCTTGACATACATATACATTTTTGTTCCACAATTTATGTTGTTTGCATGGGTAGCACTCGGAAATATAGTAACCGCTTCAGCGATTGTCATGTCCCGATGAGTAATGTTTTCAATCAAATTGAGCTGACGACGAATCATTAAATATTAGGCACACTACACCATTGACAGTTCGAAGTGATTCAAATGTTGTTGGCCAACGAATATTCACCAACAACAACTGTAAGTAGAAACATTCGCCACTCTGTGAATAAACTATGTGTAAATACAATCAAAAACAGCAGCAAAATGCACATCCGGATGATCAGGAACCAAAGTGCCTTGCTCCCGACGTTGAATATCTGGGATCAGCATTCCAAGTGGAATAACGCAAGCCAAGGCAATTGGCAAGGTGATTCATTCGTTAAAGGGTTAAATGAATTACCTTGCCAAATCGAAAAGAAAATGGTAAATGTTAGGTTTTTTCCTCCTTTGGTTCCTGTCTCCTAGCAAAATCCAAACGGGTCTTCCAGCGCATAAGAAATGGTTGTGTTCTGGGTTGGGTTACCACAAAGAACACATGTTACTACTTATTTAAATGCTGCTAGTATGCTTAATATGAAATATAGGTGCAATTTATACTTTGTTACCTTACTTTTCGATGTTGTAAATACTAAAATACCAAAATATCTCTATGAAAACAAACATTGGCTCACTCAAAATCGAAATAAAACACGCGGGGCACACTTTGAAAGCTTTCCTCACATTGCCATAAAGCCACTACTTTCCGAGGTAGCTTTAGCTATTAAATGTTGGAATTAATCTTTTGTCTGTAATGTTTTATATTGCAGCAAAAAAAAACTACATCTTTCTTTCTTTCAAAAAATGTTACCACGAGTGCTGAAACAACTCGCCAAGACGAACAAAAAATATTCATTGAAATTTGTCAATTCGTTCTTGAGATATCATACTCGTAATAAAGGCGTTTCCTATAAAATGTATGAGAAGATGAATTTCCTTTATTTATTTATTATTTTCATTATTTTTTTCCATGTTTTTATAGTTATTCTGCTATTCAGGGCGGAGGCAAATCCAATAAAATAAAGATCATAAAAATCGATCCAACCGTTCTCGTGTTATAAATAGTGAAACTAACCCGATATTATATATATATATATATATATATAGATTATAATAATAAACGAATCATTTTTAAATGTCATCGTTTGTTCTATATGTCAATGTCAAGTAACATTTTAAATTCGTTCATTATGTTCTTGGGCTGTCATTATTTATCGTCTAAAGACACACACATGTATATTTATATATAAATATATTTTATTTGTACTAATACATAAATAGGTATTTGAATAACTGTCTTAAATATAGTCAGGAACAAAACTTGAGCGACATTTAGCAACCAACTTCGTCGAATTTTTCAATTCACTCTCAACATTTTTTCCTAACGCCCAAAAAAGACTTACTTACTTCAAAGTTTTTGTAGGGAATGTAGAGTCGTTCATTGAAGCCTGTTTTGCATAAAATCACGTTTTTTCAGTGAATAATGTAACCTACTAAGAAAAATTGCGCCGCATATGTATGTACCATTACGCAATCATCCCTAAAAAGCTGTGAGTGATGCTAGACGGTAACACATTCACATCTCCCTAGAGAACTGTTCACTACCTTAAATGTAAACATTTCTAACGAATTATTTTGACTAAAGGAGATGTAAATCATATTATATTGAACAACTAAGCTGCGACTGGTAGATAAAGTCACAAGATATGGCATAGTGATTACTCAATTTTCAAATTTGCGCCTGGTCTGCGACCGACTCGACCTTATTTTTATTTTTATTGTTGTTGTAATCTATGTGTTTGATTTTGGATTTTTATTTTATTACTACTCGATTTTATTGTTTTTGGTACATTGTTCTTATATTAGCAGTATATTAGTAATTATACGGATATTATTTTAAAAATTTAAGTTGTAGCATACCTAATCCATATATCGTCCTGCGTCTTGTGAATATTAGTGCATCTTGTGAATGTTATATATCAGTTCAGATGTCACGTACACTTCAATTGCAATGTAACCCCATCTTCTTGTGAGTTGAGCAGTTAACTGAATTTATGTTATTTCGTATACCATTGTATGAACAATATAATTATGTATTGTAGTAGTGAATAAAGTTAAAGTTTAAAGTTCAACGGGCAAGACCCCGTCCTAAACTGGCAATTATAATCACATGTTGTGACGAAACAACGCACGATCGTACCATCGAGATATTGACCACTACTAAATTTAAGGTCTGCACGATCAATTTATTATTGAATGTAAACTTTAATCGTACAACAAAATCGTATTGCACGATCATGTGGCCGTGGGCCAATAAGAACGATGCCAAAAGGTTGACCTATATGCAACTGTCAAAGTTTCAACAACTTTCAAGTGTCAGACGATAAGCCCGCTCTCAACTTCAGCACTAGATACATTTCAGATACAATACAAAATTTTCAATAAATTTAAACAGTTTAATTTATGCACAGTTTAATAAAAGATGTGTATGATCTGCCAGCGTGAGAGTATAAGTACTCGTAGATAACCAGCATATGAAGTGTTTTCATTGAATTCCATAGTCAGTCAGTCCAGTAAAAGTGTATATCAAACTTATAAATAAAACAAGTTAAACGGAAAATACTGTATTTCTTATAATTTGAAATAGTCATCTTTATATATTGAATAATTTATAGCTCAGACGGTATGTTTTATATGAATTTATTACACAAAGGCCTAATAAATGCACCTATTTGCTTTAAGTTCGTGATACATGGAAGACCACGGTCCCTCACAATTTAATCTTTCTACTATTCATTTTAGCAAATTACCTTTAGATTTTTCAACGGCAACGCGATAGTGAGATCTATCAATACGCAATTTACTCAGAGCTGTTTGATATGGTTCTTCTTCGATCTTACGTTTTCTTAATTTAGAAACCTTATATCGGGCACAGCGGAGGCTCCTACGCAGCTTGACAAGCGTATCATTCCACCAGTCACAGGTCTTTTAGACCCATTATAACGTCAGCGCAATATGAATGTTTTTATTTTTAAACTACGTCGGGAGACATACAAGCATACGGTCCAACTAGAGGCCTGGCCACCTGGCAAACCTAGAGGATCATGACTAGATTACCAACCGTCAATAGGGCTTTCGCCCCCGTCGTTCGACTGGTGATCTTCTAGTGTAGCTTAGATACCGCTGGGCTTCGGCAATTGAGAGTCAAGGTGAAGCATTGCCTGTCAGCCTA
This sequence comes from Pyralis farinalis, assembly GCA_947507595.1. Lineage (NCBI taxonomy): Eukaryota > Metazoa > Arthropoda > Insecta > Lepidoptera > Pyralidae > Pyralis > Pyralis farinalis. The sequence goes on from OX382266.1 coordinate 26,546,457, forward strand.
AATATGGGAAAGGTATTCGATTGGGTCTGGCATCGGAGTCTTCATCGAAGTTACGATCGTACGGGCTGCCCGAGAGGTTACCAGCTTCTTATCCAGGATACAGATAAAAGCCGTGATAGATGATAGTTGCTCTGATAGCATGGATATTAATGCTGGCGTCCGGCACAGGGCTCTGTACTGTCCCCAACGCCATTACTGCTGTATACAGGCCGTGCTAGCACCTCTCGTTCCCTTGTTGCGGAAAGCCGTGTTAAACTTGTGTTTGAAATGGACGGTACTTTGTGTAAAATATCTGACTGGGGGCGATCAAACTTGGTCCAAACCAACTCTACCAAGACACAAGTCTGCGCATTCATCGCTAAGTAAACCCCATTTGCTGTGGTTCCCCAATTTCAGAACACGTCGCTCATAATTGCTAAGAACATTGGGATTCCTGGAGGAGAATGTCGAGCTGGTGTCCAAGAAACTCGGTATGCTCAACAAAGCTATACAGTACTTCAACTCGGGGCAAAGACTTTTGTTATGTAAGTCCCATGTCAGACCACATATGGAGTACTGTAGCCGCCTTTGGGCAGAAGCACCTGGATACCAGCTAGGACATTATGACATGGTATACATGGAATTGAGCCCTTGAGTTTGAGAAGAGATTTTTCCTCCCTTTGCGTGTTCAACCGAAATTAAAAATACAGTGATAACTATGATAGTTTGTGTCACAATTTATTTGTACATTGTCCACCATCTTTCTTAGCGATTATTAATAATTTTCAGCATTGTGTGATAAACCTACATAAACAGTAAACTAGACCACTCATAAATAATGCCATATAATACTAGCTTGCTTTATATATACCAAATCACTTTACCTCGACAACAGTTGATGTTTCCTATCTATATTGCATTGATTGACATGGATTAACATTTAATACAAATATAATATTATAATGTGGGCGTTATAGAGACGTTTTATAATGTGTATACGGTATAACGTCCATATAGACTGTACTTGAACATTCATAGGCATTCCCATGCCTTTCTATTCAGAAACTAGGTCAACAAATCGCAGGTTTCATTTAATGCTAAAGAATATTATCGAATTTTCACTAGGTATATATTTAATATTCTATGTATAATTCAGTCGTTCTAATAACGTACTAACGGACATTTGGTAGTTGTTCTTTGGTAATTCGATAGATACAATTGAATTAAATATATTATTATTATATAATTAAATAATCTAATTCTAAAAGTAAGAGGTTCTTAATTTGACTGTATATATTTATATGCATGTTACATCACCTCTTAAAAAGTATGATTTCGTAATATTTTTTGGTAAAATTTTGACGTTGACATTGGGAAGTTGATATATAATTATTCGTAGACCAGTTCAATATTTTCTTTTATTTATCAGTATCGACCAATCGAATATTACAAAATTTATTAATAAAACTGATTAAATCTTCTGAAAAATTACTTGAAACGTATAGCCTAATCTCATTATTCTTTAGTACGGGTTTCATTTATATATGTGTTTTAAATTCTATGGGACGTTATCATATAAGCAAAATGGCCTTTTTTAATGGTAGTGGTAAGTCTGGTATGACAAAGTTGCGTGTGAGTTCAATAGCCACAAGCAACGCTAATCGCAGCCTGTCTAGGAAAGGATACATTTATAAATGAAAAAGAGCTGGTGTCATTCTTGCGAACACTCAGGAAGTGTTAGAATGGTGGAGTGAATATTTTGAGGAAATGTATGTGTATGCCTCGGACGCTGACAATGAGAGTGAGTCGGATGCTTACTTCACGTTTACGGCGTCCGACGAAGGCATAACTATGGATGAGATCGAATGGTCGATACGAAGCTTGAAAAATAGAAAATCAGCGGGAATTGATCTGATCACAGCTGAGATGATCAAATTAGGTGGCACTTACGTCCGGGAAGTCTTCTGGTACTTATGCAACCTATGCTGGAGAACTGGAAGGGTCCCAATGGACTGGAGATGCGCAGTCATCGTGCCCTTGTATAAAGGCAAGGGGTCACGCATGGACTGCGCCAACTATATATAAATAGAGCCATCAGTTTAATCAGCTTAGCAGCAAAAGTAGGTTGAAATGTTGTGGGACCTACAAGGAGATTTCCGAAATGGAAGGGGATGTACAGATCAAGTTTTCTCGCTCCGCAATATCGTGGAGAAGCATCTGACCATAGATCAGAAGGTTTTCTGCGGTTTTGTGGATCTTGAGAAAGCATTTTATAGAGTTGTGCAAAAGGCACTGTGGGATATATTGCCGAGATATGGGATTGACGGTTCACTGCTCCGTGCTGTGCAGTCCACTTACAAGGATTGCTTAGCATGTGTGCGGATAGATGGTGGCATAACACCCTGGTTTGATGTCATAATTGGTGTCAAACACGTTTGCATGCTATCTGCTAGGCTGTTTATCACTGTATCCCAATAGTTGTCTGCAGAGAATAAGGTTAACGAATGTGGGATTGCGCATGGGTGACCTAGTGGTGAACTGTCTGCTGTATACAGACGATGCCGTGCTATTAGCAGATACACCATCTGAACTGCAAACACTGGTCACAACGATGAAAGAAGAATGTTTGGAGAAAGGTTTACTGCTGAATGCGAAGAAAACAAAGATAATGGTATTTCAAAGAGAAGAATCCAGAACGAATGACAGGATTACGGTTGATGTTGAACTGTTGGATTAAGTGGACGAGTTTGTATATCTTGGATGAGCTTTCAGCAGGGATGGAAGGTACACCGCAGATGTGGAAAGACGAGTGAGTGCTGGGAATGGAGCGTTGGGAAAACTTATTGGTAGTAAAAACCTGAGCCAGAAGGCACAATTCGCTATACACAATGCAGCGTTGGTCCCAATACTAACTTATGGAAGCGAGAGCTGGGTATGGCAGAATCAGCATGAAAGTAGAATAAACGCGGTCGAAATGCGAGCGCTGCGCAAAATTTGTGGCGTAAGGCTTGTAGACCGTATCCGCAATGATGATGTTAGAAACAGAGTTGGTCTGAAAGAGAGTGTCGGTGTTGAAATAAGAAGAGGCATGCTCCGTTGGTTCGGAGATGTAGAAAGAATGCAAGATGAAAGAATGACGAAGCAGATATACAATACAAAAGTGGAAGGTTGTAGGAGCCGGGGAAGGCCAAGACTTACCTACCATGACCAAATTGGTCGTGTTTTATCAGAAGGTGATGTCAGGAGAGGAGCCCTAGAAACCGGCGAGCGTGCATGAGAAGAGCAATGAATATTAAAGAACCGAGTGAGATATGTAAGGATCGAGATACGTGGCGCTCGGTCCTCTCTGCCTACACCGCAAGGGATTTGGCGTGAAGTTGTAGATAGATAGATAGAACTCACATGTCAGGTCTACTATTATAAATTCTTAAAGGAGTTCTTTTAGCAATATGGCTGGAATAGAACGGAATATTCCAGTAATTTAAGAAATTCCACATAATAAAAAAAAAGTAACTTGGGTTTCCTTGAAAAAGTTAAGTAGTAAGTAAACTAGATAGATATTACATATATTAGATGTATTTGATTCCTACTAGTAACTTTATTAATGGCACCATAAAATGTAGGAATTTTCGTAAAGTAAAATATATAACAAAAAATGAGGATTTTTTTTGATTCGTAACAGCGTAAATAGTAATTTCATGTAACTTGGTAAGATAAAATTAATAAGCTTGTTAATAGCTTTCGAAAGGTAAGTCGCTTACTATCCATTATCAAGAAAGCTAAAGAACTTGTTATGTATGTTAGTTTTTGGGAACTTATTTGTGATTGGAGAGGAATATTTATAGTATATATTTATATAGAATAAATCTTATTATAGTATTGTCTTAGGTTTTCGCGATTGTTACACATTGAAATTAAACTATTTTTAACGGAAGTATCGCGTGTTTTATTTATTTTGTTGAAACCTGACGTTTCGAACGCTTTGCAGCGTCCGTGGTCGCAGGAAAGACTAAGGTGGTATTTGTCTTACATTAGTTATTCAATTATTACATCTACCGACATGGATGGATTAATTATATATGTTCCGATTCACACGCGACCACGGACGCTGCAAAGCGTTCGAAACGTCAGGTTTCAACAAAATAAATAAAACACGCGATATGTACTTCCGTTAAAAATAGTTTAATTTCAAAATCTTATTATATTAAAGTAACAATTCTTTCATATATATAAATATTTAGTCTGGCCATAAATACTGTTACAATTAAAAATAAACAAATTATTACATTTGAATTTGGAATCTGTCATTTTTATGTGATTGTTCATTGGGTTTTCTCATTTTAGCGCCAATACATTGTGCAATATTTTGCGATATTAAAATGGAGTGGGGTGATAAAGAGAACCGAATCGCTGTGATTGCATTACACGAAGTAGGTATGGAGCCAAATGCAATTTTTAAAACTCTCCATACGCTTGGTATTAGTAAAATGTTTGTGTACCGGCCTATTAATACGAGTAGCTACAATGAGACCTCCTCTGTTTGTGACAGAAAAAGATCTGGCCGTCCACGTAGTGTTCATACGAAAAAGGTGGTCAAAGCAGTAAGGGAAATAATTCGAAGAAATCCTGTCCGAAAGCAAAAGATTTTATCTCAGGAGAAGAAAATAGCACCTAGAACCATGTCGCGTATTTTGATGACTTAGGACTTGCAGCTTATAAGAGACGTACTGGTCATTTCTTAACTGATAATTTAAAAAAGAATTGGGTGGTAAAATGGAAACAACTACTGAAGCGGTACGCAAAGGGAGGTCACAGAAAAATTTTGTTTGCGGATGAGAAAATGTTTACAATTGAGCAACATTTTAACAAACAAAATGACCGTATTTATGCTCAAAGCTCTAAGGAAGCTTCCTAATTAGTCGACAGAGTGCAACGTGGGTACTATCCGACTTATGTGATGGTTTGGTGGGGTATTAGCTATAAAGGAGTGACTGAGCCATACTTTTGTGACAAAGGTATCAAAACATCGGCACAAGTGTATCAAGACACCATTCTTGAGAAGGTAGTGAAGCCCCTTAACAACACCATGTTTAATAACCAAGAATGGTCCTTCCAGCAAGACTCGGCGCTGGGTCATAAAGCTCGGTCTACGCAGTCTTGGTTGTAAACGAACGTTTCGGACTTCATCAGAGCTGAAGACTGGCCGTCGTCTAGTTCCAATCTTAATCCGCTGGATTATGATTTATGGTCAGTTTTAAAAAGTACGGTTGCTCTAAACGCCATGATAATTTGGAGTCTCTAAAACAATCCGTACGATTGGCAGTTAAGCATTTTCCCATGCAAAGAGTGCGTGCTTCTATTGATAACTGGCCTCATCGTTTAAAGGACTGTATGGCAGCCAATGGAGACCACTTCGAATAATTTTATATTTTAAATTGTTTTATATTTATGTATTAAACTAACACACTGTAAAAGTAGTAAATGTTATTTGCAATAGAATATTTTTTTTCTTTGTTACAGTATTTATGGCAAGACTAGGTATATTCATTGTATCTCGGAAACAACTCCAATAATTTTATTAGGATCAATTTTGGAGATAAGATTTTGCATTTTAAGTTTATCTATGTAGATGTCTTTAGTGGAAAAAAAGATATTTTACACAAAAAGCATAAAAAACGCTGAGCGAATTTCGGTTACCCAAGTAATATCAGCTATTCGATATTATGATTATTACGTATTTGATCGTGCCGTATGTACGCGCTATCTTATACAGTCCCACGATTTGAAAAGGGATGTGGCAATATTAGAGTTCTAGATGTATACCTGCATAGTTCCAATTTGTTTTTGTTTTTGTTGAGGTCACAATTTCTAAGTATAGTGTACTATAAGTAATGTAGCATCGTCACTGTCTATCGAAGTATATATTAGGTAAGAAAACTAAAATATTTTATTTGTAGATATACGTAGTGGCAATAAAACAGTTTAGTACGCGTGAGATACTTACTCGTAGGAATACAAACATGCGGTTAAATTAGAAGATTAACTACACACTATCTGTACAAGCCCGGGTTGTACGACTACATACACAAAACTAGAACCTGAGCTACATACCTAAATCACTGCTTCAAAATTCATATCACCTTTCATGCACATTCGCCGATTTTTATGGTTCATGATATCCCCATCAGATAAAACGCAATCAATTTAGGTCATCGAACCATTTTTGCGTCGTATATCTATTTTTATACAACGCCAAAAACTGCAAGCTAACTGCCCACATGATGTGAAGCAGTTATGAACGCTTGCTGTATATGAAGCTAGTTTTGCCACCCCTGCTCATAAGACAGCAACTCATTAGGAGCTTAATGGTAACCGCACTAAATCGCAGGTACACAACAACCCTCCATGTAACTTTTATTTAGCTGCGGTAAAATATCTAATATCTGTGTCGTAATTTGTTCATCGCACATTCTTTCTACATTTCCGAGTGAAAAGAGTATGTCTTTTCTTAATACGGCCACGATCTTCTAAACTGTTAGTTTTATACAAGGCGAGCCGTTCGCATCAAATCGAACAACTCCTCGAAACACAACCCGTTGTACAATCGGTTGAACACACAAAAGGAAGCAAAATCTATCCTTAAACTTAAGGGCTCAATTCCGTATGTGAGCTCAAGATCTTCGACGTTCACTGCTCGTTTTTGCGCTGAATTACAAAGTAAATATTTCAATTTATACAAAGATGCTACTTTTTGGTAGGCCAATTCTTTATCCATTGGGCTATCACTGCACTGCCATTCCCCCTTCGAACACAGGAAATTCACAGAAACTTACTGGTATCTTCGATCGCTCGCAGTATCACAACAACCCTGCATGTTATTTGGTTGCTGTAGTTGGCTACCTTTGTTAACGACAGCCATCGTCGAGGAATATTAAACATTTCATATTGTATAAAGCCATCGTCAAAGAACGCCAAAGATTTCATATTGTATAAAGCCACCGCCAAAGAACGTTAAACATTTTGTATTGTATATAGTTACGGTCGATGAACGAAAATATATTGTACATTACATAGCACCCATAGTGAAACTCGAACCGAAAATAAAATATTTTTGCATAATGTAACGACCAATCACATAGCGTACATTTCCACCAGTCGGGCGCGATTACCCCGCGCGCCTTCCTCACCCCGCCGGAAACTACGCGCTGTGATTGGTCGAAGCGACTCGCCTGCCCAGTTGCTAGTGAGTCACCCGAGTTTTGTACCTAAGCACGGCCGATCGCCGTATTTAGTCAGTCACCGACAGCCACAGCAATAACAAGCCAGAGAACAATAAAGAAAAAGTCCGATCCAGATTTTGAAGTTTCGATTCAAAGAATCCTACAGTCCACTACGATATCAGCGACCTACTCCGTCAGCCGAACGTTGACAACCTTGTTATGCCATAAGAATGCTTGAATGAATCGTAATGAATGAAGAGAGTTATTAATGGCGATTCATTTGATCATTCTTAATTCGTTAGTCACTGTAAACGCGATCAGAAACCGTTACGCAATAGATTTATCGCAAAGCTAGTATCTTGACTGCATTTATTCTGCTTTCATACTTTTTCTACTATTGGGTATAGTTGTTATGCTTTCATACTTTCGCTAAGTAACGTTGATGTCAGTACCGCGTTATATTATGGAATTTGCCTTTTTCTAGGTTTCTGCTCTACTGCCTAAAACATTTGCCAGCGCTGCATACACACTTTCCTTCCATTCATTTTTGTCTCTATATCAGCGGCGTAGATTCTTTCCGTGCTATAGTCAGTCCTTTACACCGCGTATCTTTTACACACTTTTCATCAATGACTTCCACCACTATCTATTTTGGCTAGTCTTTTTCATAGTCTTCGTTTTAGCGTTAACTCGTTTCCCAATTCATTAAGATTGGCGAGGTTCGCTACCTAAGCCTAAGGATTAGCGAAGCTACATTTTTTTAAATGGAATGACTGCCGTCATACCTCCTACGAGACGCTAGTCTTATTCATAGCATGCGTATATATCTACTGTGTGCCAATATACAACTAGCAGATTTCATTATGACATGAAATGATTTCATATGTTACCATATTTCTGTTTTATTTTGTATTTCGCTGAGTTCATTTTGAAATCGTAGGTAACTATTGCTCGCCGATCATATGGTCTACCCATTTCTGTATTATTTTTTATTTCATTCTTTCATAATCTTCCCACATCTTCACCTTTAGTGTAACAGCTAAAAATTAAAAGTTCACAATATACTTTTAATTTTTAGCTGTTCCATATCTTTTTAACAGCTCGTAGTAATCTGAGTCCAGTGTGATGATTCTTCTTCCTAAGTCATTACGATTGGCGATTTACGCTATCTGAACTACTGTGAATGTAAAAAGCGTTACTGGAAAAGGAGTGTACATCTATACTTGAGAGTCATCTGTGGCATGCATCTAATACTTGCTTACTTTGTTAGGTCACTTATAAAACGTATTTCATTGAATATTTGAAATGTTTATTTTTATATATATGACTAAGGTGACAAACTAGCGTACGGTCTGTCTTATGGTAATCAGTTACCGTAGCCTATAGACATTTGCAACACCAGGGACATCACTCGTACATTGCCAACCCCGTAAGAACCTCTTCACGCCTTTCTTCCAATCTGTAGTTGGAAAAACCTCTGCATGAAGCTCATTCCGCAACTTAATAGTTCTCGCTAGAAAACTTCTCTGGAACCACACAGTACGCGACCATTGCGGTTTCAGTGTATGACGATGAACTCCCAACCGTCGCGCGTCGGTGAGCTGTTCGATTGTAAAACAAGGCCGTTGACGTACTGTCGAATAACTCCTCAGAGCACAACCCATTATACAATCGGTAGAACACGCAGAGGGAGGCAAAATCTCTTCTCAAACTCAAAGGCTCAATTCCGTGTGTGGGTTCAGGATCTTCGATGATCACTCACACTCACAAGCCGCCTCTGCACCGAGCCACAAGGTCCTAGCTGGTATCTAGGTGCTTCAGCCCACAGGCGGCCACAGTACTCTATATGTGGGCTGACTTGGGACTTGTACAACAAAAGTCTTTGCCGAGCTGCAGTATGGCTCTGTTGAACACACCGAGTTTCTTGGACGCCAACTTGACCTTCTCCTCCAGGTGACCTCGATACTGAACAGGAGATGTCGACACCGAGAGTACGCGACGTGTTCTGAAATTGGGGAACCACAGCAATTGGGGTTTTCTTAGCAAGTTCGATCGCCCCCAATCAGATACTTTACAAAAAGTACCCTCCATTTCAGACACTAGTTTAACACGGCTTTCCTCCACAAGGGAACAAGAATGCTATCGATTTACAACATGTCATTGATGTGCAGCAGAAATAGCGACGGGGACAATACAGAGCCCTGTGGGACGCCAACATTAATATCTATGCTATCGGAGCAACTACCGTCTATCACGGCTTTTATGCGTCTCCTGGATAAGAAGCTGCTAACCCCTCGGGCAGTACGATCGTAACTTCGATAGAAGACTCCGATGTCAGACCCAATCGAACGCGTTTCCCATATCTAGACTGACAGCCAATGCTTCACCTTGACTCTCAGTCGCCGAAGCCCAGCGGTATGTAAGATACACTAGAAGATCACCAGTCGAACGACGGTGGCGAATGCCCTATTGACTGTCGCTGATCTTTTGTCGTTGTTAAAACATTACTAACAAATAAAGCTTCTGGTGATAATATAATCTCAAACAAAATGCTCAAGGAAGCATATAAAGTAGCTGCTAAAACTATTATAAAGGTATTAAACCGGTGTATTGTAGAAGGTAACTTTCCTGGAGTTTTGTGCAGTGAGTTTATAAAGATAATACCAAAAAGCGATGATAAGCAACCCGACGATCCGAAGTCTTATCACCCTATTACCCTACTACCATCGCTGGACAAACTACTTGAACATTAAATACGTTGTAGGTGTTTTCTTAGATATTTCATGTACGATAATGCTTGGTGGCCAATGTTGTTGCTCAAACTAAAAGCGAGGGGTTATAGCAACATATATCCCCTTATACGATCGTACTTTTTCAATGGTACAAAGTACGAAAGCACGAAAAGGCGCATTAGCACAGAACACAACTCAGGAGCACACAGCTTTAGCACTACTGCTGATATGCCATCTGGCCCACTTCACTCACTTATGAATATCGAAGGAAAGCAACGCCCGCCAGACAACTCGCTGGGTAATTGATATTTCCGGCATTGAGCACCTCGGGATGGTAGGTGACATAGCTACCCCATCATTCAAAGTCGAGATAGAAGCAAAGATATTGCCTAGTATCTCGGCTTTCTCTTTAGCACTATTAGAGGGATACTGCTTGATAACTTTGACAGTCGCCATTTGGAGGTGCTCAAATAAACGAGCTATCACCGCTATAGGACCTGTAAAGGCACGCATAGATTCGGTTACGGCGGCCATGATCCACGCGCACCCATAATAAAGACAGGCCCTTGTCTTCCAGACTATGAAGACGGTGATAACAAATATCCTCCAGAAAGCGACGTCCGCATTGAAGTACGAGTAATTTACGACCGAGAACTGATAATTAATCTCCAGGACTGTTCTAACGATTAAGATTCCAGTGGTGACTATGAAAACCGTGTTGGTTGTTCATCGTTGTATCAGTAAAATAATGACATTTTCTTTTTTTTTTATTAGTGGGGCAAACGAGCATGTGGGTCACCTGATGGTAAGTGGTCACCACCATCCTAGTCATAGGTCTATAGACACCAAAGGGTCACTGATCCGTTATCAGTCTTTTTAGGAAACATAGGCCCTTTTCTTGAAGGATTTCTTGAAGGAAAAGAAAAATCGTATTTGTTCGGGAACACCGCTGAGGGTATTTTAGCCACAATTTCACCGAACGTGGTAGAAAAATCGTAATGTAGTGGACTGCCTCTCATCAAGAAGGTGAGGGTGAAATTTAAGTTTATGGCGAGTAGTACGATAGTGGAACTCAGCGGCTGATATTGAGTTGAACTGCTCCTCCGAACACTCCCCATGATACAATTTGTACAGTACACAAAGAGAAGCAACATCTCTTCGTGTGCAAAGCGAGTCCAGCCGAGCGGAGATCACTGGGTCGCCGACGATTCGAGCTGCTCTACGTTGTAGGCGATCAAATGGAGTAAGCAAATATTGTGGCGCGTGGGCCCAAAGATGGGAACAGTATTACATGTGGGGCCGGACCTGGGCTTTATAAAGTTAAAGGCGATATTGAGGTGTAAAGTATTGTTTAGTTTTATTGATTACACCAATCTTCTTGGACGCCAACTTAGCCTTGCTCTCCAGATGACCGCTAAACTGTTCATCGCTCGATATGTCGACACCCAGGATATCGATGCTAAGCGTAACTTTAATTGACCTGACTATGTAGTTAGCCCCGAGTGGGCTGTCACTACGTCACCGGACTAGAGCTAAGCGTAACGCTGAGGTGTCTACCTTCTAATCGAGAAGCTACGATAAATGGGAACTTTTTCGCGCTAAATGTGCACACTTGTATCTTTAGGGGATTTAGTTTAACTAAATTCAATCTACCCCAATCCGGGATCTATTCTAGTGATGTCTCAATTTCAGATACAAGTTGTGATCGGCACTCAGTGACGTAATCACAAACAAATATTTTTTTTCGTTGAACTTATTTTATTACTACTTCGGTAGGTAATGAAACAATTAATCCATAAAAACTTAATTCATCAGACACAAATATTATTTATTATCGATATCGATTATATGATCAGTACTTTCATAACACCAGTGGCAACATTTTGACAGCTGTCATTCTAGTCATGCTACATTTAAAAAATTGTAAGGAAGGTCTAGTTTTCCCCATGGGACGTGGATTTTCCCATGGTAGCCGCTGCATGTTAAAATTTGAATCTTTGTACTCGTACTTACGTTTAGGTAGCCGATGCCGCCAAACCTAATGGATTCAGAAACAGCATAACTCTAGAAAGCACTTTTTTTTATCGGGAGGCATTCAAGCATACGGCCCACCTGATGTAAAGCAGTTACCGTAGCCTATTAACGCTTGTAATAAACTAAGTATCACTCGCGTGATGCCTCCTCTGCTGCTTACACAGCAATTCCCTAGGAGCTTACTGGTGGCCTCACTCACACGCAGAAACACAACAACCCTCTAGGGAGTTGTTATTAGGCTGCGGTTTTCTGTGAGGTGGAGGTCAGACGGGCTGCTTTGATGCGCTAACTCTCTTAAGTACGAGTAGCTAGCATATGATATGGCAAAAGCAATATGTCATTGAGAAAGTAATGTCCTGTAGTCTACAGTTTTGTCATAGTTCGATTCACAAGTGGCAAGTGAATTCAACTTTTAGCTTATTGCTGTCAAAAAATAACGCATAAACTAAGAAGCTTTTATGATGTTGTGGTACGAATAAGAGATTCTATTCAATTTAGGTCCTAAAATGAATCGCAATAAGAGATTGTGGTGAGCCTGAAGGTCATTAGGCATGGTTTCTCTAAATAATTAGGTCAACCGTGACGTCATCTTTCACCACACAGTCAACATCTATACTTTATTATCTCGTTCTGACTCATCTCAGTAAAAAAAAACATTAAAAACATTCGCAAATTGAGCATGAACAAACCGGATTCTATATTATTATTAAGAATTATAAGATAAATATAAATTTGTTCTCTTTAAATACATAATTATAAAAATTGTATATAATATTATATGCTCATATTTAGTTATTTATATAAAATAATAAGATGAAATCCCGTTTTGTTCATGATCAATTTAGCAAATTTGCTCAGAACTATGCTTTAATTGTAGACGAATCTTTTAGTTATAATGCAAATTCCAGTGCAGAAAATCGTACAGACAATAAACAAATCCTAGGTAAGAAAATATATTAAATACTTAACAATTAAACATTTTGTCCATTATTCCAGAGATGCCCTATTCTAATGAAGGCAGTACCATCTTGCAGAAGGTCACACTCCAGTCGTTTGATACACTTCCCCAGTAATTAATCCAGATTTATAAGGGATCCATTTTATTTTTAAGTATGAAAGCTTAAAGTATGTTAAGTATGTAATCGTAAAAGGGTCAACGATTGGTTTTAAATTTCGCAAAAATAACAAAATGCGAAGATTGAAAAGATCAAACGCCGCTAAAAGAAGGATTCATACACTGTGATATTTACTATAATATTTCGTGACTTGCACTGCAGAAATGTAGACATTGTGGCCCACAAAAAAATACTGCACAAATCCTAAATTATGTAAAGTCGGTACGACTTCAAAACTTTCAAAATCCATCATCAATACGGTCACATACTGGTAGTTTTGATAATTTTTAATAGTTTGGTGTGTTGTCGAGTTTTTAGTGACCAACGCAGTCTAAAGAAAGATAGTCAGATGTCAATTTTGTTACTTAAATATGCTTAATACATACTTATGTACATATTTCATATAAAGCTTTTCGTTTATAATTTTTTTTCCGCATGTGTTGTTTGCAACATTTTTGTTCATAGTTACGGAAAAGTTATTTATATATCTTTTTTTGCACCGTAGTGGAAAGCCTCGATTTCTGTGACCTAGATCTTGTCTAAAAGCGTGGGCGAAACGCGGCTAAATTTACAACCGTTCGACTATAGCGCAGTCAGAAATTGTAAAACCCTCTCCGAACTATTTATGACCTGAATCGACTCGTAAAATATTTATTTAGGTATCATCTATTCGTATAAATATATTGGACTAAGAAGGGACTTGTGTATAAGATAAAGAAGAGCTCTCTAGCTTTGCCACCCCGCTGCATTACACAGCAATTCCGCTTATTGGTGTATTCACTTATTTGCAGGAATACAATAGTTATTTCACAGGGTTTACACCATATGTGGGTGTGGCGCTGGCTCCGAAAATGATAGCTAATTACTCATCAGTTTCTTTCACTTTCAGTTGATAAAATACCTGCATTCCGAAAGTGCTGAAAGTATTCATGCCACCACTAACTACAATGGTCGCGTGCTGTGCGTACGGATCCAGAGAAGTTTTCTTCCGAGAACTCTCAAGCTGTGGAATGAGCTCCCAGTCGAGGTTTTTCCAAGGGACTACAGCATGGAATTCTTCAAGAAATGCGTAAAGAGGTCTTTAGAGGGTCGGCGACGCAGTGACACCCCTGGTGTTGCAAATGTCCATAGGCTACGGCGACTGTTTACCATCGGGCCGGCCGTATACTTGATTGCCACCTTAGTGGTATATAAAAAAATCATGAATATGAATAATTTTTGCAAGTCTACTGAAATGGACTCATATACGAGTATATAAAAAGTTCAATACCTACTTGCCCAAAATGTACAAAGCAGTGGTTTTCGTATTTTCTGAGTGATTTCCATAGTAAAAGTTATTCGTGAATACATTCAATATCATATTTCTGTATTTATAACGATGCGTTATTTTAACTAAATTAATCTTCTGTCTTGATAAAGAAACACGAAATAGAAGTAATACACACCACTGGCACTGTCTAATTGTTTCCTAAACATTGTTCTGCGTAAGTTGTAATTTTATGTTAAAAAACATTACAATTAAACATTTTAATTGAAGGACATTTCAATAATTGTTTATACGCGATGGCCGTTTATCGCTATTACCAGCAGCCCGTAACGTAAGCAAATTGTATAAATATTTTATTGAGCACCCCAGTAATAATTTAACGGTATAACAAATATAAACCTTTATTTATGACTCCAATAATCCTTGGCAGTCATTTATACAAGGCAATAAGAAAGAACTATAGTAAACGTGAAGACGTGACATCGCAAAGCGATAAACACGTGAGGTATTCAATGTACAAGATAAGGCAAGGCAATACACGACAAAGCCGGGGTGTTCGGGAAGCAAAATCCGATTCGTCATAAAAGTATAATAATAGTGGGTCGGGCGACCGCAACAACAGCGGTGACCTGCCGAGCGCGCGCCGCCGCGGCAGTCTTATGGCGAGCCTTCTAATGACCTCAGGCGTTCACTGTTGCGCGGTCACATACATTAATACCAACAAAACTGTTAAAAACTTGATCCTGATTGAAATTCTGCTTGTATCACGCATCGTGGACCTTTAGTGCGGCAGGACAGGCGCACTTCGTACTTCACCCCTCGGCCGGGAGTTGCGACGCGAAAATGGACTCTAACGCCATGTGAATAGCCGTGTTTTGTAATTAGCCCGTTGCGTATGTCGGCGCAAAGCTAGGTAAGTGTATAAATATTTCATTATAACAAATCTTGCTTTTAGGATGGTAGTGAGCGGTTTGTGACAAGAATAAAGTTTGCTTACATGTTGTGTTTAATTTAAATTTTGGTGGATTGTTTTTAGTTCAACTTATCATAATTTGATACTATCTGTTATTTGAGGATCAGGTATTTACTGTTATTGTTTGTAATCATAATATAGCAGCATCAATAGTATAGTGACAAGAAGTTATTATTTAATTTAGTAACAATGAACTTTAATGTGCTTGGTAGAGTTTACATGTACAGGCAAATGTACATAGTCTATCATCTATCTGCGTCAAGAAGAATAATGTATACTATAATATACTCTTATAATCAAATGCATATATACTAGATTCTTAGTGTGTGTATCGCCAAAACATACATCGGTAAATTCAATATAAAATCTATTTAGCTCCGTCGAACAATGCATCTGAAATTCAGCTCTAATTGGGCACAATTCAATCATACTTTACCGAATCAGTTCGCGATATTATACAGATAAATTGAATTTTCAAGTCAATAGCTGATCACAATGGATGTCTTAACTGATGGAGAGGTCGGGTTATGGAGATTGAAATAAAATCTCAGATTTTGTACGTAAATGCGAATGCGGGTAACTTACTTATTTAGATTGATATAGAATATTAGCTCATAAATAACAACTGTCAAGTGGCGTTTGTTTGAATAATACTTGAGTATTGAACATATATCATATTGTTATGAATAACTGAAACTAGGTGACAGTTAATGACAATTATATTTATGTGACCACATAATACGAGTTTTGATGTGTACGTCTAATTATTATCATCTTTAGGGTCCAAGCCTACCTCGTCTGCACATGATGCATCCTGGTAATTAACAAATGAGGCTCTGACATAAGATACGTAGAGCGCACCGATGAAGCCCCACTAAAGAAGTACCTCCACCTAACGGAAGACTGCAGCCAGCTAACAGCTACCTAAAGGGTTATTATTTTACTGCGAGTAAGTGAGGTTGAGTGGTCAGGAACTTGCTTGTTAACTATCCGACATTACATAAAAATAAATTAGAGGTCTAAATAATACCATAAAAAGAAATGAACATTATCGCTTTGCACAAGATATACCTAATCAGATGAAGACAGAAGTATCAGAGATATAACTTCACGTTTGCCACTACCTTGCATTCTGCATACCTAAATATACCACAATGTTACCGATATTAATGGAAATTGAAAAACTGCCTTGTCAATCAATACAACGTTTTTGGCAGATTTTTGAGCTCTCTCTCACATTCTCAAACTTTCAATGATGTTGAACTGTAATTTCTGCATATATATACGAGTATTGCTTTTCTTATTCTCGTGAACCTGGTATATATAGAACATAGCGAGTTGACACATTGAAATTTATGTCAGTCCTATACGGAATGCCATAATAGTTCAAATTAGATTATCACATTTACCTTTTTATATACTACATCACATAGTTCGTGGGCATATAGTCCACTAGATTTTAAGTGATTCGTATAGCTTATGAACAATTGTAATACAAGGGTATTACTCACGCGTTGTTTCCCTCTGAACCATGAATTATCATCGGATTTTTTGGTGATCTTACTCAAAAGAACGCCTTCTGTAGTCTGTTACTGGGTTACGGTACTGTGGAGGCACTTCAATCAGACTGCGTCTTCATGAATAGAGCGATGTCGTATGTCTCTTTTATCACCATCTTGTTTGCTAAAGCATAGAATAACGTACAAACGAGGTGTGTTTTAACTCAAAGTACCATTAAGATGTGTTTTCATATGTTTGGTAGTCTACTTTACTCCGCTCGATACGTCAAATGTATAAAACACGTATCTGCTCCGCTTCAATGGAGTGTCAGCCTATATATGATTGAAAGCCAATACTCCAATCAGCAGAATATATATTGAGCCTTCATAACTTTGACCTGCTTTTATAAAGCTTTGTGTGAAGGACGACGAAATCAAAATGTGGATGACTCACCATGATTCTAGAAGTACATAATTTACGGATTAGTCATTAGATCAAAGAGCATGTCAGGCATGGCACTTGTCTATTTTGTGCGACATAGAAATGGCATAAAGCACAATATTTCAAAATCGACGTGTCCTTAA
Source organism: Pyralis farinalis (assembly GCA_947507595.1). Classification (NCBI taxonomy): domain Eukaryota; kingdom Metazoa; phylum Arthropoda; class Insecta; order Lepidoptera; family Pyralidae; genus Pyralis; species Pyralis farinalis. The sequence goes on from OX382266.1 coordinate 26,563,861, forward strand.
CTATACTAGGGTAAAAAGTATTACAAAACTTGTCTATCCACGCACTATCTACGTTTCGTAAGAGATTATTGACACATTAAGGATCGATAGTGGAAAAATTGCTGCTGAAAAGCTGCCTGTCTGGGGAAGTACCTCCACCTCACAGAAAACCGCAGTCAAATAATAACTCCTTATAATGTTGTTGTGTTCCTGCGTTATATCTCAAGCGTTAATAGGCTACGGTACCCGCTTTATATAAAATATACGTAAAACAACACCAACATAGCTCTGTTGTTAACAGAGCAATTCCTGCACGTAAGCATCGCGCGAGTAATACTTAGTGTTCAAGCGTTCATAGGCTACATTAACCGCTTTACATCAGGTAGGCCATATGTTTATATGCCTTCCGACATTGTATAATAAAAAAAATCTCAGTTAAATCCTGTACATACTTCTATCTCAATCTCTCGCACGTTAAATCCTACAGATGTACATGTTTGTCTCTCACAACCTTACAACTCAAAATCGTTTCTTAAGGAGTAAACTCCGAAACATAGGATTTGCCTTAATTATTAATAATAATTTTGTTTAAATTATTATTAAGTTTATAATTTCAAATGTTTGTTACTTAAACTTATTTCCAGCCAAAATTTAGAGACAATATGTGAATAGTTCAATGAAAATGCTCTTCCTTATTCAAAATAATTAGTCCTATAACTCGAATGTGTATATAATTGTGACACGGAGCTTTACCCTGTCGGTAACAGTGTGAAAACATAGGTATAGTGACATGTTTTATAAAAAAAAACAGGTGGTTCTTATAGAGTATTAGAGTTAAAATACAACAATATTGAATTCATAGCTTTACGGTGATATAAAACAAATAATCAAACAAATCGTAAAGCAGTGAATTTTATTTCTATTCTTTTTGCTGTAACATATACCAAGCGGTTGGCTAGAAGACGTTCCTAGTAGCCTTTGCAAACCATATTATTTCATTTACGAATGTAAACATTTAAGCAATACATTACTTTTTTACATTATTTGTTGTAAACGTAACTTTCATGCAAAAAAAAGAATAGTCTTGCGGCATTCGATCTTCACTATTTCTTTTAATGACTTTTTTTTTGTAAAATCCTGGTTTTGTCTGATAAGACACCTACGTAGAAAAACTTAAAAATCTAAATCTAAATTTCATCCAAATTCTTAGAGCGGTTTCCGAGACACGACAAATATAGGTATATTTATATATACATATAAGACTTGTCCGTTTAAAGTAATAAGATTTATAACCTGGCTGTACTTATAGGTGACGTACACATCATTTCAACGATAATCTAGTTTCAGCTATTCAAACAAATCCAGTTTTTGTATTCAAGGTGACTCACCAACATCTTCAAAGCCATAGACATAATGCACAATCAAATTTATATGTAATATAGGCTGCTTTGTATGTATAGTAAGAACCGTATCAATATCATCTAATACTGAGCAAAACAATAATTCCATGTAGGCATGTTCGACGTGAACGTAAGTCCTACCAAGATCCTGATGAAGGGTTGCTGCATTTACTATAGGAGTAGCAACACGCAAATGTCTATGTCTAGTCCTTTTGTTGTTAGCAACCATAGGCTACAGTGATCGCTTCAAATCAGACAGATTGTGTATCAATTTGCTTCCCTAGTAGTATTAAGAAACCTAACGCAGCAGAAAAATCTACGTTTATTGTAGTCGGTGTATAGTAGCAGGTGAGTAATCATTATCAGAAAATGCCAAATACGCAATATACTATTCAGACAGCCATTATCTGCAAATGTCACGGCATTTTCATGATAATGAAGAGATGAAATTAATTGACATTTTCTAAGAAAAGAAACGTACGTATTTCAGGGCCCCAGCCCTACAATCACAGCCTTACGGTATGGTAATAAAATTTCAAGATGTCGTAAAATGCTGAGACCTCTTTGTCATTCCACCAAATGTAATTCCGCACATGCAGAGGAATTTATATGAAACAACATTTTTATTATTTTAATTTTAATGGTAACGAAAGGTCTTCATGAATTTAACGTAACGTAAGAGGTACGTTTATTGTAATTATAAAATGAAATCTGTATTTTTATACATAAATAAACGAAAAATAATAGATCTGAATAAATTACCTGATCCGATTGGTTTTATGTTGAGGATATATGAAAGTTAATTGATGGATTTTCCCGATTACTTTCGTTATTGAAAAGTAAAAAGAATTTAAGTCGCGTCACCACTTAAATTCTTTTCATGTTATTCTGTCAAACCAAGACGATTTGAAATTTAAATTAAACAAAATTTGAGGCTTAAGTCTAGTATCTAGTATCAGTAACTTATTATACGTAGTTTTTCAATCATGGTTATATTTGTTTCAGGTCTCATAACAGCTATCCATAGAATGTCATAAACATTAAGTATAATGTAACTATGAAAAAGATTTTATGCTTCGAGACAGGGAAATATGATGGCGACGTTTTGCAAATTATTTCATTATTACTGTTTCTACCCTCCATTTTGCGAGCTCAAAATACCCTGGGGTGCTCCGACTTAATAAGAAGCAATAAATGTTCATGTTATACATCTGAAGATGGTAAGACTGCTATTTAATAAAGTACACATGTCAACAATGTACTTTGAAATAATTTATTGTAATGTTTTGCAGGAGTGTTTTTAGATTGCCAAGATACGGCGCTAAAGGACGTAAAAAATTCCCTCAAGAGTATATCTGTTATACATTCGTTATCTGTTTTCGACCTTGATGAAAACGAAGAAAATTTGGGACCCCGTTTTATACCACAAGGCGTTTGCATAAAGCACATACATATGTCAAGAACAAGCTTAAAAGATATTGCCGACGACACGTTCATGCCGTTGAGAAAGTGCCTTGAAACTCTGAGTATTGTATCGAGCAAAATCGGATTAATACCACAAAAATCCTTCTCTGGCATGCTTAAATTGATGTCGATAGATCTTACGTCTAATTACATTGAGGATATACCCAGTTACAGCTTTTATGGTCTTCCGCTAATGAAATTGAACCTAAAAGGAAATGTGATACGTGATATATCGGAATCAGCTTTTTCTAGTTTAGAACTTTCCCTCTCGGAAATTGATTTGAGCGAAAATAACCTCACTACATTTCCTATAGCATCCCTTTCTAAGTTAAAACATCTTCGGTCCCTAAGATTTGCGTGGAATGAAATGTCTTCTTTTCCTAGTGTTGAAAATTCAGACTTAGTATCTTTAGAGTACCTCGACCTTAATTCAAACAATTTTGAATTTATTTCAGAAGACTGTCTTAAATTTTGTCCGTCCCTTATTAGACTATCCTTTCATTTTAATTTTATACACAACATACACTATCGAGCGTTTTATTCTTTGGTTGATTTAAAAACTATAGATTTAAGCCATAATAGAATAAAAATTTTAAATCCCAATCTTTTTCAAAACAATAAAAAAATTGTGTATATTGATTTAAGCCACAATCATTTGCATCACATTCACGGGTTATTCTGTAATTTACCATCTCTTAATGAGATATATTTAAGTCATAATAATATTTTGGATGTGCCAATAGATTCATTTCTTAATTCTATAAATATTAGTGTAGTACATTTAGACAAAAATTGCATAGGTAATATTCATAGTGAGAGCTTTAGTAATTTAGAGGGCCTAACTAAGTTGCGATTAGATTTTAACTACCTTAATCAAGTGCCACATAATATTTTTATAATGAATAGAAAACTAATAAAATTACGATTAGACAATAATAACTTTTTGGAAATAAATAATAATACGTTAGAATCTCTAGTGAATATTAATGAGATTAGACTCAGCAATAATAAATTAAAACTTGTTTCGAAATATCATTTTATGAATTCAGTGACAGTGGAAGAAATATATTTAGATCACAATAGAATAAACTTTATTGAAGCAGGAGCATTTATCAAAATGTTAAATTTAAAGTACCTGAGCTTGCACCAAAATCATTTAGCAGATTTTAATGACATTTTACCAAAAATACACTCAAATTTATTAACGCTTCATTTAGATTCAAATTCTATAACTTTGTTAAGCAGTTTTATGTTTCTATCACAAGATAAATTAAGTCATTTAAGTTTGAAAAACAATCGTTTGAAGTTTTTGACGAGAAATACATTTAGAAATTTGAGTCATATAACACGACTTGAATTAAGCTACAACGAATTTTCAATAGTAGAAGATTTTTCATTTCAACATTTAAATTCTGCAAGATTTCTAAACTTACAGCATAATTTAATACGCAACATAACAAATCACACATTTTTTGGGTTAAGTGAACTGGAAGACTTAGATATATCGTACAATAAAATTACGTTTGTGTTTGATATGGCTTTTGATACATTAAAAAAGCTACGAAGTTTGAATTTATCTTTTAATCCACTTAAAGTTCTGCAAAATAATATTTTTCAGCACGGTTTACCTCTAAGCTCTCTCTATCTAGACAATTGCGAAGTACAACTCATAGAAAATAATACTTTTCATGGACTTAACAATCTAAAGACTCTTTCGCTCAAAAGCAACTCTTTGAAGTCGAGTGACTTATTGTCTATAAATATTCCAGGGTTGAAGTATTTATATTTATCTTTCAATATTCTAGACTATTTACCTCTAAAGTCGTTTTCTCAACTTCCTCTTTTAGAAGTATTATATTTGGAGCATTGCAATATAGAACATATTATAGAAGGCACCTTCAAAAATAATAAAAACCTTTTAAGACTGAACATTGCACAGAATATTATCAGTTCTATACCTTTAAAATTATTTGATGTTCAAAACTCTATATCGGAATTTAATATTAGTAATAATTTTTTAGACTATGTGCCATATAACACGTTTCACAATTTTACACAAATTGAAAACTTGGATATAGCTGATAATCTCCTACCGAGGATTGAACTCAGCGGACTTGAGAAGTTAACTAAATTAAAATATTTAATTTTACGAAAAAATGAGATAAAGTCTATAACTGCTAGAAAAAAAGTTGAATTTACAGAATTAATATTGTTTGACGTTAGTTATAATAGGTTAGAAAATTTACCCTTAGTGATATTTGAAATATTTCCAAGTATACAAAACTTAAATATCTCTTACAATGATATAGTTCGTTTTGAATTCTTAATGTCATATAAAAAAGTTGGAACTTCTTTGATTAATATTGACATTAGTAAAAACCCTGCCGTTTCCTGGACAACTTCCCACAAAGCAGACAATAATACGCTTGTAGCAAATTTATACGAATTACACATTTGTGCCACTAATATTACAAACGTTGATGATATCACATTTGAATTATTCACTAGCTTGCAACACCTCTACTTAAAATTTAATAAAATTAGACGTTTATCAATTAGCCCTTTTTCAAAGCTAACTTTATTAGAGAACTTAGACTTAAGTCACAATAGAATCTCACAACTCAAAACAAGCAATTTTCGTGGATTAACCAAATTAAGAACATTGTGTTTATCGAATAACAACATTGAGTCGATGGACTCTTTTGCTGAAGATTTGAACAACTTGAAACTGTTAGATCTCTCCCACAACAAGTTGCAAAACATTCTTAATGAAGATTTAATCAACTTGAAGGAACTTACAGTTTTGCATCTAAGTTACAACAATATTAAATATATATCAGTCACAGCTTTTAGAAACTTGAACAAGATAATTCAAATTGATTTAGACCATAATAAACTTCAACGTATACCAATGGAATTACTTAGTTCAGTAGAGAACTATGTGCAAGAAATATCTATAAAAGGTCAGTAATATTCAAAGTAAAGACAAAAAATTTATTGATATATAACAGTTGATCCATATTTCAATATACTATATTTCACTTATTGGTCAAATTCTGCAAAGTACCTTTTTTTAGACAATCTCTAATTTATTATTTAATTGATTAAGAGAGGTAGGCCCCGCAAGGAGTCATACTGTGCTCCGCCCTGTTATGTATGCTGTAGTGGCGGGGCATGGCAAGACCTCTTACTATAAGTATCCATCTGGGGAACTACCTCCACCTTACAGAAGACCGCAGCTAAATGACAACTCCGGGAGGATTGTAGTGTTCCTGTGTGTGAGTAAGGTTGCCAGTCATTTGGGAGGTCATTGTGCAGGCAGCGGGAGGACCGGCGGATATCGAACCGCCACGAACAACGGGGACACGGAAGGCTGACGCGGCGGTCAGGGAGACCCGGTGAAACGGCTGACCGCTGGCCGCCCGCGGGTCAGTAGTGTTCCCGAACCCGGGGATTACATAATCTCTGCCCTTGGAGGCGGTACCGCCAACCCGCGAAAAATCCCTGTTGTAGTGGTCGTGACGGAGAAGGAGATCGGAGTGGACCTGGCTGCTACAGCAGGGGGGGACCGGGGCCCTTCCGCCCGCCGTGCGAGCAAGCCGCATAACCTGCTCTGGAAGATACCGCGCTTTTGTCCTCTACTCTGTCGGCTCAGCGACTTCTCATTTTTGGAACCTCAATGTATTTTAAAAATGGCACCGATAAGAAAAGGAAAACGGAAAAGCGGAAAATTTTTGAAATTTCCCAAATTTCAAAAAATTATATTCTACCCCTTCCACAATAAATGTGGATTTTTGAAACATCAGGGGACTACACTCCAATTTTAACGCGGTTCACTACCACCTCGAGACCGCTCGGCCGACCCTTCTTTTCCTCACGGAGACACAAATATCCTCACCGGCCGACACCTCATACATCACCCCGGGTACAAACTTGAACACTTCTTTGTACGTCGTGCCGGGGTATGTATGTTCGTTCGGGAGGATATTTGTTGTCGCTGTCTTCGTAGCCCGGAAGACAAAGCGCCTTGTGCCAGGCGTAACCCACCTCGGCCTACCGGATGGCGTCGCGTTTGGCACTATAAGTTGGCAGACTGAGACGGACTGCATGAATTCTACGCGTTGAACCCGTGGAGGCAGCTTTGTTTCAAAACACACGATATCGAATCCTGTGCGACTGCGGTAGCTACGGCGATATTGGATGGCATGGAATGCTACATTCCCAGTCGCTTAGTGGCTGCTGCGGGAGCTAAAAAGCGACCGTGGTTTAATCGGCCTTATAGAGACGCCAAACTTCTCAAACAGGTGCTCGAAAGCACCAAACTTAAACCAGGCTTAAACCAGGACGCGTGCTAATGGCAATCCTGATGTCTCTGTTTTGAAACGCAAATTGAACGCTGCGTCGAGGTTCAGTAAGAGGGTAATCGCCAGAGCAAAGTTCGATCTCGTCAGTAGGGTAGGCGAGCGGCTTGCAGGCCTTCCGTCTAGGAGCCGTGCTTTCTGGTCGCTCGCTAAAGGTGCTGAGGATAACTTTTGTCGGTCGTCCATGCCACCATTGCAAAAACCGGATGGCAGTCTGGCCTATAGTGCTAAAGAGCAAGCCGATTTACTTGGTAATCTCTTTGCCTCTAACTCGACTTTGAACGACGGGGGAGCTGTGCCACCTACCATCCCGAGGTGCAGTAGCTCAATGCCGGAAATCTTAATTACTCAACGAGATGTCCGGCGGGCGTTGCTCTCCCTCGAACTTCCTAAATCGAGTGGGCCAGATGGCATACCAGCATTGGTGCTAAAGCAGTATGCTCCTGAGTTGTGTTCTATGTTAACGCGCCTTTTCGTGCTTTCCTACTCCATTCGGCAAGTCCCGTCTTCGTGGAAGACCGCCAATGTGCACCCTGTGCCCAAAAAGGGCGATAGATCAGATCCATCGAATTACAGGCCTATAGCCATAACCTCCCTTCTCTCCAAGGTGATGGAGCGTGTGATAAACACACAACTCCTGGCATACCTAGAAGATCACGACCTAACCAGCGACCGTCAATACGGCTTTCACCACGGTCATTCGACTGGTGATCTTCTAGTGTATCTTACACACCGCTGGGCTTCGGCGACTGAGAGTCAAGGTAAGACATTGGCTGTTAGCCTAGATATGGCAAAGGCGTTCGATCGGGTCTGACATCGGAGTCTTCTATCGAAGTTACCTTCGTTCGGGCTGCCCGAGGGTTTGTGCAAATGGATTGCCAGCAGACGTATAAAAGCCGTGATAGACGGTAGTCGCTCCAATAGCATGGATATTAATGCTGGCGTCCCACAGGGCTCTGTATTGTCCCCGACGCTATTTCTGCTGCACATTAATGACATGTTGTCAAACGACAGCATTCATTGTTATGCGGACGACAGCACCGGGGACACTTATTATACAAGCCGTGCTAACATCTCTCGTTCCCTTGTAGAGGAAAGCCGCGATAAACTTGTGTCTGAAATGGAGGGTACATTGTCTAAAGTATCTGACTGGGGGCGATTGAACCTAGTCCAATTCAACCCTACCAAGACACAAGTTTGCGCGTTCACCGCTAAGAACACAACCCATTATACAGCCATATAATGTCCATTTGCTGTGGTTCCCCAATTCCAGAACACGCGCTCACAATTGCTAAGAGCATTGGGATTCTCAGTATCGAGATCTCCAGGCATATTCAGTAACGAGGTCACCTGGTGGAGAAGGTCAAGCTGGCGTCCAAGAAACTCGGTGTGCTCAACAGTACTTCAGCACGGGGCAAAAGCTTATGGTATATAAGTCCCAAGTCAGACCTCATATGGAGTATTAGAGCCACCTTTGGGCGGGAGCATCTAGATACCAGCTAGGACCTTGTGACTCGGTACAGAGACGAGCTGTGAGGATTATCGATGATCCTGAACTCACACATGGCATTGAGCCCTTGAGTTTGAGACGAGATTTTGCTACCCTTTGCGTGTTCTACCGGCTGTATAATGGGTTGTGTTCTGAGCAGTTGTTCGACATTATACCAACAGCCTCGTTTTACAATCGCACAGCTCGCCGGCGGCTGGGAATTCATCCGCACACACTGAAACCGCAATGGTCGCGCACTGTGCGCTTCACGAGAAGTTTTCTACCGAGAACTATTAAGTTGTGGAATGAGCTCCCTGCCGAGGTTTTCCCAAGGGACTACAGTATGGGGTTCTTCAAGAAAGGTGTGAAGCTACGGTAACTGCTTACCATGCGACAGGCCGTACGCTTGATTTCCACCTTAGTGGTATAAAAAAAATTCTCGTGAAACACAGATATTATTTTATTTTTAAGATAATGTTGCTGTTATATTATAATTAATTTTAACGCACATTTCATTTACTAATTAAAATATTTTCAGATAATGTCTTAATATGCAACTGTCAAAAAGATAACACATGGGTGTGGATCCAAGATCATCCGAAAATAATAAAGTTAAATACAGTAACATGCCTGTACGATGATTACCCTAAAGAAAAATGTGACGTGCCTGTAATCTCACAGCTATCAGTCGACAAACACAGAGACAATTCTGTATCAGTTTCTTGGTTTATAAGAAACAGAACCGCTATAAAAGCTCTACAGATTTTATATTACAGTGAAGATGGAACTTCCGAGGTAAGTGTTAAAAAACAGAACTGGTTTAGTATTATGCTAGATATCTAAACAATTAAATATTATTCACAGGTGAAATCAAAATATTTAGATAAAAGTGAAGTATCAACTCGAGTAACTGACTTGGAAGCAAATATGAATTATGTTGTCTGTATTATAACACTTTACGACGATCCAGTAATTGCTGCAGAAGAATTTGAATTTAATAAAACATCAGAAATAGATATGAATATGACTGCAAAAATCACACAAGATATTGCGGCTGCGATATTAATGCAATCGCCTTCTAGCGAATGCATTTCATTCAACACGATTAGAGAAAAGGTGATGCCAAAACCAAAGCCGACAAAACCGTTTGATATATCACAAATTTTAAATCGACGAATGGGGTTAATCGTTGGGTGTTCTTTAGGATTTGTAGTCTTTTTCGTTATGGTTTCAGTGCTTTTGTATACGAAAATTAAAGAAAGAAAAAGAATAGCAAAGTCGGATCCTGCATGGTCCGAAATGAATGATTATCATTCCATGCAAAGCAAAGAAGATATTTTACAAAATTCTACATCCGCCTCTACTGATAATATTTTATTAGGAATGACCAAAAATCGTAAACATTCACTAGACCATTTAAAATAGTCTTCGAACTTGTAGCTAGGATCTATAGAACATATAAAGATATGTAGACAATTAGAAAGATTTGTTAAAGAAACGTACAATTCTAAATTACCTTATAAATTAGCATGTTAAAAGTTATTACCAACCAACCTGTTAATAGATGCTTAATTCGTACGACTGTTCGCTTATGAATAGGTATAGCTAATTAGAGTAGTAAGTAGCATGTAGCTAGCCATTTAATAAATGTATTTAAAAAATTATACAGTTTAGTTATAGAAAAAAATCAATATTAAATAAAACTGTTGCCATAACTGTTGTTTATTTTAGCGCCATAATATTGGCCATAAGACTTATTCTCTTCCAATAGAAAAATACGTTCATGATTGTTTTGTTACGAATGTGAAAAAGTTGAGGAAATTCTAAAAATTTGAAGATTATTTAAACGAATATGTAGTACAGTAGTAGTTAATAACAATTCTTTATATCAAAAAAACAAATACACAAATAATATTATTACATAATAGTAGCAACAGGGAATATGTCTACTTTAATATGCAAACTACAACTAAGCATGCAAATATAACAAGAAAATAAGAAAACATATCTACCACGTAGATATCATGATCACATTGAGGTATTTTTTTCCACACCTACTAAAAGTATATAGCACCACTACATCAAAGAATGTACTTGCTAGACTCGTTATTCTACAATTTATAAGTGATACACGTTTGGAGGTGTTAAAAATTAAATATATGTTTATGGTATTATAAACCCATTCCCATTGGCATTACTTTAAATACGTTTAACTTTTATTTTAAATATTTTAGAGGCATGAAAGTCTCATATCTTACAAATCGCTACTGGCTCGATTGAGCTATAAATCTAACCAGGGCTAAGTTACATCAATATGCAAAGACAAGATAACTTATTTTTTTTAGAAATTTGAGGGACAATTTAAACCGACTTTATATATATATACTTATACACTTACATGTGCTAACAAACAGACATACACATGCCTCACATGTGTATATAGCCAATTATTTTAAAATGCCATAGATGGATAAACCAAACATAAACGCATAAACATAATTTTAATTTCGACTTATAATAGTGTACGTTAGACATATTACGTCTAACCAATCGAAAACATAAATAAAGCACACTCTTCTAGAGCTTGTTCATAGACCCATGTCTCAGTAATAGGATGAGTGTGGGCTGACATGAATGCCTTACGTTCTACTTCATTCTCAAAAGCTTTAAATTGTTATATGTTTATGTTTTCAAACGAGTTTAGTTCAGGGTGCGGTAAACCTATCACCGATCAGTAATATCAAGCAATATTCAAATACATTTCGAAGCGTGTTCAAGTATTCTACTACACTCTACCGTATCATCACTCCTATGATCCACAATACTCTACCGTATGATACACTCAATAAAATAGTAAATATTTGTGAAGAAGTAATCTTTACTTGTATACCCATATTCATTCCAAAAAAAAACTTTTTTCCTGGGATATATAGTGGCTCATTACTATCTTTAGAGCCAAAGAGAACTTCACCTATCCGTAGTATATCCTGCCGCTTTACAAACTTGACCATGGGAAAGATATAAAGTAAAATAAACAGCTCCATAACTACCTACCTATACCTACCTAACAAACTAATTAATAAAAACACTGCAATTACATTATTATAATGTAATCACAGCGATTATTAGAATGACAAGACAGTTGGTAATGATTAAGGTGTCGTTAGCAACAACTTTAGGTAAGTTAGAGGCTTTCGCAAAAGAGTTTATCTATCTGTCACTTTACGCCATATCACGCGTTTTAAGGCAGAAAGAACCGAGAGTCACATGGTTCGATTCTTAGAAACGTCAGTCGCTTCTTTAACATGCATTGCTCTTCTCATGCATGCTCGCCGTATAATGACATTTATTTGCACTACATAAAATATCACATTTCATAAAGGGTATAAATTTGATATGGTTCATTGGTAATGAATATCACATATTTGCTTACTATTATATGTATATATGCACATATAAAAATTAACATATATATTATAACATTTAAACATTTTTTTCGAATGAAATGTTAAAGAAATGCTCCTTTTATTCGAGGTCTTATTGCGAAGTGGAAATTGAGTAAATGAAATTCGGCCGAAGCATTTTTGTGTACTTTACAACTTTTTCCTACAACAGTATCTCGATTATCAAGGGCTATTGAGGAAAACGAACTCTGCCTTTGATGTGAGGCCGAAGTTGGCCTCAACAAAATCAAATTCATTTAAATAAGTGGTTATAATGATGAAACAAAAGTTTATTTTTCTCTTTTTATACTTTCAAAAGGGCTTTTGTTTTAAGGTATGTAGTTATAGACACGGATTTCTTTTCTAAAATCTTTTTTTGTTTCTAATTTTATGAAGCAAGCTTAAATGTTTCTTCATTAGAAAGCTTAAATTCCGAGATATAAGGTGTTAAAATTTAAAATGTCATCGAAGTCCATCACGTATCTTCATACAGACAAACTTTAATTAAGAGAGGTTGGCAATCGAAGCTGTCCGTCTGGGGCAGTACCTACGCCTAATAGAAAACCGCAACCAAATAACAACTCCCAGAGGGTTATTGTGTACCTGCTTTTGAGTGAGATCTCCAGTAGGCTCCTACGGAGTTGCTGTGTTAGCAGCAGAGGAGGCATCGCACGAGTAATACTTAATGTATTACACGCGTTCATAGGCTACGGTTACCGCTTTACATTAAGTGGGCCCTATGCTTGTATTCCTTCCGACGTAGTATAAAAAAAAACTAGAATTTTAAGATAAATGTTTTGGCTTCAGACGCTTTAGTAGAGTTAAGCACTATCACTATTTCAAACGCTAGACCCCGCTGAGGTTTTTAGGAACATCGAATATTTGAATTTTGACTTCAGATTCGAATTCAGTATAAAAAGTAGAATGTTCAGGAACACCGTTCCTATCTCTTAAGGAACAAGGTCGAAATGGAAAAAAAAAATTAATTGGTATATAATTGACGAGCCAGGTGTTCCTCTGGCAATGCAAGCTTGCGCGTTCTCAGCTGGTATTATATGTATATAGATTAGTAGTAGATTTCGACGAGCTCAATTGCGAAGTTAGCAATGCTAACAGTCGTGGTAACTAACGGTCGTGGGTTAGATTCTTACACAGGACAAACATTTGTGTATATGAAAATATTTGTTTTTTCTCTGTCCGGATCTTTTCAAGAGAAGTAGGGCACACAATAACAGCCCGACTAGAGAAAACCTCCACCTCACAGAAAACCGCAGCGAATTAACAACTGGAGGAGTGTCGTATTACTAAAAGTGAGTAAGATTTTATTTATTTAAACTTTATTTACCACATATATAGGGTACAAAGGCGGACTTAATGCTGATAGCATTCTCTACCAGACAACCTTATGGAAGGGTACATATACAGGAAATCGGTACACAAAGTAAGAAACCAAATTATTTAGATATTCTTAATTAAAATTACTACAAACAGTAAATATACATACACAAATATTACATATATAATGACTGTATAATACATAGACATACACATACATAAACGTGATATCCATCTGACGACGATTAATGCATCATGGTTTTGGTAAATTGTCCAGTAAGTAGGCATGAATTTTCTTCTTGAAACCGAATATGTTGGAGATACCTCTAAGAGAATCAAGCAGCGCTTTTCAAAGACGTGTAGTTTGTAAACTAAAGGAGTTCTTCATAAAGGCAGAATGATACAGAGGTGTACAGAGCGTTAGAGAATTAGAGAACTCTCAGGTCGAAGTTGTCGATTATGGGAGTTGCAGAGATACTGAAATTTGCTCTTCAAGTATTTTACTTTACAGTATGTTAGTTTAATACATAAATATAAAACAATTTAAAATATAAAAAGCTTATTCGAAGTGGTCTCCATTGGCTGCCATACAGTCCTTTAAATGTTGAGCCCAGTTATCAATAGAAGCACGCACTCTTTCCATGGGAAAATTCTTCACTGCCAATCGTACGGATTGTTTTAGGGACTCCAAATTATCATGGCGTTTAGAGCAAGCCGTACTCTCTAAAACTGACCATAAATCATAATCCAGCGGATTAAGATCGGGACTAGACGACGGCCAGTCTTCAGATCTGATGAAGTCCGAAACGTTCGTTTCCAACCAAGACTGCGTAGACCGAGCTTTATGACCCGGCGCCGAGTCTTGCTGGAAGGACCATTCTTGGTTATTGAACATGGTGTTGTTAAGGGGCTTCACTACCTTCTCAAGAATGGTGTCTTGATACACTTGTGCCGAGGTTTTGATACCTTTTTCACAAAAGTATGGCTCAGTCACTCCTTCATAGCTAATACCCCACCAAACCATCACTGAAGTCGGATAGTGCCCACGTTGCACTCTGTCGACTAATTGGGAAGCTTCCTTAGAGCTTTGAGCATAAATACGGTCATTTTGTTTGTTAAAATGTTGCTCAATTGTAAAAATTTTCTCATCCGTAAACAAAATTTTTCGGTGACCTCCCTTTGCGTACCGCTTCAGAAGTTGTTTCGATTTTACCACCCTATTCATTTTAATTTTTAAGTTATCAGTTAAGAAATAACCAGTACGTCTCTTATAGCCTGTAAGTCCTAAGTCTTCTTTTAAAATACGCGACATGGTTCTAGGTGCTATCTTCATCTCCCGAAATAAAATCTTTTGCTTTCAGACAAGATTTCTTCGAATTCTTTCCCTTACTGCTTTGACCACCTTTTTCGTACGAACACTACGTGGATGGCCAGATCTTTTTCTGTCACAAGCAGAGGAGGTCTTATTGTACCTATTAATAGCCCAGTACACAAACATTTTACTAATACCAAGCGTATGGAGAGTTTTAAAAATTGCATTTGGCTCCATATCTACTTTATGTAATGCAATCATAGCGATTCGGTTCTATTTATCACCGCACTCCATATTAATATCGCAAAATATTGTACAATGTATTGTCGCCAAAATGAGAAAAATTAATGAACAATCATATAAAAATTACAGATTCCAAATTCAAATGTAATATTTTGTTTATTTTTTATTGTAACAGTAATTATGGCCAGACTAAGTACATACATACATGATACATGATGTTGTATAAAATACCTTGATAATGCCGTAAAGGCGAAACCGGTCGGTAAAAAACATTATTAAATAAAATTGTGAAGTGGAATCTGAACAAATGCAAGTACACGTATTAACATTAACACGATACATGATACACATTTCCCAACTGTAAACAATTAGTTTATATCTCATCGTGGTTGCTACATTTATCAAATCCATATTAACAGCGGACTTCACAGACGCTGTCCTGTCAGAAAATAAAATCAAAAATCAACAACTTCTAATAATATTAGTAAGATTTGGGATCGGCTAGTAGTTTATCATTATTTATTCAGCCTGTACCTACTCAACTGCACGCGATGTACCCTGCCAAATAATAAACGAAATTCCGGGAAAAGAATGGTAGAGCACGGCGATATTTATTAACAGCAAGCAGCGAGGGTAAGTGCTTTCAATTTGCAGACTGCTACCAATTCCTTGGAGCACTGTTGCGTGCCCGTGTTGTATTATCGGCAAGTTTCTGAGAATTGTATACGTTAACAGCGGGCTTGCATTAGATGAGCGATAATATTTACAATAGACTAACATCAATTATTTTTAAAATGCAAAAGTCGATTATATTCGCAGCATTCATCATAAGTGTATGTAAATCTACCTCCATCATGTATATTATTTGCATATTATTTTATAAAGAAGCTAGAGTTGTGTTTAATTTTGAGCCATGTGCCATTTCCCCACAAGGGTATTGTCATGATGGCATAGGCAAATATATGAAATTTTATTTGAAATTGAGTACAGATAAAATAGTATTTCATAAAAAAATCTATGAATTCTTTATGACTATTTAGGTACAGTGAGTTCATTGATGTGATACATTGTCATGGAAGTAAATTAGTAATGATATTACTTCGCCAAATCCTTTGGCTTATGTAGCGGACTACGTCAATCATAATGGAAACAGGATAATGGTAGGAAGAAGAAGAAAAAATTGTCGTCGAGGTAATGGAATGAACACGTGTAACAACACGTGTCAAAATGTGCATACAACCATTTCGCTCTTGGTGCTGATTTGAAACCCAGTGTGTGTGCACATACCACTAAATTCGTGGTTTTGGATTTATCTACATATTTGTAACTAGCTACCAGCCCCTGCTTCGCACGGGAGATCCGATCGTTATCAAACTTCACAGGATCCTGCGCTATGCTAATCTGAATATTCTCTGAAATTTCATGTTTTACGTAAAACATATTTAGCCATTTTGGTACAGTAAAAATAACAATATGAGCTTAAGATAAAGGCTTTATTTTGAAATCGCAGACAGACACTTCAATTTTATTTATATGTATATATAGATATTATGTATAAATTATTTATATATATATATATATATATAGATTATTTTAATCACATAAAAAATGCGTAGTTATTTTCTGTCACAAAAAATACGTATTCTGTAAAAATAATAAAAATAAACAGCAAAGTTACCGATATTTCCCCCAAATTTTAATAGTTTTTCATGTTTTACGCAGGAACCCTAAATATTTACGGGATAAAACGTAGCCTATATTCTGCTCTGCACAGTGCTCTACCTACCAGTGAAAGTCCCGTCAAAATCAGTTCAGCCACTTCGAAGATTAGCCCGGACAAACAAACAGACAGACAGACAGGCAAAAAAGTTAAAAATACATGTTTAGGCTTTGGCAATGTGAAAATAACAATATGAGCTTAAGATAAAGGCTTTATTTTGAAAGACAGACACTTCAATTTTATTTATATGTATAGATTAAGTATAGATATGAAGTATGAAGTATAGATTATCACTTGCTCGGCGGTGAAGCACAAGAAAACATCGTGAGGAAACCCTCGCATCAGAAGAAGAACCATTTTACCAACTACATGACATTTTCTGAGAATCAAAAACCAAATATTTCAATATAGACATAACGTATAAAATGCTTCTTATACGAGTATGTACGCATATAAGCAGCATTTTCTATGCATGACAATTTGCAAAGCTAATAAATGATTTCAAAGTGCACGATGATCATAAACGATACATATATCGATCGATCATAAACGATAATACGTTCGCAGAAGTTCTATAAAACTGTGTTTAGTAATGCCTTGTATGTAATAGGGATCAATTTTTTTATACAATAAAAAATATATTTTGCTATAATTAATAAAATATAATATATATATAATTAAATATAATTTATAAAATATCGCAATAAAATATCACAGTATGCTGGAAACAGAAACATTTTTTTATAAACATCAGGAGATATATAAACATACACACTACCTGTATACAATAGTTACAATAGTCTTTGAACGCTTAAGACACGAGAACATTACACGTTGCCACTGGCACTGCTATTACTACTTTTAAAAGGAGTTACTGAAATCTGTTTTGAGGAGTACGTTTTATTAGTTTACTAGTAATAGTCGACCCAACTAGTTGAATTAGTGCAATTAGTTAGCAACGATTGTTAAATAAATATATTACTCTATTCATTGTATGGAAATGCGAAAAGATCTTACCTATGTAATACATGACACATATTTCGCAAGAGTCATGCTGGAACCTTTTATAGTAATTCGCAAGGTGTTCCACGTGCAAGTGAAGTTAGCCATGACTATAAAGATGGTAGTGGGCTGTTTATTTCAGTTAGTTTCTACTCATATGCAGACTTGATAATAACATATATTTCCTAAAGTCAATACGAAACCAACCAAGCACAATTAATTGTAATGCGAAAGGCACTTAAACGAGCATTTCTGTTTGTTCCGGCTGTTTGTAAATTGTTTACAATAGTTTGACAAATGTAAACTGAACTATAATAAACAAACAAGCGAGCTAAGTTTCCTTCGTTAGCGAACTTTCTTAGATAACCCCGAACCAAATTCTGCAGTGTCGTTATTTTGAATGAGATATAACGATAAACAAATTGTATGAGCATAATAAAGGACGTCATTGAAGAAAAACCTGGGAGAAAAACTATAGAAGTGATTTTAAATATCTCCGTCCCCTTTTTTGTTTAATCAAATACACATTTCAGAAGTTAGTAGCTACCAACATTACGATATAACTTTTACAATGCTTTTTTCATTTCTTACATTTCTAAAATTATTACAATATTTAAGTGTGTTTAAAAAAATGTGTGTGTGCATATATATTTTATATTTATAATATATGTATATGAAGTTGTACACCAATACGTGTTGAAGATTCATAAATAAGTATTTCAATAACTACCTTGAATGTAGTCACGAACAAAACTTGAAGGACATTTATCAACCAACTTCGTGGTGTCGATCTTAGATATTGTTGTCGTAAAAATTCACTCTCATTCTGTTTCCATAACTCGTCAAACGAAGTATAATATAACTTGAAAACTGTAAGATTTCCAAATAAAATATTTTTCCGTTTACCAACTGTATTGCCGAATAATACACAATATAACAAGTTGAAGTCACTGTTTCTGTTTGTTTCTTCGCAAATGATATTTCGCTAAAAGTGACTAGTCGATCATCCTGTTGCGCAATTTTTAACAGGGCATGGGAACTTTAGGGCGAAGTCATTTCGTTTAGACTTGTGTCATCGCCTTTATGTGAGTGTTTTACGACAAATCATGAATTCGAGCAAACACAGCACATCATGTTCTCTGGGAGTGCGATCTCTGGCGTCGGAAGCGGGACGATATGTTAAATTCCTTGCGTGTTACATCCGGGGTAATGTATGTACTATTCTGATTTGGTGGTATCAAGGGAGAATTAGAAGGAGTTTAGGCGGTTCTGCAATCTATAACAACTCGCAGTTTTGGGTCCCAACAGTGTTAGATATTTGATAAACCGTGGTGCACGGCAGTTGAACTTCACTTAGCTAGCCATCTTTTTGAGATTTTTAAAATGCCTTATTTGTCATATTGCTGTCTCTCACTTTGCCAAGAGGGGAAGTGAATTCCAAAACTTCTTACTCCTACAAATTTTCTCTAATTAAATTCGTTGTGAGTTCCAAGGCAGCTGTAGTTTAACCCCCGGGACAGTAATGAACTTCACTGTCAATTCCCTTTTTGGTGGTCGCCGCTGTTAATTCTGGCTACACAGGAGACACAGTGGTGGGTATGAGTAGTAGTGGTGAGCCTGTCCCGTTAAAAAAAAGAGTGACTAGTACCATCTATGATTAGAGAAATAAAACAAGTCCGTGCGAACTCGATGGGATTGGGTTGTTTTTATCGAATTTTATTTCATCTGTCGGTGAGTACCTTCTACGAGCAGATTATTTATCAACACTCAAAAGAACTTCAAACTAGTTATGCATGTGGACAAACCCGCGCCATAACGGTAAAGGCATAAATGTGCTTTCGTAGTGTCTCCCCTACCCGCCGGTAATGGGCATTTCGAAGAAACTCGCCGGGTGACATTACTCCTCGCGATAAGGATTAGTTAAAGGTTCTCTTTATAAAATTGATTTAACATTAAAGAGCATAAGACTCGGACATATTCATTAGTTTTATTTTAATATTATTAGTTTCAATCTTTTTAAAAAGCTATATTGAGGATGAGAAGTTAAACAAGTGTCTAACTTAATGGACTTGCATTGGCATATTACTTGTGTATGCGCTTCCATCACCAATTAATTCATAAGACTAACCGGCTTTCTCTCACTACCGTAAGCAGATGCTGTCATGTTTTCTTATTGCCTGTGCCCCGATTGCTATGGTCATCACTGCAATAACCCAGTCATCTACGATAGATGATGCATGTAAGGCGAACAAGATTTTTTAAAATCTATGTAATATATTAGGGATTAAAGTATGAAATTGCCGATATGTACTGAAAAATTAAAACTCGTTGTTTCTAAGATGTAACATATTTATTTAATCAAATTATTTGCCCTCATTAACTATACATTGCTGCCATCTATTTGCAAGTTTATTTATGCCTTAGTGATAGAACTCTGGGGATCTAGATTCAACAAACTGTGTGAAAGCATTTTGTACTGCCTCGTGGGAAGAAATTTTTTTACCACGTAGAAAAATGTCCAAATGAGTCAATATTGTAGGTAAGGTAACATTGCCATGCCGCTAATTCCTGGGTAGTCGTCGTCTAGAGTTGATTCGAAACGGCTTACACCAATTCCTTCAACTTAACATTATTCACCTGTGTTAGGTCTTCCAATTGGTTCGTTTTTCAAGTCGAAGTTTCCATTACGAAAGCATTAAAACCAAAAACACACGGTGCGTTTATTAGCAGTCTCCTCTCTAAACGCAGCATTGATATTGCAAGACGCGTTAGTTCCGTGTCGGAACTCGTATTCAAAAATTACTCGAAGTATCCATCTTTCCTGTCTAAGCTCAATAAAAAAAAACAATTGAAATTCGAAAATCAAATGTTGCACATTTTTTAAAAAGAAAAACCTCATAGGTATCGTGTGAAAAAAGTTTCACTCGAAAATCTCACACCATGACGGTTTAATGTCAATTCAAAATATCTATTACTAGAAAACGGCAATTTCGTACTTTAACCCCTATTATATTATTGCAGTATGTAAGACAGTTGTACATACGTTTAGGTATGAAATGTAAAAGGTTTTGGATACGCATCTTAAGTCACAGTAGAGAGATATGAGCATTAAATACAAAAATATGTTCGAATTTGAAGACACGCGTCACTACACCATTTTTCGTTAAGTCCTTTTTTATACTCGTAGAAATAGGGTGGCATACAAGCATACGGCTCACATATTGTAAAGTGGTTACCGTAGCCAATGAACCCTTGCTAGAAAAAGTAACCTCACTCACTCATCAGAACACGTTTCGAAGGAGTTGTTCTTTGGCCGCGGTTTTCTGTGAGATGAAGGTACTTTGCGCACTCCGTCATGCGCCCTACCCCTCCTAAATCCTTTGTACCAACCTGGATAAATATTCCACATTCCACACCATCCCTTCCTCATCCCACTGCAGGGATACAGGTACTCCTAAGCGCGGAGAATCTTTAGATAGATAAACCTATCCATAGACAGTTTGCGGTCGACGTTGCTTAACCTGCGTGTTCGGTTAGAATAACACGCGCAACAACGCCATCGAGCTCTCATAACGCCATCGAGCAATCAAATTAATATAATGTACTATTATAGTGCGCCGCTCAGTGTTTGTGATTTTGAAAAGTGACGAACTTTTTGACGACGACGAACAAGCGAGTTGATTATATTTTTTAATTTGTGCTTCTACTGTAGCAGGGATACAATTAATATAGTTACTTATAATAATTGTACACTGTCTACCATCTATGAACTATTGTACAAATCAACTATCAGTACAATCAGCATGCAGTGATACACTTGCCTCTAAGGACAAGATGTAAACGTCAATACTAAATAAGCCCATCAGATCATTTCTCTGGGGCTGGCACTTACGTATATAGCAATTAGGATAGCCATCTATTTAGATGTGTCACAGATCACTCCATGTGATGCGAATTATGGTTAATTGAAGAATATGCGAAATGGATTAAATAATCAGGTTCTCAAGCAAGTAAGGGTAGTAGGCACCCTTGTTTGAAATATAAGAAAGAGTTCATAAAAATCATTCAAAAGATAAAAAATCTTTATATGCCATTGGGCTCTCGCGGGCACTTAGAGACATCTTACATTTTTTGAAATATAATCTTATTGTATTTTATTCAATTCTCTTATTTTACTTTTTTCTTTTTTTAATCAGTTATCATTTCAGAAATGACCATTGGCGAAGAAGAAATGCCGAAAGAAACTTACCAATATACTCTTTTAAAATTGTCAATTAGATATTACAAAAACATCACATAAGCATATTGGTACAATAATGATATCAAATGGTAAAATTAAAGATTATTGAGGACAGGTCGCCTGTGCTGAATTATTTTCAGACATCTTTGTCAGTTACATATTCATCAATTGTATAATAGGGCATTTTACAGAGAGTGTATTTATTGTGCTTTTTGAATACATTGTCAGGAAAGGACAGAACAGTTTCATGCAACATATTATGAAATCGAATACAATTTACAAGAAAAGATCTACCAGTCCTAGCAAGCCGATGTACCGGTATACACAACTTATTTGTACTTGTTTTTCGCTGAAGTTTGAAAACGACTTAAAATTTTTATGGACATACATTATGTTTTCATAAATATATTGAGAAGTAACAGTGAGGATATTTATTTCTTTGAACAGTTCTCTGAAGCATTCTCTGGAGCCCATGTTATAAATAGAGCGAATGGCTCTTTTTGTAATATAAAAATGGTCGGAGGCGGACATTGATGTCAGCCTCCGTTCCCCACAACAGTATACCATACGACATAATGCTGTAAAAGTAGCTGAAATAGACTAAGCCAGATCCGTCCATTGCCTGATTATTCTAACTGCATTTGCAGCGGAGCTAAGTTTACCGACAAGTTTATTAATGTACCCCATTGTAATTTGAAGTCTACTGTAATTCCAAGAAACACAGCATTATTAACAAATTGTAATTTATTATTTTCAATGAGAACGTCTGTATTCAGAAGTCATATTTGGAATACTAAAAATGATGCATTTAGTTTTAGCCGAGTTTAGCAAAAGATTATTACATGTGAACCAGTTAAAAATAGCAGACAGAACACCATTTACCTTGTCTATATTTTCACACCGACGGGCCACATTAAAAATTAGAAAGGTATCATCGGCAAATAGTACATTATCCTTAACACATATAAAAATAATTCATGACACCACTAAGGTGACAAACAAGCATACGGCTTGTCTGATGGTAAGCATTTACTATAGCATATAGACACTTGCAACGACTTTTCGAAAAACCTCCTTTTTTCATCCCATAACTTAAGAGTATATAAAACTTCTCTGGAGCCATAGAGGACGCGACCATTTCGATTCCAGTATATGTGAGGGTGAATTCTTAGCAGTTGGCGAGCATTTCGATTGTAAAATAAAGCTATTGACTTCATACTGATGCCTTCAGGACCCGTTATATACCTTTTCCCATACATTTCGCGGTCATATATGACCACACGGGTTTCGAAGGGTTAATTCTATAACACACAAAAATTTCATCAATATCGGTTCTCCCTATTTTGTGATATATACAACCAGGCGATATATATACATATACAACAACCAGGTTTGAACAAAAATCAGATCGACATAATATATTTAAGTGTATTAAAACTATTAACGTTCGATGATATATCGTACTAATGTTATAATAACGATGTGCGCGATGAATTGTTAATGAAAATGGCTACCATTCTTAGCTAAAGTAGGTTAGCCAATCAATACTTCGAAATCTATACTGAAACCACGCCGTGCCAGGTTCTAAGTTCATTAGTCCTAAGTTAAAGGCGAAAGTTAGCAAAAACTAATGAGAACGAATAGAAATTAGGAATAGCGAGGATCCGTATGGTTTGAAGCTAATATCAAATAATAAATGTAAATTACGCTCATCTTTATTCTCTATAATTTACCATTTAAATATGAAACTTTCATTTAATTACGTGGGTGAGGAGAGAGGTAGGCCGCATTGAAGTAGCTGGACTAGAGAAGTGCTTTAAGCTTACAGAAGATCGCAGTCAAGTGGGAAATCCCCTGAGGATTTCTGTATTCTATGAGAGAGCGAGGTTACTTAGTTATGTATAGTGTATCACAGAGATACAAAATAATTAATGTCTTATCTGTATATATATCATTTGATGTGTTAGCAGTGAGAGCGCACGAGTGACTCTCCATGTATTGTTAGCTTCCTAAAGAAGCTGAAAAAGTTTTAAAATATTTAGAATTTTACATTCAGAACCTAGTCACTCACACGCTGCAACAGTAAATCAGTGTTCTCTTTAGGCAAAATAAACACTGAGTCTTTAAATATATACCTGCCTGTTTATCTATCGTACACGACAGAAATGACAAGGAAAAACGGATTTTGATGACTTTTACAATGTTATAATTAAAGTTTATATCCTGATATTGTATCCCACAAATATTAATGTAAAATAGTGTTCCTTGAAAAACCTGATATTTTCAAATTGAACGAGGACGGAGACGTGGCGAGCAGCTGCTTTTTAGTAAAATACAGTGTATCAAAGATTACGTTATTAATTATAAATTTAGGAAAAATTAAATAAATAATTTGAAATCTCCAGAATTCGACTTTAAGAATTTCATTAAATAGCATATTTTCTAATAAAAACGTGATAAATCTAATAAACGCACAAAGATTTAAGAATTTCCTCCTTGTCAGAAGTCAGTGCAACGGTCTGTTGTGAAGCACATGAATCTTGACAAAGAGTAGCCACGAATGAAACTGATATTAAATAGAAAAGACACTGAAATATAAGTTTGTTCCGAGCTCGGTGAAAACACTGAGTCCTCTATGAAATATTCATAAGGACTTAATTCGCTCACTAAAATGAAATCCTATGAGATTACTTGACATGTCTGTCGCGGCGACATTATACGGTAACTCTGAGAAGGAGAAGGGAGATTTATTGGAAACTACTTTGTATAATATTGTGAATTTTTACCTTGATAATGTAACATGCCACTGCCGAAGGCTACTTATAATCTTACTATAATTATGATCCCTACTTTAAATGAAAGCTTGGAATTGATGTGCCTTTCTTAAAGTTCAATGCATGAAATGGAAAAACGGGAACCCTATTAGAGCAAAACTACTGTCTGTTCATGTAACTAAGTTACCTGTTAGGTTTCTAGCTCGTGGATAGAATATAAAAAATGCGTAAGACTTTAGGAATGTTAACATATAACAAATCGAGTTTTAAATAAAAAAGTCTACAACAGTATTTTTCATAGCCATTTTCTTGGAAAATCTCGAGATATATTTTTTTTCCATCGCATGAGGGGTGTGATTATTTTTGGTTCTTTGTAATACAATTATACAAGTATTATTCCATGTATTTATTTTTATTCAACGTTGGGCAGCAAACCGGGTTGGGTTACCGTAGCCGCATAAAATGCTAGGAATATCACAAACATGTTACCCCAATGCTATTATCACAGCCAATCATCATCATTACTTGCCTGGTGACCTTTCACACGTTGAACGGCGCGATATTCTTTCAAGCAATTACTGCCTATGTGATCGTGTCATGTAAGTGGCTTAGGACCTTCTACATGTCCTAGACTATCTCTATACAAGATCGTCATTGCAATGGTTCAGGGCAATAGTTTGGACCCAGACGATATCGCTGACAGAAAGTAGCAACAACTCCTTTGGAGCTTCGTCACACGCAGGAGCATGCCTGCTCTCAAGGGGGTTGTTATTTGGCTGCCGTTTTCCGTGAGGTACAGTTACTTCCTCACATAGGTAATTCTGATGTGCTCTACCTCTCTTAAAAACACACAGATCGAAACAAACAGACATGTTTATATACACAAATGTTTGTCCTATGCGGAAACTTACGAGCGTTAGTGTCAAAGTAGCGTTACTAACCACTAACCACCGAAGTCGTCATATACTAGTCATATTTCTTCAAGAGTCATTGATTATATCTTATATTTTAGCTTGTAAGTTAATAATGCCTAATGTACGGGTTATTACAATCCTGTTCCAATTTTTCCAATCCCCTTTAACAAGCATTAATGTTAGTCTGTGTTAAATTGGGTTAAAGATTTGTGTCAACCAACGTCCTCGTATCGTATAGTAACTTCGTTTAGTGGAGTTTTGTAACTCCACTAAACGAAGTTTTAGTGCATATTTGAGGTCTAAACTTGATAAAGCCAGGGTCGATTTAGTTAAAATCACTGACGTCAGAGTTTTAACAAAGTAAATTTATGTATGTTGATCTCACACTGTCAAGATTTTTATTCACGTTGGTAAAGTATGCGGACTGCATGCTTCTAATACTCTTTTAGGGAACCTTACTTGAGTGAATCCAATTGTTGGTGTACCAAGGTTGACAATAACCTATAATTGGTGTATGCGTGTGGTGTGCTGGTGTGGTGGTGGTGTACGAATGCTTTCTTGTTTTGACAAAAGCTTTTGACCTTCTGTGGGACAAACTTGAACGTGCGGGTGTGCCGGTAGAATATACTCTACTTCTCAAATATTGGTGTACCAACCAAAGGAACAGAGCTCACTCTATGAGCTGGTACATGTTCAGAGAAATACCTCTCAGATTGCGGTGTAAGACGAGGTGGACTTAGTTCACGTCTACTATTCAACTTATATATCAACAAGTTGGTCGAGCGGGGCTAAGTAGCACACATGTAAACTCTGTAAACTACGCAGACGATATGATTCTTTTGTGACCTTTGATCGGTGGACTAAGGAAACTGATATCTGTACTTCTAAATGGTGTACCTCTAAAACAGGTTGATACATTTAAATATCTAGGCCACGTAGTTACGTGTGACCAAAACGACAATTAAGATATTGAAAGGAAGCATAGGGCGCTAGCGGTAAGAAGCAATATGTTCGCCCGCAAGTTCGCTCGATGCTCGCACGACGTTAATGTCACGCTGTTTAAATCATATTGCTAATATTTTTACTCAAGCGGCATGTGAGGAAGCTATACGCAGAATGCCTACAGCGCTCTACGAGTGCAACACAATAATGCATTTAGAATTTTGACCAGCTCGGTGGCTCAGTCGTGAATGACGCGACTATGACACCGACGCTCGTGGGTTCGGTTTCCACACAGGACCGCCCTACCTCCTAAAACATCCGTTTTAAGAGAGGTAGGGCGCATCAAAACATCCCGTCTGGGGAAGTACATGTACCTTACAGAAAACCGTAGCCACATCACAACTCGCTAGAGGGTTGTTGTGTTCCTGCGTGTGAGTGAGGTCACCAGTAAGCTCCTAAGGAGTTGCTGTGTTAGCAGCAGAGGAGGCATCGCGCGAGTGATACTTAATGTATTACAAGCGTTGATAGGCTACTGTAACCGCTTTACATAAGGGGGCCGTATGGTTGTATGCCTTCCGATGTTGTATAAAAAAAAAAATGTTGTTGAGGTTGACACGGCACTGTAGTGCATTGGCTATGTTCGCGTTGGCTCTTACTGACAGATTTCACTCGATCATACGCAAGGAAGCCGCATCATTGTTGCGCTTGCATGGTAGCTGCAACATTGTTGCGCTTGCATGGTAGCTGCAATATTGTTGCGCTTGCATGGTAGCTGCAACATTGTGCTCAAGAGCATAGTGGCCAGATTCGACTGCCGCATCCAGTAACACTGGTATAATGTAATCTTGGGCAAGGCCTAAAATAAAATTAAATCAAAAAAGAATGTAATGTCTTAGCTAGATACTAACAATACTGACGTAGTTTTAAGTAACAAAATGTTACTAATATAGCATAGATACTAACTATACTATTAGCATTTATTATTGTTTGAAATAAAGATTTATCATTATTATTAATTATATTATCGCGTTTCTTTCTGCAGTTACTTTCTTTTTATTGATTTGATGCAAATGAGTGATAAACGATGTGTAATTTGTCCCACTATATTTATTGCTATTATTTTTTTATTATTATAGTTAAGTCACAATAACCGTTTTTCAAAGCATGAGATGAGAGTCGAAAGATGAATGATATTCATATCATGATATTACTCATTATAAATAGTTTCATTAGGAATTGTTATGTTCTATTTGTAAAGTGCTGTTTAATTTCATTTAAGTACTTTCTATCTATCAATTATTATATACCTATATATTCTATCTATATTCCCGTGGGAAGCAGGGACGGGTCGCTAGTATAATATAAAAGGAAAATCTTGTGAATTGTCTTTATTCAGCGCTCAAAGCGCTTAGTTGCTCTTGAGTTATTCGTACGGCGGTCGAGTGCTCAATGTAACTTTAATGAAACAATGCATTTTAAGGGAGAACGAGATAGGTTCCTATGTAGGATTACTTGGAGACGCCGTCGTCGCAAGACCGCCTATTAAATTAGTATATATATTATTCACATGATATAACACATGAGATAACTTTAGTATTAATAATCAACGTATTTATAATATTAGAAGTAGAGCAGCTTTATTTACACGTAAATATTTATGTGCATGAACATGCCTGTTTGTCTTGGTCTGGATATTTAATTTGGCAACCGTAGCCCACGAAAACTTGCAGTACATTAAGAACCGCTCTCGTGATGCCGCCTCTACTGCCAATACAGCAACTTCTTAGGAGCTTACTGGTAACCTCACTCACTCGTAGGAATACAAATACCTTCCAGGAAGTTTTTATTTGACTGCATTTTTCTGTGAATTGGAGGAACTTCCCCAGACAACCTGCTTCGATTCACCCTACCTCACTTAAAAAAAACTAGATAAACTAGATGAATATATATAAATATATGTTGTTCATATGAAAGGAAATTTATTTATTCTTTAGATATATTTAAATATGCCATGTACAATATAGACATATGAAAGATAATTTATGTTTCCCATTAATTGAATCTGAAAGCGACTGTAAAGAATAAGTACATTCTCTTTATATAAGTTTGTGTATTACTTTGTCTTACCTTCTTAATACGTTTAGACTAAATCAGGTGGCGCTTCTCTTTCTTTCTTTTATCTATTGTTAGTGAAGCAGACTAATTATTGAATTTTCGTGTTTTTGGTCTGCAAAACTACTCGAACCCACGCCTTGCACGAAGACTAGCCCCTGATCACCTTGCATAGATTCTCCCATACCCTCTGCTCTACCACACCACCCCACAAATGTTATAATGTGATACTCAATTATTTTCTTACAGGCAGGTGTCTATAGGGAGGTGGTTATTTACAGTGATGTCTTATAATGCCGTGTTTAACATGACAACGCGCCAATAATACGACTGTCAAGAGTGGTTGATTTCATGCAATTTCTATATATCGACTTTCCGGTAACTTGACTGACTTGTGTGCATGAACCTTTATCCGTTAGTTGACTTTGCCCTTGTATCGCGATGTTGGACGAGTGCCAATTTTTTGCCCTACTTTTGTGAGGGGTTGGGTTTGTATTTCGATACAATATTGACAATCTTAGTAATGTCAGAATAATGTGTTCATGGATCTGTCTTTGACTGAAATAAAATATGGGTGGCAGACTTTTGTTTTGCTTTCATAGAACTTCAGTTTTATTAAATAGACTCTACCTACTTCGCGTAAAGTTAAATTACCTCGACAGACAGAATGATACAGGTTACGTCAGCAAAACTAATAAAATATTAGTTTAAATAAATATTTAAATGAATCGTTTTGTGTGTTGAAGTATGTTGAACATGAAGAACAACGTGAACACAAAATGATAAACACATAACATTTTCCAAATGATGTGTGTAGAGTGCGTGCAATCAATTGTAGCGAGTGGGTGGTGTATCTTGACATAAATTAGTCCTAGTAATAACTAAAAAATATTTTCTCACTAATAAAATGGATTTAGTAACTATTCAATATGCAATTGCATATTGAATAGTTAATAAATACACGTATCCATGTATATTTTTATATAGTAAAATTAAAAAAAATGATAAACAGTTTTGGTTTTCATAAGTTTATATCGTCGTCGTTGCAATAACGACAGTGAAGCGCCGTCCAAGGTCGTTCAACGATGTATCCGTCTTAATAAACTGTAATAAAATTCATAATTTTAATGAAACTTAAAGAACATAATGTACTGATAATCCCATGTACACAAGTTTAAAAGCCTATTAATTTTTGGTAAGTAATTAGTATATTACGTCTGACTATATACGCAAAATTTACACGATTTAGCTATAGGCCTGGAAGTAACCGCGCTTGTGATTGATTTTCTACATTATAGTTACGAGTATATAAAATTTACATTGAATTGACTTAATTATATAAAATTTTCTTTCAAGCCAAGTAATATAATTTTGATGAGGAGTCGCGGCCTACATTGACTCCTCACCTATAAGAGTTATGGACCAGTTACCCTTACCCTCTTTTGTTGCTTTCTACCCGTCGACTAATTACACAAACTCAATAGGTAATCATTATTATGTCTATGATTACATAAATGTTATCTATTACATCAAACCGTTATCTTAATTAATATGAATTTATTGGAAAAACTTTCCTCATTAGGAAATACATCGATACATCATTCTGTCAGCTAATCGAGCGATAAACGTATCACTGAATAATTAAGTAGTTTTTCATTTATTTCTTACTTTTTGTTAATTAAATTAGAAACAAGACATTTTAAATGGATGTAACATTTGTGTTAGTAACATTCTGGTGTATAATTCTATCATAATTCATGTATTCATAGGTTCAAGTGATTTTAGTTTAATAGAATTGAACCTATGATGGTAGTGTAGGTTCAATCCTATTTTACACTGTTTTTGTCACTTTCTGTGGTAAATGGGTTGCACTAAGAGGAAGGCATGATAATAATTGAATTTAATGTAGAGAGTGAAGGTATACTGTGATTGAAAATATTATGAAGCAGTTATAAAAATCAGGCATAACAACGGTGTGATCAAGATGCGTACCTAAATCAGTCAGAATCAGATCAGTAAAAGTGTTAATTTTGTACTGTGAATATGTATGCATAGATATATCCATATTTATTTGGTGGAAAAATACGAATTTACACTTAAATACAGATTCCAAACTTTTGAAAACCATTGCCTATACAATTATGATTATTTTATGTGGGATTTAATTAGGTAATTCACATTATTTATGTGATATGGGCCTAAACCGAACATTGTTCTTTAGTCTTGTCATCTAGCAAGCCATGATCTTCGATATATATTCAACAGAAATTGTGTGAATAGTCGCTAGAATATGAAAAGATTGATTAGGCTCACAATATGTTCATAAATTCTATTTTTAGGGTTCCGTACCCGAAGGGTAAAACGGAACCCTATTGCTGAGACTCCGCTGTCCGTCCGTCCGTCCGTCTGTCACCAGGCTGTATCTCATGAACCGTGATAGTTAGATAGTTGAAATTTTCACAGATGATGTATTTCTGTTGCCGCTATAACAACAAATACTAAAAAATAGAATAAAATAAATATTTAAGGGGACTCCCATACAACAAACGTGATTTTTTTGCCGTTTTTATAGATAATAAGTACGGAACCCTTCGTGTGCGAGTCCGACTCGCACTTGGCCGATTTTTTTTGCTCATTTTTGTTCGTTATCAATAACGGCAATAGGCAGACGCTTAAAATATTCACAGAATATTTAGTTATATATTCACTTTAAGAATAAATAATTAAATTGAAATAAAACAAATATTCAAGGGGGGCTCCCATAAAACAAACGTGATTTTTTTGCTGTTTTTATAGATAATGGTACGGAACCCTTCGTGCGCGAGTCTGACTCGCACTTGGGCGATTTTTTTTTATATACAATGTTGATATGTTGAATCAGTATACCGCCCACCTGACACGAAGGGGTTACCGTAGCCTTCAAACATAAGGAGTATCACTGGCGCCCTGACTATCTTGACAGCCTCAGTAGTTTACCAGTAACCTTGCCCACTTGCAGGTACGCAACAACCCTGTAGAGAACTGTTGTTTAGCTATAGTTTACTCTGCCGTGAAGGTACTGGCTTCGTCAGTAAGGCAGGCAGGTGGATTGCTTTGATACGGCCTTCCTTTCTTTCGTATGAACCTCATTGATTAATTAGCAGTACACCACGTATATTTGACTCTAAAAATAATATGTGAACTATACTTACACCCCATTACAAAGTTTAATTGGATCACCCATTGTTTGAATCACCTTGAAGGACAAACAAGAATATTCGATTGCTTATGTGAAACGGTTATTGTAACACCCGTGGAATATAAGGAAAGAAACAACGCAAATGTCCTTGTATTCCAAGTGTTACAGTAATCGTCTCACATAATGCTGTTAAAATATATTTCATTTGGTATACGAGACTTGGTGTAAAAAGAAATTAATGATAAACAAATATTAAAGTGCAAATTGAATTCGATGTTTTTTATCCCATTAACATGAACATAATATAAATATATTTTTAATTTATCTATTTGTAATTCCCAAACATACCTTGTGTTTACAAAAAAGGTTCTCCTAAAACGGTGAAATTTGGAGGTATTTTTTATTAAACTGGACACATGTGGTATTAGAATCGGTCCATCGTTCCCCTTCTAAATATTTTCGTTTAATCTGTAAACGAATTCAACAACTAAGTACTCGTGTACGCACGCGGACTGACTCAAGTTAATTTCTACGCAATTTCAGCAATGTTTAAGGGGTGGTTAAAGGGAATAAAATATATTTCTCAGATTCATTATAATTCGAATGGCAGCCAAACATGCAATCAACCTGATATGAAGTGAATTTCGCAACCCATAAGCAACTACACAAGTTATATGTATCACATTACATTCCTCGTTTTTTGATGATTTCTTTTCAGAACACAAAAATCCACAAACAAAATCTTATTTGGCTTCAAGTATCTAACTCGTCTGATGAAAACGCAATTTTGCATCAAAATACTTGTTACACACGTAGAAAAGTCGCTATACCAGTTCATGAGCTCATTGTGATGTAACTCTTTTTCAAGAACACGACAATCCTCCAACATCCTGCAAGATAATATTTTTGAGCTGTGCAGTGATAGTGGATAAAGAACCAGACTATTAACTCACTAACTGGCTCAAATTATGATAAGGGTTTTACACAAGATATGTTTTCCGAATTATGAATAGGTAAATAAAAAAATGTTAATGTTATGTTCATGTTAATGGAATAAAAAACTTCGAATTTTCACTTCAAAATTTGTTTATCATTAATTTTCAAGAAATTATATTTCGGTATACATGTCACTTCATAAATATGACCTTGTTTTGCTTTGCTTTGGTTTGTGGAAATCTTACACCAGTCGCTCTAAAAACCAGTATTCATGCCAAATACTTAGGCTCATATACGAGACGCCGCCAATCCTAAGGAAACAGAATAAACGGTAGGAAGAAAAAAAAAATTTTGGGCTGAAATATCGTATAAGGTCATGTTAAGACTTATGCATATTATGGATGTATGACATCTACAAGACATCACAGCAGAGTGAATTGGATGCCGTAAATCTAGGTTACTTACATAAAGTATGTTATATATACTTTATGTAAGTATACTCTTTTCATATCATTCATACTTTTTTTCATGCATATCCTTCAGTTACAGAGCTTCCTGACAAATTTTGATAATTTTTTACGTATTACGTATAAACCTCTTGTATATTAATACCTGCTAAAATTATATATTGACGATAGATATACTATAGTAACACGGTTATGGAATGACTCATGCGAATTACAACAAGGAGGTTGCATCGTTACGAGCTAAGCGCAGTTGTATAGCAATTAGTCGCCGGCGTCAGTTGGTAAATATTAACAGTGGTAATTGTGCCGAACGTCAGCTCCCGATGTTCGTTACAGTGCCCACTTGCAACCTGAATACAAATGAATCTATTATCTGAAACTGCGGAGATAGCATTTCGACAACAATATCACGTACGGCCGTGTGTGCTGAAGTACTAATGTGTCTTTGTAACCAAACGTAAGAGGATTTTTACGTCGACGTTGGTAATATCGCTATATGATATTGTTATGGATTGCTGGCTTACAAGATTGGGGTGCTTCCTTTATCGGAACAGATTTCGTTTTATCTCAGTAAACTCCAAGTTGATGGGATTTTTTTTTACAGATCTATACTAATATACAAAGTGAAAGAGTTTGTTTGCTTGGACGTGCTAATTCTTGAAGTATGAATCGGATTTGGAAAATTATTTTTGTATTTTATAGCACAATTTTTGAGGGTGATTACACGCTATTATATATCATGATACGACCATTAGAAGCTAAGAAAGAAAGTAAGAAAAAGTGGTCTTCATGGAATACTGGAATGCACATGAACGAAGTCGCGGGATACAGCATCAGTACATGACATGCTCTAAATCAATCCCTACAGTTGACGAAAGTGGATCGATCAAAACGCCTTCTGTCCCGATACGTAGGAGAAACGCACAGAAATATCCTCGTTACTGATGAAAAAAATTTCTACAATTGAAGAGCACTACAACAAGAAAAATGACAAAGTGTACGCATACAGTTCTATGGAAGCCGCCCAAGTGGTCGGGAAGGAGATGTCTTATCAAGAAATCACAAAGCTTCATTTTAGTGAAAAAGGAGTGAAGACTGCAGCCAAAGTGTATCGAGAGACTGTCTTGGATCATTTTGTAAAACCGCTCCGTAATACACTGTTTAGAAATGTACCGTGCACTATCCAGGACTCTGCACCTGGTCACAAGACACGAACTACCAAAGCCTGGCTCGAAACCAACGTTCCGAATTTTATATGAGTTGAAGACTGGCCCTTGTCTAGCCTAAATCTAGCCTAGTTTTAGAGGATATGTCCTGCTCGAAATGACGCCGACGTTGTGTGTCTTAAGAAATGTTTGGAGCAAGCAGTGGCTAAATTTCCCATGGAAACAGTGTAAATCCATATATTTGTGGCCAGACAGATTAAAGGCAAATGTGGCCTTTTTCGATTTTTTTTTAATATTGAATAGAATCATTTTTAGGGTTACCATACCTTAAAACGAAAAATGGAAACCTTATAGGATCACTTTGTTGTCCGTCTGTATGTCCATCTGTCTGTCTGTCAAGACCTTTTTCTCGGGAACGGGTGGAGCTATCAAGCTGAAATTAATATGAAATACTCAGTAATCTCTTCGAGCAATAATAAAATGAAACTTCTAAGTCAAAGTAATCAAAAGATTCGGCTGTTTATGCATCGTTTACGCCCATATTTTGACACTCGCAAGGGAATTAAAACCTATAGGGTACTTCCCGTTGACGTAGAATCATGAAATTTGGGAAGAAGCCATGTCATGTAGCACAAGTAAAGGAAAAAAATCTGTTAACCGTAAATTTGTAATTCGAACACAAAATGCGAAATTATTTTTTAGGGTTCCGTACCCAAAGGGTAAAACGGAACCCTATTACTGAGGCTCCGCTGTCCGTCTGTCCGTCCGTCCGTCCGTCTGTCACCAGGCTGTATCTCATGAACTGTGATAGTTAGACAGTTGAAATTTTCACAGTTGATGTATTTCTATTGCCGCTATAACAACAAATACTAAAATATAATAAAATAAATATTTAAGGGGGCTCCCATACAACAAACGTGATTTTTTGTATTTTTTATAGATAATGGTACGGAACCCTTCGTCCGCGAGTCCCACTCGCACTTGGCCGATTTTTTATTATTTTTGTGAGACTTCCATAAATATGTACATATAAGTTTTATTAAGATTACATTACTTCATAAAAAAATGCATATTCATTTGTAACAGAACTTACACATCGTATTCATTATTCTAAAAAATGTATAAGTATATACGAGTAAGTATAAATTGCCTTCACGGTTCCTACATTCCCTTTCGCATTTTAAATCTGTTTGGTCATTATTTCATCCTGCATTCTTTCTACATGTCCACATAACTAAAGACTTATTAACTGATAATTGTATTATTCAAAATATTTTAGATCAAATTATCTGTACATAATATCTTATTAAAATATTTCTTATAAACTCTCATCTGGAATAATGAGCAGCAATATAAACTCTTCATTGCGCTTTCAACGAGCTTGCGAATTCCAATGAGTTACCTTAATCATTTATTGGCGTTGTGATTGTTATTAAGAGTTCATTTAACAAGTTCGACAAAGGCCCAGTAATCGTACAAGCCGTCCTGGGTACTAGGGTAAGCGGTTATTTATTTTGAAAGAGGGATTTATTTGCGGAAATGGGTCTGACCCACATTACTCAAGGGAGATTTTGCTGAATAGGATTGTAAAGTATGCTGTTCGGATCCAGATAAGTTATTGTGTTTTGAGGCACTTTTCGCGCGTGTACCTTGTTATCTTATCCATGTTTAACCAAATGTTTATTGTCCTTAATTGTGTGACATTATTTGGAGCGTGAAGAAGGTATAATTTGTTCATCCTAAAATATGTCATTTTACACCTTATTCTATAACAGCAGTGACGGTCCAGCGGAAAAAATACCGGTCTATTGGCCAACTAGTCTCCTGGTCCAATCCTGGCGTAAAGCATGTACCATTAAATTCATGTTTTCGACTTTATGTACATATTTGCAATTATCACTTGCTCGGGAAGGAAAACATCGCGAGGAAATCTGCACGTCCAAGAGATTATATTTCGAAATACATGTGACCTAATCTAAGAAAGATCTGTTTTCCTTCCAGATTGTGGAGGTCTGACGGCAGCAGCTCCATGTAAAATCAGTATCTTCGCCAAATCCTTAGGCTTAGGTAACGGACATCGCCAGCTAGCCTAACGAAATAACTTTAGGAAGAAGTAGAAAGTCAGCTTTGCCTTTAAGTGCCCTAGCATAATAATTTATTATGTATCTTATTTTACTTGTAGGTATTTAAAGAGGCAAAATACCTTGATGCCTCCTATATCTTTGTAGATCGTGCTATTTCAGCCTTGAGCTAAGATAACTATTTCTCTATATATTAAACTACAAATTGGCATGCTCCGTTGGTTGGTGGAAGAATATAGGAGCCGAGGAAGGCCAAGACTTGCCTATTATAATCAAATTGATCGTGTTCAATCAGAAGGTGATGTCAGGAGCCTTAGAAACCGGGGAGCGTGCATGAGAAGAGTAATGAAAGGACCGAGTTAGGTGCGTAAAGATCAGGTCACGTAGCGCTCGGTTCTCTCTGATTACCTTGCACAGGATTTGGCGTGAAGTTATAGATAGATTAAACTACTAGTACTAAGTCGCTGCATAAAATTGTTTCTGATTATTCGAGAGGAGAGCGTGAAAGTAGATAAACACGATCAAAATGCGAGCGTTGCGCAAAATTTGTTGCGTAACGCTTGTAAACCGCATTTGCAGTGTAGTTTGATTGTGATAAACAGAGTTTGATTAAAAGAGAAGCGCTATTAAAATGCTTGATCTGTTGATTCGAACATGTAGAAATAATGCAAGAGAAAATAATCGTGATACAGATATACAACCGAGCCGAGAAAGGCCAACACTCATCTATCATGACTTAAATGTTTTATCTGAACGAGGAGGAGGTGTAAGGAGAAGTGATAGCCTAGTGGATTAAAAACGGGCCTTGTGATTAACACCCGGTTTGAAATCTGGCATGTACCACTAAATTCGTGTTTTCGGATATATGTAGATATTTGTAATTGTCACTTGCTCGGCGGAGAAGGAAAACATCGTGAAGAAACCCGTACGTCCAAGTAATTATATTTCCAAAGACGTGTGACCTTACCTAAGATAGGTCTGGTTTTCCCTCTGAGTTGTGGATGCCTGACGGCAATCGCTCCAACTAAAATTTATTATCTTCGCCAAAACCTTATGCTTCGGCAGTGGACCCCGCCACTCCTAATGGATTAGGAAACGGGATATCACTAAGAAGAAGAGGAGGAGATGTCAGGAGACATAAAATCTGGTGATAGAAAAAAAGAGCTATGAATGGTAAGCGTGCATTAGAAGAGCTATGATAGCCGAAGAAGCAAGTGAGTGATGACCGAGTCGTGCGGCTCTCGGTTCGCTCTGCATACCCTGCGAGGGACATGGCGGCG
Organism: Pyralis farinalis; assembly: GCA_947507595.1. Taxonomy (NCBI): domain Eukaryota; kingdom Metazoa; phylum Arthropoda; class Insecta; order Lepidoptera; family Pyralidae; genus Pyralis; species Pyralis farinalis. Next base: position 26,601,699 of record OX382266.1, read on the forward strand.
TGATGATATCCCTCTGTCACTCATAAATTCGAATTTATAAGAATTTTTGTATTGGGTATGGGAACAAAAAAATAAAATACACGTATTCCTGGACTTTTGGATTTTTCAATTATTTGGAAAGAAAGACACAAAAATAGGGAGTGTTGCTTTTTGGCAACACTGAGGCAAGTGTTCAAAATCTGCAGTATGGCAGCACAAGTTATGAAAGATGGAAATTTCTGAAGTTTTTCACATATATTGTGGATAAATCGTAGGTAAATCCTACGATTTATCCACAATATATGTCCCACAAAGTGTGTAGATACTTCGTAAACTTGCATCTTATTTTATTATCAGACCATTGCTGTGCCCAATCTGGTCTTGCTGGACTGCAAGACCAGATTGAAGCTATGAATGGTAAGCGTGCATTAGAAGAGCTATGATAGCCGAAGAAGCAAGTGAGTGATGACCGAGTCGTGCGGCTCTCGGTTCGCTCTGCATACCCTGCGAGGGACATGGCGGCGTGATGATATCCCTCTGTCACTCATAAATTCGAATTTATAAGAATTTTTGTATTGGGTATGGGAACAAAAAAATAAAATACACGTATTCCTAGACTTTTGGATTTTTCAATTATTTGGAAAGAAAGACACAAAAATAGGGAGTGTTGCTTTTTGGCAACACTGAGGCAAGTGTTCAAAATCTGCAGTATGGCAGCACAAGTTATGAAAGATGGAAATTTCTGAAGTTTTTCACATATATTGTGGATAAATCGTAGGTAAATCCTACGATTTATCCACAATATATGTCCCACAAAGTGTGTAGATACTTCGTAAACTTGCATCTTATTTTATTATCAGACCATTGCTGTGCCCAATCTGGTCTTGCTGGACTGCTTTTGAAGGCACATATTGAGCAGGTCATTTAAGTTTTTTAGCTTGAATCCCGCTCTCTAGCGACCGCCGACTACACAAACTAGACTCAAGTATAGACCACAGATTACAGTGTGTGATTACTTTTAAAAATCAATCCCATAAATTGTGGAAGCGCTCAATCGGTACGTTACCCTTAGTCTACACTATGCTACAGAGGGATATAGATAGATAAATAGACCAAAGAGTACATACATCTAAAAAGACCGCTCCTAAATAGCACGGTATAGACACCAAGAAGTTACTGCTGCGTCAACAGCTGGGATGGCAATGCTCGAGCGATACTCATGTCAAGCATCCCCAAGCTCTGGTAACTGTTTCACATAAATCTATCTATCCATCCGATATAAACACTGATTTAAATTGTGTAATTCATAAGATTTTATGTACACACTGTGTTATTTCTATTTGAATATTAATTTATGTAGGTATTAGGACAAATAGTATTTTAGTAATAAAATAAATCTTCATTATACATAAAACATGAAAGCTGTGTCTAAGTTTATAATTCGGTGTACTTGTTTTACATTTTAAACAAAGGATGATATAAAATTCCCGCGGGCACATTGTTGTCTAAGTGTATTTATTTATCACTGAGCTGAATACTTTTCTTAATACTACGTCGGGTGGTAGAGCTCGCCTTATTTGAAGAGCTAGTCGTAGTGAATATAATAATATGTTTGCAACATAAAGAGTATTAGTTATGTGTTGACGTCTCTGCCAACATGCTAACTTAATGAGATTTCTAGATACTCTCAAAATTCGAAAACTTTGCATATTGCATATTTCCTCCGTCGGAATACTACTAATTAAGTAACACTGTTTTTCTTTTTTATACTACGTCGAGAGGCATACAAGCATACGGCCCACCTAATGTAAAGCGGGTACCGTAGCCTATTAACGCTTGCGATATACTTAGTCTGGCCATAAATACAGTTACAATTAAAAATAAACAAAATATTACATTTGAATTTGGAATATGTCATTTTAATATGATTGTTCATTGAGTTTTCTCATTTTAGCGCCAATACATTGTACAATATTTTGCAATATTAAAATGGAGTGGGGTGACAAAGAGAACCGAATCGCTGTGATTGCATTACACAAAGTGGCTATGGAGCCAAATGCAATTTTTAAAACTCTCCATACGCTTGATATTAGTAAAATGTTTGTGTACCGGGCTATTAATAGGTACAATGAGACCTCCTCTGTTTGTGACAGAAAAAGATCTGGCCGTCCACGCAGTGTTCGTACGAAAAAGGTGGTCAAAGCAGGGAAAGAATTCGAAGAAATCCTGTCCGAAAGCAAAAGATTTTATCTCGGGAGATGAAGATAGCACCTAGAACATTGTCGCGTATTTTAAAAAATGACTTAGGACTTGCAACCTATAAGAGACGAACTGGTCATTTCTTAACTGATAATTAAAAAAATAATAGGGTGGTAAAATCGGAACAACTACTGAAGCGGTACGCAAAGGGAGGTCACAGAAAAATTTTGTTTACAGATGAGAATTTTTTTACAATTGAGCAACATTTTAACAAACAAAATGACCGTATTTATGCTCAAAGCTCTAAGGAAGCTTCCCAATTAGTCGACAGAGTGCAACGTGGGCACTATCCGACTTCAGGGTATTAGCTATGAAGGAGTGACTGAGCCATACTTTTGTAAAAAAGGTATCAAAACATCGGCACAAGTGTATCAAGATACCATTCTTGAGAAGATAGTGAAACCACTTAACAACACCATGTTCAATAACCAAGAATGGTCCTTCTAGCAAGACTCGGCGCCGGGTCATAAAGCTCGGTCTACGCAGTCTTGGTTGGAAACGAACGTTTCGGACTTCGTCAGAGCTGAAGACTGGCCGTCGTCTAGTCCCGATCTTAATCCGCTGGATTATGATTTATGGTCAGTTTTAGAGAGTACGGCTTACTCTAAACGTCATAATAATTTGGAGTCCCTAAAACAATCCGTACGATTGGCAGTGAAGAATTTTCCCATGGAAAGAGTGCGTGCTTCTATGGATAACTGGGTTCAACGTTTAAAGGACTGTCATACAGGCAATGGAGACCACTTCGTATAAGCTTTTTATATTTAAAATTCTTTTATATTTATATTATGTATTAAACTAATACACTGTAAAAGTAATCAATGTTATTTGCAATAGAGATTTTTTTTTTCTTTGTTTCAGTATTTATGGCGAGACTAGGTATAAAGTATCACTCGCGCGATGCCACCTCTGCTGCTTACACAACAAATCCTTGGGAGCTTACTGGTGACCTCACTCACACGCAAGCACACAACAACCCTCTAGGGAATTGTTATTTGGCTACGGTTTTCTGTGAGGTGGAAGTACTTCCGCAGAAGGGCTTTGATGCGCCCTACCTCTCTTAAAATATCCAGACCAAGACAAACAGACATGTTCAAGCACACAAATGTTTGCCTTGTGTGGGAATCGAACCCACTAGCGTTGGTGTCAAAGTCGCATCAATCACGACTGAGCCACCGAGGTCGTCAGACTGAGACTGTACCGAGCTCCAGTACACTATCTAAAGTAGTATATCTTACCTCATTCAATCATTAACAGGATATACCACATGCACGTAATGCTGTCTTAACCGCCAATGGTTACGAGAGACGCTTAAGCACAAGCAAAATATTTGAAATAGTATCCACCTATTAATTAAATAAATTAGAATTTTTTCTCCCTCATAATAATTAGACCTCGGAGCGACCCTTAAACTAACCCTTAAAATTAACTACAGTAGGTAACACGGCCCCAGGAGGTTTCAAAAACAGGTCAAGTATTTCATAACGCGACAGTTGCACGCGACGTTTGCCAGGTTATTTCAAGAAAGCATTCGTAACTCTACATTTAAAAAGACATGGTTTGATACTCTGTGTGAATAAAGTGGTAATGAGAAATATGAATTATACAACTTATATCCTTAGATGTACGTTATTGTCGGCTCTCCTAGTTCAGATATTAGGTAGGGCCCAAAGCAAAGCAAAGCAGCCTAATTGAAGGTACTTCACCTTCATCTCACTGAAAACCGTGGCCAAATAACAACTAGAGAGTTGTTATGTTGAGTTGAGTGGGGTTACAACTAAGTTACGTTAAGGTGTTACAGTGTTGTTGTTGGGTGGCAACAAGCAAGCAATAGTTCTTATATTACAAGCGTTCACAGGCTACTTTATCACTTTCCATCAGGTGAGCCTTATGCATGAAAAAATACGTAGCATTAAAAATGGGATAATTACATAAACTGTTCATTTTACGTTTCAATATACGTAAGATAACACTGCGAGTTTATAGCAATAATTAGAAATGGCAATAAATATTATAATCTTCATTTCTTTTCGGTAAGTTGTAAGAACACTCGATCGGTCGAGAGGAGCGGTTTCAAGTCTGACCGAGGTGGATTTAATTCAAATATTTAGAAAATATATGTAAAGTTGGTCTTAAACAGCTATTAACATGTAGAGTAATGAACGAACTGCCATCACATAAGCAAATCATAAAATTTATTTGCAGTCCATTAATATAATTATCAATTACCACAATATTATGTATACATTACAATAAAAAAAAGACTGTCATGGGGACCGCCGTGAAGAAATAAAATTAAGCTATTTGCACTATCTATCGGTGTATTGTACACATTAAAAATCGTTTAACGCGTCTATAGAAGATTATATCTCACAAATATACTACAATACTAATACGAAGAATATTGAATTTACGTAAATAATATGATTATTGCTATATAGATTGCAAAACTTAGAGTGCAGGTTAGAGCGTCCCGCAGAGGCGACGGTGCATGCGGTGAAGAGAGAGCCAACGCCTTACGAAACGCCAATTCCGGTTGTTCATGGAGAGGTGAGTGCAGCATAGGCACGTGGAATGCGAGAGATGGAGTAAATGATAAGATGAACGAACTGATGGACGTAATGAACTGAAGACAAAATGATGAAAAAAGTATGATTGATTCGATTCTCATAGATAGACATCTCCGAAATACTATAATGGAAATAAGAGCCTGTAGAAACCACTCTTTCAGGAAGTGTTAGTACGGTGGAGTGAATATATTAAGGAAATGTGTGACTTTCGCTTAGACGTTGATATTGAGAGTGAATCTGAGGCTCTCTTCACGTTCTTGGCGTCCGATGAAGGCATAAATATAAATGACATCGAATTGTCGATAGGAAGCTTGAAAAATGGAATTTCGGTGGGAATTCGTATGATCATAGATGAGATGATGAAACTAGGTGACACTTACGTCCGCTACGATTTCTAATAATTACACAATCTATGCTGAAAAACTGGAATTGTCCAAAAGGATTGAAGACAGGCAGTCATAGTACCTTTGTATAAAGCCAAGGGATCGTGCATAAACTGCGCCAGCTATTTGGCCGCTAGATTGATTAGCTTAGCAGCAATAGTATACGGTAAGATAACTGAAAGGAGAATGCGGGTGAATGCAATGGAATGGAAATTAAAAACTTTTGGGATCATTTGCGGAGTAAAGGATTATATGTTTGATTATAGAAGTATTCTACGTAAATCAAAACATGTTATATTTCAGCCCTTTTTTTTTTTTTTTTTTTTTTGTGACGCGGGGAAAAATGCGTTACGCACACCACCGGTGCCTGGGTGGCCTCCGGTGGTAGTGTGGGACTCCCCGTCGGCTGCCCGACGGTATACCCACTAAACAACCCCGCGAAATGCCATCGGCCGCGTTGGTGTGGTGCCCCGGATCTGTCAGCAACAGGGCACCACTGCGACTGGCCAGCCCCTCAAAAGGGGGCCGGACTTCTTCTCTCTAGGGGCCATCCCGGCAAATTGGGACAGCCCCTCCGGCGGCGGGACCATTATGGGGCCAGGTTCCCAGCCTGACCCCTAGTCCCACAGGTTAGGGAGGCGGCAGTAGGTGCGCGTAGCGCCTACGCCGCACTCCCGTCCGCCGTCTCCGGAGCGGGGCAGCCTGAGGATCGTCCTCCCTGTCCCGCTCCGCGGCCTCCTTCTGAGACATGACGGTCTCACAGAAGGAGGCCATCGCCTGCCAGGCACTGTCACTCCCGAGCATGGAGCGGACCACGCTCGGGAGCGAGAGGTCCGCGCTACCTAGCGCGGACACCAGATCGTGGCGCTGCTGAGACCATCTGGGACACTGCTCTAGAGTATGCTGAGCAGTGTCCTCGGCCGCGCCACAATCGTGGCAGCCTGGCCGCTCCTCCCGCCTCGCGACCCGGTGCAGGTACTCACCGAAGCATCCATGTCCGGTGAGCACCTGCACCATGCGGAAAGTGAGGGGTTTGCGCCTACGACGCATCCACGCCTCCAGGACCGGGCGCAGCGCCTCCGCAACGCGGACTCCGTACCGCGGCTGCGCCAGGTCCTCCCCCCACCTCCGCATCATCTCCACATGCCCTCGCTGGCGATACCGCCCCACCTCCACAGACGTGGGGCGCTCGCCGAGAATCCTCCTATCCGAGACAAACCCGTATACCTCGGCGAGCACCTCCGCCTCCAACTCCCAGGGCGGGTCGCCAGCAAGGGCGGTCGCGGCCGTCCACGCCACCGTCCGGTACCCCCTTATCGCCCTCTGCGCTATGACCCGCTGCGCTCTGCGCAGCTGAGCCCTATTCCGAGCGCAGAGGGCTTCCGCCCATATGGGGGCACCGTACGTGGCCATACTCCGGCAGATGCCGGAGTACAGCCGCCTGCACGCGGCGCCGGGCCCACCCACATTGGGCAGGAGGCGACCCAGCGCCGCCGCAGCTCTGATGACCCTCGGCCCCAACCGCTCGAAGTGGGGGCCGAAGGTCCATCTCCCGTCCAGGGTGAGGCCCAGATAGCTAATCTGGGCACTCACCCTAATCCTTTCTCCTCCTATTTGGAGGTGCGCTCCCGAGGGGGGGCCCCGCCTACCGGTCCCGCGGAAGAGGAGGGCCTCGGTTTTATCCAAGCGGACCCGAAGCCCAAGCCTCTCTATGCGGCTGACCACCAGTCCTACACCGACTTCGGCCAGCCGCGCCGCCTCCACGAAGGTCTTACCCCGGGATGTGACGAGGGTGTCATCTGCATAGCAGATGACGCCCATCCCGGGGAGGAGACGGCCCCGCAGGACCCAGTCGTATGCGAGGTCCCACAGAATGGGGCCCAGAACGGACCCCTGTGGGACACCGCACACGACGTGTCTTCTCACCATCTGGCCCCTCGCGTCCTCGTAGCGCACCTCCCTGTCCTCCAAGTACGCCTTCAACAGTCTCCCCAAGTACGGAGGCACCCCAAAGTATTTGAGGGCCTCCAGTATGGTACTGTGGGGGAGGCTGTTGAAGGCGTTGGCGATGTCTAACGACACCGCCACCACCACATCTCCGCTGCGCTCCGCATCCTCCGTCACCGACCTTAGGCGCCTAATGGCGTCGACGGTCGACCGTCTGGCCCGGAACCCGAACTGGGCATCCGATAGGCCCGGTCCCGGGCCATCCTCCAAGTGCTGAGCGAGGCGGGAAGCAACAACCCTTTCTAGGGCTTTCCCCGCCTCGTTCAGCAGAACGACTGGTCGAACCGCCGACCCCGAGTCCGGGGGCCGGTCTCCCTTCAACAGAAGGCAGAGCCGGCCCACCCTGAAGGGTCCCGGGCAGCACCCCGACCGCAAGCAGCAGTCGAGGAGCTCCCGGAACCTGTCTCCGAGGTGCACGAGAGCCAACGCTAGCACCTTCCCGTGCACCCCGTCCGGACCCGGCGCCCTCTTTTTGCCTCGGAGGCGGTCAACGACCGCCTCCATCTCCTGGTCGGTGACGGGCGGCGGAGCGCCCTCCTCCTCTCCTCTGGAGTCCGACTGTAGGGCCATCCTCGGGGGAGCGTAGCCCCGTGGGTTGTCGGGGAAGAGTTCCCCGACAACCCTCTCCAACACGGCCGGCTGGAGGGTCTCTGTTAGTGGGGCCGACTGAGCGCGGATTTTGTTCCGCGCTCCCCTATACGGTCGGCCCCACGGGTCCCTGTCTAGGCCCTCCAGCAGCTCCTGCCACGCTCCCTCCTTGGCCCTACTTATGGCCATCTGCAAGGCTCTCTTCTTCTCCACGTATATGCCGTGCAGATGGCCATCTCTCCCTTCGTCCCGGGGGCGGCGACGCCTGCTCCGAGTATACGCCCTACGCGCCCCGTTGCAGGCGTCCCGGAGGCCGGCTATCTCAGCCGACCACCAGTAGACCGCCCGCCTCGGAGGCGGACGCCCAACGCTGGGCATGGCCGCTCTGCACACCGCTGTGAAGGCGTCGCAGAGACGACCAGCCCCCTCCTCGGCGTCCAGATCCTCCATTGGCGGGAGGCCCCAGCGGCCGACAATGGCCGCCTCCTCTGCCAGTTCCCGGTCGAGCCTGGTGAGCGCCCAACGCGGGAACCGGCTCCGCCACCGGGACGAAGTCGTCGGACTCCCGGGGGCTGGAGACACCTCGAACCTGATATAACGATGGTCCGAGAGTGTCTCCACCCCCGTCATGTTATATTTCAGCCCTGCCAGATATACATAACTTGTAAGTAATATGATTTTAGTTTTTATTGAATACTATGCCCGAAATATTTGCATAACGGTGCAGGAATCTTTGTGAGATACTCGTATGCTATGTACAGTCTTAGTGCACTCTTCAGTACTAATATAGATATTGAAATCAATCAACAAACTTCAGAAGATTCCACTACTTCCATGAATTTCATATTTGTTAAAAAATATCGAAAAATTTGGTCTTATTCGCGGAATAAATATCTATATCTCTAAGTGTTACGATATTTAGTTGACCTTTTAGTAGACCATGAGTTTGAAATTGACAGTGCGTGGCAATCAATTGTGTATGTGAATTCGGACGATGCATGTGCGTGAGAATTATGTAATTGATACTACTAAATAAAGATTATAAAATATTTAAAAAGTAGGGAGGTTACAGCATGCTCCGTTGGTTTGAACGGAAGAAAGAATAATGAAAAAGATATAAAATGTGAAAGTAGAATGGTCCAGGAGCCGAGGAATGCCAAGGAAGACTTACGCACCGTGACCAAATTGATCGATTTAAAAAGGGCCTTAGAAATTGGCGAGCGTGTATGAGAAGAGTTACGAATGTTAAAGAAGCGAGTAAAATTTGTAACGACCGAGTTTTGTGGCGATCGGTTCGCTCTACCTGTCGCGTAAGGAATTTGGCGTGATGTTATAGGTAGAGCAGATAATTTATATTGCAAACCTTAGTTTATATGCCTCTAGTTGAAGCAATATCATTTACCTGATCATGAAACAAAGACGAACACGGTACTCTTGTCCGTAAAATAAATTTCGGTATAAATATAGTTCTGACAACCAAACACATTTGTTGAAGAAGTACTGTCTCGGTTACTATGAAGATAGTTGGACTTCACATCGCCAGTGTCAGAGAAAAAGTCGCATTTTATCTAAACCAACTCATTCTCATCTTCAGAAATAGTAAAATGTCATCTAGAAATAAAATAAGTGTACACTACACAAAGCCTATTATTATTATTATTATTTTTTCCCCCTTTTTAATTTCTGTTAATATTATTATTAGCAGAAATTAAAAAGGGTGCAGGGCTAATAATAAAAAAGAGTAAAAACGAATGAGAGAAACTCAAACGAAAAAAGCCAATATTCAAATTTAAATGTATTTTTCTTTAAGTTGATAATTAATTTACGTGTTTATCTCAATATAAATAATTCTCTTCAATTACATCATTTAAAATTCACAATTAACAACGTCTAAAGAAATAGCCAAATAAACACCTTGTTCCATTTATTATCGTAAGAGCAAAATTAGAACAACTGTCTTTCGCCGCAAATTGCGACAAAACAAAACGCACGAAGACGTCGCGAGTGGATTTACGTGCTTCATTGAGAAACTACTTGAAACAAAAGACACAAGATCTAGTTAAGACTAGGTGTTGCTTAACGTTCGCTAATAATAATGAAACGTTTCGTAAGGTTATTAAAGTTATTTGTTTGTGAACAGTTATTTATTACTAGTTACTTACACTTGTGAAATAATATCACTTCTTCTCTATAATAATTCTATTAATATTATAAATATAAGAGTTTGTGAGGATGTACGAATATTTGTTACTCTTTCACGCAACAATTGCTGAAAGAATTTGAAGAAAATCTAAGGCACTAGTAAAGTATTTTCTATGTTAACATATAACATTACTTTTATTACTAATATTGATTACTATCTTGAGAAAATATACTTCTACATTTTCCTCACTTTAATCACTTAAATACAATAATAATTATTATTGCCTGGCTCATTCTCACGACTTCGTCCGCGTCTTTTTTAAGGTTCCGTACCCAAAGGGTACAACGGACCCTATTACTGAGACTCCGCTGTCCGTCCGTCCGTCTGTCACCGGGCTGTATCTCATGAACCGTGATAGCTAGACAGTCGAAATTTTCACAAATGATGTATTTCTGTTGCCGCTATAACAACAAATACTAAAAATAGAATAAAATAAATATTTAAGGGGGCTCCCATACAACAAACGTGATTTATTTGCTCGTTTTTGCTCGATAATAATAATGACGGCAACAGGTAGACGCTTGAAATATTCACAGAATATTTAGTTATATATTCACTTTAAAAATAAATAATTAAATTAAAATAAAACAAATATTTTAGGGGGGCTCCCATACAACAAACGTGATTTTTTGCCGTTTTTATAGATAATGTACGGAACCCTTAGTGCGCGAGTCCGACTCGCACTTGGCCGGTTTTTTTTTTCTATCTAAACCTCCTTTATGAGAACCAAAAAAAATATCAATTCGGTCGAGTCATTACTAAGCTTTTGCGAGAGTAACGCATGTCTAGTGACTTATATATGTAGGGTGTAGATTTTATAAGTTGTCATATAACCATGGCGAATCACGACTGGTTAATAGACTTATACTCTGGGCATTATCTAATTTTCAACTTCAGCACTTTTCTAAAGAAATTATGTAAAATGACGTCAGAAACAGGAGATACTAGTGTCGCTATTACTGAAGATATACTCGTATTACTGAAGACGTTACTGAAATCATGACAGTTGCAGTATTTAATTACGGAACTCATACACTACTACTACTACTAATGGTGCTACTACTACGACTATGATACGAGAGACGCACTCGACAATGTTAGACAAAATTTCGTTGTACAAATAATTCATAATACTATAAGAATATCGTCATACAAATTTTATCGCAGTAATTTCATCAGGCGAATTTCGTGGGATAAATTTCGTACAAAGTTTACACAGGACAAATTTTATTGAATAAATTCCACCAGACAAGTTTTCATCGGACCATATTCATCGGGGATATCTCATGGGACAGTATTCATGAGACTAATTACGTCAGATCAATTTCATCGCATAATTATTTAAAAGTTTAATTTATTCAAACTTGAAAATATTGAAATATAATTTGTGAAATCTCAAAGAACGTTGCAGGTGAGAATATTTTCTAAGACTAGTATAATAAATTTAGTAACTAGGTACCTTGTATATAATATTATTTTAATATTTTCTTTTGTAGATTTCTTTGTTCAAAAAATTGTTCTGTAGTTTGGAATTCTTTGATAGATGGTTGGTTAAAGAGTAATCATTAACATAAGAAACACAGTATTACTATGACCCCAAAGAATACAAAACTACTTAATATAGGTAAGCATTTTATCCTCCATTTTTCGAATAATTAGGTATGGAGTTTCTGTGGTCACATGTAATGTGGAATCTATGACTAAAATATGTTAATAGAATTGCGTGTCATTGCGTGGCATTATTAATAATGTCACGCAATGGCCGACTGAATAAATGTTGGTAGCAGAGATAAAATATCCGCTTATAACTTTATAACAGCCGACGATAAAAAGTAGAATTTTGTTATTTAAGTATTTGTTCACGTTGGGAGTATTTAGAAGTACGAATCTGATATATAAAGTAACTAAGTGCGAACCCTTTTAAACTAACTGCTTTCCTCTGAAAAGCTTACATGTATGTACTATGAAAAACCGAGATGAGTCAGGTAATTTAATATAGAATACTTTCGATCACAGTAATTTATCGAACAGTCCGCTACGCGAAAGTTTCTCTAATCGAAAGGTATGAGTTATTTTTCCGCAAAATTTCTAGAAAGGTTTTAGTAAATAAGTATTTAATAAGTTTTATGTTGTAACGAGGTAATAATTACGTGCGTACATATAATTTTTTATTTCACTGGTACAGTTAAAACCTTTGTTAACTCGTTTACGAGGTTAGAATGGACAATTTTAATAAATTTACAATTTAATGGATATAGTGTCTAGTGACATCATTCTCGTAACTATTTCTTTACACGCAATGTCACGGCCGACTATAAAAATAATTTCTTATATTTTAATTGAACATGCAAAATAATTCCTTGGACGTGCGAGGTTCTTCACGATGTTTTTCTTTGCCGCCATGCATGCGATTATTACAAGAATGTACAAAAATCCGAAAATATGAATATAGTGGTACAGACGATGCCCTCAAGTAACTGACCACCTACCTGACGTTTTGGTTCTGAGCGACTTAATGAAGCAACTACATGAACTAAGCAAAGGAATTGATCCTTAACTTATTAGCATTAAGGCGGAAGAATATGTAGTCAACAAATATGGAAAGTATTAAGGAAGATTGAGCAGTCAGAACCCGTTATATACGTTTTCCCATACATTTCGCGGTCGTATTCGACCACACGGTTTCGAATGGTTAAATAACATCGAAAACTAACCAAGGGTTACATTTTGCAAATAACATACTTACTTAATGGTGCCATCAGACTTTATTTGAATGTCATAGGATTGTAAACTTACAATAATTAACTAACAAAAAGATTATTCATAAAAATACGGTAACTTATTTTACAAGTTCAAAGTTCACAGTCCGTATCAAATCAGTATCTTTGCCGAATCGTTAGACTTTTATTTATTTAGCTTATGGTAGCGGTCTTTGTCAAAAATACTTATATATTTCACGCGAGTGAAGCCATGGATAATTAATTATTATTTTTTAAATTAATTAATAAATTAATTATTTTTTATATTATATTAGTCTATACATAATATATAATAGTCTATACTACATAATACAATAAATGATATTTCATTTTCTGTGGTATTTTCGTAACGCATGAATTCATTGTCTTGTTAATACAAAAACATTGTAAAGCAGAATGACACATTTTATGTATTCAATTCACAGAAGAATTCGCCGGCAACAAAAATATAAATGTAGCTGATTGTTGTGAAGTAATAAAGTTCGCAATCAACGAAAATAATAACGGAATATAAAATATCCAGTCTGTATATCATTCAGATACAGTCATCCAAAAATTTTCAACCGATAACCTCCATTCAATGATCGAACACTAAATTGATTTTCATGAAGCCGGCGGGCGGTCTCGTGAGCTGACACCGATTATCTTCAAGCACAATTTCCACGTTAAAAGCCTTATTGCCTTTATATAAAGTTCAAATTAATCAGAAAGGTTTACGGTAAGCAGTAAGTATAGGTATTTGAATTGCAATAATGCATCGTTGTAGGACATCGTACGTTCGTAGATAATGCAGACTGAATCAACATGGCAGGTGTGGGAGGGTGATATTGAGGCTGAATATTAATTTGTGTACCTTGGCGCCTGCAGTGTGCTATGCATTAGCCACATTCATGCTTTGATAGCCTGTAATTCCTGTGATTAAGCCTTGGGGATACGAGACGAAGTGTCATGAAGACGCAATACCCGTAATCTACATTAAACTTTATATACTGAAGGTTCACTATCGTACCTGCATTGTGCTATTTTATATCCTTTACAATAAGCAAAGTAAGACAACAAAATGTATCAGTTCCGTACACATATGTACGAGTACATAAGAGAGGCCAGAATTAGCATACGCTTCAGGTGTCAATGCTGAAAGCCACTGTGTGGTTTTCAGTGTAAGCTAAAAGTGTGTAGTGACGTATTAGAATACATACAAAAAATAAGCATAACAATATTTTTTTATATATGAAACATGAAAGTCATACAAACACAAAAAACATGCGAATTACGCACATCCAGCAAGAAATATATCCAAGGAAATGAACGAAATAACCAATAGACAGCTGCTGAAACAAAATTGTTTAGCAAACCTACTTTCCGCTACGGATCGGGGGTGAAGTAGAACGCAGTAAATCTCAAATGAGATCTGTAGACTTTTAAAATGTAAAATGGTAAGTAAACACAAATAATTCTTGTATAGTTACCAAACATTTTGTTGAATATACATTTTCTACAAAATCTTTGCAGTCAAGTGGTTATATTAAATAAATCTTGAACGTATGTAGTCGAAAGCCTGGCAATATGATATACGAGTAATTTCATCCATATGAACTTGGTATTTTACTATAATGGCAAATGATTAAATAGCTTGACGTGCTCTGTGGTACAGTGATGATAGACGCGACTTTAACACCAAGGCTCGTTTGGGTTCGATTCCCACACAAGACAAATATTTGTGTGCATGAACATGTCTGTTTGTATTGGTCTGGATGTTTTAAGAGATGTATGGGTAGGTTACAATCGTTATTAGGCTACGGTAACTGCTTTACATCAGATGGACCGTATGCTTGTATGCCTCTCGACGTTGCATAAAGAAAAAGCTTACCTGATGGAAAGAAGTTATCGTAGCTCATGAACACTTGCAATTAATCACTCTTCGATCTTGGAAAAGAAAATGCTGAAATGGAAAAGAAATCTATTGAACAGCACAGTAGTAGGATAATATAGGTTCAATATATGATGATTAATTATACATATCGATAATAAGAGGCTGTATACATCATATTGAATAATTCGACTAAGACTATACTCGTACTCTACAATCGGTAGAAAGTACATAGAGAGGCAAAGTTCCTTCATAAGTGTAAGTTAAATAACAAATATTGTTTCAAGTAATATTGTATTTTTCAGACTTTTTCCTATTAAAACATATTTTAATATTTCTTAAAAAAAAATCTACTGGCGGCAATTGTACTCCAAGATTTTTAATATTTACAACTTCTTAAAATGTGGAAAAACCCCTTGTAATTAATAGAGTAAATCAGTGGGGTTAATGAAGTACCAATTAAGCTTGTCTATGATTTGATCTATATTAAATTGAAGTTACCTTATCTTTGTATTCGAAAAGTCTAAAGCAATAAAACTGGAATCATAACAGTTCATAAATATCAAAGCAATAATCAAAGATCGACATTCTGCCTATCTTTAGTACATACATGTGTTTAGTCAAAACTTTAAACTTTTTAACATAGTCTTTCGTAATGTTAATTCAAATGTAATTTCATATTCCAATGTAAAGTTTCACATGACATAATAATAGATTTATTTTTATACAATCCTGACATTGGCATACAAGCCTATGGCCTACCTGATGTACACCGGTTACCGTAGCCAACAAACACTGCACTACACGGGCTGCTTTGATGCGTCATATCTGTCTTAAAACACGCAGCTTAAGACAAACTGGCATGTTCACGCACACAAATGTTTGTCCTGTATGGAAATCGAACCCATGAGTGTTGGAGTCAAAGTAGCGTTACTGACTAGTGCGTCACCAAGCTCGTCAAAAGAATACGTTGATAACAAAAAAATATAGCTTGTTTTTAATTGTATACTGTGAATAAAATATCATCTCATTTAATTTCAATTTTATTTCTGAAGGGCTTTTATTTATATACAAACTTAACGGCGCAAGGCGGCTCACATTTCATATTAAAATTTGGCTTAGGTTTGAGGTAGATTTTGGATAAAGATTACGAAAAGTATGTTATATATTAGTAAGCATATATAACATACTTTATATCGATAATATTACTAAATAACACAGTTTTTATAGAAAGCGAGCGGCGAGCGTGCAAGAGAAGAGCCTTAAATGATAATAAAATGGGTGAGGAACGTAAGGACCAAGTCACGTGGAATTTCTCTCTGCCTACCTCGCAAGAGACTTATCGTGAAGATATAGTATATGTGTATAGAAGGTCATTGAGTATATGTATGCACTGCACTACACTACACGTAGTGGAGTGCAATACAGTGCTGTACAGTATTTTAAGAGAGGTAGGACCCAACAAGGGACCTTGTGACTCGGTACAGAGACGAGCTGTGAGGATTATCGATGATTCTGAACTCGTACACGGCATTGAGCCCTTGAGTTTGAGAAGAGATTTTGCCTCCCTTTGCGTGTTCTACCGGTTGTACTCGTATAATGGGTTGTGTTCTGAGGAGTTGTTTGACATTATGCCAACAGCCTAGTTTTACAATCGCACAGCTCGCCCACGGCTGGGAGTTCATCCGCACACACTGGAACCGCAATGGTCGCGCACTGTGCGGTTGACGAGAAGTTTTCTGCCACGAACTATTAAATTGTGGAATGAGCTCCCTACTGAGGTTTAATTTAACATGAAAGTATTCCCAAGGGACTACAGTATGGGGTTCTTCAAGAAAGGCATGAAGAGGTTCTTACAGGGTCGGCAACGCAAGAGTGACACCCCTGGTATTGCAAATGCCCATAGGCTACGGTAACTGCTTACCATCAGGCAGGCCGTACGCTTGTTTGCACCTTAGTGGTATAAAAAAAGAAAAAAGTATAGTATAGTATAATGTAATATAGTATACCATAACAAAAAATGTAAATAAAAAGCATAAATTAAGTTATGCGGTCCAAGAAACACGCGGGACAGTGGGGACGCCCGGTGACTTAACCGGTGATCTTTTACTCTTATATACTTAATCGGTTTTCTGTATTTTTCGTTAGTGGCTGGTTTTTCGATCCTTTGCGACATAAGCCTTACGTTTGAAATTAACCGTGATTCTAAATTAGATCGTTTTAAATTTGATGACCGATATAATAACAACACCCTTTTATATTTCACCAACACCGAACAAACAAAAGATGGCGTTTAATTTGTCCCCATTCATATTCATGGGTGTCGGAGAGCAGAATGCGTGGGGAGCGTGAAATAATTTTATAATTACTTTGGATTACGTGGAACCGTACCCGTATTACTGCTGCTACCCTTGCTTTGTCAGTTTACAATCTTTTTAACCGATTTCAAAAAGGTTCTTTTTAATTGAACTGCGACTTTTTAACTTGAAGTGAGCGAAGCAAAATCATAAGGTATTACGGTCAGGATTTTATTCGAGTTTGAGATTTAATTTAACATGAAAGTATATTTGAATGGAATATATAGTCCTAAAAATAAAATAAAATGTCTGACCGTGTGTATATCAATTATTCCAGCTAATCCATTTTTTTACTTAACCCGCGTACCCATACATACAGCTATTCTTTAGGATATAACTATATATTTTTTTATTCCACTAAGGTAGAAAACAAGCATAAGGCCTGCCTGTTGGTAAGCAGTTACCGCAGCCTATGGACATTTGCAACACTAAGGGTGTCACTCTTGCGTTGCCGACCCTGAAAAAAATAGTAGAAACAAAGTTCGAAATACACAAATTTTACATATTTGATCAAAAATTCGACTATATTCATTATTAACAATTTGAGGGAAACATATATAACTATTTTTTTTTTGCTCGTCAATAATGAATATGACGAACTTCGGCATTTAGGTCGAATACTAGTTATTGTAAATATATGATAAATAAGCCCAGTGGGTAATCAATTCGTTAAATCTGCTACAAATGACTGACTATTTGAAAATCTAGTCAACAGTATTTTAAGCAATTGATAGTGTATTATTTAGCTATCAATTAAAATATTACCGTGTGGCCTTGGCGTAAGAATAGGCCACCCCATCTCAACCCGTGGGTAACGTAAAAGATGACAAAGAGAATTATGCAAGAGATGGGCAGCAACGTCTCTTTATTTTAATATACTTAAACAACTTACTGCAGTTGCCAACCCACTTGCCAGGCGTGGCAATTATGGCAAAAACCCCCTCAGAATGAATACGATAAAAAGACCCAGTCATCCGTAGCCCCGTTGATCCTGGCTCCGGTAGCGGTCTAAGTATCGACGGGGCAGGGGATGCTAAGAATCCCCGGCTCCAACGCAGCGGCTACCACTATAACGAACTGGCCCTGGCAACATACGCGTGCAATGAGGACTGACGAGAAGATAGTGGAGCTGGAAGAGGAATTCAAGTTGCATTGGGATATAATAGGTCTGTCCGAAGTCCGAAGACAGGAGGAGGACGCGGTGATCCTTAAATCTGGCAACTTATTTTACTACCGGGAGGGCGACTATCTGTCCCAAGGTGGTGTCGGGTTTATCGCCCGTAAGCCCCTAGTCAGCAATTTTCTAAAGATCGAGGCAGTGTCGGCGATGGTTGCGTACCTTATACTCAGAATTATCAAACGGTATTCGCTGAAGGTCATACAGGACTACGTACCAACTTCGTCACACCCTGATGATGAGGTGGAGGCTATGTATGAGGTTATCTCCAAAGACATACATATCTCTAAAACTCACTACATAGAAACAGAACGATGAGCTGAGAGTAGGGCAATTTGAAATCGGGTAACGAAATCAAAGGAGACAACTGCGGGTCGATTTCATGGAGAAAGAGGAACTCTTTATGATGAACTCCTTCTTCAGGAAACAGGAAAAACTTCTCCCGAATGGTTCGACGAAAAATGAGATGAGAATGAGAGACTTCATCTTGACGACCAACCGGCATTTGTTTAATGATGTCTCTGTGATCAACAGGGTGAAAACCGGAAGCGATCACATGATGGTAAGAGGCATCTTGAACCTTAACATAAAATAGTAAAGGTCTCGCTTGGTGAAGTGTATGCTCCGTCCATCTTATACCCTGATCCAAAACCCCGAAAGCTTTCAACTCGAATTTCATAAACGTTTTCAGTCCCTAAATGATTACATATCACCGGACGATATCTAAGTTTCTAAAGCCGAAACAAAAAGAACCGAAAAAAACCTCGCGACTCACGAGACATCCCATCCACCAATTTGATACAATTCGAATTAAAGAGGCGATAGAGCAGAACCAAGGCTCCAAAGTCTTCGACAAAGATTTGTCTGTTGGGCAAAGTCAAGCTGACGATCAACACTGGCGCCATTATTTCTAAGAAGTCTGAGATTCTGAGTGAGATGGAGAAGTTCTATGGACAGCTGTATACATCGTCGTTATCACCGGGCAACAGTGCTAGTAACGCCCCAAGAGCTAAACTGACCCGACACTACACCGGAGATATCCCGGACATCATTCTGTACGAGATTTGTATGGCTCTCAAACTGCTTAAAAATAAGAAAGCATCGGGTGATGACGAAATTACGGCGGAGCTACTGAAAGCGGGCGGAAAGCCGATACCTATAGTCCTTCAGAGGCTATTCAATTCTGTCATACACTCTGGTGCAACACCGGAAGCGTGAAGCAGAAGCCTGGCCATGTTGTTCTTCAAAAAGGATGATAAGACGCTCTTGAATAACTATAGGCCGATATCGCTTCTGAGGCGCGTTTATGTACTTTTCGAGAGTTATCACAAACCGTCTCGCTCACAGACTTGATGAATTCCAGCCTCCCGAACAAGCCGGAATCCGAAAAGGCTTTAGCACCGTAGACAACTCACATACTCTCCGTTAGAGTATACAGAAAACTGAGAAGTATAATCTACCCTTATGTCTAGCGTATGTGGACAACGAAAAAACCTTTGATGCCGTTGTTACATGTGCGGTGCTACAGTCTCTCCAGCGATGCTGAATTAAATATCGGTACATCGAAGTATTGAAGTGCTTGGATAGTAAGGCAACGATGTGTATCCGAGTACAGGACCATAGTACAAAACCTATCCAAGTGCAAAATGGTGTAAGACTGGGCGATGTTATATCCCTGAAACTCTTCACTGCATTGAAAGAAGTCTTCAACTGAAATGAGGATATCCATAGTAGAACTAATACATAGCCCCCAGGATAAGCAAGCTGAAGTGGCAGTAGGCCGGCCACATGGTTCGTAGAACCGACAGCCGCTGGTGAATGAAGGTTCTCGAATGGAGTCTGGTATGCGCGGTGTGGGATGGCCCCCCACTAGATGGAGCGAATCTCAAGACATTTGTAGAGAGTCGATGGATGCAGGTGGCACAGGATCGAGTTAAGTGGCACTCTAGAGGGGAGGCCTATATTTAGAAGTGGACGAATACAGGCTGAGATGACGACAATGAATTAAAATATAATAATAAATTAAACGTGAATTTTAAAAGCTTGCAAACCATATTAGCAAAGATGATGTAAGAAAGATAGTAACGGTTTTAATATAAGAAGAGGCATGTTTCGTTGGCACGAAAATGTAGAAAGAATGCTGGAGGAAAGAACGACCACATAGTAAATTGTTCTTATTTTATAGTCATTTAATGTCAAAAGCCCCAGAAGAATAGGTGGACATGCGTATTAAGAGCTGTGAATGTTAAGCAGGCAACTTAGGTGTTTATATCTGTAAGACAGCCATGTCGCGCTTCTCTCTCTGCATACCCATATATAATTTTATTATCAATTTAATAGTGACGTCAATGCTATGCAAATTTTAAAATTTGGCGGTATTTATCTAATTCTGGTATTAATCCTGTTCAACAACTTAGGTATTTTATAAATCTGGATATAGTAAGCGACTAGTAAGCAACTTTGATGATAATTAATTTACTTAGTTTCACCTATAAAGGATAAACAATGTATCTAATAATATTTAAAAAAGTAAAAGACTTCAGTACAATGCACGGGAGGACTTCACATTTTATCGCATGATAAGCCATCATGCGATAAAATCGGACAAAAGGTGGATAATCGAAATTACAAATATAATATGTCTGTAGAGTCAACCATTGTTCACACAACTATTAGTGATATCTATTATCGTAAAGATTAGTGATTCAAAGACAAGTATTGTGTCAAATCAGACGATTTGAATGCTTTTCACTATTGAGACGATCGGAAACGTGTTCTATGTTCTAGCGTCAAAAATAAGTGTCATTGAATATTCAAAATCATTATGCCGCTTTTAAATAAAAAATGGGACTACGTGATCAGTCCGTAAATTGTTTGAAGAGCTCTCCGTGCAAATTTATGACATTCATTAGTCTAGTTGAATACGACACTTCTTTGAAAGACGCAGAGTTGGCGCTAATTGCAGGGATAGCTCAATTTGTTACAAAAATTATTTCTGAAAATATTGCAGCAATGCGAAACGGTATTGTTATTGCTACAATATAATTTTACGATATTTGGTGGATATAAAAAACATCCCTGTCAAATATATTTTTTTTACATCTAATTTGAAATAATTTTATAATAACTTAGGAATATTGTTTATTTGTATTCATAGAGTAAAAAAGTCATAAGAAAGAACAATAAAATACATAACAAATCTATCGGTGACTACTATATTATATTTAAAATTCAAATTAAATAATACGTGTGATTTAACTATTAAAAATATTAAACTATTAAAATTAAAATATTATTATATCTTCAATCTTCAAGATCTTTTTTATATTCCAGCAGGATTATTCTCTTATTTTGCCATTTCCGAATAATCATTTTGAAATCAGGCTTTCAAGTACCTTATCTGTTATATAAGTAACTTTTAAATGTCTCCGTAAAAGTAGTATTTTGTTTTTTTATTTCTTCTATGTTTTCGAACTATATAGTAATATAATATGGTACTATTTCTTCCGTTTCAGTTAGTAGCAACCAGTAATATACCGAGTTGAATACAATTTTTATGATTACAATTTTTTTGTTTTGGCAATCGGCAAATAACGCTGTATGTTTTGAGTGATAGGGTTAGTACACACTAAATATCTGAAATGTTTTTGTAATTACCTAAAATTTAATTAAGAAAATGAAAATTGCTTATTAAATGTAATATAAATAAATATTGTATAATATATATTCAAGATAAATATTGTACTTTGAATTAATTCTCTTCGAAATTTACTGAATGCATTACTTAATTTGTACTGTGAATTTTGTATCATGATTAATTTGAGTCGTAAACTACCTATTAGTTTGTAAGTAGGTATCACTACGTAGATACCATCAACTTTATTTTTGATAATAAAAAGTCATTCAATTGCATTTGTTTGAAAAATGTTCTATTTCAATAATTATGTTAAATATTAATATTTAATGAGAATATTGACAATTATACTAAATATTAACAATAAAAGTAGCAAAAACAAAATAAAAACTTAAATTAATATATAGGTATAGAAATTAAGAGACTAGAACCATGGGCAGTGATCCAAACTGCTAGCCTATATAAGAAGTAATTGCAAAATACATAATATTAATATCAAATTGAACATCATATTGTCAATACGTGAGTCGTATTTTGTACTAGTGTTAATCTATAGTATACATTCATAAATTATCACAAAAAGTAGTAGCAGCGTCAGCATCGAGGGTGGGAAACCGTGAGTGTTTCATGTTCTATAAATAAAAATCGACCAAGTGCGAGTCGGACTCGTGCACGAAGGGTTCCGTACCATTATCTATAAAAACAGCAAAAAAATCACGTTTGTTGTATGGGAGCCCCCCTTAAATATTTGTTTTATATTAAATTAATTATTTATTCTTAAAGTGAATATATAACTAAATATTCTGTGAATATTTCAAGCGTCTACCTGTTGCCGTTATCAATATCAAGCAAAAATGAGCAAAATTATTCTATTTTTTAAGTATTTGTTGTTATAGCGACAACAGAAATACATCATCTGTGAAAATTTCAACTGTCTAACTATCACGGTTCAAGAGATACAGCCTGGTGACATACGGACGGACGGACGGACGGACAGCGGAGCCTCAGTAATAGGGTTCCGTTTTACCCTTAAGTACGGAACCCTAAAAAGATCAACTAAGCAAACATTGGCTACAATGTCACGTATTCCCGGTAAATTGGCTTTGGACAGGCCATCAGCATGAATATACCGTATATAACGACGAGTACTTATATTATGAGCACTTATACTTATATTTATGAGCAGGAGCATTTATATAATGACCCGCTTTAGCAATTTGTCATCGTTGAATAAACAGGAAAAGGTTCGCAAATCTTAGAGTTACTGTTTAAATTACTTGAGAAGCCGCCATAGAATAAGCAGAATAAGCAGTAATTAAAAATTAATGAAATGAAAATAAAAACTATAAATAAAACATGGACTCCTCTACATTTGTCGAGCCCCGACGCCGCCCACCGGCAACGCGAGGACGACGTGTATTGATGGTATGTGACCAGCTTTAAAAGCGCCGTTTTTGCACCTATTGGTCAGCCCCTAGGCATAGTACAAACAAATAAGTAGGCCGACACGAGCCCCGAGCGAACGATAATAGCCTAAACACCTTAGGGCAATCGTCAAAAATGCGTAGTCAATCTATACAAAACAATTTTCCCCTGTAGGGGGGTCATCAGGGATCTATAATACAAAGTTTTTTTTAATAATTTTTTGTACATAGACCAGCAGCTAACTACAATTTTTTCATTACCTACGTCATGTTATCGGTTTAGTGATTTGAAAAATTACGGTCGAAATAGGATTAATTCAAACGTGGCTTTACTGAATCATGTATTTATTCAAATAAAATGTAATGATTATGAAATTGTATTTTTAACTATTTTTTACTTTTTCATTTACTACACTTATTAAAACTATAATCTTTATATTTGGAAATTTAATATTTTTACAGTAGCCTAAAATGATAGGCATTAAAAGTACTTTTGTTCTGTAGCAAGTTTGTTGTATGCGCCCACGCATGCACCGTAGCTGCGGTGCATGCGTGGGCGCGAGAGGTATTACGTACGGCGTAGCCACGACTGGCGCACCTTCAGCAGCGATAAAATTTGTCAGTGTGTGCGTGCGACGTCGCATGCGTATGTACGCGCTCACGTACAAAACGGTGTTCGGTGCGTAAGTATGAAGATATCGTACTTATTTGTTTGTACTATGCCCTAGGTGAGCACGCCAGCTTGGTCACCCATAACAATGACAACTAGTAATAATCAGATGCACCTCTATCGGACCACGGTTTTATAGAATACATTATTCGTAGAGAGCGTCATCTATGAAGTTTGTTAGCTGTGGATCGCAGTAGTAATAACTTTAACATCAATAGTACCCAGAAACAATTGGAGTTAAAAAATAATCAACGTGCTGAGCATGTAAAAAATAGATATATATGTACAAATAAGAATGTATTGTTCAATATCAGAATTCTTAAAATTCTACCGTTGCGTTTTATGGCAGAGGTTAATAAGTGGATAAAATGTCGGCAGCAAAAGATGCCAATATATATTCTCGCTTTTATAAAAACATACCGACATGTCAAATATTTATTCGTTACATTAGCAGATAATACGTATGGTCCTCCGGATGTAATTGATGTTTTAATTAGTGCGGCGCTATTCCCGTATTCATAGCTACGCCATGAGGTAAAAGTCCACTTGGGTTCGCTGCACGCATTTCAAAGCACAGTAGATTACATGATATTGATATTTTTGTGTATAATTTCCACGAGTTCGAACAAGTTGAGACCAAGTAGTGACCTTGTTTATGAATTAATATCAGAAGATTTATTATAATGACTGCTGTAATTTATTGATGTATCTGCGTAGAGTAAATTATGGTATATTTTTTGCTCGCAATATAATTCACATAGAATGTACAAGTGTAATCATTACTTTGAGTTGCATTACATACAAAACCGTCTTGCACAATGTTCTCTGCAAACTTAATCTGCGCGTGCTTTCTATTTAGTTTCCAATCTTTTCACATTGCCTCGTATCCCTATGTCGCATTTATATTCCGACAACGAGACTAAATTTTCAAGGACGCTGTAATTTTTAATTTTCGCAATTAATAACAGAAAATGAAATTACTGGGATTTTCCATCTTTCCCGTCTAAGCTGAATAAAAAAAATCGGCCAAGTGCGAGTCCGACTCGCAAACGAAGGGTTCCGTACCATTATCTATAAAACGGCAAAAAAATCACGTCTGTTGTATGGGAGCCCCCCTTAAATATATGTTTTATTTAATTTTAATTATTTATTCTTAATATGAATATATAACTAAATATTCTGTGAATATTTCAAGCGTCTACCTCTTGCCGTTATCAATATCGAGCAAAAATGAGCAAAAAAATCAGGTTTGTTGTATGGAAGCCCCCTTAAATATTTATTTTATTCTATTTTTTAGTATTTGTTGTTATAGCGGCAACAGAAATACATCATCTGTAAAAATTTCAACTGTCTAACTATCACGGTTCATGAGATACAGCCTGGTGACAGACGGACGGACGGACGGACGGACAGCGGAGCCTCAGTAATAGGGTTCCGTTTTACCCTTTGGGTACGGAACCCTAAGAACAATTGAAATTCAAAAATCATTAGTTGCACATTTTTTCAAAGAAAATCCTGTATCATGTGAAAAAAGTTTCACTCGAAAATCTCACACCATGAAGGTTTAATGTCAATTCAAAGTATGTTAATAGATTCAGGCGTTACTTTGCGAAAGTCAAATCCACAGGCAATTCGATCCAAACTACTTTGTGTGCTTCCGCTCCCGATTAGTTCATGCGAACTACTGCCGGCCGGCACCCACCCACTACCGTTAGTAGATGCATGCCGCCGCTGCCATGGCTGCTCCGGTCGTCTCTGCGAGTGTTCGCCATCTGAAATGTGAACCGCATGCACCCGCCACCGTTGCTGCCCTGGCTGCTCCGGTCGTCTCCGCGACACGTGTTTCGCCTCTCCACGAGGCATCCTCAGGCGCTGTAGATGTTAGTCGTTAGAATAACATGCTACGAATGAGTCATCCATCGCATTGCCGTCCTTTATATAGAAAAAGTGGAGGGGGTGGAGGGGTTGAGGGGGGTGGAAGGGGTAAGCGAAAAGATATTTAATAGAGGGGAGCTGTTTACGTCAGTCTGTTTGTTCATAAGAGGGACATTAGAATTTTTATGCTTAACTATTTCCAACTGTTCTCTAATATTCAATTTTAGTCCTTTATTTATTGTATGTAAGATTTTAAATGTGTTAGTAGCGGATAAATCATGTCCTTTGTCTACAAGATGTTCGGCGAAGTGTGACCTTTCTGGGCAATTGTTTTTATATGCAGATATGTGTTCCTGAAATCGTTTTTGAAAACTACGACCAGTTTGACCGATATAAACATGATCACATTCATCACAAAACAACTTGTAGACGCCGGATTTTTTATTTGGCGGAATTTTATCTTTACTGTTACAAAGCGATTTGAGAGTGTTATGTGTTTTGAGTGCAATGTTTATGTTATTTTTTCTAAATATGTTAACTATTTTGTCAGTAATTTTTCCTAGGTATGACAAACTCGCAGTGTATTTTGTTGTTGGAACATTAGAAACTGCGTATAGTAGTTTATTGACGATATTATTCGTCTTTTTTCGCAACAGTTTGTCTATGGTGGATTTAGTGTAACCGTTTGATTTCGCGATCTGGTATATTACATCAAGTTCCTTGACGTAATTATCCTTACTTAATGGGACGCTCATCAAACGGTGTATCATAGATTTATACGCTGCTAGTTTGTGTTGCCAAGGATGGCTTGATGACGCAGGGATCGTGGTATCGGTATGAGTGGGTTTGCGATATATAGAAAATTGATGGGTGGATTGATTTCTAGATATAGTTAAATCCAAAAAGTTAAGTGAATTATTTTGTTCTATTTCTATAGTAAATTTAATTTTGGGTTGGATTTTATTTAATTTCGAAACAAAGAGCTCCAATTGAAACTATTTTTCAGGCTGTATTTTGGTTCAAAAGATATCTTTTCCCTGATATGAATATTAAGAAATTTTGCCAACTCATAGGTGGGGGCTCCAAGTTGGCAAAATTTCTTAATATTCATATCAGGGAAAAGATATCTTTTGAACCAAAATACAGCCTGAAAAATAGTTTCAATTGGAGCTCTTTGTTTCGAAATTAAATAAAATCCAACCCAAAATTAAATTTACTATAGAAATAGAACAAAATAATTCACTTAACTTTTTGGATTTAACTATATCTAGAAATCAATCCACCCATCAATTTTCTATATATCGCAAACCCACTCATACCGATACCACGATCCCTGCGTCATCAAGCCATCCTTGGCAACACAAACTAGCAGCGTATAAATCTATGATACACCGTTTGATGAGCGTCCCATTAAGTAAGGATAATTACGTCAAGGAACTTGATGTAATATACCAGATCGCGAAATCAAACGGTTACACTAAATCCACCATAGACAAACTGTTGCGAAAAAAGACGAATAATATCGTCAATAAACTACTATACGCAGTTTCTAATGTTCCAACAACAAAATACACTGCGAGTTTGTCATACCTAGGAAAAATTACTGACAAAATAGTTAACATATTTAGAAAAAATAACATAAACGTTGCACTCAAAACACATAACACTCTCAAATCGCTTTGTAACAGTAAAGATAAAATTCCGCCAAATAAAAAATCCGGCGTCTACAAGTTGTTTTGTGATGAATGTGATCATGTTTATATCGGTCAAACTGGTCGTAGTTTTCAAAAACGATTTCAGGAACACATATCTGCATATAAAAACAATTGCCCAGAAAGGTCACACTTCGCCGAACATCTTGTAGACAAAGGACATGATTTATCCGCTACTAACACATTTAAAATCTTACATACAATAAATAAAGGACTAAAATTGAATATTAGAGAACAGTTGGAAATAGTTAAGCATAAAAATTCTAATGTCCCTCTTATGAACAAACAGACTGACGTAAACAGCTCCCCTCTATTAAATATCTTTTCGCTTACCCCTTCCACCCCCCTCAACCCCTCCACCCCCTCCACTTTTTCTATATAAAGGACGGCAATGCGATGGATGACTCATTCGTAGCATGTTATTCTAACGACTAACATCTACAGCGCCTGAGGATGCCTCGTGGAGAGGCGAAACACGTGTCGCGGAGACGACCGGAGCAGCCAGGGCAGCAACGGTGGCGGGTGCATGCGGTTCACATTTCAGATGGCGAACACTCGCAGAGACGACCGGAGCAGCCATGGCAGCGGCGGCATGCATCTACTAACGGTAGTGGGTGGGTGCCGGCCGGCAGTAGTTCGCATGAACTAATCGGGAGCGGAAGCACACAAAGTAGTTTGGATCGAATTGCCTGTCAATTCAAAGTATGTATTACTATAAAACTACTTTAACCACTATTATTAGACCTGGAATGTGGTGTCATGGTATATATATGAGACGAAGCTGAAATGTAAATATATATTTATCGTTAGTAAGCAATGGCTATGTTGATACACAAGATCGTGGGTAGGGTTTTAAATAGAGGTAGGGCACATGAAAACAACTCGACTGGAGATGTACCCCAACCTCGCAGCAAACTGCAGCCAAATAAAAACTTCTTGAAGGATGTTGTGTTCCTGCGAGTGAGTGAGATTACAGTAAATCTAATTAGTTACTCTATTTTTTTGTACAATGTCGGGAAACATACAAGCACCTGATGTAAAGCGGTTACTGTAGCCTTTGAACGCTTTGAAATACAGTAAGTCTCTCGCCCAATACCATGTCAGCTGAGATGTAATTGCGTGACAGCTACTCCTTAGGAGTTTATTGGTGGCCTCACTCATACACAAGAACACAACAACCCACCAGGGAATTAGGTTTTGCTCGTCAATTGTATCCTACAACGTAAATGATAAAGGTAATGATAAATTTACATGAAATTTAAGGAAGGCATATAATAAAAGATATTATTTTTACTCTATTCAATGAGGTCGGAATAATGACACCCACATGCGAGGATAAAAATTAAAATTTCTTGTGGTTTCCTTTCCAAGAACGATGCCACAATACTTCAATTGAATTTCTAATTAAATATTTAGTTTTGAGTCAACATTTTACATAAAATTCTAAATTTCAAGAAGTATGTTTTATGATATTTATTACCTTACTTGTCAGAGATTCATTCAGTACAGCACATTCGAAAGATAGCAGAGTCAAAAAGTTTTTCATTTTGCCACATGGAAAGCTGAACAATTGTATATTGTTGAATCATGCGGCTATAACGGGAGACCAACATCATGTCAAAATGTGAATTATACTTTATATCTTTCTCATAAGCAGTCACATTTTTTGTATAAATTATTCCACATTTGTACACAGATGAGAACAAAAATTATGAGGCCAAAACATCTTGCAAGTACGTTTCAGGCAAGAAAAGTGGATTTTTTGCCAAAATTTACGCGAAGCCGGTTAATTAGTGGTACCACCGTCGCATCCCAGCTGTTGAGAAATGCTCGCAATTGCGGCCGAGTTATGGCCCTCGTTTATTTTTAAAAGAAAAACCTACTTTCATTTCCTTATTTTTATTTCAAACAGCGGCTTGAGAAATACCTTAAAAATGCTCAAATACTTTAAATTTTTAACAACAAAAATCTTTACCTGCGCTATTGAAAATAACATATTAATTTAACTTATTTGAATATGTTGACGAGCTCGGTGGCGCAGTGGCGAAATGCGCTGTTACGTTATTTTGACACCAACGCTTGTGGGTTCGATTCCCACACATGACAAACATTTATGTGCATGAACATGTCTGATTGTCTTGGTCTGGGTATTTTTAAGAGAGGTAGGGAGCATTGAATCTGCTGTGTCTGGTGAAGAACCTCCGCCTTACAGAAAACCGTAGCCAAATAACAACTCCCTAGAGGGTTTTCGTGTTCCTGCGTTTGAGTGAGGTTGCCAGTAGGCTCCTATGGAGTTGCTGTGTTAGCAGCAGAGGTGGCATCGCGCGCGTGATACTTAATATATTGCAAGCGTTTATAGGCTACGGTAACCGCTTTACATCAGGTGGGCCGTATGCTTGTATGCTTCCCAACGTTGTATAAAAAAGTTAAATGGATATTTTCAGTAAATAGCAGTAGTATTTTGTTTATATTAACTCCTTTACAATTAGTTTGCAATTCAATTTGTATGTTTTTTGTTAAATTATAATAGTAAAATAAACTTCTCGTTTTTTACCAAAGAGCTCACTAAGACAAAGGAACCCAAACCATAGTAAAAACTACAACAACCTTTACCCATCTCCGAGCTCCATCATCGTGCTAACTCAAAAACCCAATGAAATGCTTTTCTTTTTTTTTATACTACGTAAGGAGGCATACAAGCATACGGCCCACCTGATGCAAAGCGGGTTCCGTAGCCTATTAGCGCTTGTGATATATTAAGTAACACTCGCGTGATGCCTCCTCTGCTGCTTACGCAGCAACTCCTTGGGAGCTTACTGGTGACCTCACTCACATGCAGGAACACTACAACCCTCTAGAAGTTGTTATATGGCCGCGGTTCTCTGTACTTCCCCAGACGGGCTGCTTTGATGCGCCCTACCTCTCTTAAGAATCCAATTAAATGACAATTGTACGATTGTATAATTTTATCGAATTTAATTACAAATGAATTGTAATTAGGATTAAAAATTGCTACATATTTCTCACAATTCAACTCCGTTTCCAAGTACTACTTACGAGCTGTTCTGATAAATGCAGATTCACATTTGAATATCTGTGCACAGAGTCAAGCAAAGCACAGATAATTAAAAGTCCAAACCACGTTTTCCAAGTGTTTTCACGTCAAACACACAACTACGTGCACGCATACTACCTACCGCTTGAGATAGGACTCGAGCCCTCGACTCTCGTTAAATTTTCACATGCACTTGACGCCGCTGTCGGTCCAGGCTTGCGTTAATTATCAAATCTCATTTCAGTGAACCTGCGCAATTGAGTAATACCCTCTAAAATGAGAAACGCTCGGCGAACACATTAGTTTTAAATTAATCGCCGTATTTGCACGATCAAGTTCCTACATTAGCACGGAGAAGTTTATTTGTTTTTGTTAACTGTAATTACCGGGTGCAGCGCATCCAATTAATTACAGTTATCAAAATCAATAACAACATTGCTTCATTGTTTTCGAACAACAATAAATTATTTCAGATATTGCAACACATGCCATGTGTTTGGAAGACATTAGTACAATACACGGACATATTAGTACAATAACGGCCATATTTAACCGACTTCAAAAAATCCATTCAAAAAATCTGATACTCCTTAGAAGCTTACTTCAATTATACGTAGGAACACGAGGCTCTTCCAGACAGTTGTTACTTGGCTGCGATTTTCTGTGAAGTGGAGATACATCTACAGACGGCCTGCTTTAGTGCGCCCTACCTCTCTTAAAAACATCCAGGTCAAGACAAATAGATATGTTCACGCATACAAATGTTTGTCCTGTGTGGGAATCGAACCCACAAGCGTTGCTGTCGAAATAGCGTTACTAACCACTGCGCCACCATGCTCGTCAGAATACTATACAGAGTTTATAGGCATAGAATTACTATAGAACAAAGGTGCGTGCCATGAACAAAAGAATTTCGTACATCGATGTATCTGTAATCAACAGGGTGTACCAGAAGCAATCACTATATTGTAAGTGTCATTTTGAACTTGTACATAAAACTGTCTTATCTGGTGAAGTCTGCTGCTCCGTCCATCTCGTGCCTTGATTGAAAACACAATATTTTGAACAGTATAATCATTTTAAGTGCCTAATGATTGTATCAAACGCGACAATGTAAATGTTGTAATTTTTGATACCACTAGTTTTATATATGTTAAATAAGAAATTATTACAGATATTGCTCATTTGACAAACAAAAAGGCATTTTACCCGCGTCATTAAAAATCTATCGTTACTCTTATATACAAGGATGGGAATAGAAATTATGTAAACAATTACAGATCGTCGGACCTCTGTGTTTTAACAAAAAAATTTAGAAACGCTCTGAAATACACGATTACTTAAATACCTTATTACCTATTATCACCCTCACATTTTGGATTCAGGAGTGGAATCTCAACTGAAGACGCAGTTACCTCGCTGACCTCAGTTATAATTGATCACTTAGACAAAGGCAATAAATGCTTATTGCTTTTAAAAAAAACCTTCTAATTTTTGTACTAGGAAACATCTGTCTTCATCCAAGTACAAAAATTTTTGCGGTATGCCGTTTCCTAATCCTAGGATTGGCGGGGTTCGCTACTTAAGCTTAAGGATTTGGCGAAGATACTCTTATTTTTATGGAGCGACACCGTCAGACCTCCACAACCCAGAGGGAAAGGCAAATCTACCTTTAGTTAGGTCACACGTCGTTCGAAATATAATTTCTTGGGCATGTGGACATGTATTTCCTCATGATGTTTTCCTTCACCGCCGAGCAACTGATAGATATCCGAAAACCACGAATTTAGTGGTACATTCCTCCGCCAGGATTCGAACCGAGGACCTGTTGGTCAATAGGCCGGTACCTTGTCCACTGGGCTATAATAGCTCTAATCTTCAAGGACTATCTATCAAACAGAAAACATGGGGTTAATATAGGGTAAATAGGTAAGTGCTATTGCAAGGAAGTTGTAATCTCTTGTTGTGTCCCATAGAGAAGCATTTTGGATCCAACACTTTTCTTTATTTACATAAACGACCTGTGCAGTATAACCCTTAAAAATGGTAAAGTTTTTCTTATACAGACGACACAGCAATCGTTTTCTCTGGAGTCATCCTGGGCAGACAATATATTAGATGTATGCGGTAATATACTTGGTCAAATTTGTCAGTGTCGGAAAATCAACAAAGTCGACATTGTTAAATACCCGCTTGTAACGGTGGATCAGAGACCGTCATGGTATCCTCAAATAGAGCAAATCACCGGGCGAATTCGCAAATTTATTTCAATATTTATAATGCATACACAATGTACCTAAGGAGGTAACTAAACATACAGGAAAAAATCTCCTTAATAATATATATATCGCTTGCGCAATTAGTTTTTATATACTACATTCTAGTTTGGGATGGTGCTTTCAAAACTCGATTTCTGGAGGTAGAGAGAGCGCAACGTAATTTAATAAAAATAATGTAAATATTTCAAAAGAAATGACTTCTTAATTTATAGCCTCTATCAAATTAGTAACTTATTGTCAATCCGTCAATTGTACATATACATATAACATACTCAACACATACATAACAACTCATTATATAGGCCGAATATCGAAAATAAGAGAAGAAAAGATATGAGCATGTACTTTCCTCAGGTCCGAACGAAATTTATTAACATATCTATATCTATCTATCTATAACTTCACGCCAAATCCCTTGCGGGGTAGGCAGAGAGAACCGAGCGCCACGTGACTCGATCCTTACATATCTCACTCGCTTCTTTAACATTAATTGCTCTCCTCATGCACGCTCGCCGGTTTCTAGGGCTCCTGACATCACCTTTTGATAGAACACGTTCAATTTGGTCATGGTAGGTAAGTCTTGGCCTTCCCCGGCTCCTACATCCTTCCACTTTTGCATTGTATATCTGCTTCGTCATTCTTTCATCTTGCATTCCTTCTACATGCCCGAACCATCGGAGCATGCCTCTTCTTATTTTAACACCGACGCTCTCTTTTAGACTATCTTTATTAACATACAGGTTAGTAAACGCTCAGCATGCTTATATAATAAAATTAACAAAGTATTACCTATACATATATAATAAACCATATTAAGAGTGTACATCTATAATTTGAAATGGGCTAAGTAAATTGATTTACAATATTCAAAACGGAGTGCTTTCT
Source organism: Pyralis farinalis (assembly GCA_947507595.1). Classification (NCBI taxonomy): domain Eukaryota; kingdom Metazoa; phylum Arthropoda; class Insecta; order Lepidoptera; family Pyralidae; genus Pyralis; species Pyralis farinalis. The sequence continues at coordinate 26,635,385 of OX382266.1, forward strand.
GCAATAAGTGATATAATTTGTACCCTACCGTTACACACCCTACATTTTCTCTGTTAAAACTTCATCGTAACGCTCAATCATAAGTCTTAGGTACCTCAGCCACCTACCGATTTTATCAATTACACACACTTTCACACCAACTACAATTGACAAGCTCGGTGGCTCAGTCGTGAATGACGCGACTTTGACACCAACGCTCGTGGGTTCGATCCCCACACAAGGCAAACATTTGTGCCTTTTAGAGTTTCTCGATTCGAATAGATTTAGATGGCATTTTACAAAAACAGCCACCTCATAAATGTACAATCCTGAGAGGGTTAAGATTTTCAAATCTTTAATGTGTGGTACACATGAATCTGTACTCCGAAGTTTGCAGATTGCACGAATGCATCTTTTCTGGGCCTTAAATACTTTATCATTTCCACTTGCATTCCCCCAAAACAATTGTGTGTATGAACATGTCTGTTTGTCTTGGTCTGTATATTTTAAGAGAGGTAGGGTACATCAAAGCAGCCCGTCTGGGGAAGTACCTCTATCTCACAGAAAACCGCAGCCAAATAATAACTCCCTAGAGGGTTGTTGTATTCCCGTGTGGGAGTGAGGTCACCAGTAAACTCCCAAGGAGTTGTTGTGTAAGCAGCAGAGGAGGCATCGCGCGAGCGCGATACTTAATATATCGCAAGCGTTAATAGGCTACGATACCCGCTTTACATCAAGTGGGCCGTACGCTTGTTTGCCTCCCGACGTAGTATAAAAATAAAAAATACTACACTTACATATCAGATTTTTTAGATTAAGCTATAAATGTACGAGTGAATGAGAATGTAACCTATAAAAGTTAAGATCAATGTATATTATGCCGTTGAGGAAGAGCCTCCTGGCACAGGCACTTCATGCCTAAAAGGAGACTCCGTCAATTTGATTCACACTTTACGAAAGATTGAATAAACATATTTTTATTTATTTTTCGTTTATTTAATTAAAGTCTTCGCCAAAGATCTTTTTGTTGGACAAAGTCAACTGACAAAGCTGAAGACTGACACCGTTGCCTTTTTAAAAAAAACCTGTGATTCGACGTGAGATAAGTTCTAACAACAGCTGTACACATAAACGTTAGAGGCAGACCTCAGTGCTAGTAACAACCCAAAGGCTAAACTGACCCGATACCGTACCGAAGGTATTCGGGACTTCAGTCTGTACGAGATTCGTATAGCTCTCGAACAGTATCAACATCGGAAAGCACCAGGTGAAGACAAAATTACGGCGAAGCTTCTGAAAACGTACGAAAAGCCGACCTGTAGTCCTTCAGAAGCCGTTCAATTCCATCATACACTCCGGTGAACCACCGGAAGCGTGGACAGAAGCTTGGTCATGATGATTTTTTTCAAAAGGTGATAATACTCCATTAAATAACTATATACCGATAACGCATCTAAACTGCATGAAACTGTATACAAGAGTCATCACAAGCCTCATCTCACGCAGACTTGATAAATTCCAGCCTCACGAACAAGCTAGATTCTGAAAGAGTATTCGTCGTCGATTGCATACATACCCTCCACCAGATTACACAGAATACTAAGGAGTATAATCGGTCTATCCAAGGGCAAAATTGTGTAAGAGAGCACGACGTTATATCCCCGAAATTCTTCACAGTACCATTGGAAGCACTATTGGGGGTCACACTTTCAGCACTTGGACTGAAATGGATACAGTATAAACATAAATGGCAAACCCTCTATTTGCCGATAATATAGTTCTCATGAAATTGCTAAGAGCAGTGATATATTCAATGACCTCAATAGTTCTTCCAACTAGGTAGGTCTCAACAGGAACATGGACAGTTACGATGATTGAAAAAATAGCAGGTTTCAATGAATCTCTTCAATTAGCCATTGTTTCCTTATTCGAGCAGTATTATTATACCCCACAGTATAAATTGAAAAATAATTAACTTACAAAAAAAAGATTTCAAGAAACACAACTGTAACTAAAAGTTACCTAAAAAGCAAAAAATAAATGTCTTATATAAGTATTAATACTTATTTGTTATTCTGTTTTATATAATTTAAAAAAATATTGTTTATTTATTAAATAAAATAAATAATTATTTTATAATTTTGCAGTCGCTGCCAAGTAAAAAATCGATTCGAATATTCGGTGACTTGCTTGCCTTAAATAATTAAATTATTGAAACATTATAATTTTGTATATGACTTACTTCTCGTTTTATCTAATTACACGATAGTTTTATAAATGTCAGGTTTTGCCAGTACGTACAATAAACTGGTAAAAAGCTTAAAAGCGAACAAATACGAAAGAAAGAAGACATTTTTACAGTGAAGTGTTGAAAGAAGTCATCTTTTTTATTCCAACTGCTGTTGAATTTTTCTACATTCACTTTTCTTATGAACTTTTGCAGTAGAAACTCTGATATTTAAATAATGTTTATTGTAAATATGTGGATTTCAAAATGGCTGCGCGAATATCGAACGATATTTCCCGAACGATGAATACCGCATTATTTTGTACCTCAGACATATAACTTCCGTCGACTACGAATCGCAACATGATAGATGGCCTCCTTCACATGATATTCTTTTCTTTGCCATGAAATTTTTCAACTTTTCCGATAACGGGGGTGCTCGGATTTCATACCCACAAATATGCAGTGATTTATGACATGAATCCCTTTATACCACTTATTTTCAAAATTCGATAGTGTCGACTTTCAACGTTTAGTACTTATCTTGTACTATAAACTCATGCTGGGCGTCAAGTCATCATAACAATAACAAATGGTATTTTCTTTTTCACATGTCGTAGATGCGTGAAACACGACTGTGCTAATAAATTGTTCTATTGGTTAATATTGAGAATAAAGAGTGAAGCGGGACAGACCCGTGGGACAGACAGACACCATTAAGGAAAATTTTCTTTGACTAAACAAGCACCTTTTAATTCTGTTACTAAGAAAATTCATTTGTTGAATTCTTAAATGACAAAAATATTGTATGTTTACTATTTTGCTTACCTGACTGCCTATTTTAATATTATTAATTCGGTATAGTATTTAATATCACATATATATAAATAAAAATTAAAAATTAAAAAAAAAAGTATTCTATAGGTACATATTTTTTATTCAATATTTTTTTCAAAGTATTCTACACCAGCCACTATATAAAATTTCATGCGTCTGAATCAGTTTTTGAAACACTTTTTCCACTCCGCCGCAGACACTTCATTTACAACCTGCTCAAACGCTGACAGCGCATCTTCCGGCGTCGAAAATTGTATCCCTTAGAGCTGATTTTTATTTTCGAGAATAAAAAGAAGTCACACGGTGCCTCCTGATATAAGGTCTGTAAGGAGGGTGATCCAGGAGTTGTACCGGCGTGCTGTCCAGGAAGTCGCTCGTTTTGAGCACGGTATGCGCGGGCGTCATGGTGTAGCCCGCTGAGTCTTGTATTTGGTCGCTTGTTACTCACAACACAAAAACCTTCTGTATTTTACTTCTGTAGCATTTGGTAGTATACCAAACGACATTGATGCTTCTTTGGTTCTGTAAAGAAATTGACACCAGGTAGCCAGTCAAATTGAAAAGCTCGCGATCACAATCTTCTGCCCGCTTCTAAATTGCTTCACTTTGGTAAGCGTTGATTCGTTTTGAAACACCCAAACCGTCGACTGGCGCTTTGTTTCTGGATCGTATCTATAAATCCAGGACTCATCACCTGTAACGATGTCGTAAACATGCCGAGACGAACCTGCTTCAAATTTGTTTATCATATCACGACACCATTCCACCCGGGCCTGCGGCCTTTTGAGCAACGGTGAGGTTGGGCGATACCCAGCGTGAAACTATCCTTCTCACGCGAAGATGCAAATTTAGAATCTTCCCGATCCAATCTGCAGTATGTGTTGAATTTCCTGATACGTAACTCGCCTATTGTCTTGGATTAAATTTTTCACTGCTAGCATGCTCTCTTGCATAACAGCCGTCAAAGGGCGACCACTTCTTTCTTTTTCCCCCAAAGTTAGTCGACCGCGCTTTAATTCGTTATACTGACTATTCACGGTTGTCGTGGAAAGGCCTTCATCCATGAATGCTATTTGAAGTCTGTCGTACGATTCGTCCGGTTTCAGGCAACACTTGAAATCGTAAAATATATAGCGCGAAAATGTTCCCGGCGCAGATCTATTTTTCAATGAGACAAGATAATTTAAATTAGATCGCAAAAAATATGGGACATTTTGAAATTGGAACGTACCTATTTTTACTTTTAAATAATATCATATTTTCAAAATAGATTATAACTAGGCTGGCCAGTTATCTCATCTTTTTTTCGCAGTACTTTCTGAGTGGCCTGGTATGTACATATAATTAACTAATGATTGTCATTCACAAATATGATAATAATAATCATTTGTATAAATATTAGTAAAAATTTGATATTCTATTGTGATTCATGTTTGTACGCCATTTTAATGGTAAAGTAAAATGGAACTATCTTAAACAATACAACTTTCTAATACTAATCTTACTCTGGCAAATAAACGCATTTATTAATTCCTGCTCAATCTCTAAAGTTTTGTACGCCGATAAGACAAAATACGAAGGTCAAATTGTAATACTATTTAACCTCATATTTGCATGCTATTCTATGTTAAATTACCCATACTTAGTGCAAATAAACAATTCTTATCATGTTTTTTTATACTACGTCGGGGGCATACAAGCATACGGCCCACCTGATGTAATGCGGGTACCGTAGCCTATTAACGCTTGCGATGTATTAAGTATCACTATACACACAAGATGCCTCCTCTGCTGCTTACACAGCAATTCCTTAGAAGCTTACTGGTGACCTCACTCACACGTAGGAAACACAACAACCCTCTAGGGAATTGTTATTAGGCTACGGTTTTCTGTGAGGTGGAGGTACTTGCCCAGACGGGCTGCTTTGATGTGCCCTACCTCTCTTAAAACATCCAGACCAAGATAAACAGCCATGTTCATGCACACAAATGTTTGCCTTGTGTGGGAATCGAACCCACGAGCGTTGGTGTCAAAGTCGCGTCATTCGCGACTGAGCCACCCAGCTCGTCAAAAATGTAATAGATTTATTTGATTACTGACCATGGTTTTGGGTTGACCCAAGCATTAATCATTACACCTGTTAAACAAGTTCGCTGATTCACTGAGCTACGAGTATCTTCTATTATTTGTAAAGCGCGTACAATAATTAGGTATATGTAAACAGGCACAATTGATGTATTGTTACGGTGCCGCAGCGAACGGGAACGCTGATCGATACGAGTATGCGTGCTATCTATTACCTACACACGTCTTAATATGTAGGATGAAAGACACATATAGACGTTTTCACGGTACAATAAAAAGTAAAAAATTATGTACTGTGGCGGACAAATAAATTTAAAAAGAGTTTAAAATTTATTTGTTGTTTTATGTCTATATGTTTAGGCTTGGCTGCAGTTGAGAAAGACTCAAGTTTAGAGCGATTTAGGCCAGGTCAGGGGTAGATCTGGAAAGGTCGCGTATAGGTTAGGTTTCGGTCTATTGTAGGTCCGGCTGAGTTCCAGATTAGCTAGGTAGCCTAGTTAGTCTAGTTGTCAGTTTGATACAACGTTTCAAATTATAAACAATTACGATTATGTTACATTTACAATTAAAAACCTCATTAAACCATCACTCTATCAAATCTAGGGTTATAATACCGAACATATTCATATATATGTTATACACAAACGGATATACTTGAGTTGGGACTTAAAAGCATTTTTCTCTCTGTGGGTAAATTTATTACATTGATTGTGCAACGCGGATACAGCGAATACTATATATTAATGTACATTATATATCTTATCACACACCGCAGGTAATGTGTTGTATTTTTATTCCATTAAGTGAAATCTCTACGTTTATCTATAGTTCATTACGGTACAAAAATGTAAAAATATAGGTACACTGACTATATCTGTATTATCTGTGTTTCATTTCCCAAAATCTCTCTATCAGCTCAATACAATTATACATACATTTTTATGTTATAGCTCATGTCTGTGATAGCCTTAATATTGTGCTACTTTAATGCGCAGTCCTCCAAAATAATATTATAACACTACCATGAAGTTTAATTATCGTGAATTGTCGCTTTTGATACTGAAACTTTATTGCTCAAGTAAAAGTAGCGAGCACTTAGAAACTTGAAGGAGCGGAGGCGTCAATCTAACAAAGGCCACTGAGAATAATAATTAATAATCGAACACAAAGGCAGCTCCAAGTAATGAAAACCCGTTCACTGATTTATTGTATCGATATAAAGTTGTCTAACGCATTTGCGTTTTCAAAAATAGAAGGTTACTTCTTAATCGAGATTAATAATGTGGAACTTGATTTGATATTTCGAGAAAATCCTAACTGACCCCATAAAGAATAATGGAATTCAATGTTTCTTTTCTTACAGATCCTCCATCGAAATGAAAGTATATATTTGACACGTCAAACACTTTTCAACATACTGAATTTCATAATATGATGTAGATCATTCTTTGCTCAAATGCAGCGATAGCCCATTGGGTAAAGAACTGCCTATGCCTATTACCCGATTAGTCCCTAGTTCGAAACTTTGTGTGGGCGTGTATAAACCATTAAATTGGTATTTGCAGATTTATGTACATATATTACCTACATGTAATTATCACATACTTGGCAGGGAATGAAAACATCGTGAGGAAACATAAAACCAGAAATTATATTTCCAAAGACGTTGGACCTAAACTAAGAAAAGTCTGTGTTCCCTCTTGGTTATGAAGGTATTATGACAATCTCTCATCACGTATAAATCTATGTCTTCCTCATATGCTTAGACTTAGGTAGCGGAGCCCGCCAGTCGTAATGGATAAGGAAACGAAATAACGCAAGAAGAAGAAGTTCAGCAAATGACTCTCGCCCTGAGTCTGGTAACTTTATACTACAGTAGAAATATAAACAATAAGTTACCATTAGCGCATTAAGGTCTTTTACACATAGTTATCAAGACTGGCTTCAGAATCCAACGGTCGTTACTTTTAAAAATGGCGAATAGTGCGCAGCCAGCTCAGAGTAGCCAAAGCCCAGTATCAGATCCGTCGCACTGTGGTTCCGAAGTAAGTTCTAGAAGAAAACAATTGAAAACAAAAATGACGACAAACACTGCCTATTTAAGATGTTGATAATGAACTATGTTTACTCAAACTGCATTTCTGTTGCCGGTATCGTTATCCTATTTTCTTAGACATAAAAGAAGATGTACTCGTATGTACCTACGTACATTTTTTAAGAAAGTCAGGGCGCAAAACACACTTTTTCTGGGGAAGTACTTCCACCTCACGCACGATGTCACCTCTGCTGCTAACACAGCAACTCCTAAGGAACTTACTGGTGACCTCACTTACACGTAAGTACACAACAACCCTCTAGGGAGATGTTATTTGTCTGTGGTTTTCTGTAATTTGCAGGTACTTCCCCAGACGGGCTGTACCTACTTTTCTGAATAAAAGTAAAATAGAATAATGTAAGAGCCCAGGAAAGGCCAAAACTTACCTACCATCATCAAATTAATGGTGTTTTATCAGAAGGCGATGACAGGAGGCCGGCGGCGTGCATTAGAAGTGATATGAATATCAAAGAAGCGAGTGATGTGTGTAAGGACCGTGTCATGTGGTGTGGAGCTTGGTTCTCTCTGCCTGCACCGTAAGGGATTTGACGTGAAGTTACAGATAGATAAACAATAAAATGACTTGCGTGTCATTTTTATCTGTATATTTACGGCTAATTGTATACATTTACGTATAAGCATTAAGTACATACGTTCTGGCGACGAACTATAATTACACTCAAGTTTTAATAGAAACGTAATTATAGTTATTAAAATGTCAACGATAAAGACGGATGTATGATTTATGAAACTGATACACAACAGATTATTATGAATATCAATGTTCGAATATCGACATAGTTGTACAGTGCAGTATTTAGACGATTTTATCTCCACTGAAAAGTAATTCAGCGAAATAAATCATGTACATAGTGTAACTTTCCACAGGTAGTCGTTTCTTTCTCGAGTAGTCTTAAGGCTTCCCAGGTTTATTATGCATGTGCACATTAATATATTGAATCATTAATATATATATATATATATATATATATATATATATATATATATATATATATATATATATACGGCCTGCCTCATAAATATATTATAAAGCTTGTCGCTTAAAGCAATTAGCCTCCCACATAAATATCAGACGTATGTCGCTTGAATTAATTACCCTGCCACAAAAATATGTAAAATGCGTTGGTTCAGCTACTTTGGTCCGATCCGTTTTAGTTTGTTTGAGCTATTTTTGCCCACATTTTATTGTCACATAAGTCATAATCTATTTATTATATTTTTGTACATCAATCATTTTACCTTAACTGCGACGACTTAGTAATAAGAGTTAAGCAAATATTTTCTATGTCAAGGGATGATCAATTTCTTTTGAAACCTACCTATTTTGTTGTCGTTGTTGTAAAACCACTCGAGAAGGCGCGTGAACGTGCGGGGCGCTTCAGTTCATCCAAAATCGTCAATGAGCCAGTATGTGTTCATAGTGCTTGAAGCATGTGCGCAATATTTGTCAGTAAGAAAGCTTTTAAATTACGTATTAATAATGTATAACGTCTTAATAATTTGTAACGTTTTAACCAACTGCTTACTTTGATGTTGTTACTGAATATAAAATAAATATTCAAATTTAACGATCCTTAGTTTGTTTTTTATTTGCATTGTGGTAGTGACACGACGTAACCTGTATGTCAAATTTGTAACAAACTTGTAAAACTAATTTATAACTCAAAATAATAAAAAAAAACCCCATTTAATGAATATTTTACAACTCAGTCACGTAAAAAGTCACCAAATGTATGTGAAATTCAGTATACGAGCCATTTACATGGACTCTGTGTTCGTGATTGCACATTGAAAAAATGGCTACTTATATATTATCTACAATAAAGTACTGTAGTTTTATACAAAATATCAAATTTATTCTTGGTTTCCGAATAGGGCCCGCAGTGAAAGTTGTTGAACGTTCAACATTGAAACACAGAAGATGATATAAGAAGAGCCTACCCGCTCCTGTTTATCTACCATAAGTGTCTACCAAATAGCATGAACATGAACTTAGTGTACTTAAAATTTGGCTTAGATGTTTACAGAGTAAAGTAGAGTAGCCTTAGGAACCGGCGAGCGTGCATGAAAAGAGCTATGAATGTGAAAGAAGCTAGTGAAGTGTGTAAGGACCACGTCTTATGGCGCTCGGTTCTCTCTGCCTACCTCGCAAGGAACCTGGCGTGAAGATATTCAATGTTTACAGAGTATAAATGAAAACTACTCTTCGTTTCGTCATTGAATTCTTCTAAACTATAACGCATTTTAATACAGAATTCAATAAAATTACATTGTCAGGCAGTTTTATATGTAAAGTCTTTGGTATATACATGCATATTGACAAAATAACGTGCACATAATTCACCTTCTACGTGCACATAATATTGTTCAATTTTTTGTGGATTAACGAATAATACTTCTTTAGCTAGTTCGATTTCTCTACACCAAACTACATCTTGTCAGGTTTGTACCAAGTAGGTACCATGTGTAATAGCAAAATATTGTACTTCAAATATGGAAAAATATTGCTAATGCACAGTAACTTCTAGCAGTCAGCAGTCAACACGGAGTGAGCAATTACTAATTATTTAAACTGATTTTACAGAATATACATGAGCTTTTTTATAGAATATATAATTCTTAAAATATATACGGGCCTAGTACATATATTTAATCATGCAGGAGCGGAAATATTCCAAAAAATATTTATTATATACTCGTATTTCCACACCTGTATAAAATGACATGACTGACCCCTCCGGAATTGAGATGTGTAATATGATATGAACATTTTAACAAATGTTCATATCATATTACACAGTTGTATTTTTATTTTTGTTGAAATTTACTTTGCCACTAAATGAAAACTAGATAAAAAAAAACTGACGCGAAAACTAAATAAAAAAAGTCGATCTTATACTTACAGTACAATTAATGTATAATAGTAATATTATAATAACTTATGTTAATAGGTTCACGCGTTACTTTGCGAAAGTCAAATTTACATGTAATTTGATCTAACCTACTTTGTATGCTTCCGCCATCAATTAGTCCACGGGAACTAGCGCCGGCCGGCACACACCTACTACCGTCAATAGAAACATCATGCTGTCGTTGCCATGATTACTCTGGACGTTTCTGCCTCAGCTGCTGCTGCTACAATTCTAGCATGTTATTCTTTCGACTAAATTTTACAGCGCCTGTAGATACATCGTTTGAAGGCGAAACACGTGTCGCAAAGGCGATCAAGGCTGCCATGGCAGCAACGATGGTGAGTTGCATGTGATTTCTGTTCAAGATGGCGGGCAAATGAAGCAGAGACGAACGGTACAGCCATGGCAGCGACGGCATGATGCATCTACTAACAGTAGTGGGTGGGTGCGATCGGCGCTAGTTCACATGAATTAATTTGTTGCTGAAACAAACAAAGCAGATTACATTTTAAAAGCAAATATTTCGTATTTAAAATTGAGTATATGTAATATTGACGACATGTATTGCGTTACATTCACAGATAATAGAACACTCTTCCGAGATTTTAGCGATATAATATATGTAATTACAGTTTTACTAAATAACAACCTTGTCGCCAAGGGCCTCATTAAGTCAAATCGAACAATCTCAACAACAAACAAGTATCATGATGGTACAACAATTAGAAGTTAGAAGTTGTAGACGTTCGGTTCCTTAGATTTTGTCACGACTATTGTTTTTTTTTTTGTGTAAAGTCACGTATTTTTCAGGAAAGATACCTATCTAAAGTAGATAAACCTAACAACCAAAACTTTATCTATATATAAAATATGATCCAAATATTTTATTTCGAATTTCGCGTTTAATGTATATATGTATATCTTCAGGCCAGGTCCCTTGCGGGGTAGGCAGACAGAGAGCCGACCGTAATAAGAATCGGTCTTTACACAACTCACTCGCTTCTTTAAAATTCATAGCTCTTTTCATGCACGCTCGCCGGTTCCTAGAGCTGCTAACATCAAGTTCTGATAAAACACGACCAATGATCTGCCTCAGCAGAGCAGCTATTTCTTTACCATATTATTGTAGCATCAACTGAACCACACTCAAATGTCAACTGTCATTTGTAAGAAGAATGGCATGTAGTTAAATTTTGAATCCATGTTTTATTTTTTATATAGTTGCTATTTTTAGTTTACCTAATAAAAATGTCAAAGTCAAAGTCAAAATCTTTTTATTCCGTAAAAATGGCTACATTTGTTTGGAATCGTCACAATTTTTTTCCCTACCGTGCAGTTCATGACTAGGTGAGCACTGATAAAAATACTGCCAAAAAACTCAGGCATCTCTCTTTTGGTATCCAAACAAATTTACATAATTTATTAATTACATTATAATTGGATCGACTCAATCCCAGGCATTTTTATCATTAATATAGTCAGATACTTTATAATATGCCCTGCTACACAATTTGGCTTTAATAGTAGTTTTAAACTTGTTTATTGACAATTCTCTTATATTGCTGGGAAGTTTGTTATAGAACCGTATACATTGCCCCATAAAAGAATTACTTATTTTGTGGAGACGGCTTGCATGTAACACAAGATTATGCTTATATCTAGTATTTATGTTATGAGTATCGCTCTTTTTACAAAATGAGTCTATGTATGTATGTATGTGTAATGTGATTAAAAACTCAATTCATTTACACAAATGTTCTGTCCACAGCTATCACTAATAGCCAGTCGTGCACACATCGATCTAGCTGGAATACCATCGCTTAATTTTCTTTATAGCCGTCGTTAAGCGGTAAAGGAACCGACACATTGCAATACGATCAAAGTTCATCGCTAGGCAGAACCAGCTCACGTTTAATTCAATTTGGAAAGCGGCCAGATTTGGAATTCGCTGGCAGTGCGACCTTAAATAATAGAATAGCCGAGTCACAAACGTAAAGGACTGTTTAACATTTTACTGTTATAAAGCCTTTAGCTACCGCACGAAGTATTTCCTGAACAAAATAGTTATTTCCGTGGCGCCTCCGTCCGGCCGGCCCCATTGCGGTTGCTTTCGCTTAATTCTGTGTTTATAAAATGGTCTTGGGAAACATTCATTTTAATGTTCATTTGATTTATTTGATGTAACGAATGACATATATCAAAATAGACAGTGTAGAGGACAAATTTTAAAGTAAAATCTAATAATAATACGATCTGTCTCTCTACCTAGAAATAAGTTCGCGTATATGTATTTATTTCCAGTAACGTGATTCATCGCATAAATTGAATTTGAACATGAATAAATCAAACATTACAATAAATACACAAACATAATAACAACTACAAAATTACATCAATATTTAGGCATAAAAATAAATACATGAATAAATATATAAATATTTAGCAATTGCTAGTGAGTCCTTGCAGACCGCAATAGTAATTTACGTAGAGACAATCAAGATTAGTACGTATCATTCACATTAACAAAAATGTCAGCAAATGCAACTAAATCGGATCAGTGACCCTTTGGTGTTGCTGATGTCTATGGGCAGTGGTGACCATTTACAATCAGGTGACCGACAAGCTCGTTTACCCCCTCTAATTAAAAAAAACAAATAATTTTCAAAAGCTCCTGATAATGAAAAGCTCTGCTATTAATCTCGAAAATATGTAATATGAATTTAAAAATATGTGAATTGATTATGATGAATATATTAATCTTAATTTGTTCTATTTGTTAATAAGAGGACATACAGCCCACGGGATTTAAAGTTATCTCGAGATCTAAGAAAATAATTTTAACCGCTATTAGGTTTTTTGCTAAGTTTAAGAGCCATATTTTGTTTGCAGATTTCAGTAACTCTATCTCTGGGTGATGTTGCCATGGTCAAATATTAAACGTATATTAAAATTAAAATTAAATGTGAAGAGATGTACTTAATTAGCTATTAGACGCCATATTTCTATTTTTTTTACAAACTTCACTGTTTAGTCTTTAAAATGACTACCCTTCGTATGTATGTATATCTTCACGCCAGGTTCCTTGCGGGGTAGGCAGAGTGAACCGAGCACCATAAGACGCGATGCTTACATACTTCACTCGCTTCTGTGACATCCATAGCTCTTTTCATGCACGCATGCTGGTTCCTGGGGCTCCTGACATCACCTTCTGTTAAAACACAACCAATTTGATCATGGTAGGTTAGTCTCGGTCTTCCTCGGCTCGTACATCCTTCCACTTTTGCACTTTTGACTACCCTTCATTGTACTTAAAATAAAGCGTTAAACGTTTTCCGACAATTATATATTAAAAATCCAATTTTGTCCGTCTATATGCCAACATGAATCTCAGTTCAGGTCCATGTCGTAGTCATCGTATAAGTCATGCATCACTTTTTGTAGGACACTTTTTGTGTCTTCCCTACTTAGTTTCACATTATTTTTGAGATATTAGTTTTACTGCATGTGAATGTAAAGGTGTGTCTAATACTTTTTTTTTTTATACGTTGGGAGGTATACAAGCATACGACCCACCTGATGTAAAGCGGATACCGTAGCCTATTAACTCTTGCGATAAATTAAGTATCACTCGCGCAATGCCTCCTCTGCTGCTTACACAGCAACTCCTTGGTAGCTTACTTGTAACCTCACTCACTCGAAGGAACACAATAACCCTCCAGGCTGTGGTTTTCTGTGAGGTGGAGGTACTTCCCCAGACGGGATGCTTTGATGCGCCCTACCTCTCTTAAAACATCCAGTTCAAGGCAAACAGACATGTGCATGCACACAAATGTTTGCCTTGTGTGAGAATCGAACCCACGAGCGTTGGTGTCAAAGTCGAGTCATTCACGACTGAGCCACCGAGCTCGACAAACTTTCTGAGAGAAATGACTGTGATGGACAGAAACGTGTATAAGGGTTTCGTTTTCAGCTACGAAATCCTTAAGTTCGTAAAATCTGACTGAAATGTAGCCATAATTCATCACATTGTAAGGAATGAAACGTAAAGAAAAGTTATTTGAACCTTTTCGAGCAATCAGCACGTGTCAAATCAAAACTTTACAAAAATATTTTTTTTGGGAACAATAGGACGTTGTTCCCAAATAAATATATTTTTGTAAAGTTTTGATTTGACACGTGCTGATTGCTCGAAAAGGTTCAAATAACTTTTAAAAACAAAGAAATTTTAAAAATTGTTTCACAAACTCGGGTAAAAGCTGAGTAAAAAAGTATCACTCGCGCGATGCCTTCTCTGCTGCTAACACAGCAACTCCTTAGGAGCTTACTGTTGACCTACCCTACACGCAGAAGCAACAATCCTCTATGGCTGCGGTTTCCTGTGCGGTGGAGGTGCTTTGGCATGTTCATGACCACAAATGTTTGTCTTATGTGGGAATCGAACCCACGAGCGTTAGTGTCAAAGTAGCGCCACCCACCTCAAGTGAACTCAAGTCAACTCAAGTCATTATTGGTATCCTCCTATTTCTGAAAAGCTGACCTTAATACAATCTGTGATTAATAATTTGTTATAGCTCTATTTACATGAAATAGGAGAGACTAAGTGACTTGTTTGTCGATAAAAATGTGTTACGCAACATGTAGAAATCTAAAAAATATTTAACAATCTCGAATTATTTGTTGTCATTTCTCAAAACATAGGTACTTTTCAGGAACACCGTTCCTATATCTATATGTTTGGCTGTGCGTTTGTCTGTGTGTGCGTTTTTTTCGAATATTCGAATTTTGACTTCAGATTCGGATTCAGCATAAAAAAGTAGAATGAATAGGAATGTTCAGGAACACCGTTCCTATCTCTTAAGGAACATGGTCAAAATGGTCGACAAATTAAAAAAAAAATATTGAATAGTTATATAATTGACGAGCCAGGGGTTCCTCTGGCAATGCAAGTTTGCGGATTCTCAACTGGTTTAAAATGCTATTGAAAATTGACCTAAAATGTAATTACTGGTCTGGTTACTTTGCTCAAATCTAATTAGCTATTATTATTTCTTTCTATTTTGGTTTGCATGTTACGATGAAAGAATAAATTACCGATAAATAACCACAGTTTCTATTCTTTTCACTTCACTCTCCCAGATATATTATTAGAATGTTGTTTCGTATTTGTAATAGACTTTTTAAAAAAATCAAAGGTGTTCGCTTCGAGCTAGTCTGCCTTACGAGCTTACGTATGAATATACTAGTAGACCAACTGACTGAGCGTTTATCAATTAGAAAATAGTGTTTATTTAAAGTACAAGATTGTTAATACGAAAAAAATAACTATAACATTGATATCTAAGACTTTACCAATAAGTGACACATCCATGCCTCGGGACGTACAAAAATCTTTCAATATTACATATTTTTTTCTCTTACCTATAGTAACAAACTTTGATACATTATATTGTTAGGAAATACATCGTATTGTTTTAATTTAAAATGGTTTTAGTCTTTACACATAGAAGTAGATTGTGCACAAAACTACCCGGTCATAAGATACATGCTGACAATCGCAACAGCTCGTACTCAACATTTTGATAAAGATGAAAAATTGTTTCTCGGCTTAGAGGGCTTCTTTGGACGATTAATCTTTCCGCAAACCTATTGTGGATCTCGGCAAGGAAACTTTTGTGTCCAAACTTCAGTCGGGATCAAAAGGTTGGGATGCAGACTGTTATGATTTTTAGAAACCTCTCAGATTACAGATCTTATAGTATTGTGATTGAAGACAAATGTTCACCGTTTCAAATGCACGTATTTTGCCCTTTGAGTTTCTAATAAAACAATGCGAAGGGAAAAGTATTTGTATATTGCAACGCCAAGTGAAAAAGAAATATATGCCTGCCTAATGACATAAAATGGTTACGGGGTAGCATATGAACGAGAAGTTTTGCTCGTTTATTAATAATCTAATGTCTTGATAGCTGTTATTTGGCTTCAGTCTTCACCAACTCTTTTTTTTTATACACCGCCGGGAGACATACAACACACATACACACTGATTTAAAGTAGTAACCGTAGTCTATGAACGCTGGTAATACATTATGTATCACTCGCGCAATGCCACCTGTGTTGCTAACACTGCAACTCCTTAGGAGCTTACTAGTGACCTCACTCACACACAGGAACGCAACAACCCTCCATGGAGTTTGTTATTTGACTGCGTTTTCCGGTGTGGTGGAGGTACTTCTCCAGATTGGCTGCTTCGAAGACAAAGACAAATAGACATGTTCATGCACACAAATATTTGTCCTGTGTGGGATTTACACCCACGAACATTGGTGACAAAGTCGCGTTATTAACCGCGGCGCTTGTAAAAAATACCTGTGCCCTACCTCACCACCACCCGTAGGCGAGGCACTGACCTTGAGTCTAACGATGACAGAGAACTGTCATTGTTGCCAAGTTACATCCCCTTAGTATACTTTATATAATTAAAGACTGTACGATGTTTAACAGTGTAGGAAATAAATGTCTGCAGCATTATGTGAAGTATATATAGAATGTGAATTGAAAATGGCACTTTCGTTTAGATGTATTTACAAACATTTCACAATGAAGTCTCATGTAATATAAATATGAAGTGTAAACATTTTAAATTTACGTACATTTTTTATTATTAGAAATCATCAGGTCACGTCTTAGTATCGAACATTTTAAGTACGAGTATATGAGTCAACTCCCGCGAGTTCTCTAATTCTCACTCGTATTTCCCGGAATTGCTAATACGGACACTATAAGAACAAGACACGTGACACATCCGACATGCATAATTATCAGCCCATTTCGCTTACCACTAACGCAACTAAAGTATTTGACAGTACCGTAAATGAACACCTCACAGGGTATATCATATATTAATATACTCTGTGAGGTATTCATTTACGATGTGCGCGTCTGCCGGCTGAATACACGGCCCTTCTCAAATACTGGTATGCTAACTAGAAGAACCAGGTGAGATGGGTCGATACTCTGTCGGACGAATGCGGTGTGAGGCAGGGGGATTAAGCTCTCCATTTTACCTGTACATAAACATGCTTATTGAGCAATTGGGCAGCGTAGGTACGCATTGGCTGTTACATTGACGAAACAGATCAATTGTATAAGGTATGCAGACGATATGACGCTACTCTGTCTATCAATAGTAAGTCTAAAGAAGCTGCTGTCGATCTGCGTGACATATGTGGAGGGGCACTGCTTAAAATACAATACTATTAAAAGTAAGTTACATGTGTCACCTGTGTATCTCGGTGGTGTAGCGCTGGAGATAGTGGAGAGCTTTAAATACCTCGGCCACGTTGTAACGAGTAACCAAAGGGGCGATAGAGACATAGAGAGAGAGAGAGCGCAGGGCATTGGTAGTAAGGAGCAATATGCTCATTCACAGGTTTGCTCGATGTACCACAGACGTTAAAGTGACTCTTTTTAAAGCATGCAAGCAATTTGTCTACACGGACGGCCTGTGGGTGACATACACGCGCCGTACCTATGACGCCCTACGAGTCCAGTATAACAATGCTTTCAGGATACTGTGGGGACTGTTGGGGCGCTGCAGCACCTCGAAAATGTTTGCGGATACACATACAGGGGTTTCATGCCATATACTTTGCTGCAGCGTCTACATAATGGCATCCTCAAAATGGTCGCTGCTAGAGCGGACTATTTCATCCAAAGACATTGGATAGAAGTGGGTATCGGTCTAATAAAATAAAATAATTAAATTAGTTTCATGTACGAACTAATAATATTAACTAAATTTTAATCACAATTGTTACTAACACTTTAAAATTCTGTGGGCTCTATAGTCTGCAATAAAGGTTATCATTATTCAAAAATTAAACTATTGATACTTGTTAGCGAAGAAAACCTCAAATTCAGCGTGTGTTTAGAGATTAGGTTTGCTAATTTATTTTACATTTAGATTTACTTATTATACATATTAGCGCAAATATTACAGGCAAGAATTTTAATCATCTTAACTTCCACATTACATTAATGTCAACTATAAAACTATTATTAAA
Source organism: Pyralis farinalis (assembly GCA_947507595.1). Classification (NCBI taxonomy): domain Eukaryota; kingdom Metazoa; phylum Arthropoda; class Insecta; order Lepidoptera; family Pyralidae; genus Pyralis; species Pyralis farinalis. The sequence goes on from OX382266.1 coordinate 26,653,604, forward strand.
AAAGTATTCCATAATTCCATGTACCTATGCACTCGACATTTCAATTATTTTATAATACATTGTTATGATTTTATCATCAGCAATACTTAAAATGTGAATGTACTAATGATTAGCAAGAATAATGTCATCAACTTCAAAGTCGCAAAGTAGAGCTCGACTTCCCCATACACGCGTGAGGAAGAGTATATTTACTTCCAATACCTACCTTTAGTCGCAGGTGATGAATTCGCCACCCGGTCTGTATTCCCCAATTCACACCTCGAATTTTCAACGAAATATTTTTTCCAATTTACGCGACATTATGCAATATTAGTAACATGAAACGAGTTCATTAGGCGTCGCGTCGCAGCTGCGCGCGATATTTCACAGCCGTACAATTTCCGCCATGACGTTTTTGCTGCATGTGAAATTTATAAACTCACTATATTCAAAAGCACTGCGACAGCACCTCTGATTCATATGAAAATGTTAATAACAGCAATATCTAAAAACAATAAATTCGAGTTTTGTGCACAAGCTTCAGGTGAACAAAAATGTTTCAAGGAAAAAATCTGTGAAAACGAAACGTTCGCGGAATACGAACAATTGTATAAATGAAGGGAAGATTAATGTGATGCGACCCCTATATATTTGTGTACGGACATTTTAGCAAGATTCGCACATTGAAATTTATTTATAGGTTCATATACATGACACACGTTTACGTATTTCATTTGGCGTTCGATTTATTTGTCAGCGGATATGACGCATCGCAGTGAAATTTTGATTTTCAAATTGTACAGCAAGATACGTAACATCCACATTGATAAATAAGAGAGAGCTACGAGTAGATGGAATTGTCGCACATGATATCAAATATTTTTTCTAGAGCTCCTTTAAGGATGTTACGTTCTCTGCAATGGTCTATTCACGGATTGAAAATAATGATCCCCAATCGTATTTTAGCGTGTTAAAGAATACCCAATTACGAAATTGGGAATTAAGGGTTAGCAACGGATGCTCTGTTGCAAATGTCTGTACGCTATGATGACTATTTACCATCACACAGACTGTATGCTTGTTTGCCACCTAAGTGGTATATAAAAAAAGTTGTTAAATTACATTAGCTATCAAACAAGCAGGCTGGCGGCGGTACCTACATATTGTAAAGTGATTCTCATGGCTAAGTGGTGTCTGCCACATAGGAAGTATTACTCACGAATTGCCAATCCCGCTGCTAACATAGCAAACCTGGCTTTAAATTAAATCTCACTGTATTATATGTAACTAAAAATATTATCTGTATCCTGTTTTTACATAATTATTTGAATGTGCATTGTTTGTAAGAAATAATATTCACATGATAATGTATCAAACATTAAATAGCAATCAGCATAAAGTTGCTATTCCCTCTAACAGATCTGCTAACTTTCATGAAAGTGTTATGGGTATGGCCCCAAAACTGTACAACCATTTTACCAGAAGATATTAATAGACAGAACTCGCGTAGATTCAGACGAATAGTTATTGATTTAATTTTTTGACGAAAGCATACTAAAGCGTTGATGAATATCTGCAAGACATTTTTATAAGTGAATATATTCGCTTGAATCAATTCCTATTTAAAAGTTGTTTTCTTAGAAATTGTATTTTAGCTTTACTTTTTAAATAATGGCAATTTATAACCTTGCTTGCCGGTTCGAATGGCAAAGTGTAGTAGTGGTTATCTGTTTATGCTTCTGAGATCTTTTGTACCTACATTTGTATGAATAAAGTATGAGTTTGATTCTACCGTTATGCAAGAACTCCTCAACAGTACTTAGAGCACTAAGTATTTTCATACAATCAGTGTGAAAATTAACCACTAATTATGCAGAAGAAGAAAATTTTGACTCAAGAGAATCTAGTTACTTTCACATGTGATTACGGAATTACAATCCAAGAGGGCCGACTCAAGTGTAAAGTACAAGTTGTCGGTCGAAGAAGAAAGATACATAAATAATAAATTTCGATGTAGATCTCCATATATATGTTAATCGTGTCAACGTCTGCGTAACATATAATTAACGCATTAGATATAAGAAATGTTTCTTCATGGCCAATAGTAAGCATTGAAACTGTATCAGCATCTAGACGCTGCAACTGGTAACTGCACCGATTTGGCTACAAGACAGAGAATATACGTAACATTCTATGTAATATGATAACATATTTTTCATCACACTTGGCAAAAACAGCCTCATAATATGCACATAAAGCGTGCCGTATGGTCTCTATATCACCCGCGACCGTAATACGTTTATTTTTTTACTTTTATTATATTACACCTTACATGAGAACGACAAATGGACGTTTAACTAAATCTTAGTGACTCTAACCCAAATTGCGACCACTGTACGCTATAACTCATGTTAGCTTATAATTACTATAAGCTAACATGAGCTATGAATAATGAATCAAACCATTTAACATTTATGAACAGCTCGGTAGCACAGTCGTGAATGACGCGCATTACGATTCCCACACAAGATAAACATTTGTGTGCATGAACATGCCTGTTTGTCTTGGACGAATGATTTAAGAGAGGTAGGGCGCATGAAAGTAGCCCGCCTGAGGAAGTACCTCCGCCTGACAGAAAACTGCAGTCAAATAACAACTCTCTAGAGGGTTGTTTTGTTCCTGGGTGCGGGTGAGGTCACTAGTAAGCTCCTAAGGAGTTGCTGTATAGGCAACAGAGGAGGCTTCGCGCGAGTGATAACTTGATATACAAACGTTAATAGGCTACGGTGACTATTTTAAATCAAGTGGGCCACAGGCTTGTATACCTCCCGATGTTGTATTAAAAAAAAAACATTCAGAAATAAAAAGATTATTTAGCGGTGCTGAGCCTTACAGTGTTCCTTAATAGTACAAAATGGAGTTTTTATTCGAACTTTGTATAAGGAGAAATAAAATTCATGTGTTTGCTCGAAATAGTTTTTACTCTCTTTCTTATTTAACACATCATGATGAATATATATCGTTATTTCCATAACACTGGTTCACGTTGTGTAATAAAATATACGTTTTGTATATTAACGCAAATCAGATATTTCTTTTATATAAGCAACAAGAAAGTCGTCAATCGCAATAGATTGCCATTTATATTATTGCTTCTCACAAACAAAACGAAACATAACGAAATAGCAAACAGAACATCGCTTAAAAGAGTAAAAGTTAAAGAGGGTACATTATTAACTTTCATACATTAGTACAAAAAGTTTACAGTTTTTAACTGACCAGCGATATATAAAATAAAATGCTAAGCCACCCATGACCATATTTTACTAATATATAGTATACAAATAACAAACCAAGTTTAAGTAACAGAAACTTCAAACTCTAGTCTGTAAAGCTTTCAGTTTCAGGCTTCTAAATATACCCACCACTTCTTTGTAAATTCTCAGTTGCCGCCTTTAATGCACATACTAGTAACGTCACAAAAAAAATAACGCCACCATAGAAACATACAACCTATGAAATTTACAGTTACAAATAACATACTTTACTAGAAACATAATGCAGTATTTTACACCACACTCAACATTTGCATATTAGTAGTGCAAGTACTAAAACAAGCTTTAGCACTCGCAATAAACGACTAGAATATAACATTGTATTATATTGATCATAAGCCTTAAAAATGATTGTATAGTGAAACTAAAACATGGTTATTACTGTAATTTTAAAAAGGTAGAATTACACATCAAAACCCATTTTGGGGAGTACCTCCACTAAACAGACAACTGCAGCCCCCTGGGGGTTTCTGGTGTCCCAGCATGTGAGTGACGTTACAAGTAAGCTCCTAAGAAGTTGCTGTCCGAAGCATAGGTGGTCATTGTGCAAGCAACACTTGATGCATTGCTAGAACTGCAATATACAATACTAGTATGTTTATCATGACACCTAAATTGTACAACAAAGTGCCCAAAAATATACTTGACACTGACCTTTAAGCGTAATGTAACAATTAATATTGTAATTTTAAATATGTACCTATTACTGTAACAATATATTACTTAGGTCATTGTATGGATTTACACGCCGTAATGTTAGAATATGGAGATCTTTTTACAGGTCAACGTGTAAAAAGATTTCCGTATAACTATTTGTAGTAGTATCCGTATAACTATTTGTAGTATTCAATGGTTATGATAACTTTTTAACATCAGGTGGGCCGTATGCTATGCCGTATGCTTCACGCCTATTCTTGTATGGCGAAGACAGAGCGCACGAAGCACAATGTGACCCTGGTCTTACATACCTCATTAGCGTTTTTAATATTAATGTATACACGAAAAACATGTTATATAATATTACTGGATTCGCTTATGTTGGATATTATGTTGATTAATATAATATAATAATAGTATATAGGATAAGTAGTAACGCAAGTCCGGTGTTATAATCGCCTTAACAAAATATATCGTTTCACTTCAATGCACTGAACTTAGTGGAAATATTTCAAAGCCCGTCACACAGCTTAGCTCGCTCGACGTTATAATAAACGAAAAATTACACCGTATTTTTGGTAAAAATTGATGTTATTTTCCTTTAAATCAATCTGTTTCGTTAAATTCTGCTATCTATCTATCTTATCTACTACTTGTCACACATTCTCTTTATTTGAAGGCATGTTACTTGTGAAGCATTGATTGGTTAAGTCTACAAAAGTTTAACACAAAGATATGTTTTAATTACTAGTATTAGCTATTTGTAGTATACAGTATTTAAACAATATTTGGTAATTCTGAATAACTAAAAACAATAGGGCATTTGAAAAAGCAAAGAGTATATAAGTAAATGTAACTTTCTATCATTTATAGAACCAAAGAAAGGTAGGGCGCATGAAAGTAAAGTCTGAGAAAGTAATAATAATATTTATTTATTCCATCTTTTGTAAAATTATTGTAAATTATGTGAGAAGAATCTCACATAATTTACAATAATTTTACAAAAGATGGATATTTTATCTGATATGGTAAAATAATCCAAATTGAAAACATTTAAAATATACCTAGCCAGAATAAGCAACAACAATATTCCTTGAACAATGTATGAGAAGCTGGCGCCTGAAGTAGGCTTTGAGAAACCTATAGTACAGGTCGCCAGGCTTCCACCTCTCGTCGATATGTTACAAGTATATACTCATTATATGCAGTGCGTAAGCAAAAAGCACATTCATTCGAAAACACATACCGGGCACTAACATGTAAGCTGTCTAAATTGTCATAAAACTGCATGACTAATAAAAAACTGTATCTTTAATATATATATAGTTATCAGTGTACCTGAGTGTTCGTGTTTGCGATAAGTATTTTTGTGTAATGTTAAAAAGTATGAATTTATGTGCATGAAATGTTAAAACGCTATATTTGAACAGTTAGTAAATTATTTTAATTTTAGTTTAGGTTTGGACTAATAGAATTAATTCAGTTTGCTCATAATATATCGTGTTTACCCACCTTCGTAGCCTTTCTTTGCATTGCTGTTTATTGGTTGAGTAAATGGACAGCATTTTATTGGCTATGTTATATAAGAAGCATCCCAAAAAGCAAAAAAAAAAAAATATGTATATTGTTCTAATTCTAACAGTTCCAATACCTTAAAAGATCGTCTAGCACTTAATGGTTTGACATCTTCAAAGGGGATAATTGTATGTTGCTTTAAGATAAGTGTGCATGATAAAGATTTGTCTTACTGTGAGTATCTGCTAGAACTTGAAGACAAGATCAGCTGGATGGCTAAAAACCAAACCAACCTGCTAGAACTTGAATACAAGATCAGCTGGATGGCTAAAAAGATATGGGAAAAAACCACTAACCTGTTACCCTTTGCACAACTCGATTTTTTTCATCATTGCTTTGAGTGCCCCACTCCATGATTTAATACAGTACGAGAGAATACTCTGTATAAGGGCAAAATAACACATTTAAGGGAAGAACGATCCATTGTGTATCTTAAATTTTTGAATACATAAATATATTAGTTTTCGCAACCTTTTGGAAAGTATTTCTATATGATTTTGAAAGGATAAGTGATTTTGTAATATTACTCCAAGATATTTAATTTATGTAACTAATTCTGTGCTTTTACAGTTACATAATAGTTTATTTGTGTAGTCAGTACAATTGTGCACAATGAGTGGATTATAAAAAATACTTTCAGAATGCAACATACGCATCGAAAAGGTTATATATTTATATATATCATATATTATTATATAGCTTTTCGGAGTTTAAGGTTAATAGGTTTATTTTTAATCAGTTGTTAATCCTATTGAAATCATGTTGGGCAGCATCTTGTGGAGCTTCTCATGTACTAGTATAAAATAACAGACAGTGTCATCGGCATATGAGATAATTCGACCATTGGTAAGCCGCAACGAAGAGAGATCATGTATATATATGGAAAATAGTGTAGGAGCCAGGATGCTACCCTGTGGTACACCGTAGCAAATGGAGGCTTTATTGCTAATAAAATTACCAAATTTTTCACTTTGTGGTCTATACAACAGGTAGTCTCTAAAATGGTCGCATTGCTTCCCTCTGTTCCCGTATGATTCCATTTCATTAATTAGTATTGATACAGAGACCGTGTCAAATGCCTTCGCAAGATCTAAGAATATCCCAATAACTTTATTAGATTTATCTAAGTTTTTTGCAACGAAATCAGTTAGTTCATGAACTGATCTATCTGTACATTTACCCTGTCGAAAACCAAACTGATTCCGCGAAAACAAGTCATTACTTTCAAAGTAATTTACCAATTGTTGTTTGATGTTTTTTTCAATGAGCTTTGAAAATATTGCAAGTATTGAAATAGGGCGGTAATTGCTAACACGATATCTATCACCAGCGTTATATTATTAGATGAATAATGGAATATTTGAGGAACCGCGAAGAAGCCTGTACCGGTATTGACTTTTTAGCGTGAGACATATTTGGTTCATCTGATGAAACTGTCTCCGCTAGTTATCTTCTCACATTTGTAAAACAATCATTGATCAGATTAACAGATGCTTCAGGTATTTTTGAGTAATTAAGAAGTTCTGTAGCAGGAGACTATCTTTTCCCGCTTTATTAATTAATTCTTTTTTATATGATAGCTTAGCTTATTTAATTAATGCATTATTGTAATTTTGCTATCTATAAGTTAATTCAGTATATCATTATTCGGCACTGCTTTGTATTTTCTGTATAAATTATCCGGATTTTTTATACATAATTTTTTATACCTATTAAATTTGTAGAAATCCGTGGTTTTAAGGTACGTTTGCGATTTGGAATTGTGTACTGAATTATGTTAGATATTATCAGCTGTTGCAAAAATATAACAAATCGATTAGCTTTCTTATTACCATCACTACATTCAAATACCAAGTCAAAAGTAGTGACTTCTAATATTGCTACTTTTGTCAAATCCAATTTTTTAATATATCGTTTTATTTTTCGCTATTCTCTTTATTAGTCTCTAATAACAGCATCACTGTTTAATGGTCTGTTATCGTAGAATTTAATATTATTGAATAAGCCCGCCATTTGGTACTCAACACGACGTGGTCAAGACATGTATGAAACCTTGTCTCCATGTTATGTGCTGGCAATAAGCCATGAAAGCATTTATGATGAGATATTTCGGCGCCCTATCGTCTCCTGTGTTATCTATTATGTCAATATTTATATCACCCATTTTGACGAGCTCGGTGGCTCAGTAGTAAATTACGCGACTTTGACATCAACGCTCGTGGGTACTATTCCCACACAAGGCAAACATTTGTGTGCATGAACATGTCTGTTTGTCTTGGTCTGGATGTTTTAAGAGAGGTAGGGCGCATCAAAGCAGCCCGTCTGGTGAAGTACCTCCACCTCACAGAAAACCGCAGCCAAATAAGGCTGTTGTGATCCTGCGTGTGAGTAAGGTCACCATCGCGGCATCGCGAGTGATAATTAATACATCGCAAGCGTTAATAGGCTACGGTACCCGCTTTACATCAGGTGGGTCGTATGCTTGTATGCCTCCCGACATAGTTAAAAAAAAACTTATCACTGCGACATTTCTTTGCGATGACAGCGATGTGAGAATATTGTCCAACAATTTTATAAATATATCTGTTTTTTTTAAAGCATGGTGGACGATAAATAGCAACTATTAATAACAAATATAATAACTATAATAATTATACTAGGATGTTTTGTTATCAGACAATTAAATGCCTTCCTGAAATGGGGGTTCTGTGATATTTATTTCTATATTATTTTTGAAATATATTACAATGCCATAATTTTGATTGTTAGTTTTGGTAGATTTAAAGTGTGCGTATCCCTTTATCTGAGGTATGAATGGAACAACAGACAGCCAGCATTCAGTAAATATAAATATATCGCAATTAAATTTTATTTGGTCGAGCATATTCAAAACTTTTCTTTATCCATATTGGATAAAAAGTCACCATGAGTGTCACAACGCATGGATTCTGCTCCCACAATGCTTTCGACATTTTGTAATAATGTATTCATATTATTGAATTTTGAATAACAAGTGACTTCTCGACAGCACATGCAATGCAATTATTTGTGAAGTTACTATTAACTATATAAGCAGAACAACTACTAAGACAAGCAAATAATAAGAAGCAACACAAAACATATCAAACATTATATATATGGTGTTCTTAAATAATATGCCAAAATTGTAATGGAAAATAGTATTATGTATGCTGATTATAATAATAAATATATTTTATGCCCCACGTGTTACAAATTCTTTCATAGAAAAAAAAATCCGTCATAAAAATAACTTTCTGTTGTATGAAACCAACCAGCAAGGAAAATACTACAAGCAGTCGGTAGGTACACTACACGGTAATTACACACCTTTTGTGTTTACCGCTTAGCGGCTCTTTGTAAACCGCCGCCCGCGCAAGCCGTCTGCGCAGCGCGGTGCGCGGTGGTCCTACAAAACAGTTTGTTTACGAGTGTCACGTAGTACACTGTTCACCACTTTTATGGGGTCGTTTGAGATTTAGTGTATGGAAAACTGGGCATGATACTGAAAGTGTAGAAGAAATTAAAAAGGCGTATTGAACGTACATTTAATCAAGTGAATCGTGAAAGAGACACGTTACGTATGGTTCAGAGACATACCTTTGTACAGAACGCCAGGATGCGCTTGTGCAACAATTTTGTATTTAGTGTCGTGATTGTGATGTGTAAATAACTTGTAAATAAACTGATGAACTTTTAAACACGCCAAGTTAATATAACAAACGTTATCCGATAGCTTTTTATTTTTCAATATCAAACCACATCATCACCTACCTATCTAGTCTTTAATGTTGTCGTAACAAACACTAAATACTCAAATTTAACGTTGTTACATTAATTTGACAGTCCAAAGCCTGTGTGAAAGTGTGATGGAAAGTTTGTGACCTTTTTTAAGAAAAGTGGATCAGCTGTTATACGTATATGCGGTAAGTGTTCTAAATTTTCATTTTTATTTAACTAGATAGGTAGCTATCAGCGCTACTCTACCGGCGTTAACTAAGTAGGTACTCGCCGAATGTGAACGCAACACTGTTTTTACAGGGTCGGCAACACATAAGCGACGTCTCTAGTGTTAAAAATGTCCAAATGCTACGATAACTGCTTACAATCAGGAAGGCCTAAGCTTGTTTGCCACCTTAGTAGTGTAAGTGTACCTTTTGCTATATCGAACCTCGTACACAAATTACCAACAATAGACATATCAATTTTTTTAACGTTCCCATAAATAAACAACACTCAAAGTTAACGATAATACGTAACTTAACAACCCAAGTCGTGATATACAATGTAAGTGAAATAACTACCTAATTCGTTGAAAATGTATCTAAGTATAAACTAATCAGACTTAGTGATGGATGTTTGTCACCTCGTGTGAAGCAAATCAGCTGTTTCATCCGGTAAGCGTATCTACTTTACCTCCGTTGATTTACCACGTACCTAATGTGATTGAACGAAAAACAATATTCATACGAAGCATTTTGTAAAAAAAATATTTAATGCATATCTAACAATGTCGCCTGACCGCTTTGGATCAGGCACATCTTGATATGTCTATTCGACGAGCTCGGTGGCGCAGTGGTGGAACGCGTTGTTACGCTACTTTGACACCAACGCTCGTGGATTCGATTCCCACACAGTACAAACATTTGTGTGCATGAACATGTCTGTTTGTCTTGGTCTGGGTATTTTCTATGTATAATAAGTATGTATTTACAAAAAAAAATGTATTTACGTATGTTTATCAGTTGTCTAGATGGCGCTGTGTAATTTGTCCGACAATATTTATTATTTATTTATTTATTACATCGTTTTTTTTTACTACGTCGGGAGCCAATAAACATACGGCCCACTTGATGTACGTGGTTACCGTAGTCTATGAACGCTCGCACTAAGGCCGTGAACTCGACGCACGCGGGCGGAGCGGGCGGCGCGGGCGGCGACATGCGCGTCTTGATGAAAGTTCATAGATTTGTATGAAACTATGTTGGACGACAGCGGGCGGAGCGGGCGGAGCGGGCGGTGCGGGCGGCGGCACGCGCGTCGAGCTATTGTCGAGCGGTGACCGCACGTTCGTATAGTCGTAGTGACGTTCTAGATAGGTATTTTACATAATGTCCGCAACAAACCGAGCGATCTGGCCGCTGGCGTCGTGTACGGACCACGGTTACCTCTCGCACCGCTCGCGCCGCCCGCGCCGCCCGCTCCGCCCGCGTGCGTCGAGTTCACGGCCTAAGGTTTATCGCGGGTTGCCACCCCGTTGCTCACACAACAACTCCTCTTATTGCTTTCTGGTAACATCACTCACTCACATTAAATCAACAACCCTCCAGTAAGTTGTTATTTTGCTGCGGTTTCCTGTGAGATGGAGGTACTTCCCCTGTCGGACTGATTTGATGCGCCCAACCTCTCTTTCGCCAGAGCCTCGATTGTTAATTAGCAAGGTGCATCATGTGCAGGTAAGGTTGGCTTTGCCTCTAATGATGATAGTGTGTCACTTTGACATTCGGAACGTATGTTTGTTTATCACTTTAGTGTAAAAAACATTCTTAGGTGATGTATCAGCTGACATAGTCATAGCCGTCATAGGTATTTCTTTTTTGTAGACAACGTTTGGAAGCTTACGGTCGACCTGATGTAAGGTGGTTACCGTAGCATATAAACGCTTGCAACACAGGAAGTATCGCTTGCGCGTTGCCGTCCCCGCTACTGATACAGAAACTCTTCAGGAGCTCCCTCGTAACCTTACTCACTCGCAGGAATAGTTGTTCTTTGGCTGCAGTTTTCTGTGAGGTGAAGGTACTTTTCCAAACAGGCTGCTTTGACGCGTCCTACCTCTCTTAACTGATCTTTACGACTGGCAAAAGGAATCTAAAACAGCCGGAACCGATGACTTAACGTGCCCTCTGAGTCAGGAACTCGGGACAGGCTGTGGTCGTCGCTGCGTAAATGGCGTGTTCGATTAGACTGACCCGCGCATCGACCCTGTCAAACTGAATTATTAACAAATGATGGCGGGGCAATCATTATGCACCATGAACCAAGTAGGCACTTTATTTATTTGATTTCACAAACTTTTTTAACGATGCCGGTACACGAAGTTTCTTGTCTTGTTTTGTTTTGTCTTGTCAAAATAAACGATATTCTTTCTTCCATTGAAGTTCGGGCATATAAAAAAGAAATACCTTATATAGAGAAGGTAGAGAAACAAACACATACTGATTATAATGACGTCCACTGTTTCGATATGATTTTTTTGGAGAAATTACTGATAAGTAATATTGTGTTTCTCACAATCACACATATTATATAATTGTACACATGCGTTATTTCAATTGTAATTTTGTTTTGAACATTTGTATAAATAACTGGCATTATGTATAGTATCTTGCTTAAATAATAATAATTGTTATATGTGAAAAGTAGTTGTGTTAATGTGTATAATATTGAATTATATAATAAATCTACTATAGTACTTCCACCTCATAGAAAACCGCAACCAAATATCCACTCCTGGAGGGTTGTTGTGTTCCTGCGTGTGAGTAAGGTCATCAGTAAACTACTATGGAGTTGCTGTGTTAGTAGCAGAGCTGGCATCGCGTGAATGAAACTTAATGTATTGCATACGTTCATAGACTAAGGTAATCGCTTTACATCAGGTGAACTATATCTTTGTATGATTCGCGACGTTATCCACAAAAAAAATATCGAGCTAAAAAAAATATGGCCAAGGGCAGCCTCACATGTACTTATTTCACTACGCTAGTAAACAATAATGTTTGCGAACGAGTACTGCTGAAAAAGTTTTTAAATCGCCATCATATATCTCTGATGTCGACATACATACATACAAAAATATGCTTCAAATCGAGTACTTTTATGAATTCAGTTTAAAATGAATTCATGGTTCATTCAAACATAAGTTTTAAAGACCGACACCGCCACTGTGATCATACTAAGTGATACGTCTATAATTGAGAAAGTTATCACAATTTATATTTCCAGAATACCACACACTACTTTGCATTATAACAGTACCTGGGCGACCGAGCTTCATACGCTAATTTTTATGTTTTAGTTTGAAATGAAAACTTCTTTAGCATAGTTGTGATTTGAAACTCGATGAAACGAAAAAGCGACAGTAAAAAGAGACAACCACATACCTCTAAAGGACTCATCGTGCGAGAGAATGACATTATACAGTGTATATTACAGTATCCGAGCGTTTACATGTGTTAGTACGTGCGTGTGTGCATCTGCGTATTACGAAGCTTCGATTATCCTACTCCTAAAATTCTACATTCGTCTCATTATCCTGTGGTTCACATTTTTTGAAGGTTTCACTTCTATCGCGTGTGAACTATACACATCCTTTTTTTTAAATCATGTTTTTCAAGAAAGTATAAAACAAAATGTATAAATAGGAGAACAAAACCTTATCTAAATACAAAATTTGATTAAAATCTTTAGAACCGTTTCCGAGATCCACGAATTATATTTAAACTGTAGAGAATTTACAATAAAACCACAGATTTGAGACCTGACAAGGATCAACAATTTTGACAATAATTTATATTTTCAACTGACTAATGTACTCGTACACCTCTTTTGCAGTAAAACTGTAATGAAGTCCCGTAATTTCGCGTAGAATATTTTCTGAATTAAATTATTTCATAAACGTTAATCACGATATAGAGATCACAATCATCTTATTTTGTCTGTCCATGTGTCCACGGATATACTATTTGATAGATTATTATGAAATTTGGAATAGCGATAACTGATCTGTAGAGTCAACGTGAGTGAGAGCGGAGTTTTCTTTTGAAAAATAAAAGTATTTCCAAATAAACTGCGAAAACAATAGCTGAATAAAAACATTGGTTGTCTGTAAAGTCGGTTTACGGACGATAATTTTACGTGATAACGTCATAAGAAAACATTCAACAGTTGACAAAACAGTTCACGAGTATGTTGTGTGCTGCCGCTGTCCCGCTTCTACTCGGACGCATCGGCCGATGGAGTGGAATAGAATTAGATGCGTCACAAGCCGAACGTTTAGGCCGATCGTGCCTCTCTATCGCTTGTGCCGCGCTCTTGCTTGCACGCTCAGCTTAGGCGGAGCGTGATACTTTTTCGTACGTGCTGCCGTTCATCGATTTATAAGACGTTATCACATCAAAAATGATCTAGAAATTTTGCTATTAAATTGGCCCTTTCAAAGAGACTCTTTGTTTTTTCTACCAGCCTTCTCCATTCTCTTTTCCAGTGGAATAAATTACCAAACAAACCTTGAGAGAGTCTCAGAGTATATCTTGATTGTTTTTATTCGATAGAGAGAAAAAGTGTTGCATATCAACTTACCACATAGAAGACTATTGTATTCCTGGGAGTGATTGATGTTACTAGTAAGCTGTGGGGTTGTTGCGTTAGCATAGGGGGTGGCAAACCTTTCCTGTAATAGAGTATAATTAAAAACTACACATACATAGATAAAATGTGTGTAATTGGATTGGCTATAATAATCATCTGACCGCGAACCATTAACGAAAATTACTCGCACGTAACCCTTGATTGTTAATTATATGTGCAGCCAAATTATGATGTATGTTTTTTGCAACTGTGACGGCCATTTTGAATCCTCCGACATGTTGTTCATTGGAAAGTAGGATGTAGAAATTCTTCTATCTTATTGAAATATTAAAATAGGGGGGCTAGCTAATAACGAATTGTAAGTACATGTAAGTACAAAAGATAATCAACATATTTTAGGGTTTCTCGTCCACGCTCTCCCACACACTGACATTGTCGAGTACCTTTGTTACTGTAAACAATTATGCATTGTTTAAATAATGGTAAAGTCTATGAACCAACCAAATCATAGATTGATTTTAGGTTTGGACACTGCACATTGCACATGTGTGGACGGAGCCCACTTTCGTGTGTGTTCAATACGAAAGTGGGCTTCGTCCACACATGTGCAATATGTGCATACCCAAGGTTTCATATTTTGTCCGTTTCTTTTCCATATCTATGCTTAAACTACAAGTAAAGGACTATTAATGGACATAGTATGCTACTTGTACCTGGTTTTTTTTATATTGTGCTAAGATCACAGGTCTAAGGGGTATACTCGTACTGCGCAGCGTAGTCCAATGTCTTCGGAAGTTATTTCGACTAACAATATATCACTCGCTCGTACAACCGCACCTATACGTTATTGAAATCTGGAGCAACGCATCTAAAACCAATAATTTACATTTTATATAGAATAAAATTACAAAAATACTTATTCATTATCACTACCGTCCCTCTACCAAAAGAATCTACAAATAAATGGAATTTATGATTTTATAGGTATATGAAAACGTCCTGCATAATAATTTACATAATAAAACATAAACAATAAACAGCTTCACTTTTCAAATTAACAACTTAGAATATGAGTCAATTACATGGTTATACCCAAAATAAGATAATACTTAGGTACACACGTGATCGTTGATACTATGGCAAAAAGGCGATAAATTTTGAGCATGACCAGCTATACCTAAAAGTATATATGCATCAATTCTTGCTAAATACATTGTTTATATATACATGCTAATGTACACATACATACGAATATTAAATATATTATAACATATTTTTACATAGCATAAACAGTAGTTTACACAATAAAGTATTATTGGCTTATTTCATATTTTTAAATTTTAATTATTTGTATATTAAATATTAATTATAAGTATCTTATTGTAAAGAGAAAATAGTAAAACAATCTTTTAACTCCTAGATAGTGCAGTTGTATGTTTTCAAAGAACATTGGATGTTCTTTGAAAACATACAACTGCACTATCTACCGTGTTAATACTTACTAATATTTAACAATGCAGGATAAAAAGGCAGAATTTTTCCTCTTTTAACTCCTATAAAGAATTTTCACAACATCCTATGTATTTCCTTTCCTAGCCCAATCCTAGGGCCCATGCCCTCTTAAGTCAGTTCAGTCTTCATCATTTGGAAATCTTTTAGCTCCACCAGCCATCGTTTCTTTGAGCTATGTGGCCTGCCTCTTCACCTTGTTGATCCTTTTATCTATTACCTAATACCTATGAAAATTTATAAAACAGGAAGTAACGCTCGCGCGTTGCCACGTCTATGTTAACATAGCAACTCCTTAGGACCTTACTGGTTCTTTGTGAGAGGGATGTATATCCTCAGTCGGGCTGTTTGACATGCCCTGCCTCTCTTAAAAAAGCTCAGAAGAAGACACACAGACATGGTTATGCACACATATGCATGTATTAAATATTTATATGCTGTTGTTGTACGGTTGGCTTGTATGTTGTGTGGGAATCGAGCCCACGAGCGCTAGTATAAAAGTAATATTGCTATCCATTCCGCCACAGCACCGGCTTGGTCAAAACTCCTAAAATCAAAACATCGGGAACGTAAAAATTAGAATCCAACGAACAGAAAGGGTTGAATGTTTCACTATTGCAATAAATTTCACTTTATATTGCACAAAAGCTTCAGTTTTCAGTGAGATAAGAAATCTTACCCGACATATTCTCAACCAAAGCGATTGTAGATTTCGAGTTAGTAACAAATGTTTTAACGTTTCAATACAAGTGGAAGTGCTAAATCTTTGGGCGTAAATCACGGTGCAGTATAGCTCACAGCCATTCGGCAAATAAATCCGTGCCACCATTCTGTTCCACGTCAGGAATTGTACTTGTATTCCACTCTATTTGAATAATTTAAAGATCACGCTCCGGGGATGAATTCTGAAATAACGAAAAATTAAAGATGGTCCACACGCTACTCCCTTAAAATGAAATACCTGCTCAGTAGACGAATATTTCATTCTATTATACTTAAATAAATAAATAGATGACTACTAACAGCACACGTAGGTTAAGCAACGTACAGCCGCAGCCAATCTATGGATGGGTTTATCAATTTTGAACTTCTCCGTGCTTCGAATAGTACATTAAGCCGTCGATCCCGGATATTGTTGACAGATTACAGTCGTTAAGCTAAGGCAAGTGTCCTTTGCGCGGCTTGAAAACACTGGCATCCGCCAATCCACAATCAAGCAGCGTGGAGGACCTGTATCCTTGCAGTAGAATCAGTTTGTAGTTGGTAGTAGTAGATTTAAATAGGATAGCGGTATATTACTGTTATTTTTAAGGCCAAAGAACACTTCCATTATAATATTGTTCTGTGTCGATTAGCAACCAATTCAATAATAAGCAGTCTGAATGGGGGAAGTATCTTCACCTTGCTGAGAACCCCACCTAAATAACAACTCCCTAGAAGGTTATTATATTCCTGTGAGTAAGTGGGGTTACTAGTAAGGTACTCTTAAGGAGTTGTTATGTTAGCAGCAGTAAAAAACATAACATAACATAACAAACAACAAAAAACAACTTAAAAAACATTACCAAGGAATTACTAAAGGGTCGTCATCGTACGAGTGATGACCCTGGTGTTGCAAGTATCTAACTATAACTCTAACTAGGTAACGGTTATACTCTGGTTATACTTGTTTAGCTCAGTGGTATACAACTAAATAACAATTTTCATTTCATAGTGGGTTGTTACTGATTAGTAGGTGTTATGAAAATAAAATACATAAATATTTTTGGACTAATTACGTATCGCCATCAAGACCGAAACATTAAAGAAAGCGAAGCTTTTGTTGTGGGTACTAGACAACTGATAAACAAACGTAAACACGTTATTTTTTTAAATACGTACTTATGATACGTAGAAAACAAATGTGTCTTGGTCTGGCCATGACAAACAGACATGTTCGTGCACATAAATATTTAACCTGTATAGGAATCAAACGCACGAGCATTGATGTCAAAGTTGCGTTACATTGTCCATCTTATAATCAAACTTTTGACATTTTAACCAATCAGAAAGAGGCAGGTAACTATCAAGTGTTCCGTATCTCTTAGGTCCGAAAGAGATAGAATGATCTGTGAGAAACAGCTAATGGACGCAGTATAACCACTGTGCCACGTCGATGCAAGCAGCGGGAATGGCAATATGCTTGCAGTACTCGTTGATTAACAAGCTTACGTGGTAACCACTTCACATCGGGCGTGACTTATGCTAGATAGATATGTAAAAAATATTTTTCATAGCAATAATGCAACATGAACGGGGTCCCTGTTAAAAATTAAACACGTCACGAACATGTTGGATCGGTTGCTTAGTAACCTTATATAAACCTTCCACGAAGATTGTAATAATACGATAATAATAGACTATCTTTTTCCCAGACTGCACGCTCCTTATAAATCTTATTACGATCGGTTTAGAGATTAAGACGCGAAAGTTAACAAACAGGTATGAAAATAAAGTCATTTTCATATTTATATACAATGTGGTTAAGATGGTGGGGCATAATATTGTTTTTCAATGGGTTTTGTCCAAAATAGTGTTATTTTTGTGCCTTTTCTGCATACTGTTTACGAACATATGCTAAAAAACACATTTCTTACTTGCAAATATATCAATATTTGCAAGTAAGAAATGTGTTTTTTTTATATTGAAATAATGATCGAATATTTCAAGATCATAGGATTAAGTTAAACGGTCGGAGAAACTTAATTGTTTTTCATTGTAGATAAGTACAAATCTTCTTCTTCTTACCGTCATCCCTTTCCCTAATCCACTAGAATTGGCGTGGTCCGCTATCTAAGCCTATAGATTTGGCCAAGGTATTGATTTTTACATGGAGCGACTGCTGTCAGACCTCTACAATCAGAGGGAAAACTAGATCTTTCTTAGGTTAGGTCCACACGTTTATCGTTTTTTTTTATACAACGCCTGGAGGCGTACAAGCATATGTCCCACGGTCACCGTAGTCTGTAAACGCTTGCAACACATTATCACTCGCGCGATACCACTTCTGCTCCTTAGGAGCTTACTGGTCACATTCATCACTAGCAGAATGACTCCCCCCCCCGAGATCTTATTTAGCTGCGATTTTCCATGAGGTGGAGGTACGTCCCCATACGGTCTACTTCGATGTTTGCTATCACCACCGAGCAAGTGATAATTACAAATACGAGTATGTACATATATCAGAAAACACGAATATAGTGGTACATTCTAGGATTTGAACCGGGGATCTATCGGTCAATAGGCCGGTTCCTTCTCCACTGAGCTATGACTGTTAATGTAGATAAATAAACATTATCCACCCTTTTCATGGGGGTAATATCAATATATATTTTTGAAAAATATTATAACGTACCTGGCTATCATCCAATGAATATCAATGTTCATCATGTTGGGGACATAGATGTATGGCACGAAAGATGTGTATGGCATAAAAGTCACGAAATCAGGTGGTTTTCATTTCTACAATGCAAAATTATAATAATATACGAGTATTAATAAGAGTATATATAAGAGTCCTATCAAAACAAATTATTAATTTAATAATTAAAAAATAATTAAAAAATTAGATATTATTGAGGTATTTGTTGTGTACCACTAAAGTAACAAGCAAGTATATAATAATATTACACATTTCTCTCTTGCGTACTATTCTATTGCGTATTACTCTAACTCATGCTTTCAAGCGCATATGAAACAGCCTATTATAATCATAGTCATAAATCTAAAGGTTAGTGCATTCTATTAAACCTAACAAACAACATTTGTAAAATATTTTGCGGCAGGCATGCAAATATTTTACATAATTATTTATTACAAATTTTACGTCTATGTTGAGAATAACTTAATATTAATTGTATGCTTAATAATGGTTATAAAATTGAAGTTAATTGTAATATTAATGGCGGACTTATCCCATTAGGGATCTCTTCCAGTCAACCATAGAGAAACCGAAAGGAGATATAAGCTTGGCGAGAGTTTTAGGAACATTGTGAGTAGATACAAAGTCTGACAAACTACGTACGAGGATTCCTATACACAATAATATTTTAAGATTTATAATACACACATAAAAGAAGTAGTAAATAATATACACGATTAACTGCAAATACAATACAAAACATTACTAGTCCAAAATATCTGAATTACTGACTAAGTGTTTCATCACGCTCGACTTGAATGAATTTAACGTTTGTGCCAGTTTTACATCAATTGGAAGCGAGTTCCATAGTTGTGCTGCATACACACTAAAAGATTTGGTATAGTTGTAGTTATTGGGAACATACAGGAGAGGATTGTTGCAAGACCGCAGGCGATCATCTAGAGAGCGGAACGTGAATCTTTCTCGTAAGTAAATTGGAGCTGTATGGTGAAAAAGTACCTAATAAATATAAATATTGTTGGACAAATTACACAGCGCCATCTAGCCCCAAAGTAAGCGAAGCTTGTGTTATGGGTACTAGACAACTGATAAACATACGTAAATACATTTTTTTTGTAAATACATACTTATTATACATAGAAAATAAAGCAAAGTAAGCACATGGTGAGTTCTGCGAAGACGCACCGGTAACAAATTAAGACGATTACGATATTCAGTAATATGGTTGAACTTCCGCAAACCAAAAATATATCTGACACTCATGTTTTGCAGTCGCGCCAACTTATTAAGTAATTCCTCAGATATGTATCCAGATAAGCAGTATTTCCGTAATCCAATAGAGGAAGCAGAAGAGTACGAATGAGTAACGTTTTGGTATAGGCCGGATGAAAATGTTGAAGCCTTTTCAAGGAGCGCAGAGAAGTGAAGATCTTGCGACTGACTTCACCAATCTGAGATGCCTCACCAATTGGCGACTATTAAGAAGATAAGATCTAAACCACGATAAGGACAAAGGAGATGGGTTTACTGCACACAGCATGCCAAGCAAAATGTCAAAGTCGACCGTGTTAAATGCGCTTATAAAGTCGAGTAAAACTAACACAGCTAAACGTTAGCATTCATGTTTATGCACACGAATGTTTGTCATATGTGGGAATTGAACCCACGAGCCTTGGTATTATAGTAGCATTACCGACCTCTCCACCAGCGGAATAGTATATACGGAACGGCGGAATAGAGTGGAGTTGCGGGCAATAGCTAGTATACAGGCAATACCTATATGTGAACAAAAATAATTATAGTAACCGGAATTACAACTTTTAAAATATCTATACTACTATACAAAGCGGAAGAGTTTGTTTGTTTGAACGCGCTGATCTAAAATCTTTTTGCATTTGTTTGATTTTTGAGAAACGTTAAAGGTTATTCAACATAAGATACAACCCTTACAAGCCGAGAACAACGATAGAAAGTAAGAAACAGCGGTTACCACGGTACTAGTATACACGCGAACGAAGTCACTGGGTGTAGCTAGTAATCTGATATAAAGGTACAGTAAGGAATAATATGTTACCTATTCTAGATCACCGTAGATGATGGCTTGTATGTTGCCACCCCTCTGTTGACACTACTTAATAACGCTTTAATGATCGTACTTACTACTCACTAGAACATGATTACGATACTTTATTTTTATACTACGACGAATAGCAAACAAGCATATGGTCCGCCTGATGTAAAGCGGTTACCGTAGCCTATGAACACTAGCAACAAAAAGAATGTTACTAGCGCGTTGCTATCCGTGCTGTCAAAATTGCAACTCATCATCTTCTGGTGACCTCACTCACTCGCAGGTACCCAATACCCTCCAGGGAGTTGTTCTGTGAGGTGGAGGTACTCTCCCAGTCGGGCTGACGTCGTGCCCTACCTCCCTTTCGCCAGAGCCTCGTCTATATATAAGCAGAGTGCGCCACGTGCAGGTGAGGTGGCTTTGTTTCTAAAGGTGACATTGAGCCACTCACACCCCTAAATACTTCACGGATATGCAGTATCTTATCAGGTATCAGAAGTACCACCCTAGTCCCTTAAGATTTCCTCAGTTCCCAGGATAATTTTATTGAATAAACTCGTAAAATATATTCACATGAATACGCAGTACGAAAACAAATCACAGGTGGCAAAAACACACAAAAGTACACGGTCACACATCCGTAACCAAACCAAAATTGAATTTATACACAAAATAAGAAAGAAAAATAGATTAACATCAGAATAAAAAGCGACGGAAACCCGAGGCGTGGGCCGACTTTGAATTACAAAAAAGCTTTGATGTGCCACTCTAGCCTCAAATTGTTGAGCAAACAAACCTCGGTGCTCGCGGTCGTTTTCGCCTGTTTATGTCAATAACCAGCACTTTAGTGCATAACTGTAGCTAGCGCTGAAAAAACATAAAATGAATGATTACAAAGCAAATGGTAGCTCATACATGATCGCCGACCAGTATATTCTAGTGAAACGCTGCTGTTGATTTCCATTTTTGTTAGTAATGAATGACATTTTTGCGTATACATTTAGTACTACAAAGGGTAGTGCTATTATAAATTCGTGGACATAGTTATTCGTATTTATTTAGCACCGAAATCTGAATTCGATGTTATACATATATTTACATAGATGTAAGTATACTTCAAAGAAGCTTTTTAGGGTTACATTTGACAGTGAGATTTTTTTTTCGTATAATGTCCGGGTTTATTAATTCCCGAGTGCTGTCTAAAATCTATAAATGCAATCATTCTTGTATTTAATATCAACAATATGATTTTGTAGAACAAATAACTCGATTTCTTGATGTTTCCGAGTCCTCGATATACTGAGATAACGAGATAACTCTATAGAGTTATCTCTATATTACTCCTGTATCTAAATATTTTTTTTTTTATTTGCGCTTGGACATCGGATGAAAACACACAAGCGCGCGTGCAAGTGTATAGACAAATATACAGCTTCGTAGTCATTTCACATACAGAGAGAGACACTGAGAGAAATATATACATTTTACATTATGTAAAAATAGTGTAAAACGTTGCTCACTGGTGACCCTAAAACAAAATGTTTAGAAAATTGTATTTTGCTACGAGTACTTAAAGGTAAATTACAACATATTTCCCTTCTTTCAGATTTCAGACAAAACAGCCATGTTTCTACGTTTTTGTTATGATAAAGTTAACGAAGAAGAAAAAAATAATCATCTCACCCATTACTTTACATCTTGTACACATATTATTACCATATTGTCTATAATAATGAAAAAATAAATCTGAAAAATAAATATCGTATTTTGTCGTGAATTGAAGTTGAACAATACAGAAGGTGTAAATAACGTTGTGAAAAATTGGGTCTGTCGATACCCAATCAACTTTAATTATAATCTTCATTAAAATAAAGTAAATACGAGTCCTGATAAGTTACTGGACAACTATTCCACTTATAGAAGTTGCCTGTGTCTCCGCTGGCGTTGTATTCCAAATTCCGTGCCTATAGATTCACTAATTTATATGTTGATGATTGAATATTGACATGATGAATTTCCTTCAGTACAGGGATATTCAATCTGTAGAAAGAATAGTTATTGTTTTCGCTATCTAAGAAGATAAGCGAAGCTAAGAAGATTATCTAAAAACCTTAGTTCACGAGAAAAATCAATGTTTCGATTCCGACTAACATCATATGTGCATACGTACATCATTTTGACGAGGTCCGTGGCGTCGCCTTTGACGCGACTTTGACGCGAATGCTGGTGGGTTCGATTCCCACACAAAACAAACATTTGTGTGCAAGAACATATCTGTTTGTCTTGGTCTGGGTGATTTAAGAGAGGTAGGGCACATTAAAACAGCCCGACTGGGGAAGTACCTCGACGTCACAGAAAACCGAAGCCAAATAACCACTCGTTGTTGTTTTTCTGCGTGCGAGTGAGATCACCAGTAAGCTCCCAAGGAGTTGCGGTGTTAGCAGCAGTATTGCTGTGTTGGTGATGCCAACACAGCAATACTTAACTTGATACTTAACTTGCCTCCCGACGTTGTATAAAAAATAGTCATACAATCGATCAGAGGAGCCTAATATGCTCAACAAGTCTATTCATTTTGTTGACGAACAAAATTAATACACTTGTTGAGCATATTTCATTAATCACAAATTAATGTGTTGCTCCGTATTGTTTACGAAGTCCGAGTATCAAATATCAAAAGACCGTATACAAGTATCTTGTTCGTAACTAACATTGCTGTTTAATGAAATAGTTTCACCGAACTCATGAACGAAATCATTTAGTGTAAACACAGTTCCTATTAGGATAGACCGGCCTATATCGATACGACCCACGGGACCATCAATTTTGTGGAGCTACCCCTTGATAAATTTTGCAGAACATAAGTTAACGTCTGTATTTAATTACATATTCAGAATTAGATCAATAAAAAGGCATCGACCGCTAGCTGAGACTCGCGCAATGTAGATTGCACACCTCGTCCACGACAGGTAAATTAATTTTGTAGTAAAGTTCCTATTTTAGAGCTAAAATTCATACTGCACATTTATATCATTCTGTAATCTAACTCAGTCCGTAATAATTAATCTTTTTCAAACATTCTTTGGTTGACTGAATACGCGCGCAATTATATAACTTAATCTTTATATCTATGACTTCACGCCAAATCCCTTGCGTGGTATGCAAAGAGAACCGAGCGCCATAAGACGCGATTCTTACACACTTCACTCACTTCTTTAACATTAATTACTCTTTTTATGCACGCTCGCTGGTTACTAGGACTCTTGACATCACCTTCTGGTAAAACATGACCAATTTGGTCACGGTAGGTTAGGCTTGGTCTTCCTCGGCTCCTAGATCCTTCCACTTTTGCATTGTATATCTGTTTCGTCATTCTTTATCTTGCATTCTTTCTACATGTCCGAACCAACGGAGCATGCCTATTCTTATTTTAACACCGACACTCTCTTTCAGACCAACTCTCTTTCTTACGAGCTCGGTGGCTCAGTGGTGGAACGCGCTGTTACGCTACTTTGACACCAACGCTCGTGGGTTCGATTGCCACGCAGTACAAATATTTGTGTGCATGAACATGTCTATTTATGTATCTAAATATATAAATTTATATTGCGGGTATAATCTAGATCGAAGCTAAGAGTTCGTAAAAATGACGAAATGCTTCGGGAATAGTAGGTACTGCTCTACTTTTTTCGTCTCGGCGGAGAAATAGAGGTGCCCCCAGTTAATGCAAAAATTAAAAAAAAAAACTTCATAGAACTTCACGACTGGTCACTTTTTTCGCTCTGCGTAGCGGACTGATCTCCCTTACATAAAGACTCTATGCAAGTATTACTGATTACGTCAAGAATAACCTAAGTGCGCTGCTTAACATACTGTTCATATCTCTTTGCTATGATAATGTTCAATATAACAAAAATAGTAGTGCACGAGTGACAGGGTTATGTCACTATTATAAAAAGCAATGTTAATGTTAAAGTAATGAGTAATATTACTAATGCAATCTGAAATATATTGTAAATGTTTCATACATTTGTACCGTGCGATTTGGTCCAGAGTTAGAAGCTTGCAAGTAAACAACAAAGCAGAAATGTAAACGCTATTTTACTGTGCAAGACATAGTTGTTGCAAGCCATTTTCCACAGATATACAACTAATGGAATAGACTAAGTATACACTTATTCCCTGGAGTATTATTGTGTTCCTTCGAAAGTAAGACGTTATCAAAAGGCTCACGAGCAAGAGTTACTTTAAGAGCAGCATGGCAACGTGTGAGCGCGTTCTTTTGTTGCAAATACATGTTTAATACATTTTGTTATATGACGAGCTCGGCGGCTCAGTCGTGTATGACGCGACTTTGACACCGACGCTCGTGGGTTCAATTCCCACACAGGACAAACATTTGTGTGCATGAACATGTCTGTTTGTCTTGGTCTGGGTATTTTCTATGTATAATAATATGTATTTACAAAAAAAAATGTATTTACGTATGTTTATCAGTTGTCTAATACCCATAACACAAGCTTCGCTTACTTTGGGGCTAGATGGCGCTGTGTAATTTGTCTGACAATATTTATTTATTTATTTAATACGATCACTAGTTTTTGTTGGTACACGAACGATATAAACGGCTATTTCATTTAAAAACTTAGAATAAATAAGAACTTTTAAGAGAGGTAGAAGCGCATCAGAGCAGCTCGTCTGGCGAAGTACCTCCACCTCACAGAAAACTACAGCCAAATAACAACATCATAAAGGGTTGTGTTCCTGCGTGTGAATGAGGTCACCAGTAAGCTCATATGGAGTTGATGTGTTAGCAGCAGAGGTGGCATCGCGCGAGGGATACTTAACGTATAGCAAGCGTTAATAGGCTACGGTAACAGCTTAACCTCAGGTGGACCGTATGCTTGTATGCCTCCCAACGTTGAATAAAAAAAAAACTGAAATAATTATGACTTGCGTATGAATAATGAGTGTACGCATTAGATTACAGATTGATTTTCCCACTTCAATTCAAGCCTCAATTTAAAAATCTATTCAATCCAAACCTGGAATCTCGACCATCTTCTTGCGTTTTCTTTTTGTTGATTATTAAATTTTCGTTTCCATTGAAGTCCAATTAAACTTTTTTTGAGTAACTTCTTGGTGCTTGTGATGCTCTAGCGTTAATAGTAAGAAGTTAAAAAGTGAAGTAATGAAATTGAGAAAATCTTTTTTTATTAACCTTATACTAATATTACTAGTTTTCGGTTAGAAAAATGAAATTTGGGTACATTATTAATATCACAATCATTGCGAGCAATGCCGATAAGAATAGATTTTAGAAAAGTCTGCCAACATAAACGCTAAATTTGAAACGTTGAATAAACTTTATTAGAAAAGGTAGATTTTTTAAAATGTAACGTATTTTTTATATTACGACGGGTATGAGTCTGCTCAATATGAATAAAATTGTGTTTTTAGGCTCATAAAAATATTCAAGTGTCACGGGACTGGTCGCAAAGAAAACCATCTAAATCACAATATGTAGGGTAAATTGTAATATAGACTTATAATTATGAGTAAATTTCAAATCCCCGTTATAATAGAAACAACCAAAAAATATAATACTAACGGATTGAATGTTATTCTTTTAAAAATAAACAAATTATTTCAAGCCACGAATTCATTTCAAAGTTTCCAGGTAGATACGCATAATTCAAACGCGTGTTACAAAATGTTTTGTCGGTGAGAAGCGCCTCGCAAATATTTGTTCAAGCTCGAGTGACGCTCTGCGTAAAATTGTCCTCAGACTTTTATCCCTTACTAATCTTATACAAATGTCTCTTTGTGTTTACACCTTTTTTACGGAATCATTTAGGCGTGAGGTAAAATATCGTTATAACGTATTTTTTTTTCATTGGTTTGAAAAAGCAAATAATTGAAGTACTTACCTAGTACACCCTAAGAAAACCTTTAAACGTTCAGTAAGCAATAGAAAAATAAATTATACGCCTTAACTATGGAGCAAAATATTAAGAGGTTACTGCTTTCTTCAGAAAATTATTGTGCATAAAAATATAAGAAAAGCATGTAAATATAAATCTATTACTTGTAACAAACTTTAGATATGCCTATGTAACACTGACATCTAAACTAGTCTGAGTCTACATCTTGGGCTCCAGTTTCTTCATTCGACTTTAAATGTTAGGTAATACTACACTATCACAGCATACATGGGGCACACTAAAAGTTTTGCACTTCTAGCTAATCGGAACTATTTGAATTTGGAATGTTATATTTTTTGAAACGTTGCAATCTACTTAGTAATAAAAAAAACAATTGGCGGGAAATCATTTGTCAATTGCTTTTTATCACACATCAAAGTTCTACGTACTCAACGAAAATTGAATTGGGTAAAAGATTTTAGAGCGATGATTTTTTATGATGTTAAAAGTTCTCTCTCTCCGCGAGACTGTGCTGCTCGTCTTCAAAATGCTTTTGGGAGAGAAGCACCTTCCTTGGGCACCGTGAGGTGATGGTTTGCTGAATTTGAGAGAGGTCGAGTTTCTTTACATGACGAATTTCGTGAAGCGCGGCCTTCAACTGCCGTCAACGTAAATAATGTGGCTACTGTTAAGCGGCTAATTGAAGAAAACCCGCGGATTACCTATGAGACAATTCGAGAACTATTGGGGATTGGTATGAGCCTAATTCAGAAAATTTTACACGAAGAATTGAAAGTTCGGAAACTTTGTTGTCGTTGGATCCCTCATGAACTGACAGCGGAGCAGAAGCGGGCTCGCGTGGAATGGTGCTCACAGATGCTACTGAAGTACGACCACGGACATTCTAATGCTGTTTGTGACATTATCACAGGAGATTTATTGATTTGAACCCGAAAAAAAAACAGCAATCTTGTGAATGGGTGTTTGGAAATGAGAACAGGCCAACAAAAGTGAGGCAGGCGAGAAACGTTGGTAAAAAAATGATCGCGTTTTTTTTCTCAGCTACGGGTCCCATCTACACAATTCCACTTGAAGATCAAAAGAGTGTTAATGCCGAGTATTCTACCATTTGTTTACCCAGGGTGTTAGAAAAAGTTCGCGAAAGACGACCAAAAAGCCGCGTTATCCTACATCATGACAACGCTTCTTCACACACGGCCAACAAAACAAAGTCATTTTTAACTTCCGAAAAAGTACAACTCTTCACCCATCCTGCGCATAGCCCCGACCTAGCACCCTGTGATTTCTGTATTTTCCCCAAAATCAAAGATTTGATGAGAAGTTTCACTTTTACCAACTCTGAAGAGGCAGTGATAGCGTTCAATCAGCACGTAGAAAACATGCCTTCAGATCTGTGGTCCTCCTGTTTTAAAAAATGGTTCGATCGCATGAAATAATGTTTAAAATGTAAAGGAGAGTATTTTGAAAAGCAATAAACATAATATTTTGGTTATAACATGTTGTTTTTTTAAGTTACGCAAAACTTGTAGTGTGTCCCACGTATAACATTTTAAAATAAAAGAAAACAAAATACCAAATGATACCACAACAGTTGCATTGTTTTGATGTATTGGGAGTTTTCAAATTATCCTTTACACAATTTACCTGTAAATCGACTCTCATGACGCATGATTAGTAAAAGTAAAAGTATAACAACTAAAACTATGAACCTGAAACTAAAAAAATAATAAAATACATTTATTCCTATTAATTATGTTAAAATTTATGAACGTATATAATAAGTAAGTATAGCTCCAGGAGCGGTGACAATGAGTTATGGACGAAAAATCAAGCAAATAATAATTAATTGAAAAACATATCCATAAATTCATCTTTGTGGGCAAGCTGTAAGTGACGCAGCGTTCTATAGAGATAACGCTAACCTCACAAGGCTTAACAAACGAGTATCTGGCAAAAGAACTCGAACTTCACAAAATACTAAAAAGAAAGCTAAAAAAATTAGCTGGTGGGTTTATATGTTTGTGTAAGGGAAGTTATTTTAAATTACTAAGTTATGAGCCTGAGAAATTACAGCATTTACAGCAGTGGTGACAAAAATTGCTACACTCCTTACAAACACTTGATAGGCTTCCGTAATCGCTTCGCATAAAAGGATCTTTATTTAGTCACCCGTTGGAAATATATAAAATTAAAAAAATACGCTAATATCCGCTTAAAAATACTCTGAACTTTCCTGTACATTTTGAATACAGATTATTTTTAGCTTAAATTATATATTTATATATATGCTTACATAGCTGTGGGTGTTAAAACAACCTTTTCCCTGAAAATTAACGTATTCAATTTGCGCGTTAATATAATTGATTAACCAAATTATCGATTATTATACAATAATGATCAACTACCTATACTTACCTATTGTGTATAGTGTGAAATTTGTATGTTTTGTTTTCGATTTTATACTTAGTGATTTTCATTTAGAGCGTATTTAAATAGTTTTTTACCCTACCGTACCACTTCTAGAAATCACTTCAGATCTTTGCTTAAACAGTTGAGCATCTGCAAGATGCGATGGTCACAAGCGTCACGACCGTAGACTTGTATGTTTGTTTACTGCAGCCGCTCTGAAACTAACAGAGCCACTTGCAACTTAAACGCTGCCAACGCACTGGTCAGTTTGCTTGCTTTCTCGTAAACTACCAAATCTGCTGAGTAGATTTCCTCATACGTATAGAAGCTATATGTGATTTACGTAAATTCTGTATTTTCTTGTTCTTCCCGTGTATTTTAATAAAACCAATGATTTTAAAATTAATGATAATAAATTTACAATGGCAATAAATAAGTAATTTACAATAGCGATAAATTATTACGTAACACAAGGCATTCTTATGTAACTGCTGTTTTAGGAAAAGACAATAAATTGTATACTTTATAGTACAAGTAATAAAATCAGGGTATATACAAATTCCAATGGCGATGGTATTAATGGTCGTAATAAATATTGGCGATATCTACATCACTTAAGTGGACTTTTGCGATGCAGTGGTTTATAACGCTACTTTGGCATTCACGCTCGTTGGTTCGAATTCCACGTAGGGCAAACATTTGTGCGTATGTCACATGTCTGTTTGTCTTGGTCTGGGTGTTTTTTAAGAGAGACAGTGCGCATGAAAGCAGTTCGTAGGGAAGTACCTCCACCACACAGATGATCGTAGCCTTGTATGCCTCCCAACGTTATATAAAAAAAATACTTCCGAATCGATTTTAAATGTGTATAATGGCAAATTACGAGTAATTAAATAGTTAAATTTTTGTACAGAGTTGGTTTCACTTATAGAAGCAGACAATTACATGTTGTTTTAAAAGTATGTTAATTTATAAAATACCCATTACCCCCGATAATAATACCAAAAAACGAAGAATTACTCTCAGATTACAATAATATAGTAAAACTTCATCAGTAGGGTAAGCACGAACATATTAGTAACTCGTATCGTAATCGTAACGAGTCCTCGATAGTAGCATTATGCAGCATCACCACAGATTACTTAATAGTTACTTCGTAAGATCACGCTAGTACGTAGCACGAAGCACCTTCGTCGTCCTATCGTATCCTCAATAGCATTTCGATACTACGTAAACCGGGAACAAACAAATTGAGTGAACGATTCGTTCTGAAATTAGATGAAGTTGTTCTTGTAATTTTTATCTTAATTATTCTATGAAATATTTGAGTGAATTATGTACAAAAACTTTGAAATATGAATATTCTTTTTGTACTAACATTTTAAATTGTATTATTTGAAAAAATATAAATTATGTTTTAATTTGAAAAACAAACAGCTGGATTACTATTATTTCTGAACGGCTTCTTGATATTCTGTCTCGGAGACTCGACAAAGGAGAACTGTCGCAAGCTTTGTTTATTTATATATCGTATAAATAATCAAAGGTCGCAAGGTATGCATTTAATAGTTTCAAGAATTTCAAGTGCTCGGCCTAAGTATAATATATAAAAAGTCATCAATCGATTTCGTTCATGTCTCACATACCTTATCAGTATTTTTAGATTGTTTTTGTGACGGAGTGTGAACTCAGTTTTTGTTTTAATTTATTTCGTTTTATTGGGTCAAGGTTGGAGCTCCTTTAAAAACAACACGATATGCATTAGGCAAATATCTAAATATAAATAGGGCTGCTAGTGCCACTGGTGGAGGGCTGGTTGGTATTTTTGAAGGCAAAACTATTTTTAAATTCAGTTTCTTGATCTAGCAGTTTTGTTGATTTTCTTTGTTAGCCCTGCGACTTACTTCAGTGTAACATAATCAATAAATAAAAATAACAGTAGGTACTTTAGTACTAATACATATTTTTTTCAATTATGTATTAGTAGAATAAAATTTGTAAATAATAAATTTATATATTAAATATATAGTATTTAATATATAAATTTATTATTTACAAATTTTTATTTCATCCTAGTAGGATGAAATAAAAAATTGTAAATAATATTTTTATAGCAAATTAAAAAAATAGGTTTATTTTTCTATATTATTAGTATAGATTTTCTATATTATTGTTCATTAACTGGGTGTTCAATAAGTATTGTGGTAAGATAATAAAATAATACAATAAACTACGTTAAACTCTAGGTAAATCTTGCATTTTATGTAAAATATTAGCTTATAATGTTTTCAAGCGAAATACTACCAAAAACACTGAGAATACTGGTCAAATACTATGTTTTCACAATTACTCAAGTTGTTTCATCCACAATTTTTACGTGAATAAATATTCATAAGTACGATAGCCAGCCTTCGAGATTCTCGATACCATCCGTCAAAACAAAGTTCGTGCTCCCAAATTTCATACCAATGTTTACACGTTACGATACGAACTCGTTACGAAAGTACTTTTGCTTCAAAATGTAGTTACTTTTACGTCCGATAGAGGCGCTGCTCAATTTTCATACAAATTATATACGATGACGATACGAATGTTTTTTCGCAAATGATTCGTGCTTACCCTACAGTACTTAACTGTAGCATGCTAAATAGAGTCCGCGCCACGAAACAAGTCCCACGACAAAACAGGGAACTAAAAATGACAGCCCCGCCATGTTGTCGTTGCTTGACATTCGTTCGTTTCGTTTGGTTCAGAGTTTTCTAGTGTATTTTTTGGTCAATTCCAGTTTTTACGATGCCAAAAGTGATAAAAAGTGAAGGCAGAGAAATGATTCTCAAGGTGAAAGAGTTTTGTGAAGAAGAAACGTTCTAATTCCAATAAAAAACGTTCGAGCTCGCGTCGCTGCCATGACAGGTAATATTTGGGGTTGCCAAATGATAAAGTTTCCCTAAATTTTGGTGTTATTTATTTGTTTTTCATTTTGATTGGAGTATACCTAGCCTAACTTGTTAAATACAATATACTTAGAACGATATGGCATTAGTAAGTATGTACATTTTATAACTTTTGGTTACAGGTGTTTCAGAAAAGACTGTTACTAGAATTACTAGTGAAGGTAAAATTGCGACAACGAGCCATCAAAAACCAAAAATTGTGACACCGGGAAAAAGTAGGCCACATCCTAAAAGAATTGATTTAGATGATTTTGATATTTCAGTCATACGTCAAAAAATACATTTCTTCTATTTAGTGAAAAAGGAATTGCCTACTGTCAATAAATTGAGACTGGAATTAAAACAAGATATAAATTTTAAAGGAAGTAACACAACACTACGAAGAATATTGAAAACAATTGGATTTCAGTTTAAACGATGTCAATCAAAACGGAAAGTTTTAATGGAACGCTATGATATAACAGCTTGGCGTGCCAGGTACATAGAGAGGATGAGAAAAAACAGATTAGTTGATAAGCGACCTGTTGTGTTTTTAGATGAAACATATATTCACCCCACATATCATGTGAAAAAATGTTGGCAAAGTGACGAAGAACAAGGAGTTTTAATTTCTGACTCTGTTGGAAGTAGATGGATAATTGCACATGCTGGCTCTGAAAATGGTTTTGTGGAAAATGGACTATTAATTTTCAAATCACAAACAAAATCATCTGATTACCACGATGATATGAATGCAAAAAACTTTATGAAATGGATGACTAAAAAGTTATACCCAATTTACCCGAAAACTGCCTTGTGGTAATGGATAACGCTCCATACCACTGCACCCAAGTCAATAAAGCACCGACCATGTCTAGTTTAAAATCGGAAATGCAGGACTGGCTAAGAGAAAAGGAATTATATTTTGAGGAAAACTGGATCAAGCCAGTTTTGTATGATATTATTAAAACTAACAAAGGTCAACCAATTTTTGCCGTTGATGAATTGCTTAAGCAGCACAACCATGAGGTTGTAAGATTACCCCCTTACCATTGCGATTTAAATCCTATAGAAAAAATTTGGAGCCTTGTGAAAAGAAGGGTGGCTGAAAAAAATGTGGCCCAGGATGCGAAAGAAATCGTCAGATTGACAGAAGCTGCTTTTGCAAGCATCACACCTGAAGATTGGAAAGCCCAATGTAAGCATGTGGTGCATTTAGAAGAGCAGTATTTTAAAAATGATGGATTAATAGATGTTACTATGGAAAGGTTTATCATATCAACCGCGAGTGATAGTGATACTGAATCTGATCACTACAGTGACAGTGATTGCTCTATGAGTGGAATTACCCCGTTAAATGAACATAATTACTTCGAAAAAATTTAAAATGCTTAATTAAATCATGTATTTTAATTATACTTGCTTATTATTATTTGGAGGCGAGAGCTGGATATGGCCGAAAGAACATGAAAGTAGAATAAATGCGGTTGAAATGCGTCTGTGGCGTAACACTTGCAGAACGCGTTTGAAATCATGACGTAAAGAAGAGTGTTGGTCTGCAAGAAAGTGTCGGTGTAAGGTAGGAAAAGGCTTGCTCCGTTGGTTCGGACATGTAGAACGAATGCGTGATTTAAGAATGACCAAACAGATTTATAATGCGAAAGCAGAAGGATTTAGGAGTCAAGGAATGCGAAGACTCACCTATCATGACCGAATTGGTTTTGATTTATCTAGATGAGGTCAAGAGTCGTAAGAATCGGCAAACGGGCATGAAAAGAGCTATGAACGTAAAAGAAACGAGAGGTCTGGTGTGTAAGGGTCTAGTCATGAGGCGCCTGGTACTCTCTGCCTACCCCGCAAGGGACTTTGCGTGAAGAGTGATATATATATATATATATATATAGGCATAGTCATATATATATTTGTTGTTTTTTATTTGCATATGACTTAACTAGCGTTTGACCGCGTGGAGTAGCCCTATGCAATAACACCACTTCTATATAAGATACATAAGTAAAAAAATATACCAGATTTTAAGTTGGACCTTTAGAAACACAACTGTGAAAACCGCATCCAATTCGGTGCAGTAGTTTTTACGTGATACTAAACAAACATGCAGATAAAAATTCTAAAAACGATTTTGGCTTTTATTTTTTTATTTACTCATACCCCCCACACAAACGTTTTTTAAATATTTTCAATGTACAGACATCGTCTAGTTACAATTTTATTATAGTATAGATTACTAGCGAGGAGGAATTTACTACAGAAATACAAAGAAGTAAAATAAAAATACAGTGCTGGCAACATTTTGACTTGCGACTGCAGCGCTGCGTCTACGGGACTTCTTTTGTGGCGCGTACTCTATATGAGATTTCGCCAACTATCGATACGTATGCAATATAGATACAGGCAGCTCCGCCATTTAACTTGTCATATCACTGTGATATTTGCATATTAAGTATTACTAACGCGTGTAATGTATAACGCAATATCGATGTATTATTTTGTTTCTAAATAATAATATATCGATAGCATAAAATTATCGACAGTTTAAACCAGTTACCATTCCTTTTGACCTCAATATCAATTTCTTTAGACGTCAGTTAACTACGAGTATTATGGTACGATAGTAATACTTAATATTCAACTATCATAGTGATATTATAATGGTGTCGTTGCATGTTACAATCTTCAAGTCATATACTTACCGTCTCACTAGTTTCCGTTACTCGTTGTGGGTATTACAAAATACTTGCAGTGATACAGTGATTTGGTCTCCTGTTCTAGTGCGTTGTGTTATATTTTTGTACCTTGTGTTAATGCGTTAACAGTTTATTCATTGTATACCTGAATACGTAGGGAAATATTTGTTTGTGTTTTGTTTCTAAATAGTGGTTGTTACTTATGAGTGGTAATGATTGCATATTTGTAATGTGTTTGTGGCAATGTAACGTTTTTCGTTTTTGATTTTTGCATCATGTCTTGTCAACGGTAAGTAAGTAGTTAGCTATAGATAATATTCAAACTATAGAAATAATGTATGCCCACTGTTCAAGTATTTTATGTTAGTACTTTATTTATAGTATAATTTCTCATATAAGTGACATCTTGTGTTTTATGAGAAATAAAGAATCTTTAAACTGAAGTCATACGAGTATAACGTTGATCATAGACTATCTGGGTTAGGGTTTTTTATCTCGGGCTCATTCATTGTCGCTATCATTTCTGTCCGTATTCGAACATAGTCCGCCCCTCTATAGAGCCACTCACCTCAATCCTGAGCTACCTGTATCCATCGACTCCCTACAAACCTCTTGAGGTTGTCTCTCCATCTACATAGTGGGGGATCGTCCCACAATGCGTGTAGCAGTACAGGAAGGCCACTCGAAAATCTTTCTTCGTCAGCGGTTGTCGATTCTACAAACTATGTGACCTGTCCACTGCTACTTCAGCTTACTTATCAATTGAGCTATGTTGGTTACCTTAGTACAGACGTAATACAAGATACGTGTGTCACTCGTACAATCATCGCACATGTGTGCGTAAAATCGCTGTATCATTGGGTAGACGCCGGTCAATCATAAAATTGTCTTATTGATTCAAGTGATGTTTACTACACACAGTAGCACGTTCCACGAATAATCGAAATTGCACCATTATAGTAGGGTTATCTGCTATTTAGACGGTTTCGTCATAGCATTCGCGGCAGAGTGGGTAAGCCGTGATGCGTAACATATTATAGGAACCCAATTCAATTCTGCATATGGATTGTTTTTGATTTTGTTTGTGATTTTTTCGTGGTAGAATATTCATTTATGATATTGTAGTCATTGAATACGGAATATTCAAATCTTGAATATTCCGTATCTTCAAGATCCAAATCTTGGTGAATATCTGTCCTACCCTCTAGTAGTCTAGTATAATAACAAAGCAAATATATCTAACTACTTTGGTCATAATGAAAGAGTTATTGCCGGTAGTTGTGCAATTACTTCATAATATGTTGCGATAGTTTTGATGTCAGTTATCCAGATAGCGAATGTTCTGCGTAACATACGCTCATTACATTGATAAAGAAGCCTACTTGTTTGTGTGAAACAATCATACAGCTTTGACGTTACTTATTTTTGTGCATTATGATTCGACATACCACAATGTTACAAAGGGCGGAGATCATTGTTCTCCATGAACAAGGGGTTTCCAAACGTGAAATAGCAAGACGTTATATGATATCGATGAGTAATTTATAAATATTAAAGTACTCGTCTCTTTGTAGTTATACATCTATCTATAGCTATCCGCATAATTGACGACGAAGAGGTCACTAAAAACCTAGAACCTCTTCAACTCCGTAGGGGCATAGGCTCTCTAAGCGTATTTTGCCGCCTTTACCATGGCGAGTGCTCTGAAGAACTGTTTTCCCTTATGCCACCCTGTCCCTTCCATCATAGAACCACACGTGCGGGCTTGCGATGTCATCGTTCCACTGTTGAGAATATCTCTTCGCGTACCAAAAAGAAGTTCGGCAACTTCTATCTTTGTCGTACCATTAAAAAGTGGAACTGCCTGCAAAGTCAAAGTAAAAATCTTTTTGTTCCGTAAAAATGGCTACATTTGTTTGGAATTGTCACAATTTTTTTCCCTACCGTGCAGTTTATGACTAGGTGAGCACTGATAAAAATACTGGCAAAAACTCGGGCATCCCTCTTTTGGTATCCAAACAAATTTACATAATTTATTAATTACATTATAATTGGATCGACTCAATCCCATGCATTTTTATCATTAATATAGTCAGATACTTTATAATATGCCCTGCTACACAATTTGGCTTTAATAGTAGTTTTAAATTTGTTTATGCACATGTGTTCCCTCCTTCCTACAATATGGGATCCTTCAAAATGTCAATAACCTACACTATTTAGATTATTTGTTTTTGTTTTACATACATTTCTTAACTATTACAGTAGATTTTGTCATATGTGTCAGCTTTTATTTAATTAAAATATAAACAAATGTGTATAAAACACTAAATATTCATTGTATAACTATAAATGAATAGTTCTATGACTCATTTGTTTGTGCGATGAAAACGGTGCACGTGCGTTTGCACGTGCAACAGTCACCCCACCCATACCCAAGCTGTCAAAACGTATTTAAACGATCGTCGCACAATCAAAGGGGCATTCGAACGCTGGACTCGGTACAGTAAGGACACAACTGAACTCTGTGAGTATTCTGATCTGGTATTACTTGAATGTATTTGTATTATTTTACTTTATATTATCATAGGTTGTATATTGTTGTGTGTGCACACCTGTCCATTTATTTTGTTACAACAAAAGATTGCTTTATGATGCTTCCTCTGCTCGATGG
Source organism: Pyralis farinalis (assembly GCA_947507595.1). NCBI lineage: Eukaryota > Metazoa > Arthropoda > Insecta > Lepidoptera > Pyralidae > Pyralis > Pyralis farinalis. The sequence goes on from OX382266.1 coordinate 26,691,202, forward strand.
GTATGCTTATGGCTACTCTGCTACATGAGAATATACATAGTTTGCAGTAATAGTATTATTTACTCGCCGCTTATTTTGAATATTTGGCTCATAAGAGTATAATTAAAATATTATTCATGTGTATAATTACTAAGATATTAAAAAATACATTTTATTATTGAAAGTACGTATGATTTTCATTGAATTTCTTAATATCTACCAAAATGGATCCGCTACCAACTCGGCTGTCCTACAGCTTCAGAAGTGGGATGCCCTTTCTCCCCCTCCCATTTTTTTTTCTCTTTTTTTTTCATTTTTTATTTTCTTCAACGTGCCATTGACGGGTCTAATAGCGTAATGGCCGGTAATGCCAACCTTTTACAACAAAGGTCGCGGGTTCGATCCTCGCACAAGGTACATGTTTGCATGTATGAATGTCTGTTTATCTTGGCCTCTTTTCCTATGTATTTTTATAAATATAGGTGTACAAAAAAAAGGGGCCTTACTTAGTTTGGGACTAGGTAGTGCTAAGGATATTCATGAACATATTTACGCTTTAATCTGTTTTTTTTTCGTTATTTCTCTATCGGTTGTGTAAAATAAGGTGAGAACAGGCAAAAGGCGTATTTTTTTTTTAAGTGGTTGTTTTTCAGGCGACATGGAGAGCAATTTATTACCCCGCTGTGACAGCCTGACGAGCAGTCTAGCAGCCGTTGGGTAGAGGGATCTCGCAGCCGGTGAGACAAGCGATCTCGCAGCCGGCGGGACGAGCGGTCTCGCAGCCGGCGGGACGAGCGGTCTCGCAGCCGGCGGGACGAGCGGTCTCGCAGCCGGCGGGACGAGCGGTCTCGCAGCCGGAGGGACGAGCGGTGTCGCAGCCGGCGCGACGAGCGGTGTCGCAGCCGGCGGGACGAGCGGTGTCGCAGCCGGCGGGACGAGCGGTGTCGCAGCCGGCGGGACGAGCGGTGTCGCAGCCGGCGGGACGAGCGGTGTCGCAGCCGGCGGGACGAGCGGTGTCGCAGCCGGCGGGACGAGCGGTGTCGCAGCCGGCGGGACGAGCGGTGTCGCAGCCGGCGGGACGAGCGGTGTCGCAGCCGGCGGGACGAGCGGTGTCGCAGCCGGCGGGACGAGCGGTGTCGCAGCCGGCGGAACGAGCGGTCTCGCAGCCGGCGGGACGAGCGGTCTCGCAGCCGGCGGGACGAGCGGTCTCGCAACCGGCGGGACGAGCCGTCTCGCAACCGACTGAACGAGCGGTTAAGCAGACAGCCGGACGAGCGGTCTCGCAACCGGCATGCTGAGCGGTCGAGCAGCTAACAATCAAGAACCAATAAAGTTCCACACTACAGTAACCGTGAGTTGACTTCATATTGTCATGGCACAGATGATATTACTAAATTGGTTCAAGTATTAAAGTCTATGGGCCGGTCAGATTCACTAGATAAGTTAGGTTCCATGCAAAATACAATACCTGAATTCGACCCCGGTAGAGGGGAACAGACTATGACCATAAAGTGAACGAATGTGCTAGTATTTACGGTTGGTCGGAAAAACAAATAATTCATTTTGCTTTGCCTAAGTTACGTGGCGTAGCTTAGAGATGGTACGAAGGTCTGTCGTCTGTTCTTTTCTCCTGGAACGAATGACAGGAAACACTTCATTCCGCGTTCCCGTCCGAAGAAAAGTATGGGCAAATGCTTAGTGACATGCTTGCAAAACGAGCTCGGTGCGCAGACTCACTCGAGGAATATTATTATGACAAGATAACACTAGTAAATAGATGCGGAATTGTGGGTACTAGGGCAGTAGAATGTGTTCTACATGGGATCGACGACAGATCGGTGAGGTTAGGCGCGGAAGCGGTAAAATTTGACAATCCTGATATGTTATTATCATACTTACGTAATGTGAGGAACGTCAAGCCTGCAATTGATCGTAGAATTACACAAACCAAGGGCCCCATGGTTAGAGTCCACGACTCTCAACCACGTACCCAATATAAGTTAATTCGTTGCACTGCAAGCAGGAAGGTCACATAGTAGCTCATTGCAAACAACCAATAAAAAAAAATGTGGAAAGTGGTAGGTTTGGACATGAGGCTGAAAATCGTTATTCTAAAATTATAGCACCAGAAAGTTGTTTCACGAGTAGCTAATGATTTAAATTCATTACAACCTAATTACATACGAGCTAAATACAGACGAGCTCGGTGGCGCAGTGGTGAAACGCGCTGTTACGCTACTTTGACACCAACGCTCGTGGGTTCGATTCCCACACAATACAAGCATTTGTGTGCATGAACATGTCTGTTTGTCTTGGTCTGGGTATTTTCTATGTATAATAAGTACGTATTAACAAAAAAAAAATATTTACGTATGTTTATCAGTTGTCTAGTACCCATAACACAAGCTTCGCTTACTTTGGGGCTAGATGGCGCTGTGTAATTTGTCCGACAATATTTAAATTTCAATTATATAAATATAATTGAAAATATTTTAAGCAGGCTAGCGTAAATAGTGTATCAATGCCTGCCTATATAGATTTTGGAAGAGAATGTTCAATGATAACATATAATAGCTTTCAAAAGATCGGAATGCAATTTGATACAATAAACCTACCCGTCTTACGGGGGTTTGGTAAATCGGCTGTTAAAGCTAACGGTAGATGTAGGGTACACATTGTAGTCGATGGCATTGGGCCAACTTAGAGTTATCATAGTTCCCAACAACGCAATGTATGTACCGCTTATGATCGGTCAAACTTTTACAGAGCAATCTCATATAACCTTTCTAAAGACTAGCGATTCCTTGGCATTAACTAAGTTAGAACAACTAGAGAACACAAGTACTAAAATAAAATTATTCTATAAAAAAGAGGTTGAAGTAAATGCTCCAACTATTGTTGATGTATATACTCGTCCTAATAACGTCGATTTCAAGGGGGAAATATGTATTGAAGGTAGTCTTTGATATAAGAATTGTATCCGATACTCTGTATCATCAAGGCTATATTACATTCATAACGGTCAGGGGCAAATAGTTGTTAGCTGCACGCCATCAACAAAACTAACATTAAAAAAAAAAAAATTGACCATTTGCTCGCTCGCGGTAAAATAGCTCATGAAGAAATAGTTTCGGAAGTAGCGTCTCATGTCCTTAACGTCATCACGTCCACAATACACCAATATCTGAATCTGATTTCAATATTGATGATGATCTTCCCTCACTAAGTTACAGTTGTTATTTCTGTTAAATGACTATGGAGAGTGTTTTGCATTCGGTCTCTCAGAATTAAGCACCACATCGGCTGGTGATATGAAGAACGAATTGCGTGACAGTCAACCGGTAGTTTACAGACTTTGTAGACTGGCGATTAAAGGGAAAGAACTCGTTAGAGAATTGATTAGTGAATTTTTAAGTACTGATATTATATGTCCTTCTAGATCGCCATATGCCAGCTTTATAGTACTCGTAAGAAAGAAAAATGGAGACTTACGGCTCTGACTATAGAGCTCTAATACCATCCAGAATCTGAAACAGAACTGCATATGGATGCCCAAGTGTGGGGTAGCTGGAATCCTTTTGCAAATAAAATAAAATACTTAGACATGTAGCATATTTTAGCGGACAAACTACAAAATTACTCGTCTTACGATGTTGAAACGTTGGCAGTCGTTGCAGCACTTCAAAAATTTAGGGTTTATCTAAACGGTGTATCATTAAATTGGTCACGGATTGCAATTCTCTGAAGGCTACATTTCAGAAAAAAAGGAGATGCTTCCCCGTGTTGCGCGGTGGTGGGAACAAACGGAGGAATATAATTTCTCAATAGAATACAGACCAGGCACTTGCATGAATCATGAGGATGCGCTAAGCCGCAGCCTAATCCCAATCTCGGAGAGTCTAAAAGTACTTACTGTGTCTGATTCTAATTGGCTAACAACTGTGCGAATTGCTGATAAAAGAAAAAAAAAAGCAGATAGTCTTAAAAATCCTGATCTCTATAATCTAGTAGACATAAAAACCAATAACATCAAAACTAATAACATCGAATGGCGATCGGTGGTCGTGCCAAAAGGAGTGCGTTGGAAAATCATAAAACAAAATCATGACATAAGTCATTTTGCTTTTGGGAAAACATTAAACAAGAAATTTGGTTTCTTACATCCGATACCAATAGTATAAACTCGGTTCGACATGATACATATGGACCACACTGGACCTTTTGTTCGAAGCGGAAAAGGCAATATGTACATTTTGGTCTTAATCGATGCATTTACCCGTTACGTAAAAGAAAAAAGAAAAGAATTTGTTCCAAAATTTCAAGTCCGTTTAGAATAACAAAAGTTCTGGATAATGACCGGTATCTCATTGAAGATACTAACTCTAAATAAGTATATGATTTTGTCAAGTATATTTTATTATGTGTTATAATGCATTTTTTTCAGAATAAGGACTGAAAGGTAAAAAAAAAAAAAAAACAATTGAATAAAAGGACAAGGGTCCTTAAAATAAGGGCAAGGGCCATAGATTACAAAAATGAAGGACAAGGGTCCTATCGTTAATTAAAAAAAAAAAAAAAAATGAAGGACAAGGGTCCTTGGAATAAGGGCAAGGGCCCATAGATTACAAAAATGAAGGACAAGGGTCCTAAATAAGGGCAAGGGCCATAGATTATTAAAAATGAAGGACAAGGGTCCTATCGCTAATTTTATTATGTGTTATAATTAAGTTGTTTTTCAGCATAAGGACGGAAGGGTCCAAGATATATACGTACATATACCTGATAATGAAATAAGGGCAAGGGCCATAGATTGTAAAAGGACAAGGGTCCTATAGTTAAATTCGTTTAAGTGTGAATTAATCATAATAATTAAAACAATATATACATGTAAAGGACATTACAAATTATTGTTATTAAAATAATATGTACACAGTATAGGTTCAGGAAGGAATAAAATATTTTGATGATTATGTAATGGTTAATTTAAACTATAGACAATTTGTGTAAATGTATATTATTTGCCGATGACACTACAATTCTAATTGATAAAAAAGATAATATAGATTATTAAACAGATATTGAAACTACTTTGTGCAATACCATAAATTGGGTAAAGCAAAACAATTTAAATATAAATATGACTAAAACAAAACTAATTAACTTTAAAACTAATAATAATGCTAATAATATTCTTATCAATATTACATACAATAACACAAGTATTGACGAAATAGAATCTACTACGTTTCTTGGCATAACAGTTGATAACCTATGCAATTGGAAATGTCATATAAAATTACTTTGCCGCAAACTGTATAGATTTGTTTACGTGCTGGGAAGAGTTAGCTGTCTGGCATCAATTGAAATTGCTGTAATGGCTTACCATGGATATGTGTCATCGTTGCTTAGATATGGGGTTATTTTATGGGGTAACTCCGTCGAAGTGTCAAAAATATTTATCTGTTAAAAAAAAAAGTGTATTCGTGCCATATATAATGTAGATCCAATGAACAATTGTAAGCCTTTGTTCATAAAATCGAATATTTTACCTCTTTCGTGTCTTTATATCTATGAAATGTGTATTTTTGTTCAAAAATATCAATATTTGTTCATTTGACATGGTGATTGTATATCTTCCAGAAGTAGACATAAGGATAAATTACTTGTACCTAAGCAGAGGCTTGCATTATATTCTACCAATGTACATTGCATGGCTATCAAAATTTTTACATTTACCGGACAATTTCAAAAGCTTGAGAACTACGTTATTTAAAAAAAAAAATAATTACATAAATGGCTTCTAAATAAATCTTATTATACTGTGAGTGAATATCTGAATGAGAAATTTATCAATGATTAATTAATTACACTTCCTTAATTTTAGAATCATGTAACTATTTAAATTGATTACTAAAACATTTGCACGCCCTCACGAGGGTAGAATAAGTTGGATTTGTAATTTTGTAACGTCTTTTGTACCTTATTTTTGCAAATAAATTATCTTATCTTATCTTATCTAAAAATAATCACGAGGTCGTGCTTTCTATAGGATGGCCGAGCTGTCAGCTTTTATTTAATTAAAATATAAACAAATGTGTATAAAACACTAAATATTCATTGTATAACTATAAATGAATAGTTCTATGACTCATTTGTTTGTGCGATGAAAACGGTGCACGTGCGTTTGCACGTGCAACAGTCACCCCACCCATACCCAAGCTGTCAAAACGTATTTAAACGATCGTCGCACAATCAAAGGGGCATTCGAACGCTGGACTCGGTACAGTAAGGACACAACTGAACTCTGTGAGTATTCTGATCTGGTATTACTTGAATGTATTTGTATTATTTTACTTTATATTATCATAGGTTGTATATTGTTGTGTGTGCACACCTGTCCATTTATTTTGTTACAACAAAAGATTGCTTTATGATGCTTCCTCTGCTCGATGGGTATGCTTATGGCTACTCTGCTACATGAGAATATACATAGTTTGCAGTAATAGTATTATTTACTCGCCGCTTATTTTGAATATTTGGCTCATAAGAGTATAATTAAAATATTATTCATGTGTATAATTACTAAGATATTAAAAAATACATTTTATTATTGAAAGTACGTATGATTTTCATTGAATTTCTTAATATCTACCAAAATGGATCCGCTACCAACTCGGCTGTCCTACATATGTTGAGCTAAATACTATTTTTAATTTTGTCTTGTTCACAGAGACGGACTGCTCAACTGTGGTTCCATCCGGTCACCGGGACATTGTTGCCGCGCATATTGCAGACCCCTACAAAACCACCAGCTCGACGGCAATCAAAGTAGGAGTTTCTCAGCAAATAGTGCGGAAACATTTGCGTGCTGACATGTTAAGATGAATGATATGATATAAAAGCGATAGATTATTATTTGCAAGACAATATTTAGACTTTGATCGGTTGAACAATATTGTTATTTTTACTGACGAAAAGTCTTTGCAATCTATAATGCTATCGGAGCAAGTACCGTCTATCACGGCTTTTATACGTCTGCTGGATAAGAAGCTGGCAACCCATTTGCACAAACCCTCGGGCAGCCAGTACGATGGGAACTTTGATAGAAGACTTCGATGCCAGACCAGATCGAACGCCTTGGCCATATCTAGGCGGCCATGTCTTGAAAGGTGAGAGGGCGCCACTGCCGCGTAAACAAGGTTTTGTACTGTGTGAAGCTATTAATTTAAAATCTTGTAGAAAAGTGATATAAAAGGTATATAGTAATATAGTTGTAATCGGAAGAAATAGTAGTGACATCAGATATTATTAACAAATATTATTTCCCGTCAAAATAGTGTTAATCTAAATAATTATTATCTCTCAAAAATCCGTGTGTCAAAATCAAAAGTGAATCAGTGTAAAACTTAAAATAACTGTGCAGATATTAACCATATTCAATTAAACATTTTACAGACAAATAAAGGCAAAAATTAACATTACAATCGTAATTAAGTTAGATTGATTTCAAAGTGGGTGAATTTGAAAAGTGCAATTGCAACAACCGCGCAAAAGATCTTTTAAACCACAACAGAAATTATTCACGGAGCTATTAATCGACAAATTCTACACTAGCACTAACAGCAATTTGGCGCAACGGTAGTAGCTACGTACTTACCGCCTTCGTGACATTCCACGACCGATACCCAACACATACATATTTCTTTTCGTGACATATTTTCACTATGAGACCATTAGCAAGTAACATTATATCAAGGACTATGTATTCACAACACCATTAAAATATAACTATGAACTGTTGTTCTCATCAGCGACATCCGTAATCTTCTATATTTATAAAAATGAATGTTTGTCTGTATGTCCTCTATGGACTCGAAAATGGCTGGACCTATTTTGATGAAATTTTCAGGAAATCTTTATATTAGCTTAGCGGGGGTTCTTGTGCAGTTGGTATCGGATCACCCGTGCGAAGCCGGCGCCGCTCGCTAGTCTATATATATACAAAAATGAATGTTTGTCTGTATGTCCTCTATGGACTCAAAAATGGCTGGGCAGATTTTGATGAAATTTTCAGGGATTCTTCAGATCAGTTCAGCGGGTGATCCTGTGAAGTTTGGTAGCGATCAGATCACTCGTGCGAAGCCAGGGCGAGTAGCTAGTTGTGTAATAAAAATTAAAGCACTCATATGCTTCGATCTTTCTCAAATGTCATCCAAAACACATATAAAAACCACAATTACTAATGACCGCAACATGACACCTGCATCAGTAACTTGCTTCAAGTGCAAAAAAACGGTCAACATAAAAAATACTTTATCATGTCAAGTATGTAACAACAGACACGAGTTTGACTGTGCAGGCTATTCGGAAAAAATGATTCGCTTAAGGGAAGCGTGTTCCTTTAAAGTCTAATGTATTTTTTTATCGAAATACTCGTTTTCTTTCGTTTGTGCAATTAATTGAACTCAATATAACACTTATTAGAATTATTTTCTTTTACAAATATAAAATTTTTGTGTATTTTCTGGGTCTTATAAGTTCTAAGTTACCTAAATAATGTACAATCACAAAATGGCACATAGCTTTTAAGAACATTACGTCGAAGATGACAAGAGAGGGGAAGTTCTTAAAAGCAAAATGGTTTCCCCGACAGAACATGAAATAAAATGTGATGCCATATAAGTATCCGCATCTACAAATTTTCTTAGAAATATCCCCACGTAATAGTAGGGATCGGGCGTCTTTACAGGTCATTTTCGTGGGATATGATAGCCGAACGATTTCAATATGCGGCATATTTCAAATACCTTCGGGCGGAACGTTCCTTGACGGTCGTATTATGGAGACCACGGGCAACTCGGGCAATCAATTAAATTATTGGAATAAAATATTAAATTAAATTCCTTTCTTTATTCTCTCCCCGACGCTGTGATTAAATTTTTGGTGGTGCTCTGTGGGTGTTGTATCTTATTTTTAGGCTACCAAGAAGTGCCACTCAAAATATGTATAATCTTTGTTTGTCATGTATCATAATAGACAATTGTTATTTTGTACAACGTCGGGAGGTATACAAGCATACGGACCTGATGTAAAATGGTCTCCTAGCCTATGAACGCTTAAAATACAAGAAGTATCATTTACGCGTTATGACCCTTGCAGACAATACAACAACTCGTTAGGAGCTCACTCGCTTGCAGGAACGCCACAATCCTCCAGGGAGTTGTTACGTGGCTGCGGTTTCCTGTAAGGAATTTCCCCAGACGGGCTGCTTTGATGCGCCCTACCTCTCTTAAATACATCGAGACTAATACAATGTTTTCAAGAGAAGTAGGGCACATCGAAGCAGCCCGACGGTGACTCAGGTCACCTGTAAGCTCTTAAAGAGTAGCTGTGTTAGAAGCAGAGATGTCATCGCGCGAATGATACTTAATGTATTGCAAGTGTTCATAGGATACGGTAACTACTTTACATCACGTGTATCGTATTATTGTATCTTGTATTTTTGTATAACAAAAATAATAAGTAAGAGGTAATAGTCATCTTTTTAAGTTGTACAATTGGTGAAATGTTCCAGGTGATCTTTATTAAGGTTTGTTCTGCAAAATTGCCATTTCATTTTCAACACATAACTGTGAATAGATACACAAATACTTCACATTAACGTTGTCTCATATTGCTAACAATTTAAATTCCTATACATTGTAAAAACAAAAACAAACTAAATTAAACCTTAACGAAGGTAAGGCATTAAACTCCGCAGCGATTTTCCGCATCTTCTTTTTTTCTTAATTAAACAACTGGTTATCTGAAGAAAAACCCCTTTGCTTCCATTAGTGAGCTAATTGGAATCTTGTAGTCAAATGGAGGTTTTTAATTAAGTTTTTAGCTACCTAGTTTTTTTTTTATATTTGCCTGTCACTTGGTTGTATTTTACATAAGCACATACGTTTCCCTTCTGAATATCTCGAAGATAATTTAAAGAGACTACAATAATTTACTTATTTCAAGCTATATAGTGGCAAACATTTTTAATACCTAGGAAAATTTTAGAGATAAGCTCGCCTTTGTACTATCTTTACCATACATTGTGACTTTTTGTATTTATATGTGCAATAAAGAATATACGAAAATTTAAGATTAGCAATATTTTTAGAACTATTTAAAAAAGGAGGTATATAATTAGTTATTAAAAATCGCATAGAAACCGTTTGGTTTCACTTATATTTGATAAAGTTGCGTCTGCACTGTAGCCAATATAAAAAAATAAAATAAAAAATAAAAAAAGCCAGTTTCTAACAAAAAAAAAACAACGTAATCACAACAGGTATTTCAAGATTATCGGAATACAATATCGGTGTAAGAAGCTCCACCAAGCACTGACAAACGATCCCAAGTAACCAAGTTACACCAAGATACACACTGTCGGGTAGCGTACGAAACTATGTCGGTGTGAAGAGGTACGGTATAGGGAAATTTATTCAGTAGCAGCCCGATTGAAGGACCGTCACAAGGCCAAAACAACATAACAGTTTCCTGAAGGATCATTGTGTTCCTGCGACTGAGTATGTGACCTATTAAAATTCTCTTGAAAATGATTATTGCCAACGGGGATGGAAATGGGCAAAATATAACAAGCAATTACAAGAGCATATATGAGTGTATTAAGTAGATTTGTTCTTAAATGTGTTAAAAATAAATGTTATAATGACTTAGAAAATAATTTTCGAAAGAAATCTGTGTTTGAATATAATTTAAGCTTGAAACAATTTTATTCTCCAATGGAAAAAGGAACTACTTGGAACGTATTTGCTTCACCGCAACCAAATATATATATCAAAAAAAAAAATTATTGGGCCGTCATCCGGAATATAATCAGAATTACTTGCCGAACACTATATCTAACATAGAAATACATAAGATAAGATTATGTTCTTTGACCGCTACGGGAGGAGTTATTAGAACTATATACATAAGTTGCAGAGATGCAATTGTTAAAGAGCATAACTCTACAAAACACTTCTTTTAAAGCGGTATTTCCTCCCGCCGATCACTGGAATTATGATGCAGCAGGAAATAAAGTTTAGAAGTGGTAGTTATGACAGGCGTCCATTTCTCTCCGGTAGATTTTAATAACATTAAGCAGTTACCGTAGTTGGTCAAGAACATGTTATGCCAATAGCGCATTAATTTTATGACAAATTTTACCATAGTCCCACCATCATTCAATTGATATTCCCTGGAATGAGATGCGGTGCACCATGTGTGTAGTTTCAGAGAGAATTTTTTCCGTAAATACATAAATTGTAGAATAAATACCAAGTGATTTTAGCATAAGATAGCTCAAAAATGAGGTTTTTAGATAGTTTGCAATTTAAAATTTATCTGTGCACTTACAAATATTGATTCAGTTCTGAAACGCCTTTTCAAGTTTACGAGTAATAAACACGAAAGTTTTTGTGTAATCAATCCATCTATCTTCTGCAAGCCTAGACTATGAAACTTGACGGAATTTCAGAATTATCTAACGGCTGCAGAAAATACTTTAAAGTTCTAAACTAAAAGTAGTTCTAAACTTCAACGAAAGTAATTAAAATAGAGCACTAAGTATTTGGCCGTTAATTAATAAAAACGTCCAAAGTAAATATTTTTTATGTAAACTAGTAACCCTAGGCTTTAGGACTTTAGGCTTTGTACATGCGAAATTTGCGAATGAAGAAAATTAAATAAAGTATGTTTATTTTATATAATGTCTTTATCTTCAGTGGTTTTTGGTTGTGCGTTATATATCTGAAAGCGCGATACATTGCAATGTTGAGAAACAATAAACACTGTTTGATTCAACACATTCCGAATTTGACAGACATACCCACGTCATAATCGACTAACGAATAACAAACGTTACTACTGCATTTATTACGATTATATTTATTATTTATTACCGCGGTTATTGACGTCTCTAGCTGAATTGTGCTGTTTTCTCCTCGAGAGAAAGTTGTGTGACGAAGTTTGTCCTTTTCTATATGGGGCGCCCCTTTGCGCTCTCAGCAAAAAAGATGGTGGTATTAGGCCGATAGCGGTGGGCAGTGTTTTGCGCTGAGTGGTGGCAAAGTTGGGGTGCCGGGCTGTAAGAGACCAGATCGGTAAACTACTGCGCCCACGCCAGCTTGGTTTCGGCTCTCCGCTCGGTTGCGAGGCAGCTATACACTCAACCCGTGCCCTTGCTATGAACCCAGAACATGCCTGTGACGTTATTTTGAAAATCGACATCAAGAACGCCTTTAACATTGTCGAGAGGGACGTAATGCTGGCCGAGGTGAGGGATAAAAATCCTTCTTTATACCCATTCCTCGTTCAGTGCTGCGCCGCTCTCACCAATTTATATTATAACGGCGAAAAGATAACGTCAAGGGTTGGCGCGCAACAGGGAGACCCTCTGGGCCCTCTGTTAATTAGTTTAGTCATCAACAAATGAATAGCTGCATTGGAGGCACCGCTCAATATTTGGTACTTAGATGATGGCACGATTGGCGGTGCTCCAGAGATTGTCGCTAAAGATGTCGAAACATTGATTCCCGGACTGCGTGACATGGGCCTTATGATCAATAGCTCCAAGTGCGAGCTTTACTCTTGTGGAGGGGCAACTGGGGAGCAGGTCCAGATGATCCAAAACATTCTGCCCGATTTAAAGATCTTGAATCGACAAACTTTTACACTCTTGGGCACTCCAATATTCGAGGAGGCTATTTCGGTGACCCTACGCAATAAGAGAGAAATGCTTACTCAGGCACACCAGCATCTGCAGCATTTACCGGCACATGTGGCATTAATTTTGTTACGCGGTTGTCTATCTGTTGCAAGGTTGGTGTACATTATGAGGACCTCTCCAACATGGCTCTTTCCCACTGAGACTTCCCAGTTAGATGACGAAATGAAGGTTACTTTGGGGACCATTCTCAATGTACACCTTGACGAGGCTCAATGGTCGCAAGCGTCGCTCCCCGTCCGTCACGGTGGATTGGGCGTTAGGCGTATGCAGGACATTAACACATCGGCCTTCTTGGCTTCCTCCCATAGGGTTCGCGGATTAGTCGCTACTATACTCCAAGTGCACGGTGACGATCTAGAGATACCTTATGCGGGGGAAGCCTTGAGTGCTTGATCCTCAGCATGCCCCGCCATGGAGCCCCCAGAAGACAGAGGTGTGCAGCGTCGATGGGGCGACCGGCTGTGTAAGGTGAGGTATGGGCAGTTGCTGGAAGTGGCAGTAGGAGCTGATATTGCCCGGCTTAGGGCGGCAAGTTCTCCAAGAGTCGGGAGCCTGGCTTCACGCCCTTCCGTCGCCTCATATGGGTACCGCAAGATGATGATGGATCCTTGAGAGTGGCCGCAGCACTCAGAACTTGTAAAAAATTATGCCAAAATATTTAAACGAGCCTGTTCCAATGCTAAGTCTATATATTTAAAAAATAAAATTAATGGTTCAACAAATATTATTAAATCTGTTTGGGATATGATAAATAATGAGACGGGTAGAGTGAAAGTACGTAGTCGAAACTTTCGGTTAAAGATAAATGATATAGATATCAAAAATGATGTAGAAATTGCGACTGAGTTTGAAAAATATTTTTCTAACATTCCTCTTATTACTACGAGAAATCTTATGTCTTCTTCTATATCTGCTGAACTGGTTCTCAAACAGAGCATGGTAGAATGCGACACAATATTTGAATTTTAAGCTGTAAGCCCAAAAGATGTTTTGAACGCTTTTAAATCAATAAATATGAAAAACACTAAAGATCTGTGGGGTGTCAAAACCATTTCTTCTATTATTATTTCAATCGCTCCACATTTAGCTACAATTTTCAATTGTTGTGTGGCATCTGGTGTATTTCCTGACTTGATGAAACATAGTAAAATCATTCCATTATTTAAATCTGGTGATAGTTCGGACCCTTCGAATTTTCGACCTGTTTCCATACTGCCCATTCTCAGTAAAATTTTTGAAAAACTAATGCTTAGCCAGTTGCTCAGACATTTCAATGCACATAATTTGCTTCATAGGAAACAGTTCGGATTTACGAGAGTTTGTTCAACTATAGACGCAGGGATTCATTTGCTTAAAAGTATATTCGCGGCATGGGAGGGTTCGCAAGATGCCTTGGGAATTTTCTGTGATCTGTCTAAAGCGTTTGACTGCGTGCACCATGACACTCTTGTCAGAAAATTACACCACTACGGTATCAGGAACAAGGCTCTCGAACTTCTGTCTTCTTATCTGGGCAATAGGATACAGAAGGTCGATGTTAATGGTAAAAGATCTTCGGGGTCCCCTGTAGTTATGGGAGTCCCACAGGGGTCAATTCTAGGTCCATTCTTATTTTTAGTTTATATAAATGACTTACCTTATTATGTAAGGGATAAACATGAGATTGTATTGTTTGCGGATGATACCTCTTTGACATTCAAAATTAATAGACAGTTAGGTAATTATGACGAAGTTAACGATGCTCTCTCTAAAGTTATTCATTGGTTTAGTGTTAATAATCTGCTTTTAAACGATAAAAAGACTAAAGTAATTAAGTTCTCAACACCTAATGTAAGACAGGTGGCTACCAATGTACATGTTAATGGAACTAATTTAGCCCCTGTGGAGACAACTGTGTTCTTGGGTATAACAATTGACTCCAGACTACAATGGGGCCCACAAATTGAAAAATTATCAGGAAAACTAAGTTCTGCAGCCTATGCAGTGAAAACTATTAGACGGCTCACTGATGTTGATACAGCTAGAATAGTTTATTTCAGCTACTTTCATAGTATTATGTCATATGGAATTCTTCTTTGGGGTAACTCCGCGGACATTGACACCATCTTTTTATTGCAAAAGAGAGCCATAAGAGCTATCTACAAACTTGGTCCCCGGGAGAGCCTTAGAGAAAAATTCAAAGAAATAAATATTTTAACAGTCGCATCGCAATATATCTATGAAAATCTTTTGTATGTCCATAAAAACATAGACTCATTTTGTAAAAAGAGTGATACTCATAGCATAAATACTAGATATAAGCATAATCTTGTGTTACATGCAAGCCGTCTCCACAAAATAAGTAATTCTTTTATGGGGCAATGTATACGGTTCTATAACAAACTTCCCAGCAATATAAGAGAATTGTCAATAAACAAATTTAAAACTACTATTAAAGCCAAATTGTGTAGCAGGGCATATTATAAAGTATCTGACTATATTAATGATAAAAATGCCTGGGAGTGAGTCGATCCAATTATAATGTAATTAATAAAATATGTAAATTTGTTTGGACACCAAAAGAGGGATGCCTGAGTTTTTTGGCAGTATTTTTATCAGTGCTCACCTAGTCATAAACTGCACGGTAGGGAAAAAAATTGTGACGATTCCAAACAAATGTAGCCATTTTTACGGAATAAAAAGATTTTGACTTTGACTTTGACTTTCAGATTGGGCTGTGTTTTGTGCGAACCTCACACTTGTATATGTGGAGCGCAGGTGGACTCCAAGGGTTACCATGGTTTGAGTTGCGGCAAGTCGGCTGGGCGTTTTCCACGGCATTATATGCTGAATGAGGTGATCCGGAGGGCTCTGGTGTCTGTGGAGGTGCCCTGTACCTTCGAGCCACCGGGTTTGAGCCGTTCGGATGGCAAGAGGCCGGACGGGCTCACTCTCATTCCTTGGGAGAAGGGTCGATGTATGGTGTGGGATGCGACTTGCGTCAGTACTTTCGCATCCACGCATTTGGCTAGGACAATTCGTGCTGCTGGGGCGGCGGCCGATTGGGCGGCCACCCAGAAACACGCCAAATACGCGCCCCTTACGTCGAATTATACTTTTATCCCCTTCGCTGTGGAGGTTGGCGAAGCATGGTGTGCGAAAGCCAAGTTATTTGTGCGGCAGCTGGGAATGCGCTTAAAGAATAGTGGTGCTGACCTTCGAGCCGAGTCATACTTGACGCAACGCATATCCCACGCGATACAGCGGGGGAATGCTGCAAGTGTTATGGGCACTTTTGTGTCAGGTACGATTCGGGGTGGACTTTTTGACTAGAATAAATAAATAAATTGACATGTAAAAAAAAATTAAAAAAAAATATAATAAATTGAAATTGAACAGGATTTCTAGAAGAATTTACTTTGAAAGATAGCGCTAATATACCAGTAAATTTCCTTGAAAAGTATTTGATGAATTTATGCGGCGCGTTTCAGAGTCATGAAATTTGTAAAGGCATTGGCTACAAATTGAGAATGGACATGTGGCAATAAATGTGGGTCTTTTAATTGAAGCTGTGGATATATATATTCTAGAGATTATAGATGGTGATTAAACTTATGTATACATTCTGGAGAATAGCGATTACAGAAAACTGAAAATGAAAAGTACTCTCAAAGGTCTACGCTGATGAATGGTAATCATCTAAGCTTAGCCAGTACGAAGTAATGTGGGGAAATTTCCGAAGATAGAAGATAAATCTGATACCACTTACTATTGATTAACCAATTCTACTTGTTGAGAAAATTTGAATTTTATTAGGTACCATAGACAATACTCCGCTATGTTATTAGTTTGTGGCAATATAAGAATTGAATTCATAATAGAATTTTCGTAACAATACATAGATAGTTCCTGTATCGATTTGTAAATAGCAATGTAAAAATCAACTTACGACAAACTTCAACGACTTGCGGTCTCCAGGGTAAAAAACAATCAAATGACATTTGATACTAAATGAATATGGCTGATTAGTATGGCTGACAACTGATGGCCAATTTTGCTATTTGTCATGAGCTTACTTATTAGAATTGGCTGGGGCTCATTAGGATTCACTGGTATTCTAAATTTTTTTTGGCGTATTCACAGAAGATAGCGCTCGTGAGGTAAGTGTAGAGGAAATACTACGAATATGTCTGTCATCAGGTGCAATTACAGTTGAAAGTGAAGATTGTTGAGAAGAGGAGTTAGGGCTAATGTTAATTATTTCAGAATTTGATTGCTGTGAAGAAGAGTCGAAACTGATGTTAACAATCATCGATTCTAATTCCTCGTTATGAATTTCTATTCGCGATAAAGCGTCAGCGTTAGTGTTGTTTTTACCCTAAATGTAAATGATAAACAAAATATATCGGCAATATGCGATATATTTTATTTAAAAAACGATTTCATATGATCGGTCCATAAACGCGACGAAATTTCTTGAAATCCCTTGGTCTTAACAGTATGGTCGGAAACAATAGGTTCGTTAAACACATGTGCACTTATTGGTTGTGTCAACTTAAATAAAATGTCTTTACAAGTTGGGTTAAAAATTTCTACATAGGTTGGATTGTTTTCGCCGGTAGATAAGCTGTCTATAATGTAACAATTACAAATTAATTGACGTTCTATGCAAATATCACCGTTGCAAATATCAGTGGGCACTCTAATTAGTCGACTCGATTGTGCTGATATTATTGTTTCAATTAAGTTCGAACTTTCTGATTCATACATATGAATGGGATTACTAGCAGCACTCGTTTTTAATACACGTGTATTAAGGTCATTTTTTTACTGCCACTGTTCTAAAAGATCTAAACCAATTAATCGATCGAAATATGTGTAAAAGCGATATACTTATATACTATAATTTAATATAATTTTGGTCCTTGAATTCGGGAAAATATGCGATAGTTATAGAAAAAATATTTTTAGTTGTCGCATGTATATTTGTAACTATAAATGGATCGTTACTAAGTGGGAAAATAGAAAAGTAAAATTTGCAGATAGTTGCTGATAAGAATGAGGCGACATTCGGAAGCCTGTGGACATATTGAATCTCGCCAAAGCTCGCATTATTTCCTTGTCCTTGACTTTGACCTTGAGGAGCATAATTTGGTATTTGATGAGGAGTACTAAACTTGGGTAACGGTTTGTTTCCACCGGTGTTCATCAAATAATTGTAAGTATTTAGAAGCATATGACTGAAAGACGGTTTATTATGGTATAATGAAATAGATGAGGGATAGCCAAATTGTTTAGGAATTTGATAGAACTGCGGTATTATTTTCTGTACATTGAAAGGCGTAAAATTAAAAGGTTTTGAAAACTGTTGTTCTTGACTGACTGACATTTTTATATTGTAGGTAAAGGACATTTAATTCATCCTGAGCAAATTCAATGGTCTTTTCAAGTATCTCGGGCCGCATGTAACGAATTCTCGAGTCATGCGATTCATGTAAACCTCGAGTATATATTAATAAGGCCATTTTTTATAAAGGTCCCGCTTAGCTTCAATTGTCGTAAGAATCGTTTCATGCAACTCGACATACGTCATTATGGTACTGAGTAAAGACTGCACGCATTCGTAGAAGACTGTACTTATGTTTACTGTAAATAAATATCTCATATAAATATATTACTGCGTTATTATTATATTTAAAAATCATCATTTATTAAAGCCCGTAACTAATTTTTTTTTCTAAATATGTTTAATGTACAGACAGTACTTCGTTACATCGTTTTATTATAATCATAACTTATGGATTATATTATGTAAAAGTGAAAAATAGGTAATAATATTTTTATCTATATGTTTATATCTTTAGGGTAGTATCTTGTAGGCAGAGAGAACCGAGCGCCGTATAAATATAACGTAATATTAATTTCCAATCGAAAATGTTACGAACTAACTTAAATGTATTATCGACAACTAAAGACTACGATTCATACATAAAGAACACGTTGGTTTACAAAAATAGGCCAATTGCCACACGTCATTTGGCACATCCCTACGAACCCATATAAAAGTGCGTACCTATATTAATTCAAATGAGAACGAGGGTCAATTTACATAGCTAGTAAATGCCTCTCTCCCCTGCCAGGCATAAATTGAAGGGTGGACCGCACAGTAATTAGGCTGATTGACACTGCATACCGACACCTTTGATTTACATAGCCGCTTAGGTTAGCTTAAACTGTGTCATATCAATATGTAGTCTAATTGCGATAGTGTTGGGATAAAAAGTATTTTAATCAAACAGTCGTCAGCGTAATACGTTTAAAAGGAAATCATGTTACTTCATCTCTTTGAATTAGATTTTAAAATCTTATATTAATTCCAGTAACGACCGACTTGATTGACAACTTGTCAAGACGATGTCATGAAGAAGATTCAATTTGATTGTTAAATTATTTGCAATGTTTAACTTTGAGTACCATACAAAACAATCACTTTTGTGCAAGGTCGCCTGTAAGCGTTTTTTTAGACGTGGGCACTATAGCAAATAAATATTATTTTTGTCTTTTATTATATTATTGAAGGAATAGCTCTATACTTGTCACTTATCGTCATTCGTAATGGCATCTTACCGCTTTCATAGCGATAACTTCGATTTGTAGTGACAGATTGCAGGATCTTATCGATAAAAGATGACGGGCCATACGCATCACTCTGTTTTCAATTAAAGGCATGTGGGCACACTGATAGCGTCATGACCAAGCCGGATACGTGGCAGGCTGATTAGCCGTGTTTGTTTTTAATAAATTTGTCTAAACCGACGCCATCTTCTTAACCAACTACGAGTAAGTGATAATTACAAATATGTAGACGAGTGTACACGAATTTAGTAGTAGATATATATACCCATACCAGAAATTCGAACCGGTGATCAGACATTTATTTAGATGGTTCTTTATCCTCTATGATATCACTGCTCTTAGTCTCATAGTATTCATTCTTATATAACTAAATATGCTAATCATCTTAATTATTTCAGCAAGACGAAATATTTACTTTTGAACTACAAAATTTAGATGAATATCTTAGGAAGAAAATATCACAGTGATAATATAAAACTCTTCCTTGTATAATCTTAGATAAAGACAATTGCGGTCCACCGTAGTATGAATAGACAAAAGACGGAACATATATAAAAGAGGAAGCATAAAAGTGGCACCTGTGAGTGACACAATGAAAGGAAACTGTCTGCCTTAGTATGGATATATGATGAGAAGAAATAAATTACTACCCAAAGGAGTGATCAATATTTGACGAGATCGGTGGCGCAGTGGTTAGTAGTGCCACTTTGACACCAACGCTCGTGGGTTCGATTTCCACACAGAACAAACCTTTGTATGCATAAACTTGTCTGTTTGTCTTGGTCTAGATGTTTATAGGACAGGTAGCGTGCATCAATACAACTGTCAGGAAAAGTACCACCGCACATAAAACCGCAGCCACATAACAACACCCTGGAGGGTTGTCGTGTTCCTGCAAGTGAGTAAGGTTACTAATAAGCTCCTAAGGAATTGATGTGTTAGCAGCAGAGGTGGCATCGCGCGAGTAGTACTGTGAATGACTTTATAACCAGTGATCATTATGGTGATGATGGTGAGAAGAGTAAAATGTACTATGTCGACTCGAACTCAGCAGGGCAGGCCCTAGCTACCCATAGCAAAATGATGATAATGAAATTAAAAATCTGATATTTTGTCGAATTTAGTTACTCATGTCATGTACATATACTTACACGGGCAATGTATTTTTTGTCTAAAAGTAAATTTAAACTAAAATCATGAAAAAGTTAACAAGGTGTAACCTTCTAGATACAGTCGTATGGTACAATACGATATTATTTTGGTTAATGATCGAGGTTAGAAGGCAAACTATTAAAAGTCTAAACATTTTGAGTAACCGTAGTGTAATTACGAGTACTCGAAATATTTAGCCTTTTAATAGTTTGCTGTAATAGATAACCTGTGTTTGCTCACTGTAAAGATGTTAAAGCCACATATATTTGTCATACGTAACACTTATTACGTATACAAAATTCTCTCTCAGCTTACAAGCTTACAACGGTTGGCTACGAAAGCTTATGGCAGACACTGAAATCTACCATATCTATTTTAACGCAGTAAGCTTAAATTTTAATTATGAAAAAGTTATACAGATATTTATTTAGTTATTATATACACAATATCGCTAAAAACTAATATACATTATTGGACTTTCTGTGGCCCAGACTGTAAAGAAGATGAGGTGTCTTCAAAACTCCGAAATAGTGTGGACTTACGTTTAAGTATCTACCAAGTATATATTTTTCCCATATTGCTATTGTTTTAAGGATAAATAGTATATTATCAAAGTACTACCGATACTAAAAATTTTGCTAAAATTTCGTAAGTCTAGAGCTGGCATTCAAATATGTTACTCAAATAGGATAGAGGACAATATACGAATGTATTTTTAAATAATCTATTTCCATTAATTTTTTATAGGTTTATACTTGAAAAGTTGTGGCAGAATTTAGTAACACCTAAAATTCTCTAAAGGTAGGTATTATAAACACCGAGCTTCAGCAAAAACTTACAGCATAACGTCTTATACTCATAAAGGCAGCAATGTCATGCCCTTGCTTATGTCAAGCAAGACGAGCACACGCTAAACGTAGCTTTTCTAAATGCACTGACATAAAGTTGTTCAAATTTTCATTTAGCTATTCTTGTATGTCTTTTATAGCAGTCCTCTTTAACGTAGAATTGCAGGTTTTAGCGAATACTGGCTTTAACAGCATTAACAACCTTTATTGTTCTCACAGCATGCGATCGCCCCTATCTTTTATGGTCTTCAACACAGGAAGTGTTGTGATATCTGTCGATACTACGATATGTGAACATACAGCTGATACCAAGCTTTTGAAGTGTCTTGAATGAGATCGACAGCTTCATTCTCACTTTGTGCAAGGCAATCACTGCAATTCTATTTTCTTTTACATCCCATTCCATATTGTAATTTGATAATAAACACGAACAAAATATATATAAAACGGCGGGAAATCAAAAGAATTTTTAACATAATAAACAAGTTACAAAATCATAATAAATAAACAGTTGAAAAAAAGAAACGTTTCTATATAACAGTATTTAAGACCAGACTAATTAATTATAAGGTTCTTTTTTCACATACAACGTCGGGAGACATACAAGCACATGGTTCACCTGATGTAAAGCGGTTAACATAGCCTATAAACGCATGTAATACATTAAGTATCAGTCGCGCGTTGCCATACGCAAGAACACAACTACCCTATAGAGAGTTGTTATTTGGCTGCTGTTTTCTGTGAGGTAGTGGTACTTCCCTAGATGGGCTGCTTTAATGCGCGCTATCTCTCTTAAAATTTCCTACCTCACTTTTCGGTTGGTAGGGTACACAGGTGCAACGTGCAGGTGCAATTGGCTTTGATACTGAAAATCGTGATGAGCCAGTTATATCCCAAACTCCAACTTACAACACCATACCATAGCAAAATTTTCGTTTTCTGTAATAATATTTTGTTGGCTACAACCATTCAATAAATATTATTTTTATAATTTTAAGTTTTCACTGTTGTTTACAGTATTATAGTGTACGGAACTATATGCGATTTGTTTTCATCAGTCATCCTGTGACCATGGCGTCTGCAACGTCGCTGAAATATCGGGGAAATATACAAAACAAATTGCAGTAAGTCCCGTACGTACAAAATGATTATTTTGTTGAATGTTACTAAAGTTTTAAACATTTAATCAATTTAATCTTTAAAAATGTAATAAATTTGTAAAAAGTTTGTATTTTATTTAATAAGTATAATTTAATTTTTAGGGTTCCGTACCCAAAGGGTAAAACAGAACCCTATTACTGGGACTCCGCTGTCCGTCCGTCCGTCCGTCTGTCACCAGGCTGTATCTCATGAATCGTGATAGTTAGACAGTTGAAATTTTCACAGATGATGTAGTTCTGTTGCCGCTATAACAACAAATATATAACATATTTAAGGGGCTCCCATACAACAAACGTGATATTTTTGCTCGTTTTTGCTCGATATTGATAACAGCAATAGGTAGACGCTTGAAATATTCACAGAATAGTTAGTTATATATTCACTTTAAGAATAAGTAATTAAATTAAAATAAAAGCAATATTTAATTGGGGCTCCCATACAACAAACGTGTTTTTTTGCCGTTTTTATAGATAATGGTACGGAACCCTTCGTGCGCGAGTCCGACTCGCACTTGGCTGATTTTTGTACTATTCGTCTATTTTGGATGCATCGCACAAAATCTTCTGAATGGTTTCAGATATTTTTTTACACTATTTCATATAATCAATATCAATATTTAGGTTAATCACTTTTTAATTCGGTAACATTTATGGTGATGATTGAAAACCAAATTCTATGCAAAGTGCAATTTTTAGGAACCATTTTTTTAGTTTTAAAACGTTGGCATTCCTCCCGGAGTTGATTAAAATAGCTGTTAGGATAACGTAGTGTAATAATAGGGGCTATTGAAAATAGGAACCACATCGAAATCGGTTTCAACATTTGAATAGAAGCTGACGTTGCCCTTGGAAGATCGATTTATTCCAAAAAATATTGATATTCCTAAGTTCGTTGCCTTTCGTTATAACCTTCAAAGGTTGTGTTAATCTTATATAAGCTCGGCCTCTGAGGCAATCAAATCCTATGGGATTTTTTATACTAGGCCCGCAACATATCTCGGGGTGTCCCACTGGGATCACTACGATCTCTTAGTACTTATTGACGTTCGGATACAGATATTAACCCTTGTCTTTATTTCACCTTATACATTTGTAAGATATTTTGCTGGCATTCTCATTTCATGTGTATGGACTTTGATATAACAAAAATCTCTTATGACGCATTGACTATTATGATCTCGGCCGCTAGCGCTGCTAACACATAACTTCTCAGGTCCTTAACTCGCAGAAACAATACAAATTATTATTCGGCTACAAGGTCTGTTTCAAATGAATATGGATTTATTTTTTTATTTTAATGTATTCTTAATAAAAATCATATAATATTAATGGAAATCTCACCGAAAAAAAAGGATTCTATTGGAAATGGCCACCTTTTTCTTTGATAAAGGCCTTTAATCTGTCTGGCCACGAATGTACGAGTTTACGCACTGTTTCCATAGGAAATTTAGTCACTGCTTACTCCAGAGATTTCAATAGACACAATGTCAGCGTGTCGTTTCGAGCAGGCCATGTCCTCTAAAACTGACCATGAACTGAATTTGTTCAGATCTGGGTAAGGCGAGGGCCAGTCTGGGTTGGTTTTGAGCCAGGCTTGGGTAGTTCGTGACCAGATGCAGAGTACCGGTGGAAAGTCCTCGATAAGACACCTCCCACCAAATCACTACAGACGCAGAATAATGCCCACGTTGTACCTTTCCGACCACTTGGGCGGCTTCTTTAAAACTGTGTACACTTTGTCATTTTCCTTGTTATAGTGCTCTTCAATCATAATTGTTTTTATCAATAAAGAGGATTTTTTATTTGATCGGTCTATGGTGACCTTACAGAATACATACGTGACGCGCCTATAGGAAGTGTATTAACATTGCTAATTTTGCAATATTCAATCACGCACGTACACCAGAACACATATTCCTAACTCAGCGACCTTCCCCCACTATTGCACATGTATATAATCATTTTTAGTATATAAGTTAGTGTAATCTAAAATAAAAACATTCCGTACATTACCGGTAACTGTGGTTTAAATAAATCGCCATAATACCCCGACGTGATCACCACACAACATATATGAAGATCGTCATAATTGGTGACCCCGACGTGACTCTCTTCAACTGTAAAGATTGATTTAGAGTATGTCATGTATATCGACGATCAGCGCCATAATACAAAATACTGACTTGTATTGTAATTTATTCGACTATTCAGCTAATTGCTAAGAATGAATGCTTTTCGATACGTGATTGATCGTACACTGAGGCCGCGCTGCTGGTATCGGCTATGACCACGCTGAATCGCTGCATTAGCAGTGTTCGAGATGATACATCGAACATCTCCCTCTCTCAAGGGGGAGAAATGGAAGAATCAGGAAGCCACAATATGAGGGTTACGGTGCTCGAAGAGGAGTTATTCAATTTGTTCACTCGCGCTCACTCTATCACTTTGATCTGGCACTGACACACAAACATTAACACTGCTCATGGGCAAACGAGCGAGCTGCTCGTCTGCGTCACCGCCACAGAAGAACCGCTATCATCGCGGTGATGATGACCATTGTTACTAGTCCATATGATATCAGCATAAATTATACTCATGCGGCCCTGTAACGATAAAAAAATCGGCCAAGTGCGAGTCAGACTCGCGCACGAAGGGTTCCGTACCATTATCTATAAAAATTGTACAAGTGCGAGTGGGACTCGCGCACTCAGGGTTCCGTACCATTATCTATAAAAAGGCAAAAAAATCACGTTTGTTGTATGGGAGCCCCCATAAATATTTATTTTATTCTATTTTTTAGTATTTGTTGTTATAGCGGCAATAGAAATACATCATCTGTGAAAATTTCAACTGTCTAGCTATCACGGTTCATGAGATACAGCCTGGTGACAGACGGACGGACGGACGGACGGACGGACGGACAGCGGAGCCTCAGTAATAGGGTTCCGTTTTACACTTTGGGTACGGAACAAAAAAAACACGTTTGTTGTATGGGGGCCCCCTTAAATATTTATTTTATTCTATTTTTTAGTATTTGTAGTTAACTATCACGGTTCATGAGATACAGCCTGGTGACAGACGGACGGACAGCGGAGCCTCAGCAATAGGGTTCCGTTTTACCCTTTGGGTACGGAACCCTAAAAACTGTAAAGTAAAACTGACATTATAACCTTTTTGTAGCGTACCATTTTATTTTTCGCTGTTTTTGATTCACAGTATTATTGTAATGGTGTTTGATACATTCTGAAATTATTATACTCACATTGTTTTTGATATAGTCGAAATTAACACTTATACCTTTACAAATTGAATAAAATCCTTGTATCAGCCTTGCCAACAGCCTCAAAATAGTAGCTTTTGCTTTTGACATTACAAATCGAAGCTGTAGGTCGAGGCTGTAAGGCGAACGCGAAGCTTTGTAGAATTCCAATTTCATACAAGAAACGTCAAGTCCGTGTGGAGGTACTGCCCCAGACGGGTTGATTTGAGCCGCCCTACCTCTCTTAAAACATCCAGACCGAGACAAACAGACATATTCATGCACACAAATGTTTGTCTTGTGTGGCAATCGAACCCACGAGCGTTGGTGTCAAAGTCACGTCATTCACGACTGACCCACCGAGCTCCTCAGAGTAAGGGAAATATCTCGATCAATCGATGAGATCGACTTCGACATACACACAATAGAATAATAATGAACAGAAGTACTGTTTCGCCCGGGTGGGTTCTACTACGGGATTCTAACAACTTACTTCTACAGAGCCTGAGGATGCCTCGTGGAAAGGCGAAACACGTGTCGCAGCGACGACCATGGCAGTCATGATAGCAACAGTGGCGGGTGCATGCGGTTCCTATTCCAGCGTGCAATTGCGAGGACAACACAGCAGCCGAGACGACCGACCCAACCATGGCAGCGACGATATGAATCATCTACCAACGGTAGTGGGTGGGTGGAAAAATCTTGTTCTGGTAATTAATACTATAGTCCATTGCTAAAATGATGCCACTCCGTCTGTTGGTCTGCACCTATGTGCGTATGTATATGTGCATGGTTGAACGTTACATGCCATGTTTCGTAATTGATTTTTACAGTTCTTTTTTAACTGATTATGTAACTACCACGACAGAACCCTATTGTTTTACGTCATGATTCTTTACTCAGTTCCATTGTTATAAATAATAACCTGAAGATGTCTATTGTTAAAGCGTTTTCATTAAGTTGACTATTTCTTATTAATCTTGAAGGTGAGTGTAGATAACAATATAATAAAATAGTAGATACCAACAGCGGGTCTTTATAATGAAATCAAAGAATTGTTGCATCTCGAAGCTTGCTAACTGCATGCAGTTTTAATGACAGTGCAGAAATACGGTATTGTCGCGTTGATATGATGATAAAGGCTGAAGGCAAACATAGGAACTCCTCACCGGTTGACGGTAAATCTATTAAGTATTTTTTTTATATTAGAGGGGGCAAACGAGCATGTGGGTCACTTGTGGTTACCACAGCCCATAGACGTTAGGAACACCAAAGGGTCACTGATCCGTTGTCGGCCATTTTAAGGAAATATAGGCTCTTTTCTTGAAGGCACCCATATCGTATTTGTTCGGGAACACCGCTGAGGGTAGTTGATTGCAGAATTTCACCGTACGTGGTAGAAAATGCTTCAAAAGGCATACTGTAGTGGATTGCCGCCTATCAACATAGAGAGGGTGAAATTTTAGTTTGTGGCGAGTGGTACGATAGTGGGGTATGGAATGTTTGACTTTTTAGGGAATCCTTTTGGAGTACAGTATTTTTTATATGTATCTATAATTCTTATGCCACATAAGGCTAATATCATCGTATCTAGTCATGTGTAGAACGTACGGCGTGTCCACTTTTGATTTTACCTACGATTGACACGTTTCTTTCGAAATATTTCCATTGTTATTAATGTCATTAATTAAAGTAATTTCTATGAATAAAAGTTATTATTAAAAAAATAATTAGGAAATATCTAAGCACCTGCGAGAACCCACTAATAAATAAATAATTTTATTTTTTTACAGTAAATTATAATGCGTCATAAACATTGAACATCGCGTGTTGAGATTACAATCACGTACTCGATTTCAGACCGATGTCGGCACGCATGAAGAGCCACCCGATACCTACTCATTGTTGACAAACCATTTTTATATTAACGAAATAAGGAAAATGGGAATATCTTGTACAAAATATACCGTCGTGTTCGCTGATGAGCAAGATTAATGAAGCAGAAAGACTTTGATCGATTGTGGTTTTACCTAATAAATGTCCTGAGATTCCCCCGGGGACAAGAAATCCCCATGCTAAGTCAAATGCCCTTGTAATGGATTTGTCAACTGCGTAAAAAATCTACTCTTTTATTTTGTAAAAAATCTTTTAAAAAGTTTATATATTTACTTGATGTCCAAGAATTAAAATATCACGAGGACAATGAAAGCCTTTGAATAAATATTTTATCTGAATAAAATTAGATCGCTTCGGAATAACACTTAATTAAAAGGGGACGCTCCATGCTTACCTAAATTTATATTGATTGCCCTTGAGACAACTTAGTACTACGGCGAATGTGAATTATTCCCCCGGTGGTAACTTCTAGGCGGAGTTAATTACCGGACAATACGCCTGCTAATACAATAATTTAAACGTCAATTTTTACACCATCTACGAAAAAATCTGATATACTTTTACAAACAGAACTTGTACTCTCAGAATTCATGCTGTTGTTATTGATAAAGATTTATTTATTTGTATTAATAAATCTACACAGTTTTCAGCTTTTCCTTCACTTGTACAAATTTTATTTTAAGTGTTTTTTCGTTCTAATATTTTTTTTTATTTCTAATACTACCAAAAGCATCACATGGGTTTGAGTCACACGTCAATCTCCATGTAAATATAGATAACTTTTTATTAAAAATGGAATTACAGTAATTATACATTAATTACATTTTAGCATTGTATCCTTAAAATCTTTAGAGAAAAGGGCGTGAATCTGAAATGGTGATTTTGAGGCGCGTACTTTAATTGGTGATAATAACCAAGACCCATTATAATAAATCCATGACAATTAGTTACTACTATCACATTACAATTATTTATATTGCTGTGTCGTTCTAAATTTGATTCTGTTTGATATCGCTAACATAAAATCTAATGTTATTAATTTCCCGTCGAACGTGACGTAATTATCCACCAGTCTTCATTAAAGGGAGCTGTGTAAACGACCAGTCAGTTAATTGGGTCGCCATCTTTTCAGAACGTAGCATATGCCGGCATTGTGCCTTGTTTCCGTGCAAGAAAAACAGGTCTGTTAATTAGTTATGCAAATCCAACACGTACAGATTAACCTACATTAGGAAATCATATGGATATTTTTATGAAAAGTAAATGCAATGTCTATTTTGCTCATTACAAAATGTGCATTGTTCAAATGCGGAATTTGTACGATAACCCTTTCATCAAAAGATATTTTTATGGCAAATTTGTAATTGATTTACGACACATCTCCGTTGTAAAGCAGTAATCGCGATTTAAGGATGCTTATAACACAAGGTCTTTCGCTAGGCTACGTTGTCACTTCGATATCAATACCACTTAACTAAACTACCTCCTAGCATGCTAACTATTTGGCAGGAGCACAATAACCCCCTAGAGAATTATTATTGTGTAAGGTCTTACAAAGTCGGGCTGCTTTTTATAGCTGGGTTCTACCTATTTATCTCCAGAACTTCATGCAAACTGTTTTTAGCAAAAAATTTGGAAATACAACAGATTTCATGAGTCGAACCTTTGTGTTTTTGGTTATCCTCTTCCAACTGCTTACCATCTGGCAGACCGTATACTTGATTGCCATCTTAGTGGTATTAAAAAATACAACAACCCTGTAGGGAGTTGTTATTTGACGGCGGTTTCTGTGAGGTAAAGGTACTTCCCCAAATGGACCGCTTTGATGCGCCCTGCCTCTCTTAAAAAAACACCCAGATTCGAGCCCACGAGCGTTGGTGTCAAAGTAGCGTAACAGCACGTTTCACCACTGCGCCACCGAGCTCGTCGTGTGTAGGACAGACATACAATCTAAAACATAACAATTACAACCTACATACCTACCTACATGTAATTGGAGCGTCTTTATCTATAACTTCACGTTAAGTCCCTTACTGGGTTGGCAGAGAGAACCGAGCGCCACGTAGCTCGATCCTTACACACCTCACTCGCTTCTTTTATATTCTTTGCCCTTCTCATGCACGCTCGCCGGTTTCTAAGGCTCTTAACATCACCTTCTGTTAGAACACGACCAATTTACAGCTACCTTCAGGCAGGTCGTATGCTTGTTTGCCACCTTAGTAATATAAAACACACATATATATATATATATATATTATTAGGTACAAATAACAGGTAATTGGTAACACTACTGAAGTTCATAAACTGTAATAATATTGAACCTTACTTTAACGAAAAGATAAACTAGATCGATGAAGAAACTTAACTTTGCCGTTGGAAAACTACTATTGTTCCTATACACCGACATAGGTCGCGGTTAGTTTGCCAACTGCAAATAAGTTTATAATCACAAAAAATATATATACATATTTTTTGTAAGATATTCGGATTTTTGCTTTTATTTGTGCTACATGACAGTACTTCTTGCCAAATTTAAAGATTTTTGGTCAACGAAAAGTACCCTGTAGGTTTTGATTCCCTTGCGAGTAACAAAATATGTGGCATAAACGGGATATAAATGGCCGTAGCTTTACCTCCACGCGTTTCTGAGAAAAAGGATTTTGACAGACGGATAACAAATTGATTCTACAAGGTTTCCGTTCTTTTCTTTAGTGGTACGGAATCCTAAAAAAAATGAGAATCCTCTGATAACAAATGCACTAAACTGTTATTAAAAAGATCGAAGTGGATATCATTTTTATAATAGAGATAGGATGTATCCAAAGCAGGAAAGTAGTAGGAAGAAGTATTTTCACCTCACAGAAAACCGCAACCAAATAACATCTTCCTGGAGAATTGTTGTGTTCCTGTGAGTGAGTGAGGTCACAAGTAGGGTTCTAATAGCTGTGTTAGTGGCAGAGGTGGTGTCGCATTCATGAAAAATGTTCATCATTGGATTCCCTCGGCTGGTATGCTTAATATAATAATTACCTGTAACAACTCTGGCATAGACAAGTTACCTCAGTTCTCTGTAACTAACCACTAAAATATTCTAACGTTAACATGCAAAACTCGTAACTACGTTAATAGAGTTATCCGGTTTACGGTGCATACTGTACCGCGACGAAACAGCAGTTATTTGTTTAACATAGTATATCTGTATGAACCATAAACAACAAGTTACCAAATCAAATTTAAATGGAAATATTACTATTTCTAAACCTCTATTACTTTAATAATTATAAGTAGATAATATTTATTTCTACTATAGGTACTAGATTAATTACAAACATGTATATGTCTATATCTCCCGCCAGGTTCCTTGCAGAGAGCACTGAGCACCATAAGACGTAGTCCTAACACACGTCACTCGCTTCTTTATCATTTACAGCTCTTTTAACGCTTGCCAATTGCTAGGGCTCCTGATATCATCTTCTTGAGTTTTGGTCTACCTTGGCTGGTGCATTTATCCTTCCTTTATAAACATAATTTATTACACCACTTAGGTGGCAAAATAGATGTAAACAACCTGGTACCTGGTGTAACAGTTACCGTAGCCCGTGGTAAAAACCTCTTCACGTGTATATTGAAGAACCTCGTGCTATAATCCCTAGACAAAACTTCGGCAGGAATAACTTCCACAAAACTTCATTTTACCTCGCACGCAAGAGTATAAATACTACTGGACCGCTAACAGAAATATACTGCTCCGGAAGACTGCAAACGAAAACCCCATAATAGTAAATTCCGAGGCCCAACTCTGCAGCCTCGCTTCAAAAAACTAGACCAGTCTCGCCTATTCACATCCTTATTTTTAATTCTAAACCTGAACTTGTATGTATATATTCATGCCAAGTTCCTTGCGGGGTAGGCAGAGAGAACCGATCGCCATAAGACGCGGTCCTTGCATACTTCACTCGCTTCTGTGACATTCATAGCTCTTTTCATGCACGCTCACCGGTTCCTGGGGCTTCTGACATCACCTTCTGATAAAACACGACCAATTTGGTCATGGTAGGTTAGTCTCGGCCTTCCTCGGCTCCTACATCCTTCCACTTTTGCATTGTATATCTGTTTCGTCATTCTTTCGTCCCGCATTCTTTCTACATGTCCGAACCAACGGAGCATGCCCATTCTTATCTTAACACCGACACTAAACCTGAACTTACTACTTTCAATTGTAATAATGCCTGCTTACTTTATTAACAACTTATTTAGACATATAACCTACTCGCCTGTACATATACGCCTCTACTCATACTTAAATTGTCACACATTTCACTCAAACTAGATTGACATGAAAATTGTGCTACTTGGCGTATGCTATCCTCATATTGTGTATAATCCGTATCTGTGTCTTCCACTCCAAGTACCGAAGTACATACGTAAAATATCTCAAAGTATACTCTATGAAAATTTCATGAAAACCCTATCTTCGGAGAATGACATGTTGCGTTGTTATAAGTTCTAGATCAAATGCATGCAATATACTCGTAGTTACTTCATTCAGTTCGTACTACTCTTAAATTACGTAAAAACGCAGTCCAAAATTGCCCGTAATTCACAAAAAAAAAATTCTACTTCACGCCTATAAAAATCAGTTTCAAAATTCAATTGTAACGATCAATTGTTGACAAATATTGACGGTATATCGGTGGCCACCTCGTTGTTTTGTGACCGGTATGAAGTGCGCGGCTATCTACTAGAGCACGATAAATCACTCAAAATACTCGTACTTACTCAGAACATTCGTAGCATAGCTGCGAACTTCGACAGTTTTAATATATTATTAGGCAACCTGGACTGTAACCCTGATATCATCATCTTGACAGAATGTTGGCTGCAAACTAACCCTATTATACCACAAACTGAAGGATTCTCTTCAATAACTTCCAGCAACCCTTGTTACCAAAACGATGGTGTCAGATGGTGTCTAGTTCAGACACCAGTCTCTCACAGCCTTTATATTATTATTGTATAATGTACCTAGATTTAAGCCATCTATAAAGACTGTAAGAGAGCAAATAAAGAATTATTATTATTAATTATTATTATTTATAGCTACTACCATACTGACTACTACTGGCATACTAACCACCAACATACTAGTAATATCTAGGAAATGCCTAGGTTAAAAAGAAGGGCACATGTTTAAATACACAAATATTTGTGATTTGTGGAAATCTAACTATATATATATATATATATGTCGAATCGAAACGATGGCGCCACCGGTTGTCAACGATTATTAGCGTTTGTAATTAATCAATTTCTGAGCGAATGTCAATGAATCTTATTTTATTTGAAGTTAAGTAATCTTATTTTAAGTTATTTTGTTTAACGTTGTAAACAGAGGGCGCTGTACGTTGGACCTTCTAAATTTATGCAGTAGAGTAGTTTCAGTCTATGTTTATTGTTTCATGTTGGCAATGTTTTCTTTTCGATCAAAGACAATGACTTCTGTTAACCAATCATATTTGAGAATTCTGTATTGTTATGTTGGTACCACTGTACAAGTAACGATGATTGGTGGAAACGCAGGCGCGCCTTTTTCCCGCGCTTGGGCATGGCTCTTGGCGGGGACGCGACATCACTTTTGAGGCGGGAAGACAATATTGCAAGATTCTTATTCGATCCGTGTTCGAAGCAGGTCCGTCGCCAAGAGACTTGTCAGTTTCCATCTAATTCTATAATCATAACGCGTACTGTAGTTAATTGTAATTGCTAAATTAAATTATCGTACCGAGTTATAAGTTATAGTGTCTTTTTAATATCGTGTGCATAGAAATAAAGCTGAAGTGTGTAACTTTCAATCGGATTTTATTTCATCTACAGTCGATGTTCATCTACCATGTCTGATACCCATGAGTGCCCACATTTGCCCGCTCCAGCCACACAGAGGATACGACATATATATAACGAGGATTCTTGCTCATCCATTCGAAGGCACACGAAATAAAAGCCCTGATAGATTAGTTAGGTACGTGTATTGATCCTCCGAAACACGTTTTACACAAATATGCAACAAATAATCAGATGCAAATCGATTAAAGTTATTTGGAGCTCAATAGGGTGTTTTCGGTACGGCGCGTGATGGAAAAGTGCGTCGCCTGTCAGTCGCCCCCACTTTCGTCACCACCCTTTTAGCATGAAGAATGTAACCCCACTGAGCGGCTCCAAACAACCCCAGAACAGCGCCGCCTATGATAGTTTCTGGAACTAGCTAATAGATGGCGTTCGTTTTAATAAAATTACTACAGCGCCTTAGGTGGGATCTTAAGAATTAATTTTCATGATGCGACGACACGGCCGTCCTGCGCCTTACACGTCCTCGTGTGGTTCGCCTGAAAAGAGAAAAATCCAAGTACATTTTCTTTTCTCGGCCAGACCTGACCACGTAGGTCAGAACGAAAATCAAGTAGCAATTCGGAGAGTAAATCTTTATTCAAGTACAAAGATTTATGAACCATGAACGAATGGACTTAAACAATAAGGAAGTTCTGTTACATTGTCGGTCAGTTATCAATGAATTAAGTTCACATAGAATACGTTTCATGTAATAATTTTGACCACAGTCACATGGGAGTGTCTGTCTTCGTCACTTTGCCAGCGACGGTATCGTTGTCACTTAACCAGCGACACGATTAGCCGTACTCCTTAACCAGGTAGTAGGCGGCTCGACTCTTAATCACTTAACCAGCGAAAGAGTTTATACTAGAAATCACTTAACCAGTGATGTTGCATAGCCAGCTGCACACCGCGCACTCACTACGGCAAAGCCGGAGCTACGGCTACAAACTGACCCATGCAAATATTACACATTACAAAAATGGCATGAAACATACTTTACGTAACTGAAAACTGAAATTAAATTCCAAAACTACACACTAAAAAAGTTAAAGTCTTCCTTTTCGTTACTTTCTTGTTCACTCTCATGTTCATCAGACAAATCAGCAGAGAATCATTCAAAATCTCCAGTAATTTGGGTTTGAATTGGTCAGGTATATCAGTGTCAATATTTTCAAAGTTAGTCACGTTAATAGCACTACACACGTTAACCGCCATAGTTTTAGTAAAAGTTACCTTATCAGGGGTAATGTGGATTTCAATTCCCTGAGTTTAACACTTCTTGCCCAATCATAATATCATGCTGTAGTAAATTATCAGGTTGAAGATAAAAAAAAGACCTTAGAGTACAATATCGTCAATAGTAATCACAGCTACAATTTGTAACGTACTGTAGACACTTGTTTGACCAATACCAGTTGTTTTGACAGCATTATTTAGACGCGCACCTTGAAACTTTAACGATATTGATTCTTTAATAAGCTAGCATTCGTCTCCAGAATAGTAACGAAATGAAAACGACTCACCGGTGTGATGGAGAGTTCCCCTAGGGGCACTGATCGTGCAGATCTCGACACGGCGCTCCGCAGGCTTACTAGTTGATGGAGCCGGGGTTTTCCGTTAGCAGCAGCAGCATGCGCATGCGGGCATCTCGACGCGTAGTGCCCAGTGCCTCGACAGTTGTAGCAGGTGATCGTGTCCGACGTCATCGTCTTCTGGGTCGTTGAAGGCTTGCTAGGTTCTCTTCTTTTGGTTTGCTGAAGGAGTGGATGAGCGTAGAAGCAGCAGTTTCTGAAGTGTCGTAGCGAGCGGTACAAACTCCTTGAAAATCACTCCATTTCATTCCCGGAAATGACATCTGAGACAGCCATGCTGACGCCTGTCCCTTTAAAGCTTTGCTCAAAGCTATCATAAGTGCTGCTCCAGATAGTGGCTTATCTTCCATACACATGTCTGTTGTATATAGCCAAGCACGTGCATCCATATTTTTATTGTCGGGGTCAAATTCTGGTAATCGTACCTCGCTGGCTTTTGATCCTTGCATAGCTTGGATTAAAGCGAGGAAATTCTGATTTTGTTGCTCTAGCAACATTTTCCACTTGTCCTCGTCGCTGTCCATCTTCGGGGTAGGTGGGGCATGTCCCAATTCTGTTAACGAGGATTCTTGCTCATCCATTCGAAGGCACACGAAATAAAAGCCCTGATAGATTAGTTAGGTACGTGTATTGATCCTCCGAAACACGTTTTACACAAATATGCAACAAATAATCAGATGCAAATCGGTTAAAGTTATTTGGAGCTCAATAGGGTGTTTTCGGTACGGCGCGTGATGGAAAAGTGCGTCGCCTGTCAGTCGCCCCCACTTTCGTCACCACCCTTTTAGCATGAAGAATGTAACCCCACTGAGCGGCTCCAAACAACCCCAGAACAGCGCCGCCTATGATAGTTTCTGGAACTAGCTAATAGATGGCGTTCGTTTTAATAAAATTACTACAGCGCCTTAGGTGGGATCTTAAGAATTAATTTTCATGATGCGACGACATATATATAACTAAACTGCTACATAAACATAAATACCTACTGCTACATAGAAAATTTTCTTACTTTCAAATATTTAATTATTTTAAATTTGGAACGCGTTTATTATGTTATAAACTTCTTTCGTTTTCCCGCCGTTTTACATATTTTTTTTCGTGTTTATTATCAAATTACAATATGGTATGGGGTGCTAAGAAAATAGGATAGCAGTAATTACCTTGCCTAGAGCCGTCGGTCATATTCAAGACACTTCAAAAGCTTGGTATCAGCCGTATATTCGTATATCATACTATCGACAGTATACTCCCTCCCTCCCTCTGTTGAAGACCATAAAAGATCGGGGCGACCGCGTGCTGTTAGATCGACAAAGGCTGTTAATGTTGTTAAAGCCAGAAATCGCCGAAACCCTGTTTGGAAACAAAAAACTTATCGCAAGAAATGAAGATTCCCGCTAGTACTCTGTCGCGTATAATAAAACAAGACCTGAAGCTCGGCGCTTATCGTCGATATACAGAACATGCCTTAAACCAATCTCCACAGTTGAAGAGAGTGGATTGATCAAAACGCCTTCTGTCTCGATACGCAGATGAAAGATACAGAAACTACTGGACTAAGATCTACTGATAAAAAAAAATCACGATTGAGAGCACTACAATAGGCAAAATGACAAAGTGTACACAGTCCTAAAGAAGCCGCCCAAGTGGTCGAAAAGGTACAAAGTGGTCATCCCCCAGCGTCTGTAATAGTTTGGTGGGGGGTGTCAGCAAGCAGTGGCTAAATTTTCCATGGAAACAGTGCGCAAACTATAGATTCGTAGCCAGACTGATTAAAGGCCTGTATCAAAGCCAAAGAGGGCCATTTCGAATAGAATCAAATTTTTATTTTTTGCTGAGACTTGCGTAAATATGTACATATAAGTTTTATTCAACTACCTGTTTCTAATATAGGATAATTGTAAGTTTCAGAAAAATAGGAGCTTATATGACCTCTACGAATATCGTGCGACCACTCCATATTACCTATATTCATGAAAGAAATAACTTATGGCAACCGATGAGACCGGTATTACGTAGTAACACAATTCACCGGTACTTGTCGGCGGGTAAAGTAGAATGCGCAGCTCTTATTGGCTAATTCGCTAATCAACTTCGCGACACTTATCGGCTTATCGGTTAAAATAATATCTCATTGATCAGTAGGCTCGAATCGCTGAGATATTTAGGCCCTAAAACACATCATTTTTGTAAGCGCATATTGTGTTCCTAGGTGTGAGTGAGGTAGGGTGAGTAGGAGGTGAGTAGGGACTCTTGAGGAGTTGCTGTGTCAGCAGTAGAGAAGAAATCACGCGAGTGATCTATCTATCTATCTATAACTTCACGCCAAATCCCTTGCGGGGTAGGCAGAGAGAACCGAGCGCCACGTGACTCGATCCTTACATATCTCACTCGCTTTTTTAACATTCATTGCTCTTCTCATGCACGCACGCCGGTTTCTAGGGCTCCTGACATCACCTTCTGATAGAACATGACCAATTTGGTCTTGGTAGGTAAGTCTTGGCCTTCCCCGACTCCTACATCCTTCCACTTTTGCATTGTATATCTGCTTCATTATTCTTTCATCTTGCATTCTTTCTACATGCCCGAACCATCAGAGCATGCCTCTTCTTATTTTAACACCGACACTCTCTTTCAGACCAACTCTATTTCTAACATCATCATTGCGAATACGGTCTACAAGCCTTACGCCACAAATTTTGCGCAGCGCTCGCATTTCAACCGCGTTTATTCTACTTTCATGCTCTTTCTGCCATACCCAACTCTCGCTTCCATAAGTAAGCGTTGGGACCAACACTGCATTGTGTATAGCGAGTTGTGCCAAGAAGTTTTCCCAACGCTCCATTCACACTATTCCCAGCACTCACTCGTCTTTCCACATCTGCGGTGTACCTTCCATCCCTGCTGAAAGCGCATCCAAGATATACAAACTCATCCACTTGTTCCAACACTTCATCATCAATCGTAATCCTTACATTAGTTCTGGATTCTTCTCTTCCAAATACCATTATCTTTGTTTTCTTCGCATTCAGTAGTAAGCCTTTCTCCATACATTCGTCTTTCATCGTTGTGACCAGTATTTGCAGTTTAGATGGTGTATCTGCTAATAGCACGGCATCGTCTGTATACAGCAGACAGTTCACCACATGGTCACCCATGCGCAATCCCACATTCGTTGACCTTATTCTCTGCAGACAACTATCGAGATACAGGATAAACAGCCTAGCAGATAGCATGCAACCCTGTTTGACACCAATTTTGACATCAAACCAGGGTGACATGCCACCGTCTATCCGCACACATGCTGAGCAATCCTTGTAAGTGGACTGCACAGCACGGAGCAGTGAACCGTCAATCCCATATCTCAGCAATATGCCCCACAGTTCCTTTCGCCCAACCCTATCAAAGGCTTTCTCAAGATCCACAAAACCGCAGAAAACCACCGTAGAGAAGCATGGTCTATGGCCAGATGCTTCTCTACAATATTGCGGAGCGAGAAAACTTGATCCGTACCCACAGCATTTCATCGGATTTCACCCTCATTCTCCTTTCAATCACCTTTCCATATACATTTGCTGCTAAACTGATCAAACTGATGGCCCTATAGTTGGCGCAGTCTATGCGTGATCCCTTGCCTTTATACAAGGGCACGATGACTGCGCGTCTTCAGTCCATTGGGACCCTTCCATTTCTCCAGCATAGGTTGCATAGGTACCAGAAGGCGTCCCGGACGTAAGTGCCACGTAATTTGATCATCTCAGCTGTGATCAGATCAATTCCCGCTGATTTTCCATTTTTCAAGCTTCGTATCGATCATTCGATCTCATTCATAGTTATGCCTTTGTCGGACGCCGTCAACGTGGAGTAAGCATCCGACTCACTTTCATTGCCAGCGTCCGAGGCATACTCATACATTTCCTCAAAATATTCACTCCACCGTTCTAACACTTCCTGAGTGCTCGCAAGAATGACACCAGCTTTAGACTTTATCTTATCCATTCTGGATGCCGACGAACCACTCCGAGACTTATTTACCTCTCTCCAAAAGAGTTTGGTATTTGCCTCGAAGTTTTTCGTCAGCCTCTCTTCCTCATTCATAATTTGTCTTTCACGCTTCTCTTTCACTAAAGCCTTGGTTTCATTCTTGCATAGACGGTACATTTCTTTGTTCTTTTCTCTCATATTTTCATTTAAAGGCAAAGATGATACGTAATCCAGCCACGCTTTCCTCTTTCTTGCTACGGAGGATTCAACCTCCGCATCCCACCAGGCATCTCCTTTCGCTGTTTTACGTCTCTTTGCGCATCCACAAGCTTCTTTTGCACTATCCACCATACTTTCTTTCAAAACTTTCCAACAATCATCCACATCTGAGTCGGAGAGGCTTGCATTTGCAAGTCTCTCACTTACCAGATGCACATACATTCTCCTTACACTTTCATCTTGCAATTTTTCGCTCATTATCCTTTCATGGTCTCCGAAAGGGATACGCACTCGCCAGTGCCTCCACTTCCTAAAAAGGCCCACAAACCGGCTTACCACCAGGTAGTGGTCCGTCTCAAGAGTGGGGCCTCTAAAAGCTCTTGTATCCATTAGAACATTTCGGAGACGTCTATCTATTAAAATCAAATCAATCACACTTTTTTGATCATTCCTTCTCCATGTATATGTGTGAATATCCTTACGATGAAATACGGTATTCGACACGAGGAGGCCTCGTTCCATACATAAATCTAGTATTGACTTACCTGCTTCGTTCACTCTCTTATCTCCATACGCACCAAGAACAGCTTCATAGCTGTATCACTTGGTCCCAACCCATCCATTCAAGTCTCCACACATAATCACTCCTTCATTCCCTTCAGCTAAGTCCAGAACATCCCTCACAGACTCCCAAAACTTCTCCAGTTCTTGAGCACACGCTGAGCTTACGGGAGCGTATGCTGCAACCAAAAATACTCGCGTGATGCCCAGTTTAATACGAACCCAGAGAAGTCTAGGCCCTACCAAACAGTAATCTCTTACACCAGTGGCTAAGCGAGAGGAGAGTACGATACCTACACCAGCACTGGCATGATCGTCCCGGTCTACCCCAGACCATAGGGCCATCATACTACCGGGCAGATCATCGGTGTCGCTCCCCTTGCGCTTAGTCTCTGTCACACATAAAGCATCCAAACGTCTATCATTCATTACGTCTATCAGTTCATTCGTCTTATCATTCAATCCACCTCTCACATTCCACGTGCCTATGCGGCACTCGACTCCCCTCGTCCCGCCGGAATTGGCGCTGCATGTTGGGTGGCGGCCCCCACCGCCGCATGCAGCTATATTCGCACCGACGGGGGCGGATCGGTGCGCGTCGCCTACGGGGGACGCCCTAATCCGCACGTCGGTGCGCTCTTGGTCCAGAATTGCAATCGACTGATTGGCAGGGGTCGCGAACGAGCACGCTTCTGGCACATGACCCCCACGCGAGTGATACTTAATATATTGCAAGCGTACATAGGCTACGGTACTTGTATGCCTCCCGACGTTGTATAAAATAAAACTAATTCCTTTTCATCATGGTTGTAAGAGGATTGTTATATCATGAGTCAACGCCGACTTTACCTTCACGTTATGCAATCCTGCTAATTAACAAACAACGCTCTGCTGAAAAGGAGGTAGAGCGCATCATAGCAGCTTAACTGGTGAAGTATAGTTACCTCATAGAATATCGGAACCAAATAATAACTCCCCGGATGATTGTTATCTTCTTTCGAGTATGTGAGGTTAACAGTAATGTCTTGAGAAGTTTTGTTGGCATCGGTGGTGACAACGCGCTATTGCTCCTTGTATTGCAAATATTTATAGGTTACGGTCATCACTATACATCAGGTAGGCCGTAGGATTTTTACCTACCGACTTTGTATAAAGCAAATCTTTTTAAGACATATCTTGGAGAGCCACTGGAGAGTACTCTTACAGATTCTGTGAGTAAAAAAATCATATTGCTGGAGAATTTGTGAATGCGATGCACTGATCTACTGCTACAGACGCAGAAGCTGAAAGATTCATGTATATTTATTGATATTATAGTTAGTATGTCTATCTGTTGTACGTTTCGCCCAATAAATAGACAGATTTCAATGAACTTTTGAACTGCGATAGCCTGCAGTTCAAATGAACTTTTAAACTACACAAAAATGTTTCATTTCCTTCGAAAAAGTAAAAAACCAACCCATATCTGGGCGGAGAAGCAGAATCTCCTTTGCTAATCGGCACGGTTCACCACGTATAGGTTAGGTTAACTTTTGCTTTAAAGATACACTACTAACAAACCGAAATTATTATTCATTACTCTGAATTACTTGATGAAATACACAAATTAATTTCCAAGTAAGTTGTTATATGGAAATAAGCAACATTAACCGCCCGTTTAACCGTTCGCAGCAATCCCACAGAGTCGTTCAAAGTTGCCTCATTTGGAACTCTAGGTACGTGGAGATTGCTCACTTTGTAATGACCGCTTATATTACTTACTAATTGAGGAGAAACATCCACGTGAGGTAAGTATGCCTATTTAGGCACGCAATTTCTCTTATTTTTTGTTCTCCATGGCCTTTTAAATGTTTTGGGTGGAAACGTCTTCTCATCGTCTACCAAGTTATTCCCATCATTAACCAAGTTAAAGTCTTCTTTAGAAGCGCGTGATGCAATCTGGCAATTGGAAGTCGATGTTTTAGCGAATGGAATATTTATTATATATATAGTTATTCTTAAGCGAAAGTAAATTATGCACTGATAACCACCGCCAAATAAAAATGGCTGAGGGGCTGTTTTGTTCTTGTAAATCGCTAAGATCACCGATAATTTGGCGAGGAGTTACTGCATTAGGCGGTTAATGAAATAATAATTTCACACTAAAGTGCAATATTTTAGCGATATAATATGAAGATTTGTTAGTTGTTTAACGATATATCTAAAGTATACCCTATTATTTTAAACGAACAATACTTGTATTCTTGTTCCTAGCATTATCCCGTTTCCTAACCCACTATGATTGGCGGGGTCCACTACCTAAGCCTAATCATTTAACGAAGGTTCGGATTTCGTCGTAGAGCGATCAAATCTCCACAACCCACAGGGAAAATAAGACGTTTCTTAGGTTAGGTCATACATCTATTGAATTAAAATTTCTTGGACATGCTGGTTTCTTCACGATATTTCCGTTCAATGCTCACAAAGTGTTAAATTTATATGAACCCGAAAAGACGAATTTAGTGGCACATGCCCAATCCGGGATTCGAACCAGGGCTCGTAGGTTAATGGGCTGGTTATTTATTCACTAAGCTATCACTGCTACAAATGAGCAATTCTTGTATCTATACATTAATACGTGGATAAAAACCTTTCTACCCTTAAGCACATTACGAAGACAAAATTTATGTGTTACAAATTAAAATAATTCCTAGTGAATATAAAATGCGGTTAATTTAATTCAGTTAATGTTAAATACATATTAGTCTGTCGTCAATCATTCACACTAAGAATATTTTGTATATGATCGCAGCGTACATAATTGAAAAAAAATAAATGTGAAATTATTGTAGAGAAAAAAAAATACTTGGAAATAAGAACATCAGCTGTTAATACAGCAATTCCTTAGGAGCTTACTGGTACCTCACTCACTCGCAGGAACATAATAACCCTTCAGGGAGGTGACATTAAAGTAACATTGCTACCAACCTTGACAAAATAAACATGTATACTTACATAATTAACTTCATGTTATTGTAAAGTTTTATATTCATAAAATACGAGTGCACAAGTCCTTACTGCACAGAGTCACTCTATGTCAGAAATATTCGTTTTAAAATACACAAAGAGATTTGATTTAGAGCCAATTCGAACTGCTATTAACTATTCGAGCCAGGGAATTACCGAATCATAAGCGGCAGATGCTCCTTAAAGTTTGGCACTTTCTACTGACCAGTGAAACCAGGTAAGACTTTTAGTAGATCTGTGCTTCTATCTGTGCCATTTAAATATTTTTTACATCCACAATAAAATATTAATGTAAAAGTTCCATATAAGAAATGTACTGAAGCTATATTTGATAAAGTTATATTCGGATTATAAGTATCATTTGGTATGTACTCATACATGTACATAACAAATTCTTATTTACACCTCATTTACTTTTCCTAGTACGCAGTTAACGATAGCCTATAGATGCTTACTATAGTTGCAAGATGAGACACGTAAGAAAGTGTTTACAGTTTACCTATCACAAATTACATTTTATGAAAGTTGCTGTTTTTGAACCTCTGTAGGTACTAAATCTAACGTTAGTTGGTCGAATTAGCTTAATCAGTATTCTTAAGTTCTTGAAGCAACTGAATTTTATAGACGCGCGTAGTGTTTCTCCAAAATCAACTGCAAAGACGATTTTTATATTGAGTGCTTGACTTCGTTTGCTAATTGATAACGGTGAATTTAGGCTAACCGAAGCCCTCACTTCTGCGATTGTTTCTGTATCTCTAACAGACAATGAGCTAACATTTTTTTGAATTTTCACACTCGATCCGGTATTTTCGAAGATCTGAATCCATTATCTAAGCTATCATCACTTGGTGCTTTACGAGAACGATATTGCGTACGGTACAAACTCCTCGCTCTAACTCTCAAAATAATAGGCTCGCATGCAAAAATGCGATGCATCCTGGTATATAACTGTATAGCTACTGAATCTCCACAAAGTAGTGCACGAAGCTACCTATATCCTGCGCCTCCGCACCGCCCCTTT
Source organism: Pyralis farinalis (assembly GCA_947507595.1). Lineage (NCBI taxonomy): Eukaryota > Metazoa > Arthropoda > Insecta > Lepidoptera > Pyralidae > Pyralis > Pyralis farinalis. The sequence goes on from OX382266.1 coordinate 26,735,146, forward strand.
GAGTCGTCCACATGGAAACAAAACCCCATAACTCTTTTTGAACCCAATTCTTATTTCTTTTAATTTTGCTGACTATTGCTTTTACTTCCAATCACACCAAAATGTACCATTATTAGTTTGTTATGCGAATATTTATTATGCTGGAATAGCTTATAATATAATAATTATTACTGAAAAATTTTCGAAATCAAATTTGCTTGCGTCACTTTCGTTTTTCTGGGCCCACAAAATAGTACCACTTTGCACATTAAATGTCTGAGCTTTAATGGTACATTACAGCTTTAAACAGCGGGAAACAAGAAAACGTTACCTTTCCAAGGCTGGTATGAATAAATAAGTAACAATTAAATGAAACAAAAGGTTGTAAAAAGTACTGGAGATATAAACAGCATAACTCCAGTACTTTTTATATATAAAATATATAAAATATCCTTCGTAATTAAAAAAGTCAGTTGTTTTGCTATTGCGGGAACAATCCATGATTATGTCTAAACACGCAAGAACCTTTTCAACGTTCAACTTGAAAGCGACACTGACTTGATAATTAGTCTAAGAAAATCGATAAAATATTCAGTACTGTATGTCAGTAGTACTGAATATTTTATTGCAGTCTATAGAGGAATGTCCTCCAGTACAAAAAGTCCATCAAAGTAACGGTCCAAAAATAGCGTAGAAATACATACATAAAATTTGGTATGGAATCGAAAATTGGAAAATTATTGCTTTGGTTTTATGAGCATGCTATGCTAACTTCTTATCAGTATACCGTTTATAAGAGCAAGCCTAGCAGGGGACAAAATATTTTTTATATTGCACAAAAACTGCCCGTCTGGTGAAGTATCTTCATCTTACAGAAAACCGCAGCCAAATAGCAACTCCTTAGAGCATTGTTATGTTCCTGCGTGTGAGTGAGGTCACCAGTAAGCTCCCACGGTGTTGCGTTGCGAGTGATACTTGATGTATTGCAAGCGTTCATAGGCTACTGTAACCGCTTTACAGGTGGGCAGTATGCTTGTATACCTTCCGACGTATACAAAAAGTAATTACGAAAATCTCAAGAAATAGTTCAGGAACAATAGGTAAGACCGCCAATATGAACTCGATGCGCAAAAAGTGCTATAGATCAGATCCATCGAATTACATGTCTATTGCTATAATCTCCCTTCTCTCCAAAGTGATAGAGCTTGTGATAAACACACGACTCCTGGCATATCTAGAGGAACACGATTTGATTAGAGATTGCCAATACGGCTTTCGTCACAGTTATTCGACTGATGACCTTCTGGTGTATCTTACATACCGTCGGACTTCAATTGGGAGTCAAGGTGCGGCATTGGCTGTCGACCTAAATATGGTAAATGCGTTCGATCGGATCTGACATCGCAGTCGTCAAAATTATCATCGTACAAAAAGGGTTGGTGCAAATAGGTTGCCAGCTTTTATCCAGCAGAAGCAGTTGCTCCAGTATCATTGATAGATGCTGGCGTCTCACAGGGCTCTGTATTGTCCTCAACGCTGTTTCTGCTGCATATCAATAATATGTTGTCAATTGATGGTATTGATTGTTTTGCGGATGATAGCACCGGGATCACATATTACTCAGGTCATGCTAACATCCCTCGTGTTCCCTGTGTTTGCTTGCTGTATTTTCTTATTTCCAAAATTCACCTCTTACCGTCGTTAAAAGCATTGGAATTCTCGGTGTCGAGAACTGTAGTGATATTCAATATCAAAATCACCTGGCGAAGGTCAAGCTGGCACCCAAAAACCTTAGTATGTTCAACTGAGCAAACGTTTCTGCTCAAACTGGAAACTGGAAACTCAAACTCAAACTGGAAACATAGAGTGCTACAGTTACCTTTGGGCGGAAGTACTTGGATACCAGCAAGGCCCATGTGATTCGTTTCAGAGGCGAGCAGTGAGACTTGTCGATGGTTGTACACGGTATTGAGCCCTTAAGTTTGAAGAGAGATGTTGCCTTTCTTTCTTGGTTCTAGATAAATAGATAGATACATACTTTAATTATAACTCCAGCACACATACTATGCTTATTAAAGTAAGCAATACAGAAAAACATACCCACTGCAGAGGATAAATGAATATGTAAGTAAATACACCATCCAAAGTCATGAAGTGCCTACTGTAGCAGATAATACTATTAGATATGGAGACGATTATTTTTAAAATGGAGAACGTCTTTGATTGTGTTCCTCGTGCGAAGATCTGGTGGGCACTGAGGTCCAAACGGGTGCCTGAAGCATATTATGATATTTGCCGGGATATGTATCTCGATTCCTATTCCATAGATAGAACTGCTGTTGGCAAAAACAGTCCTTTCCAATGACCGTCGGGGTCCACAGGGCATCCGTTCTTAGTCCGTTTTTGTTCAGCGTAATATTAGACGTAGTGTCGGACAGCATCAGATATACATGTAAGCAGTCTCCATGGTTGCTCATGTATTTTATTTATTTGTACGAGTACATAGGAAAACATACAGCTTATATTATCTATGTATATAATTCGAAGCACAACTGCCTCCACGGGTACGATGCGTATAATTCACGCAATCTATCCCAGTCTGCTGATTTATAGTGCCATACGCGACAACATCCGGCAGGTCGAGGGGGGTCGCTTCTGGTGCAAGGCACTTGGTTCCGGATGAGGCAGTGATCCGACGAGCCAAGCGGCGCATCCACTGAAATGTTATACTCATCCGGACGTGTGTTCAGCAGAAGGCCCAGTAGAGAGCTTGCATGGTCCTCTACATCTGGTATTCACGTGAGAGACTGAACCAGCGCGGAGAAATCATAGGCCAGAGCAAATTCATGAGCATATCTCCCCGCGCAGTCAGTGCACCGAGAGCCAAGCCACTTGGCATGGTGGGCATTGAAGTCTCCCAAAATCACTAACTCCGCGGAGGGATACTGTTCGATGACTCTGTCACTCGCCCTTTGCAGGTGCTCGAATAACTGAGCTGTGCCTGTGTCACTGCTATGTAAACTGGCACGAGTAGATCCTGGTGTGGCCGCCATGATCGACAAGATTATGCAATCATGGCCTTCAAGATTATGCAATTGGCGACAACAATTTTTCTCCCGAACGAATAAGCATATCCAGGCATTATGCAAAAACAAGTAATCCAGTTTGTACCCGGGGTAATGGAAGTAAGAAGTGTCGGTCGGTGAGAATATTTGTGTCTCCGTGAGGAAAATTATGGTCGGCCGCGCGGTTTCCATGATGGACCGCGTTGACGTTCGAGTGCAAACCACCGATGTTGCAAAAGTCCATACGTTGTGGAGGGGGTGGCTGCTGTGGAACCATTTTTCTGTTTCTTTTGTTTTGTCATAATGCGTGATGAGGTAAGGAAAATGAGAAGAACTTTTCGAGGTGCCAATTGTTCTATGACGTCGTCATAAGAGTAGTCGGCACTGCAACGGGGAGACCGGTTTCTACGTTTCATTTAATTTCGACCTAGAGCCACTCTTACAGCCCGGACACCGTGAGTTTTTTCTGTATCCAAGTTTGCGAAATCCAGCTTCGGTTATTCCCGCACATGCGAAATCGTACCCACGCTTGTAGAGGGTGCAGTTCGCAACGTCTGAGCAGTTAACTTTACAGCTCGCACAAGTATGCATAATTAGTGCTTGGGTAGCGGATCGGAGTTGGGAAACCCTGGCGTGTTATTCACCAGACAACACGTCTAACTTAGAGTCAATGCAGAGCGCGACTGGAATGCTAACGATATTGCGCTGGCAGACACGGACAGGGGGCGCCTAGTACGACGACAGAATGCTTAGTGAAAGTTTCTTGAGAACGGTGGTCTGAAACTATGTGTGGCGAAGACAGAGTACTTGGCTTGCAATATCTCAGATCCGTCACTAGTTCGCATTGGTGAAGACATGGTCGAACGCACGATCCGATGTAGATATGTGAGATCTGCCCTGCACGCTTCGGAGACATCGATTGCGACGTCAAGGCACGCATATCAGCAGCTTAGATCAATTGGCCTGAGATGGCTGGTGTTATTTGTGACACTTGAATGCTGGTTAAGCTTAAAGGACAGGTTTATAAAGAGAAAGAAAAGAAGTGCTGGCTTGACGTCATGAGGGATAACATGCGTGCTAATGGTCTCACTGGGGATGCCGAAGATCGTACGAAGGCATAGGACGCGACTAGGATTAATGCTCGGTGATGATAATGAATGTAGAAGATAATTCTACCGATTGTACAAAGGGTTGTGTTCCAGTATTTTTTCCAAGAACACACAATTTGTGTAATGTACTATCAGCCGAGCTTTTTCCAAGAGACTACAGCACATAGTTCTCCAAGAAAGGCGTAAAGAGATCTTTAGAGGGTCGGTAACGCATGACGGACTCCCCTGGTGTTGTAAGTATCCATAGGCAACGGTGAGTGCTTGCCATCAGACAGGTCTTAGTGGTATAAAATATAAAATAGCCTAATACTTCTATTAGTGAAATAATCTTTTTACTTTAAAAATTGTTCATAATTATACGACGGGTATTTATAAGACCTATTAATGTGGCAAAAATTGTGAAAACGCTAAATAAAGTCATCCCAAATTTTATAGTTAGTGGATTTTATTTCGGGTAGGTCAGGGTATACACATTTATAAATAGTTTCTTTGTCCTACGTTTTTTTGTACAACATTGGGAGACATATATGCTTACGGCTTACCTAATGGAAAGCGGTTATCGTAGACCACAAACTACTTAACTGCACACGAAGGCACCCCGTGCTCACAATAATATTATGCTTTAGCGCCTAAATATCTCAACGATTTAAGTCTACTGACCAATGGGAGGATATGTTAACCAATAAGCCTATAAATGCCGCGTTGTTGATAGTCTATAAGAGCCAATAAGAACTGTGCGTTCTACTTTACCCCCCGACCCGTAGCAGTGAATTGAGTTACTACATAATATCGATCTCATCGTTCTCCGTAGGTTATTTTCACCACAGGCTCCGTAGCCTATGAATGCTTCCAATACATTCAGTATCCCACGCGCGATGGCAACTCTGCTGCTAACACAGTAATTCCTAAGGAGCGCACTGGTGATCTCACATACCTACTCGCAGGAACACAACATCCCTTCAGGGTTCCTCCAGTTCCTCCTTCCCCAACTGAATTGACAACCCAGAAGTTGGGTTGGTACCTCTCTTCAAACATCCAGATCAAGTCAAACAGACATGTTTATTGCAATCAAATATTTGTCCTGTCTGGGAATCGAGCCCACATTTAGCCTTGTTAATCGTTACGCCACCAAGCTCATCACAAAACTCGATGTGGAAAACAATATAAAAAAATACCTCTTCATTCATATCATATATAAAAGTAAAACTGCGTAATATGAAACCTTAAATACGACGCAACATTTATATTTCAAAATCAATCATAATATGTAAACATTAACAGTAATCTAAGATAACTTGTGAATTAACGGGCCCATATCGTTTTAACAACTTGTGTCCCTTGTTTAGTTTACGAACATTATTAATTAAACTTGTTAGCAAGATTGGTTACCTATTTTACTATGGCTTATGACTGAAAACTACTATTAACTTCTGCATCCCTTGAGACCAAAATAAATACAAGTATCGCATAGCAATTGGGCGTATCCAATTAATAATTATATTCGAATATAATTCCTACTATAAAACTGTTTATCCAAATTTAACTCAAACGATTTGTTTGTTTAACACATTATTGAGGGTTCGAGAGAAAAGGTAGCATACATTTTGGGTACTCGCTATCTTTCAAGCTAAAGCTAACAAATTCTTCACGAGATATACGTATAATTTATAATAACAAAACTAAAAGAGAAATAGGACAACTTCTCGTTGTACCATTTCCTAATCCATTTGGCTTGGCGGGGTTCGCTACCTAAGCCTAAGATCCTAAGATTTTTCAAAAGTACTGATTTTTACTTGGATCGATTGCCGTCAGACTCCCACAACCTAGAGCGGATACCAGACTTTTCTTAGGTTAGGTCACATTAAGTCTTTCGAAATATATTGTCTTAAATTTACGAGTTTCCTCACGATGTTTTCGTTTACCATCAAACTAGTTATAACTACAAATATGTACATAAATCCAAAAATACAAATTTTGTAGCCAGGATTCGAACCGGAGATCAGTTGGTCAATAGGTATCACAAAGCGAGTATAATTAGTAGTACCTATGTACGAGTAGTTTATAAAGTACTAACGGACCCGGCAGGCGTTGATCTGCCTGAAACGAAATCAATTTCTTAGAATTCGACTACAGTACCGCCTATCTGGTCCAAATCTAAACCATCCAAGGATCCACTGAAACACACACAAAAGATTGCAGAAGAATTATATAGATACTCGTAAACATTGCAACACTTTAAACTGTGTGTTGTGTAGAATCTGCGTCATTTAATATTGAAAATTACGTAAAAAAAGATTAGATGTAACACTTATATTCAGGATTTGAATTTTGTAACTTCCATACATTTTCAAGAAAGTTATTCGCACAAGTATAAATTGTAATTTAGAAAACTTGGTACTTTAGAAAACAAATGACAATATAAATATTACAATATCTGGAGTTATGGGAATCTAGTCCAAATGCGTTACCATGCCATGTCAGAAATTCGTACACTTGCATTAAAATGTATATTATTATTGTACGTAGCATAATGTTTTTTATGTATCGTCGGGAGGCATACAAGCATACGACACACCTAATGTAAAGTGATTAGTAATCACTTTACAACAGGTGTATGCTTAGCTACGGTAATCACTAATTCAGATTGAGCGTATGAATAGTTGCAATGCAGAACGTATCGCACGCGCATTGCCACCCATGTTGCTGACACAGTAACTCCTTAGGAGCTTAGTTGTAACCGCACTCACTTGCAGGAACACAATACTCTCCAAGAAGTTACTATTTGGCTGCGGTCTTTTATGAGACCGATGTACTTCACCAGTTGGGCTGGTTTGATGCGCCCTACATCTCTTAAAAGTTCCATTATTGCGAAGAATATGCCTTCGGTATGGCGCAGAACATCATCAGTCGAATACAGGATAGAATTTTTATTCTTATGGTGGCGCGGATAATATTATAAATATATAATGCGTACGCTATAAATAGAGAATATTAATCAATATAATATTAATTTTTTTCAATTTGCGCGTATTTCCGGTTTGCTCAGTGAACATTTGCAACTGTTGAGCAACGAGTGAATAATTGCGTAATTTCCAAAAGCCCTAAACAGTCATTTTGGGTCAATGATTCAAGTCAATGACACGATTGTTCATGGAAGATTCCTTTAATATAAATTTAACATTTGCAGCGCAACAATACTCTACTAATCTAATTATGTTGACATTAGCAATTCAATGGATATAAGTCACTACTAGCAGTGTATCAAAAAATCGGCCAAGTGCGAGTCGGACTCGCGCACGAAGGGTTCCGTACAATTATCTATAAAAACGGCAAAATAATCACGTTTGTTGTATGCGAGCCCCCTTAAATATTTGTTTTATTTGAATTTAATTATTTATTCTTAAAGTGAATATATAACTAAATATTCTGTGAATATTTCAAGCGTCTACCTGTTGCCGTTATCAATATCGAGCAAAAACGAGCAAAAAAAAAATGGGCCAAGTGCGAGTCGGACTCGCGCACGAAGGGTTCCGTACCATTATCTATAAAAAAGGCAAAAAAAATCACGTTTGTTGTATGGGAGCCCCCTTAAATATTTATTTTATTCTATTTTTTAGTATTTGTTGTTATAGCGGCAACAGAAATACATCATCTGTGAAAATTTCAACTGACTAACTATCACGGTTCATGAGATACAGCCTGGTGACAGACGGACGGACGGACGGACGGACGGACGGACGGACAGCGGAGCCTCAGTAATAGGGTTCCGTTTTACCCTTTGGGTACGGAACCCTAAAAATCACGTTTGTTGTATGGGAGCCCCCTTTAATATTAACTTTATTCTATTTTTTAGTATTTGTTGTTATAGCGGCAACAGAAATACATCATCTGTGAAAATTTCAACTGTCTAACTATCATGGTTCATGAGATACAGCCTGGTGACAGACGGACGGACGGACGGACAGCCGAGTCTCAGTAATAGGGTTCCGTTTTACCCTTTGGGTACGGAACCCTAAAAAGTATCCTGACCGCCGAAACTGAACAAATTCTGATTCTCACCAGCGCAACGCTTCGCTCCTACACCTGCGAGCCGCGTGATTTCCTGAACTCTGGGTAGGCCCTATATCACTCCATATAACCTATCCTGCATCACCGGATGTGTTATGGACCCCCAGCAATTGCTGAGGTCTCACCACGGAACTACCTAACTACACCTACTGGTACTGTAGCGCCCTACCTATTATTATTAATATTACCCTACCTAGTGATCTAAATTTTCCTCAATGCAGTCAGAACCCGTTATATACGTTTTCCCATACATTTCGCGGTCGTATACGACCACCCGGGTTTCGAAGGGTTAATAAGCCCTACACTGCTACTCGTACCTTCCTATCTAATAACCTATGACCTACTTACGTATCTAACTTAAGTCCTTCTTACGTACCTGACCTATGACTTACTTATGTAACCAGGTTATCTTGGTAACTATCCCTAATCGCCTTTAATTATCGTACTTAGATTTAATGACCTACCTAGATTATATATCCGAACCATAGGTTCCTCACAACTCTGTATCGAGTTGATTGTGGCAGATATATATAAACCTATCGATGAATTTATTTAATATTGTAAATGTTACGATGTTTTGATTCGCCTAGTGTCCTACATAAGAGTTAGTTATAATGATTCGCCAATATCGCGGCTCGCGCGCTGTAGGGTCGCAGTTCTACCTAACACTCCTCCTCCTCCTCGCTTCGCTCGTCGTCGTACCTACTATTAAATGGCATGAGAAATATTTTCGGACTTCCGATAATAGCACCTACTTAACTTAAGTTACGTAAAAAACACTTTATTATTTCGATGTTATTTTATTTTTATAAAAACTAATATCTAGGGTTACAAAAATGGAAATAATTTGATCTACGAAAGTGGAAAAATAATTCTTCTCTCACAACTAGTTACCAAACAGCGAAAGAAAAATCTTGTCTTGTAACTGGTTACGTAAATTTAGTTACCAAAGTGGACGAAACGGAAAGATGGTACATTTCTTGCGTCTTTTTTATTTCATAAACGTCTCAAATTCAGAGAAAATTGATTCTATAAAATGTATACAAACAAATTTAAAAAAAAAATGATTGCATACGCTGTATCTGCACAAGAAATATGTTACTTAAAACATTTGAATATAAATATGGGACAATAAAGACAAATGAGCGTTAGCATGAAATCATTATATGTGTAACGATTATCTTAGTTAATTGTACAGGATCATTCTTGCAGTCTTCAATATTATATTGAATGAAATCTTTTGGTACAAGTTACATTATAGAGGTTAATTGCAAGGAACTGTATTGATGTATAAAATACACGATCTTATTTTACGTTCAATAGGGTCAATATTTTTACTTGTTTTGATCAATATTGTTTTGTAGCCACTGAGTTTATGTTTTCGAACTTATTTACGTATTTGCGATTATCCCTTGCTCAGCGGTGAATGAAAAATCGTGTGGAAACCTGTACGGCCAAGAAATTATACTTCGAATGGCGTGTGAACTAATATAAGAAAAGGTACTGTTTTCCCTCTGGGGTATAGAGATTTGACGGCAGTCGTTCCTTGTTAATAACAGTATCTTCGCCAAATCTATGGGCTTAGTCAGCAGGCCCCGCCAATCCTAATATTAGGAACAGTAACATTAGGAAACGTAACAACGCTAGAAAGAAAAGACAATTTTATAAAAAAAAACTGGGGTGTCACTCATGCTGTAGTCCCTTGGAAAAAATCACGGCTGGGAGCTAATTCCACAGCTTGAGAGTTCTCAGAGAAAATTTCTATGGAACCGCACAGTACGCGACCATTGTGGTTCCAGCGTGTGAGGGTGAACTCCCCGCCATCGGCGAGCGGTGCGGTTAATACTGCTATTGCATTTGAAATACAATAAACCAAGGAACATCAGGCATAGAACTAACCGCTATATAAAAAAAACTGTTAATCTCTGGTCTCATATTAGAAGTTGCTCGTATTGATTATACATATTATCGTCACCATTTTTATACATAATTTCTAGAACATACTATGTGTTATGAGAGTACTAGTAGTATTATTAATATTAAAAATATGTAGTATTTACAAATATAGTATTAGATTTTGTTAATGCTATTTTAAATTCAAGTTGAAATCAATTTTTGTAGTCCACTTACATCACAATTACCATTGTCAATTTTGTTATTTTTATCGTATTTGAAATTTCTACAAAATTAACTTTCTAATTACTGACTCCGAACTCACGAAATTAGTCTCATATGTAACAAGTTTGTATAAACCAAGTAAACAATCCGATTGATTAGTAATTGAGGTAGATAAATTTATGAAATTCGTTGCGCGACGAGATCTTGCTTTTGATCAAATTTCGTGATCAGAGAAACTAAATGACGATTTTGCGGATTTTCTGCAAACTTGTAAATCGTATGAATAATTCGTACTCAAAAAATTAAGTATTTATTTCGTAACAATAGTAAATTATATGGATGCCTTTCAAATACTAATTAAATAGCAGAAACACTATTGATAAATAATTGTCATGTAATAGATAATCGCTTGGCAAGAACAATAACAATGAATACAATAATTTTGAGTCAAATTCACAATACATTAGACAATACAATTATGTTCATAAATTTCGTCAATGTTATTTATAAAAACCTCGTGTCACGGTGTTTGTGGTCACACTCCTCCCAAATGGCTCGACCGAATTACATGAAATTTTTATATAGCATAGTATGGAAGGTATGAGAATAGGTTGTAAAATATATTTCATAAAAAATATAATTAGAAAAAAACAAAAGAAATAAAAACCGGGTCAGCTAGTATACATATAGGTACTAAAATAGTTTTGAAAATGTTCTATGTAGTTAGTCTGTTATTAAGTCTTCCACTGTTCATCTAATTTCATGAATGATTCAGGTTCGAATCTGTTTTGTTCTGTTTTACATATTTGTAATTATCTTGCTCGGTAGTTTTTCAACGTCGTTAGGAAAACCACACGTCCAATAAATTATATTTTGAAAGCATTACGATATTTTTTTATACAACGTGGGGAGGATTACAAGCTTAAGCCACGCCTGATGGAAACTGGTTGTCGTAGCATATTTTGAATGCATACAACACATTAGGCACCGCTCGCACGATATAAACTCTACTGCTAAAACTACAATTCTTCAGGAACCTACTGGTAACCTCCCTTACTCGCAGGAACACAGCCATCATCTAGGGAATTGTTATTTTGGTGTGGTTTTCTGTAAGGTGGACGAAATCTCTGCTTTGATGCGCCCTACCTCTCTTAAAAATACCCCAATAAAAGCATATGTTAGTTCTGTGTGGGAATCGATCGAGCATCGGTTTCAAGTACCATCGCTAACTTCTCCACTACCGAGATCGACAATTTAAGAATCTAATGCATAAATCATGTAATTATGTAAATTTTGTCAAAACCAATGGCTGTAACGGCTGTAAGTATAAAACTATCAGAATAATAAAATGACACATAGGCCTCTACTCTTCTAGTCAAAAATTCTGTCGAAATACTAGGTATTAGGGTACAAATAACTAGTTTTGCGTAGCAAACAAGCGTGGGATTTGTCTGATGGTGAACAGTTAATGTAAGCTATTGACACTTGCAACACCAAAAACGTCACTCGTGAGTTCTTGGCCCTGTAAAAACTTCTTTACACCTTTTTTGCGTTTCGTACCAAAAGGGCATGACGTCTGACGCAAGGCTGTATAATTTGAACTGTTATAGACAGAGATTTACAATTTTCACGGAGTATGTATTACTATAACTGCTATAATAACAAATAAAATAAAGTGAGAAATTAAAGAGAGTACAAGAAACGTGTTCTTTTTTCGGTGTTTTTTTACATCTTTTACTTGTGATATGGAATCCTTCGTGCGCGTGTTCAACTCGCACTTGGCCAGTGTTTTGAAGAATCTAATTCTCAAAAATGTATGTCTTGTAATGTACCTAGAAGTTTAGAATTTTTGTAGAAAACGAGGAATAAATGTACACTCCCTGGGGGCCTGTTGCGTTCCTGCGAGTGAGTGAGGTTACCAATAAACCACGGCGCAGTTGATGCGGTAGCAGTGTTGTGGCAATGCTCCTTGTGTCACCAGTCATCATAGGTTATGCTTCTGCTTGACATCAAGCGGGCCATATGCTTGTTTGTACGTACATAAAAGAATATCGCACGAAATGAGTGCTATAAATTACGCAAACTGCTATTACCAACGGGATTCTTTAGTACAAAATTAATTTACAATATTAAACAATGGCATAAAAATTTCCATTACATCGTTGGAAGGGGGAAGACAAAACTCAATTTAGACTAACAAGTAAAATTATTAATCACGGGCGAAAAAAGATATTGGAACAAAAGTGGGTACTTTATCAAAGAAATCACGTAGCAATGTTACATAAAAAGTGGTTTCCAACGCGAAATGTAACCGCTTAACTTTTAAAACGTATACGTGATTCAATTTAGAAGTTGTATCTCCAGACGCGGCGAACCCGAAAACTGTCGTTGAAACCTATTCAACTTTCCTTCCATATTTTAAAAATGCTTTCGGTCACATGCTACTTGAAATCGAATGCTTTATCAAAATCCCTCAATTGTGGTCGAGTTCAGCTATTGCAGGATCCTTACGTAGCTAGTACGTGACATGACGTAGCTAAAATAAATGATGGGGTTATGCAAGTGCAGTAAAATTGTGTTTGGTGTAAGCAAGTAAACGATTTTCTAAATTACAATGTGTGGAAGATTAATTATGTTTGTGTAATAACTAAAATGTTTATTAATTGTGTGTAACTCCGTGAAGAATTCTCGCATTTGTTTAGTTAGGGATACCCTTAAGTGAGGTAATCTATGAACAAATATTTGTTCACATAAATGCGAAATGGCTTTACGCAAGTACCTTACTACTCCACCAATATCAACCTATTAACGAATGAGGCTGTGCAAATTTATATTTACTGAGCAGCCAATCTGTGGAAAATCTCAACCTTAAAGAAGATCGTAAACAAATACCATTCCTTTGGAGTAGTTAATATATTAGCAGTAATAGCTCAGGGGATAAATAACTTGAGTCCTGGCGTGGGCATTCATATACATATTTGTAATTATCATTTGCTGGGTGATAAAGGAAAACATCACGAACACATCCGTGAAATTAAATTTTAAAGGACGTGTTACCTTACCTTAGGTTAAATGATGTTTTTTTCCTGTGGGATATCAACAACAGTATCTTCGTCAAATCATTAAAGTAGCAGACTCCGCCAATCCCAATGGATTCGCTACAAAGAAGAAGAAGGAATAAGAAGGAATAGTTAACATATTCAGGTGTTGTTTTGCGGAAATTTATATAACGTATTAACGTAAATCGCTCGCGTGGCGTTTGTTGTTTAAAGTTTTTCTTATGCAACTTCGGGAGGCATACAAGCGTACGGTCTACCTGATATAAAGCGGGTACCGTAGCCTATTAACGCTTGCGATAAATTAATTATCACTCGCGTGATGCCTCCTCTGCTGCTTACACAGCAACTCCTTGGGAGCTTACTGGTGACCTCACTCACACGCAGGAACACAATAATCCTCTAGGGAGTTGTTATTTGGCTGCGGTTTTCTGTGAGGGGGAGGTATTTTCCCAGACGGGCTGCTTTGATGCGCCCTACCTCTCTTAAAACATCCAGACCAAGACAAACAGACATGTTCATGCACACGAATGTTTGCCTTGAGTGGGAATCGAACCCATAAGCGTTAGTGTCAAAGTCGCGTCATTCACGACTGAGCCACCGAGCTCGTCAGGTGGTGTCGTCAAGTCAGTGATTGCCGTAGCCAAAGAACTCTTGCATTATAGGAGGTATTACTCGCGCGTCACCACCTCCGCTGCTAACACAGCAACTCCTTACGAGTTTTCTTACGTATACATGGAGACAGAATGATTACTTTTCAATAATTGATAAACCCGATACGAAGTAGAACTACTGAAAGGTTTTTACAATATTTTAAAGAACTTTTGGGCTGAAAATATTAGAAAGTATTGTAACATTTATGATGATGATATTAGTTACATAGGGTATTCAAGGCAGAATTATTCATTTAGGTCCTCGCGGACACTTAAACACGTCTTACATTTTTTTGAAATATAATCTAATTGTATCTTATTCAATTCACTTATTTTTCTTTTTTTAATCTGCTAGCATTTCGGAAATGACCATTGGCGACATAGGCCTCTTTTAAAATTGACAATTAGTACCTACTTACAATAAATTCATATCAGCGTATTATAATGATATCAAATAAAAAACAATAATTATATCAGGTAAAGTTAATATTATTAAGGAAATGTCGTATGTGCTGAATTATTTCCAGACATCTTTATCGTTTACATATTCATCAATTCTTTATTAAGCTCTTTTACAGAGAGTATTTTAATGTGCTTTTTAAAATATTGTCAGGAAAGGACTGTTTCAGACAACTGATTATAAAATTGAATACAATATACAAGAAAAGACTACCAGTCCTAGCAAGCCGGTGGGTGTACCGGCATACACAATTTATTTCTACTTCTAAGTTTTTCGCTGAAGTATGAAAACGACTTTAAATTTTTACGGACATACATTATGCACGGGATGAAAGTAATCATAAACTAAAGCTGAAAGTTTTTTAAGATGCTCTTTCGGTAAATTGTAGTGACTGTATATTATGGAGTAAATCTATGGAAATAGAATTGAATTATTTTTAATTATTATGAAATCATGAAACATGGAATTTTGACTACCATTCTGTTGACAAAGCAATATGGTACCATTGGGCTAGTTAGAGAGTCAGAGGCTTCACATGTACTTTGAAACAAATTCTAAGAAAATGAATTTCAATCGCTAATAATTGTTATATTAGCATGAATATTGGCAACTGTATGTACTTCTTATAACAATATAATCTCAATGTATTCAAACCTGAAAACAGTTTGTTAGGTTTGCAATTAATTTAATCATCCATCTACGAGTATATAGAACGTACCGTGGTTTTTAAACGGCAGTATATTGCCAGTTAAGCTTATAAACTAATTTAATAAACCATTAAAGCTATCTGGGCCAGGAGTAGCCATGGTGATTTATAGCAATATGAGAACATTAAAAACGCATTACGAAAACATGACTTTGGGCGGAAAATTTTAACAGCGTTTAATGTATAGCCTGCAACGGATGTTTTGTACTGTTGCAGATATATTATAAAAGAAATTTTAGTGAAAGAAAGATAAATTGTTAGCATAGTTCGGAAATATGATTGTTTTCAGTTATATAAGGATATGTTTTTCAGTTTACCAACAAGAGTATTATCTTTGGTATTGATATTTTTTTTATCACTTCCCTAATAACCTCGGCAGGGCACTGAAATGCTTATGAATGTAATTCCAGTAGTTTCTAGAGATATCCCGTTTCCTAATCGAATAGGATTGGCCGAATCCGCTACCTAAGCAAAAGGATTTTTGCATAAAGTAACAGCGGTTAGACCTTCACAACCCTAAGGTAAAAACAGACCTTTCTTTGGTTAGGTCACACGACTTTCGAAATATATTTTTTTGGATGTACGGGTATCGTAAAGATATTTTGTTTCGTCGCCAAGCTAGTGATAATAACAAATGCGAGTATATAAATAAATCATTGTTATCCACTGGGCTGTCTCTGCATCGTATATATCGTTATTGCTTATGTATATATCTTTATTACATAATATACATATATGACTGCGTCTACAAATTCTGGGTTTAATACTTTTTGGTTATTTCGTTTAATTACCTACACATAGTCTAAGTAATTTGTTTCTATTTTGATTATTTCTTTTATTTCACGGGTTTTATTCCGGTCATTTGGGACTGTTGGAAATATGTCGGAAAAAAGCGGGCTATTAAAATAAGATCTGGAGGTTTTATTGGAACTGGCTATTACAGAAGAGGGACGGATGCCTGGACCCCCGAAATGCTACAGATAGTCGGCCGGGGGCAACACCGGTGTGAGTGACTCAGGGGTGTCGAGAGGTGTGCTGCGCTTTCTCCGAAGTTACTTGCGGCGTTATGCCCTTTAACACTTCCACCCCTGGAGCGTATCACCTGATAAAGCAATATGCTATATCGACTCCTCTCTGGACGGCCAATGAAGACAAGCCAGAGCTGAGAGTCCTGCGTGCCTTCTTGACTTTCCACTCCGACCGACGAAGACACGCCGGAGACGAAGGCCCTGATCGACTCTCTGGAGCACAAGCAACAGGAGGAGGTACCCGTGGTGACGATACGCACCAACAGCTCGCCACAAGCTGCCCTGCGGACACTATTTTGATTATTAGTATACTAATTATTATTGTGTGTGTTTATTGTAATCTAAGGACGAGCAAAACAACACGTGGCCGGAAATGCACCTGCACTTGTTGGCGCCATCGGCAGCTTGTTGTTAATTTTAATCTAAGGGTGAACAAAACAGCACGTGGCTGGAGGTGCACGTGCACTTGCTTACGTCATCGGTAGCTTGTTTTGTTCAGCCTATAAATACCGACATGTTCAGATTCATTCTGTTTGCAACTGCGAAGGAATAAACATCACTCCGAGAAATTCTGATCTTTTCAATTATGGATCCTCGTCGCTATAATCGTACTCCAACATCAGAAGCGCAGGACGAACATCACCACGCCACTCTACCTAGAGACCACAATACTACGGATATAGGTGATATCAGCCCTTCAAGATACTCACTCGTACTAAGACGTACACCGCTTCCACCTCAGCCATCCGATGAAGTACATCTGCTCCGTAAACAAGTAGAACTTTTAGAAAAGCTGGTCTTCAGACCACAGCAGCCTAATTGAAGTCAAAAACTTGCTGAAATCTACCTTCCGGACTTCAATCCCGATGAGTTAAACTTAACTATCGCTGAATGGCGTAAACAAGTAGAGTCACTCATCGATCTACGTGGATTTACTTTGTCGACGGCAATGATGAAAGCATTGTCTTGCCTGCGAGGACGTGCTAAATTATGGGCAGATTCTAATGCTCATTCCTTGGCGACGTGGACTGACCTAAAGACTGAACTACAGGTACAATTTGGCGCAGTCTTGTTATATTCACTTGTTCAACAGATTTCGAGACTATACATCAAATGATGCCAACAGCTACGCCGAATATTTTGCTGAAGCATGGCGATTGATCTCTCGTATCTCTCCTTATGCAACAGATGAACTTTTGGTCGAAGCTGTCATATACGGTATCTGTCCAAAGTTTATTCAGTCTGAATTACTTCGATCTACTCCATAGACTCAAGCCAAACTAGTGGCCACCCTACTCAATTATCGCAAGCGGCCGATAATCACAATCGAAGGAGACAACGATGAAGTAAAAAGAAAACAGTTACGATTGGAAATTAACTGCTACAAATGCGGGGAACTGTTTTCTGCGACTTCTGCGACGACCAAATACCAATAGATGACAAATCAATCGAAAAAACAGCCTTTGTAACACCTGACGGACAATTTGAATCCCTTACAATGCCGCTTGGACTTTGCATTTCTCCCTCCGTATACCAACGAGCAATTAATAAACCTTAAGGTGAATACAAAAACTATAACGTTAGTTTTCATGGACGATGTCCTTATTCCCTCAGAAACCGAGGAAGAAGGTATAATAATCGAACGATTAGATCTTACCCTTGAAAAGCTTTCTGTTGCAGGATTCTCAGTAAATATATGTAAATGCAAATTTCTAAAACGATCTGTTGAATACTTGGGAAACGTGATAGAGGCCGGTCAAATCCGCCCCAGTCCCCAAAATTTCCAAACCTCCAACTTGTACTAAATAACTACGACAATTTTATAGTTTAACTAGCTATTTTCGCCGGTTTATACCAAATTTTTCACAATAAAAACTCTATCAACTTTATCAATACTCTACTTTATCAATTGACAAAAAAAAATGTAACCTGAACATGGACAGCAGAACATGAGGCGGTTAGACAAAACATTATTTCTTACCTTACATCAGAACCAATATTAACTATTTTTGACCCCGACCTCCCAGTTGAAATTCAAACTGATGCTAGTTCCCTGGGATATGAAGCAATACTTATCCAAATTTAAAAACAACCGACGAATAGTAATTAGTTATTTTAGTATGCGTACAACTGAGGCCGAATCAAAGTATCATTCATACGAATTAGAAATACTTGCAGTAGTTAGAGCTTTAAAGCACTACAGACATTTCTTATTTGGACGAAAATTTACCGTAGTTACACACTGCAATGCTTTTAAAGCTAGTAGAACAAAAAAGAACTGACCCCACGTATACATCGGTGGTGGGCATACCTATAAAGTTTCGAATTCGATATTGTGTATAGAAAAGATGAAGATATGTCGCACGTAGATTATCTGAGCCGAAATCCTCAAATCAACATAATAAATAATCACAAAAGATGCTGCGTGGATCATAGTAGAACAAGATCGTGATCCCAGCTTAAAACAACTCAAAGAAGAAATACTTAATAAGGAAGAATACAATAGGAAATACAGCCTGAAAAATGATCTACTACTCATCATAATTCAAGATAACAAAGGAAGATCTCGAAATAGGACTATAATAACCGACGCACTTGTGAATAATCTGATAAATCAATACCATGATTCTCTTTTACATGCTGGATGGGAACGAACTCTTGAGAAAATTAGGGAACAATTTTGATTCAAACACATGTAGAAAAGAGTAAGGTCATTTTACGATAATTATCTCAACTGCAAGATATGTAAAACCGCATATGGAAAGAAACAAATTAATTTGCACCTAATAGAAAAAGTTAACTGCCCCTTTCACACTATACACGTAAATCTGATAGGTAAAAGCCTACGCCTTTGTAGTCATTGATGCCTTCACAAAATATGTCATTATTCACCCACTTAGAGAAAAATAGTCTGGTTTAATTTTAAAATCATTCAAGGAAGTCATTAATCTATTTGACACACCGAGAAGAGTAATTACGGATCGGGAGTCAGCAATCATGGGGAAAGACATTCAGAGCTTCTTTGCAAGTTCAGGAGTGGAACACCATGCAATTGCAAAAGGTGAGCAAATGGTCAAGCAGAACGTCTAATGAGAACCATTAAAGACCATCTTAGTGCAGTAGCCCAAACATATAAAAAAGTCTGGGCAACCAAACTCGGAGAACTCCAATTAGTTCTTAATTGCACAAAATCAAAACCACAGGCTATTCACTTCTAGAACTCCTTATCGGAAAATTGTGCTCTCCACCCCAAATCATACAATTATGCCTGTTAGATACTGATACAGGTATAGACATATTGGACATACGCAATAAAGCCGAAGCCAGAATGACAGAGTAAACTCAGAAAAATGTTGTTCATTTTAATGTAAGGGTGAACAAAGCAGCACGTGGCCGTAGGTGCACGTGCGCTTGCTTACGTCATCGGTAGCTTGTTTTATTCGGCCTGTTAATACCGACATGTTCAGATTCATTCTGTTTGCAAGATACATGTTACATGAGTTTTCTGTAAAAATGTATTTACAAAAAGTTTTTTGTTGTGTGTTGTTTTGTAGTTCTGTAGTATAATGTAGTACAAGGTTCTTACTTCAGAGCCAGGCGATGTTAAACTGTGTAGTTTGTTCAGAAATAGGTGTCAAAAAAACAATAACTTGCAATTTAGATCCATAGTCTAGCAAGATTCTCCAATATAGTCAATGTAATTTAAGGTATGACATTCATTACAAAAGACACTTTAGTATCAATTTATATTAATAAAAACATTTGACTATCAAATATATGAATAACAAGTGTACACGAAATGCAATCAACTGGTTATTTTACATGGGACACCCAATGTTATCAACGATGCGGATCAGTTTCCGTAAACGATATTGTTTATTGGATATCCTTTAACGTATACACATTGTGTAAACTTACTAAAATTGCCTTTTTCTTGAAAGGACTAAGCAGTTTCCAGTAGTTTTAATATTTATTTAAAGGTACCCAAACGAGCACTGCGTATTCCTGCGTTCCTTGCTGTACCATTCAGTGCAAGTAATTATAGGCAAAATACTTTTTTCATTAGATCTGCTAAACAGATAAACAAACTGGCTGATTGTCCCGAGATTGACTTATTTAACTCCAAACCGGTTAAATTTAAAAATATTTTATCAAAAGTGTGGTTTAATGGTTCTAATCTGGTAATTTAAGAAGGTACTAATTTCATTTAAAGGTACCTTTTATTGCTTTTCTTAAATCCTGCAAATTCTTTGTAATACTAAAGTCTCTAACAGACAAGCTATTTTGATACACATATGCGAGAAAATGTAATTAGTCTATAGTTTTCTATTTAGTATTGTTTTTTAGTTATTATTTCAGACTGTATATTCTCCGAATAAAATAAGAATAAAATAAAATAAATCTCCACTCGTTGTGGACAACATTACTTACCCCATTTATTCTCATCTACAAATACTTCATTCAAGATGACCAACACCAACTTGTCTCGGCCCGCGTACCTTGGAGATAGATCAGCGTATACTGGTTTTTTATTAGCAAATACATTTCGATTTATTAAATTTTAAATAAAATAATGAATTAACGAAATGGCTGGAAACATTTAAAGACTAATAATTATGTCCAGCATTTAGTGAAAACAAGTTGACTCTGAGCAATACAGCACGGCTGTTAATTCAGTTAATTCAGATTCAATAAATTAGTGATGACGCACCTCTTATCTTCACCGCTATAGATCTTCCACTTTGGATACTACCTTTCTCTTTCACATTACATATATCTGTTAGCCATCACACTCGGAGCTTTTTCAATTTACGTATATTTTTTAGAATTTTCTGTTGTTCCGCTACATGTCCTCTAAAACTGACAATAATTTGTAGTCTAAGGGGTTCAGATCTGGGCTAGACGAGTGCCAGTCTTTAGCTCTTATAAAGTCCGGAACGTTGGTTTCAAGTCAGGCTTGGGTAGTTCGTGCCTTATGACTACGTACATTGCTGAGAGGTTTCACAATACGATCCAAAATAATTTCTTGATACACTTTGCATGAAGTATACACTCCTTTTTCACAAAAATGAAGCTTTATGACTCCTTGGTAAGAGAATTCTGTCTTTAACAGCATTAAAAGTCTTTGTAGTTCTAACAGCATCGCATGCACGAAGACAATAAAAGATCGGTCGCCCCGATCTGTTATGGTCTTCAACAGAGAAAGTGTTGGTTTATCCGTCGATAGTACGATGTACGACCATACGGCTGATACCAAGCTTTTGAAGTGTCTTGAATATGTCCGACGATGGAGCCATGTACCACTTTGTGTAAGGCAATCACTGCATTCTTATTTTCTTTAACACCCCATTTCTTATTGCAATTTGATAATAAACACGAATAAAGTATGTAAAACGGCGGGAAATCGACAGAAGTTTTTAACATAATAATAACGCGTTCCAAATTCAAAATAATTAAACAGTTGAAAAAAAGAAAAGTTTCTATGTAGCAGTATTTATGGCCAGATTATAAATATAAATAAATGTTATGCCAGTTACAAATCAAATGTTATTTAATTTTAGTAACATCAATAATATTATTAAACGTGGCACGTTATACGCTTGTGGTTCATTACTTCTCTTTATTATATTAATAAAAATAATTTTAGAGGCTTTTAGTCTCGCATATTTATAATAATAAACGAGCTCCCTTTTTGTAGCGAAATTCGATAACTTTTCCCTTAAATTATTAATTCCATTTATACTGTTCTGTTTTTTAAACCACAATAGTGGATCACAGTGAAATCAAACTGATTCAAAGTTAAACTTACGTGTGAGTAAATTAAAGAACGCTAGGAAATTCAATGGTCAAAAGTTTTAAATAATTAAAACTAAACAAAAACTTTTACCTTGCATCTGAGTTTCAGTGTGTTTTAAAGGACATTTCAAGCCACGATTTTACCATAATACAATATAATGATTCAAATATATTATCGTAAAATCCACTATTGTGTAAATGATTCGTATGTTTGGGAACAATATGAAACCACAGCAGCGACCAATCCAAGTGCGGCTATATGGCTGCAGACTGCGGCTTTTTGTTTGCGGTGAAACAACTATATCGTACCAGTGTGCAGTAACCTTTTATTTATTCAGTTTGTTTCGCTCAGTTTATTAATATATTGATGAAACAAGAGTAACGTGAATGGACATGGAATTGAAAACATGCGACAAATGTGAGCTATAATTGGATTACATCAGTTTTATTCATTCTGTTTTAATTTGTCTACTTTTTTGTTTAAAGGACAGTTTCAAAAATGACGTGAAGAGGTTTTTGTATAAAAAGTTGTAACCATGGATATTATTGTTTTTCAGAATGATTTTTCCCCATAATATCCTATCGATATAAGTAACTAGCGATCCGCTCCAACTTTTCACGGATGCAATTTATTAATAAAGCAAATGAAACGTGGACTTAATAGACAAAAAAATACGCATGTTTATTTTATCAATGTTCTATCTTCAGTGATTTACGCTGTGCATTTTATATCAGTCAGTTCTTTAAGAAGGAATTCCTTCAATCAAAACTTTTCTTAAAATTTAATACTGATATTTCGCCATCTCACTGATATTATTTAGTTTTTCAGAGAAATAAACCACAAACCGACATTAACTCAATCTTTGTATCGTGCCAAATTGCATATATTCATTTCGTATTTTTTTTTTTACACTAACTTTAACTAGGTGAATTCATTATATTTTACGGAGGCTTTTGTCCTCTCCAAAGACTCCAAACTAACAAACAAAACGAGTATTTACTTTTGACTGAGCCTTAGATCCATATTCAGGTGTAATAGCCTACTACAGCTGCGTTATTCGATTAAATGCCTTCCGACGTTGTATAAAAAACAATATAAAAAAATACAAAAAGTATGAGCAAGTGTTATGAAAATAGTAAATTATATTGTCGTATTCGTATGACTTTTCGGTCTATCCGATATTATGCGGGCGTATGGCGGGTAGTTGTGCAATGAGAAATCCAATGCAATTTGTATTACACTATAATTTTAAATCAACACTTGTAATCAATCTTCAGGAAAATACGAAATGAGAGGACAGTCACAAGATGTCGTCACTTGTCGCCGTTTGCACTAACACGCCTTTTGCCCCAGTGACGACCTCTTGATTTTGCCAAAGCGCGCCACCGTTCGCGTTTTCGTATATATATATATATATATATATATATATATATATATATATATAATGTTTCTACCTATATCCGTTATAAGCTTTGAAACCATCCATCTGATTGTGATGAAACTTCGGAGTTATAATCATCACATTACCGGAAGGCTTAGAGATAAAAAAAGGAAAAAAATAAAATAACTAGTAACATATAATTTACTGTATGATATACATAATATAGTATATTGCAATGAATACGACGGAAATCGTTATCTCAAACGGGTTTATAACAAAAATTTGGGGCGTAAGTTTACCCTGGTATTGATTGATTGAACAACTACATTTGTATTTGTGGTAAACATCGTAAGTATATAAGTGTATTTACGAGTAGTTACACAAATCACCTCCGTCGTTGCATTCCTTATTTTGTACCTACTGCTATTATTATATTCTGAATCTACGACTACTTACTATGCATTGATTCACGTTTCTGCATTCTACTATCATCTACATTCTAAGAAGCGTGTTCGTTAGTTGGAATATTGACTTCGGGTATGAAGAGTAATATATACTATTATACCATACCTTATTATAATATGTAACAGTAGTGAATTAGAAATAATTTATGTCCACGGAATACAAATATTGTTTATCATTTATGTCTGAACTACCAAATTAAATTGATTTTAAAACAAACCAGTTAAGTGCAAGTCGGAGCCCATCATATTATTGTCAGGAACTACTTGACTTTGTCGCATGAAGGCCCGAGCTCACAAAAACGTTGTGTTTTAGTGCCTAAATCTATCTAATCTTAGCAATTCGAGCCCGCTGACCAATGGGAGAATATTTTAACCAGTAAGCAGGTAAGTGTGCGTTGTTGATCCGTTAACTAGCCAATGAGAGCTGCGCATTCTACTTCACACCTCGTTGCGGTGAAATCAATCTCATCGAAACTCCATAGATATTTGTTTTCATGGTGTATGCCTATTAAAAACATGTACATTTCTTCTTCGGGCACTGTGCCGTTTATGGAAATGAATCTCAGATTTTTTGTATGTGCTTAAGTAACCTACGAACGCTTGCAATATGTGAATTGTCGCTTGCGCAGTGCTGCTGCTACTAACACAGCAACTTCTCAGGAGCTTACTGGTAGCAAACAAACAGCCCTCTAGATAGCAGATTTTCTGAGAACTTCGGTTTTCTTTCCTTAATCATTTCAACAGGGACTAGCGACTAAATCTATCCGAACAAATAGTAGTCTGCTGTTTTACTGTCAGTCAACAAACCGTTCTTTTTAAACGCTGACAGTTTGTTATGAAAAATATATTAATGTAAATCTCTAATGTGTTTGAATAATTATAATTGTTTAATTGAAACATTATACTCAAGGGAGTGTGTGACTAGTGTTTGTTCTATAATTAGGACCACGAAATATCAAGTTAATTTCTTTCTAGGGATGTGATACGGGAATACAACTGACATATATGTCTCGAACATATATGTCAGTTGTATTCCCGTATCACATATATGTCATCGGAGGTGGATGAATCATTTTTTATGCCACTAAGATGGTAAACAAGCATATAGTATGTCATATGGTAAGCAGTTACCGGATCCTATGGATATTTGCAACATCGTGGGAATGACTCGTGCGTTGTCGACTCTATAAAAACCTCTTCAAGTCTTTATAGAATATCCTCATGCTATAGCAGTAAGCTCCAAAGAAGTTGCTGTATTAGCAACAGAAGTGACATTGCGCGAGTAATACTTATTGTATTGTAAGCATAGGCCACGGTAACCGCTTTACATCAGGTGGACCGTATGCTTATATGCGTTGTTTAGACGTTATACAAAAATTTCGGCGTAGTTCATTGATACACAACTTAAGAAGAGAGGTAGGACCCAGTAGGAGGGCGTGCTGTGCTCCTTCCAGTCAGACATTCTGTAGCGGCGGAGCATGGCAAGGCCTCTTGCTCTAAGCATCCATCTGGGAAAGCACGTCCACCTTGCAGAACCTTCCGCCCGCTGTGCCAGCAAATCGCATAACCTGCATTATCTAGTGGTGGAGGATACCGCGCTTTTGGCCTCTACTCTGTCGGCTCAGCGACTTCTCATTTTCAAACGACCTCAACATAATTGTTGAGGTTCTTTGCCTGTAAAAAAAGGAAAACAGAAAATTCTTCTTCACTCCATCCTTAATGCGGTTCACAATCATCTTGAGACCGCTCGGCCGACCCTTCTTTTCCTCACGGAGATACAAATATCCTCACCTGCTGACACATCTTACTTACATTACCCCGGGTACAAACTTGAACACCTATTTGTACGTCGTGCTGGGATATGTATGTACGTTCGGGAGGATATTTGTTGTCGCCGTCTTCATAGCCTGGAAAACAGGGACCAGTCATTATTATGGGTGCGCGTGGATCATGGCGGCCACACCCGAATCTATGCGCGCCTTTACAGGTTCTCTAGCGGTGATACAGACACAGCTCGTTTGTTTGAGCACCTGCAAATGGCAACTGACAAAGTTATCGACCAGTATCCCTCCGCGTAGTTAGTGATTTTGAGAGATTTTAATGCCCACCACACCACACATATTGGGTGGCATGGAATGCTAGATTCCTAGTCGCTTTGTGATTTTTAAGCTGCCGGGGCCAGCGTAAATTAAATACCCTTTAATTTTATTTAATTTTTTCATAATAGTCACTTAGAACTGACTCCATTAAAAAAGTTACGAAAAGGTTATCTTATAACACTAAATGTAATTTTCTTTAAAAATGTTAGGGTTACAGTGACCATTTACTATAACATAGCAAATAGACCGTGCACAGTAGCTACATCCGCCTGATTCTTCTAACTGCATATGAAGCGGAGCTGAGCTTACCGGCAGTTTATTTATGTGGGAGTCACATTGTAATTTGGAATGTACTGTAATTGTAAACAGCTTCTATATTATCAGGAGTCATATTTGGAAGACTATAGACCGGTACCTTATGCACTGGGTTAACACTGCTTATGCACAGGACGAGTAAAAAAAATTAAGAAGCACTATTTTGGAATGTAAGTAGGTAAATAAACCATTGCGACCCACTTTTAGTCATTATTCTTCCCTTGGACATCGCATCCCTGAAATTCAAAATCACCTTTCTGTGTGATCAATATGTGCATAACAAATAAACAATACGAGTACGTCGTGGTAACTAATTTATGCGGGGTATTACATACCGCATATGTGGCGACATATGGTGTAACATAGACGTTTATGCAAATGCTAATAGATCCTTTTGAGCACTGATGGCGCAAAACATGGAACTGTGTGCCATCACACACATTAGTTGAAGCCATTAAATATTGAATTATCTATACAGTACTAATTAGACTTTCCAATAACGGTGGAAAAAATTTGCTCGTACCATTGTCCTGATTTGAAATAATGATTAATAGATACGAAGAAATGTGATTAACAAAGGATAGTAAGGAACGTCTGAGTTCCACTCGGACTTGGTCGGTTCTTAATTATTAGAATGTTAAACAAGTTAGTGAGGCATTTAAGAACCGAGTCATGTAGCGCTCGTCTCTCTCTACGCCGCAAGGGAGTTGGCGTGAAGATAAAGATAGATATATCAAGGTTCTCGTAAAGGTAGCTGCTAATAAGTGCTTTGAATAGTTATAGATGGTTAATACGCTGTTACACTGAAGGAATGTTGTCAAAGTATTTCGAATGAGAAATGGAATTTAGGACCTCTGTTTTCGGATCGGAATAATTGTAACAAACAACAAAATGGTTGCACAAAGGCCTCATACAATGCGATCTATGTTGCGAATATCCTTTTGATGAATTACTACATTCCGAAAATGACTTTGCGAAGATGACAACATAGTACCTATTTACAAAATCTGGAGTTATGGTAACATTCGCATAGAGTTACATTGGCATTTTTTATTTAATTAACTAGTGAATTGTATGCAACGCAATTTAAAATATTGATCATTACTTAAAACGTTGTAAGTCGTACAAAACGGAAATAAAAGTGTTTATTTCTATTATTACAAAAGGCATATTGTTTGGAATTTCTTATTACGTAATGTAAATACAGCAAACAATCCAGCTTGATAAGTCCAACCAGCATATCCGCAGCAGAACTGGAGTCACGAGGACCAGCATGCTGATGTAGCAGTGGGCAGGCTACATAGCTCGGAGAACCGATGACCTTTGGGGCAGAATAGCGACCACGGACCGTAAAACTCAGCGTAGGTCACTATTTGCGAGTCAAAGCACGGTATAATTCAAAAGTATAAAAAGGTAAGATAAAAGGTAAAGTAAAAAAAGGAGCCTAAAACTCTTGTAGATGTAGCCATCTTTCATTTTATTGTCTTGTCAAAATCTACTTTTCACAAAAAATAATAATGTGTGAAATTAAAGATTTTAAATAGATATAAATCTTTAGAATAACGGATTAAGAGAACAAGTGTGAATCTACGCCGGAAACTAGTGAGCGACACGAGGTGTGCATCTCCGCGTTGTCCTTTTTCTGTGTGCCAACACAACAGGGGACACAGAAGTACACCACTTCCCTTTCCCCTGTTGTGTTCAGCTGCAGGCTCGACCTCATGTTTCGCCTTGTGCATCAGCACTCGGACATTCTACCGCATCCGCGTGCAGTGGCTCACTATTATTTTTGAGAGTCAAAGCTAGGTTTAACTACTTTACGCGTTTGACCGTCATTAGGGTATATGTCGCTCGTATATGTCAGAGTAAAGAGTGCGGTTTATCTACGTTGAGTTGTACGAGATAATTAACAATCGGAGCTCGGGCAAAAAAGACGTAATGTTCATTAAAGCAGCTTGCCTGGAGAAGTACCTGCAGCTCACAGAAGACAGCATATAATAACTCTATAGCGTTGGAGCAAATTTTTTTTTATACAACTTAATTGGCAAACAAGCATGCGGCTCGCATCCGCTTGCAACATCACTGGGATGTTAATAGCGCGCTGTCAATCTTGTGATGGTAATCTAAGGATGTTTCGTCCCAGTACCCAGTAATTTCTCTGCCATATCTCACCCTTCAAACCGGAACACCCATGCAGACGACTTTTGTACAAAGTCTCCCTCTAGTTTTTATTTAAAATGCGTACTGTCATACATACAGTACCTACATACGATTGAAATACTTCCCTCGAATTGTCTTTTCTTTCAACTTCAATGTAGTTACGTAAAAAATCCAGAATGTATCACCCTTTCCAAAAATCACAATTTATTTTGCAATGTGACCGAAAATTTTCTGCGTATAATTTAATTTGGACCGACTCCAGCCTCTACGGTCAAATAATTTAAGCGGCACGGAAGTTTAAGCTCAAATAAAGTATTAAACGAGTTTTATGAAGGCCACTTATTTTGAACGATAGCAGCTTAACCACTTATACATTAATTTTCTTTTTATAAATTTACCTAATTTCGTTTGTTGTTGGAAATATCATTAATAATCAGGCAATCTTGTGAGTTGGAGCCTAAACCTCATAATTTTGTGAAATTGTTTTACCGAACCATTACGCAAATGGAAATATTTATTACCCTCGTACGACCAACCGAGCAGCAGTCCGATCGCAAACAAAGCATTGTGAATGAGAAGCAAACGAAAACGAATTTTGAATGGCAAACCACTGTTTGTGAAGAAAAAAAACATAGGACGAGCAGTATGCGAGTGAAAATAACGCAGTGTGAGAACTGAATTGTGCACGCTGTCAGCACATCTTGACATGTTGCTTTACGAGCCAAAACAGCTAACAAACTGCCACGGATTTTTATCACACAGCAGACTCCCGCCACTTCACTGGGGATGTACAAACATTTGTCTATTATGCGTTTTATCCAGTCCGTATATCAAAAACTATCGCGTCTGACAAAAACAAACGATGCCGCTGAGTTTGTTCGCTGCAGCGAACTATAGAGAAACTTTTCACTGCGTTTAACAATGTTCGAACATTTGTTCGAAAAAAATGTACCGCAGTCATACGAGAAATAAATTACGCTTGTCTACAGTTCGGGAATTCGGATTTTTTCGAAGTTATGCAGACAGAATAAAGAAAGAATTCGACTAAATTTGTTTGACGGGGACATAAAGAGTCCATTTGTAGCGAGTGACGTGTTGAGGGCTGCTTGTTTATGGGCGACACTTAACACGGCCGCTAAGCTCCCAGGCGGCGCCCCGCCCTGCTCGCCGCCTTCCACCACTACATCATTTTTATGTCGCCTAAGTGAATTTGTTATCTGATGTACTCGGGAACAAGTACACGTAATAAATGTCACGTTGTAACTTTTTTAGATAAGCATGAGATATACTGCTATCTGCCCTGTTGCAAAAGTAACCAAGCTTTATTTTTTTTTATCAGCGGCAGTTCTTTGAAAAACAGCAATAAAACCGGTCAAGTGTAGATCGAACAAATTAGTTTACTTTATCAGATGATTACATGTATCAAGAGTAATTTCATTGTATGGCAATTACATACACAGTATTTATTTTATATTTAAAAATTATCATAATTTATTTAAAATAATACATTAGATGTACAAGATTAAAAACCCAAGCATAACCCGATCTCATATTTGACCAATTACAACTATTTTTTAATACATTTAGCGTTGACACTACATTCAAATAGTTTCTGTTTTTTACATTTTTATAACATCGTAAAACAAGAAAACGTAGAAAATATATTGATTACGTATTTTTTATGTTTTTATGAGGACTTCTCTTATTTTATTATTTTCTGGTGTTATATTATTCGTTCAGAAAGCCGCTATAGCAACACATATTTTGTAAAAAAAAAATTGTTAACTTTGTTAGGCTCATACCTTTTATTATTGTTCTTAAGGTCTTATACCTTAAGAACAATAATAAAACGCATGAGCCTGAAACTTTTCAAGTCGTCTGTATGATTAAATAGACATTAAATTATTGAATTCCCAATTGAAAATGGTAAGGTTGGCGTAGAGCCAAGTATTGAAATCTTTGAAATTTATGCATTCAATTACCTACGTGTCGGAACGATATTTGTATTAAACTTAGTAAAAATATCTGTGGAAGTAATAATTTTGTGTATGAGTTGATGTATTTAGAGGTTAAGGAGGGAATCGAGAGAGCGGGGCATATGTCAGAGGCAGCGAAAATCTAATTTTCAGGTTGTCCGAAGGTCGATAGCTGCAGGGCGTGATTCGAAGCGGCAGGCGGCCCGCGGCGAGCGGCCGGACCGAGAGGCACCGGGTTTAAACTCGACGCGGAAATTGATTTCTAGAGTTCTCCTTGGAAATGAAACGCTGGCTGTCAATAAGCGCGCCATTCGCTAATTTATCGCTTTTCCTCTATCCGATCTTTTGATTATAGATCATTTCAACTTTCCATTCAGTAATTAAGAAGGTTTAAAAACTATTGAAATTGATGTCGTAACGTCACCTTTTTACCAACCAAAGTTATGTTGTTAGCTTAATCGATAAAATCGCTTAGAGAAAACAGATTCTTTTTAATCGCAAAAGCTTAAATCCTTGAAATTGACACTAGTGAAGCCATAGTTTAACAAAAGTTATTTAACAATAAAATAGGATGCTAGAATGTTCCAAATTAGATTTTATTTTTTAAATACTAATTAATAAATTTGCTAAATGGCGGCGTACCATAAGGCTAAACAAACAAAGAGAGTCATAAAATATGACTCTAAAGAGAGTCATATTTTATGACTTTAAGCACTTTTGATACAGAATGCAAAGGTTCATTCTGTATCAAAAGTGCTTTATTATGTTCAACATTCACTGCCATAAGAATGACGGCATACACGTTATACCGATTAAATCAATATCTCCCATGATTGTGTCAATGCGTACCGAATAAAACTTGGATCTGAAATTGAGACGCCCTTTGAACATGTCTAAGACTCAGCCTGCAATAAATTAATATAAATATATTTATTCAATCATCACTTAGCATGCATACATTTACAGAGAAAAGAAAACCACCACTTGTCATCAGGTGACCACAATGTTTGCTTGTCCCCACTTTTAATAAACAGAAACTATCTTTACGCAAAGTATATACCTGACGTGTATGTCCCCTGTTCCTAGCATTACCTTTACCCGAAGTGACTCTTCGGGTAACGGTATATGCTCGAAACCGAGGGCATACACTTCTGGAATACTTCAGTGTATACTTCCGTTAAAGGTATATGCTCGAAACCGAGGGCATACACTTCTGGAATACTTCAGTGTATACTTCCGTTAAAGGTATATGCTCGAAACCGAGGGCATACACTTCTGGAATACTTCAGTGTATACTTCCGTTAAAGGTATATGCTCGGAACCGAGGGCATACACTTCTGGTATACTTCAGTGTATACTTCCGTTAAAGTATATGCTCGGAACCGAGGACATACACTTCAGGTAGGGTGCATCAAAGCTACCCTACATAAAACGTGAAGTTTCTAAAAAATTGTTCTATTAGCAGCAAATGTTACATCAAGCAGGCCGTATGCTTGCATGGCTCCTAACGTCGTAAATCGTTTGATGAGCTGGGGGCATACAGAGCAAACTTTTGTGTGCATGAATATGTCTGTTGTTTTAGTCTGGGTGCTTTTAAGAGAAGTAGGGCATATCTAAGCTTCCAGTCTACCTCCACCTCGCAGAAAACCGCAGCCAAATAAACTCCCAGGAGGGTAGTTGTGTTCGCAGGTGTGAGTAAGGTCACCAGTAAGCTCCCAAGGAGTTGCTGTGTTAACGACAGAGGTAGCACCACGCGAGTTATAGTTAATGTATTATCAGCGTTCATATGCTACGGTAACCACTTTACATCAGGTAGACCGTATGCTTGTAGGTATGCCTTCCACCGTAAAAAGCTGTGTTCTTTAATATTACGTTACTTTCTCAATCAGGTTACTATTATTTAATTAAATTAAAAATGAAAACCAGGATCAGCTTAAAATAATTGTTACATCTCCGCAGCGACATTTAATAAGCTACCAATCTGGGGAAGTACCTCCAAATCCGAAGCACCCAAATAACAACTCTCTGGAGGGTTATTGAGTTCTTGTGAATGGGAAGGTTGTTATTGAAGTCCTGACGAAAAGCTGCGTTAACACCGTGAATAACAATGGAGTGAACTCCTTGAAAGCGTTCATAAGCTACAGTGTACGCTTCATACCAGGCGGGACATATGCATGTTAGCCAACAGCTGCACGATGTAGTATATAAATAGAATACGTAGGTAATAAAGATTTAGGAATGTTTTCGAAACGTCAATCAAACCGTCCTTATTTTCTACATACTCGTACTGTAAAACATAATCCCGTCTCTTAATTTACCCAACTGCGTTTAGTTACCCAAACAAAAATAAACAACGAATATCTACAAATACCACTGTCTAACATATTCAGCGGGAATGGTAAACAGAGAGCGGTGTTGAACCATAGATCACTCGCAAGCAATCGCACAACCTACATATTAGGCCCATATGTCAAGACCGGAGACAAAAACCACACGCACGTTATGGTAAACTTAGAATTGATTCCCAGAGACACTCTTTGAGTTGTGCCTGTTTTTAACGCCGGTATAACAAACATGTTGGCCGGGGACATATTGCTTTTTTCATTCGCTTTCTATATCCCCGTCGTGTTTTCGCTTTGGTACACTTCGATATTGGCGTTTTTTCGTGTAGAATGACGAATACCAAGCGTGACTGTAAATCTAATAACGGGGAAAGAATGGCCGCGAATATTTTAGAAGGCATTAATAGACGAACTTCGAGTGTAATTGATTGTGCCTAAATTGAATTGAGTTTCAAAATTGTTTCTTGATAATTAATAGCTGCAAGTTTAATTTGATAGGCTTCCAAGAATCAATAAATAGTTACATAGGTATTTCATAAGTGGTTTTAATATTTGATTGATTCGTTTTTTGAGTACGTAATGAATCTGAATTTTCTAATCTTAGCACTATTCTCAGTACTGCGTATGGCTTCTTGTCAAATCAGTATCTTAGACCGGATTCTTTTTGGTGCCAATTATTATTTACCACTTTATTGCTAAAATATATTTGGGATATTTAAATTTAGTTAAATTATTATTTTCTCAACGATCAATAGATAATGAACCGGCTTGTTAACCGGCCAGTTCGAATTCTGGTGTAGCGAAAACATTTTTAACAGTACACAAAACAATTTGCAATAATTATTAGAACAATATAGATAGATTCACAGTATGATCTAGATTACAATTCTAAACTAAGAAACTAAATGGATAAGATTTACAGTACACGATAGCTAATATTAATTATTTAATGGGTTATTGTACAAAACCAGTATAAAACCTAAACCTATGTTAAATTAATTAGGTGAACGTAAGTGTGATATATTCAAGGTATTGATTTATGTACATATTTGTAATTATCTTTTACAGGTTACGTAAACCTGCTCATCGAAGAAGACAGATTTCGAAAGACATGTGATCTAATTTAAGCAAGGTCTTATTTTTTTTCTGCGTTGTAAAGGTCTCACGGCGCTATATTCGCCAAATCCCTAGGCTTAGGTAGCAAATCCCGCCAATAACATAGGACTATGAAACGAAATCACGCTAGGAAGCTAATGATAATACGAGTATTTCCATTTTAGGTATATTTCATCGATGTCCGTGCCAGCTTAATCGAACATGTAAGTTGAGCATTGTCGACCGTAGACTATCTATAGATAGGTCTAATTATCCTAAGTTAGATAATAATTCATTAAGCTAATTCTTTCGGCGACTTAGAAGCACAAATCGAAACAGGGGCGTCGCGGAATATGGTCGAACTATTAAATGAGGTAAATTTATATTAGTTGTGAATTTACTGATTTCAATATATTAGGGTTCAAAAAAACCTATAGATAACTGTAGTTGGCCTAGGATCATTACATTTAGCTAACAGGATATCCTTATAGAACCGGAATAAATCAAAATACTGTTTTATACTTATGTCAGTAATAAAATATTTTAAATGATTGCAATGATCCCTAAACTGCTCTCATCTTGTTTAAATTCTATATAAATGTAAAAGGCGCAGTCATCGTGCATCATGTTATATAAAGGCAAGTGGGCACGCATGGATTGCGCCAGCTATAGGCCCATCAGATTGATCAGCTTAGCAGCAAAAGTATATGGAAAGGTAATTGAAAGCAGAATGAGGGTGAAATCCAATGGAAGGCTGTGGGAGGCACAGGGAGGATCGTAATGGACGGCGATGTACGGATCAAGCTATTTCGCTCCGCAATATCGTGTAGAAGCATCTGGCTATAGACCAGAAGGTTTTTTGCGGTTTTGTATATCTTGAGAAAGCATTTGACAGGTTTGTGCGAAAGAAACTGTGATACACTATATTGCCGAGATATGGGATTGGCGTTTAACTGCTCCGTGCCGTACAGTCCACTTAAAAGGCTCACTCAGCATGTGTGCGGATAGATGCTAACACGTCACCCTGGTTTGGTGTCAAAATTAGTGTCAAACAAGCAACCCTGTTTGCTATCTGCTAGGCAATATATTCTGTATTTCGATAATTGTCTGCAGAGAATAATAACCCAAGTCTCAACGCTTACTTATGGAAGTGAGAGCTGGGTATGGCAGAGAGAGCATGATAGTAGGATAAACGCGGTCGAAATGTGAGCGTTGCGCAAAATTTGTGGCGTAACGCTTGTACACTGCATTCGCAATGTTGATGTTAGACACATAGTTGGCCTGAAAGAGAGCGTGCATGAGAAGAGCAATAATATTAAAGAAGCGATTGAGGTTTTTTTTTTAATACAACGTCGGGAGGCATACAAGCATACGGCCCACCTGATGTACCGTGGCCTATTAACGCATGCGATATATTAAGTGTCACGCGCGCGACGCCTACTTTCCTCCTTACACACAACTCCTTGGGAGCTTACTGGTGACCTCACTCACACGTAGGAACACACCAACCCTCTAGGGAGCTGTTATTTAGCTGCGGTTTTCTGTGAGGTGGAGGTACTTTTCCAGATGGGCTGCTTTGATGCGCCCTATCTCTCTTTAAAGGTGTGTAAAGATCGGGTCACGTGGCGCTCGGTTCTTTCTGCCTACCGCGCAATGGATTTGGAGCGAAGTTATAGAAAGATACAGATAATAAAAAATGTATGATCCTTTAAATCCAGTTGAGACAATTTTTTTTTTTTTATATTATGTATGTAATTGTACTATGTATGTAAGTTTGTATAGGACATATTTTATAACCGTAATTGATTTTAAAGAAAATGTATGAAGTGCAAAAACGTAATTAATGGTCATACGAAAACCTCGGTATGCAGTTTAACTCGGATAGCCGATGTAAACCAACTTAACAAAACGCAACGCATGTGGATAATTCAAATTAATTGTGTAAGCGTAAATTCAAGTCTTAAGTAATATAAATGTCGTGAATATAAAATGATTACTTATAAAATGTTTCAATAAAATTAAAACGAAGTTCTTTACTTTTACTTCACGGGTGGTAATAGCCTAAGTATGTTCATAAGCTTCGGCAAATACTTTACAGCAAGTGAGTCGAATGCGTGTATGTCCCCACGTTGTATAAAAATATATATAGCCTATGTTCTGCACGAGATTGTGATCCAGCTTACCAAACAAACTAAGTGTAATAATAAATGATTAATAATAATATTTTACTAGCTTCTTTTTGAGTACATTTCCTTGTCACCCATCTATTATTATTGAAAGAGAACCCTCACACCCATCCTCCTCCCCACCTTTATTTAAGTCTTTGCAAAATCATCAGCTGTAATATGATATTTCTCAAGAATAAATTGCTATGGCAGCTGCGGAGCCACAATTCTTAGTTGCAAATAAAATATTTATTTATATATACATACATATCCTAATGCCTACCTTCCATTGGGCATAGGCAGATACTATGAAATGCCAGGTGCACCGATTCAAACTTCTCTTGTTTCTTCCACTCATCAACCTATTCATGGAAGGTCTCCGGTTTTGGGTGCTTTTGATGGCCCCTGTTCAGCAGATCACCAATTTGATCTACATGTGTATGTCTATTGCGGCCCCTACCAATATCTCCACTCACTCCTGCTTGATACACTGGTTTCATAACTCTTTGGTCATTCATTTTTACCAAAAAAAAAAAGATCAAAATCGTTTATTTGCCATTAGGCCCTTACGGGCACTTAGGCACGTCTTACATTCTTTAAATTAGATCATATGGTAGCTTAATAATTTATCATAGTTTCTTAGTTTTAATCTGTCTTTTTTAATCTACCAACATTTCGAAATTGACCATTAGCGAAGAAGAAATGCCAAAAGAAACTTGCCAATATGGATCTTTTTTTTTCATCGTCAATATACAAATATTACAATAAACATAATGTGTGTGTACATATAGTGATATCAAGTTGTACAATTAAAGAAAAATATATTAATACATGAACTGAATCATATCGAAACATCTCTGTCATTTAGATATTCATCGATTCTGTGACCCTTCTTACTCAGAGTATTTTTGATGTACCTTTTGAACATGTTGTCAGGCAAGGGCAGAACAGAACTGTTTCATGTAATTTATTATAGAATCGAATACAATTTACAATAAAAGATCTACTAGTTTTAGCAAGCCGGTGTACCGGTAGGCAATGTATTCTAAGATAAGATTCTAAGATTCTTCTGCTTCTAAGATTTTCACAAATTTTTGAAAATGACTATGTTTTTACATGCATACATTATGTTCTCATAAATATAATGAGAGATAACCGTGAGGGTATTTATTTCTTTAAATAGTTCTCTAAGTATTTCCCTGGCGCCCATGTTATAAATAGAGCGGATGTCTCTTTTTTGTAATATTAAAATACTTGTACTTTCAATGTCAGCTGCTTTCCCCACAACAGTATACCATACGACATAATGCTATGAAAGTAGCTGAAATAAACTAAGCACGCAATAGCTACATCTTTTTTTTTGTTTTTTTTTTTTATTTTAGTTCAGCATAGTGGCTCCACTTTGCCTGATGGTAAGCGAAAGAGGAGCCCAAATCGCAACTGTAACTGACAACATACTAAATACCGTATCCTGTCAGTTGACGCTGCCATGCTGACCCGCAAAATGCTTCTTCACGCTTCGTTTGAAGGATCCCATATTGTAGGAAGGAGGGAACACATGTGCAGCAAGGCGTTCCACTTTTTGACATCGGTTAATTGTCTAAGTCTCTTAACTGCATATGCGGCGGAGCTGAGCTTACTGGTCAGTTTTTTAATGGGGTGGGCCCACTGCAATTTGGATTCTATTGTAATTCCAAGAAATACAGTATTATTAATAAATTATATTACATTATTCTCGATGAGTACTTCTGTATTGGTAGAAGGCACATTTGGTAGACAAAATTTTATACATTTGGCTTTAGTTGAGTTTAATTAAAGTATATTATGTGCGAAACAATTTGGAATGGCAGATAGAACACTATTTACTTTGTCAATATTTTTCACCGGCGACTAACATTAAAAATTAAAGAACTATCATCAGCAAACAGTAGTATATCGACCATTTTCTGTACCATGTAGAGCAGATCATTCACATATATATTAAAAATAAAAACAAGCCCAATATAGAGCCTTGGGGCACCCCAATATTCACATTACTGCCTTTAGATTTGACCCTATTTCTATCAACAGTCTGTATTCTATTACTTAGTAAGTTGCAGTCAAATTATCAAAACTTTACCTCTAACTCCATAACGGCACAGCTTAAGCAATAATGTCCGATGGTCGACACAATCAAAAGCTTTGGAGAGATACAGAAGACCCCAATAGCGTCCTGGGATCTCTCTCATGCGCTAAGAACATGCTTCGCCAATGCTACTCCTGCATCTGTAGTGGATTT
Organism: Pyralis farinalis; assembly: GCA_947507595.1. Lineage (NCBI taxonomy): Eukaryota > Metazoa > Arthropoda > Insecta > Lepidoptera > Pyralidae > Pyralis > Pyralis farinalis. Next base: position 26,773,460 of record OX382266.1, read on the forward strand.
AACTACTGTAAATCCGTATTGTGAATTATGAAAAATTTCATTGGTTTTAAAATAGAGTTGCAATAGTTCATGCATTATCCTTTCAAATACTTTACTCAATACTGGCAAAATAGATATCGGTTTATAATTTCGCAGTTCACTTTTTTCACCATACTTGAATAATGGAATTATATACAAAACTTCATCAAGTATGTGAACACACTCATATCTATACATTGATTTTATGGACACTCCCCAATGGTTCTCTGAGTTATTAATGTTTAAAAGTTTTAATAATTTCGCTTGACTGAATATGTGTAAATTTAAAAAGCTCCACCCTAGGTTGAACATTCTCCTTTAATAACTCAGTAGCAGCATGTGGAGATTAGTTAAGAGAGTCAGTGGTACTGTAAGGTAAATAAGTGAAGTATTGAATTAAACAATTTTTAACGGAAGTATCGCGTGTTTTATTTATTTTGTTGAACCTGACGTTTCGAACGCTTTGCAGCGTCCGTGGTCGCAGGAAGACTTAGTCTTTTAATTCAATGTGTAACAATCGCGAAAACCTAAGACAATACTAAGTGAAGTACGTCATCAAATAGATTTGCTACTTGTTTGGCAGTTGTTGTCAGCAAATGTTCAAATCATTTCAGCATAACTGTTTTAATTTTTTGTCACAACATAATCTTTCATTACATGTAGTTCTTGAATCGTGCTATTCTAATAATTATTCACACACACTCCACACATTAACTCCACACATACTTCTCAGTGTGCTTATTTCTACAGCGTGCTACAAGTAGTATTGCTTTCATGGTTCTTCTGCCTAACCCATGTTTTACTGTCGTACATTAATGTTGGCGTTTATACGCCCTGAATGATAGCAAGCAACCTATCCTCAATATGTTATCGCTTGTAAATACTTACCTCTTTCTCTTCCATCCTTCCCCTTTTATTAATATCTTTATTTATTTTTTATAAGTAGAATTTGCTTTTCTGGTCATTTTCCCCGTCCTACCCATCATGCCAGAGATCCAGCAATTTGCAATTATGGACCAAAACTGAACCGATAAATACGATCGAAATGACAAAAATAATGCAATGCAAATAATGCGAATTAGGATAAGATATGGCAACGTTGGTTGTAGGAGTAACAACGTTGGAGTGACCCTTGGAAGGTTTACATAAGGCGGGCTAGTTTGCCATACGTAATGTAGTATAACTAAAAATAAACGGGAAAGTGTTTGAAATTATATATTATAAAAAACAGTTAATTAAATTTACTCGATTTAATTCAAGAGTTCATTTTTATGTTATGTGTCGATCTATAACTTCACACCAAATGACTTGCGGAATAGGCAGAGTGAGGCGAAGGCCACGTGACTCGGTCCTATCTGTCAAATTTTGAATTTTTCCCTGTGTAAAAGTTATCCCTATTTCCAATAAAAAATATAGGATAATTGCGAAGTGTGATATTAAAATCGATGATAATGCAATTTAAATACCTGTAAAAATCATCCCTCGTCTGTTTTATTTTAGAACTTTAAAATATCTAAACATTTCATTCACTACTTCATTTTTATTTTACTTTATTACGAAAAAGTTGTGTTCCGAACTAATCGTGCAACTTCGAATAGTCAGGGCTTTGTTCCAATTTCTAATTAGAAGTTTGACAATCCAGATAGGAAAATAAATTAGTTCCAGCAACAAGTGAATAATTCAAAAAATAAAATACCCAACTGCGAGAAAACACGTGCCGAATTAAAATTACATGTATGTATGTATATCTTCACGCAAAGTCTCTTGCTAGGTAGGCAGAGAGAACCGAGCGTCATAAGACGCGGTCCTAACACACTTTAGTCGCTTCTCTTACATTCATAACTCTTGTCATGCACGCTCGCCGGTTCCTCTAGCTACTGACATCACCTTCTGATCAAACACGACCAACTTGGACATGGTAGGTTAGTCTTCCTCGACTCCTACATACTCGTACGTCCACTTTCTCATTACAATGAGAAAGAATAATAAATAATAATAAATAAATAAATATTGTCGGACAAATTACACAGCGCCATCTAGCCCCAAAGTAAGCGAAACTTGTGTTATGGGTACTAGATAACTGATAAACATTAAATACATTTTTTTTTTTTTGTAAATACATACTTATTATACATAGAAAATACCCAGACCAAGACAAACAGACATGTTCATGCACACAAATGTTTGTACTGTGTGGGAATCGAACCCACGAGCGTTGGTGTCAAAGTAGCGTAACAACGCGTTTCACCACTGCGCCACCGAGCTCGTCACATTCAACAGATATTCATATCTGTTTCGTCATTCGTTCATGCAGCATTCTTTCTACGTGTCCGAACCAATGGAGCATGCCTTTTCTTACCTTAACACACTCTCTTGCAGATACGTCATCAATACAAACGCGGTCAGCAAGCGTTATGTCACATATACACAACTTTGACTTCCATAAGTTAGCTGGGATTAGCACCGCATTATGTACAGTCTTCTGGCTTAGATTTCGGCTGCATTAAAAAAATATATAATCATAGTAATAATATTCATCTAATAATAAATATAATTACTTATTCCATGGGAAGTAATGAAATTTTAACGTATACCGCGTACAATTTAATAATAGGAAACAAAAAAATTCAATAAATTAATGCATTTAGGTTTTTATTCACGAGATTTTGAAAATGTTCGGGAGATATTGAAATAACAGTAAAACCTTGTCGATGTTGCCTTATACTCAATATAGGCAAGTATACACAAAAACCTTACTGTAATGGTATGCATATTAATGCCAGCATTGTGACCCGTAGAGGTATCAAACTATATCTGTCCATCTCATTACGATGCACGCTGTCATTACAGCGGCAAGGATACGGTCTCATTTTAATCCAAGGGATTCAGTGCACATCAATTACGTGCTCTACTGCCGGTTGCTGGCAAGTGCTTTTATCGAAGCCGTTCATATGCTACTGACTTGGCTTGGCGGCCTTTATTTTTTAGTTACCTTACCGTTTCCTAATGGCAATCATAACTATTAATAATATCATAACTATGGCAATATTAACACATCATATGAAATATGAGATGTTAGGTAGGTAATAGTTAAAGTAAATGGTAAGAGAGGTTTCGCCTAAATTTTTTTTGTAAATTACCATACGATATATCTACAGCGCGGCCCAAATAACAGAGATTACCTACAAAATAACGATAGTTACAACACAAATCTGTCGCTCACATGTTATTTATTGTTTTCGCAGTTCACGGATACAATCTATCTTGGCACGCATATAAAAGCGTAAATATTTGCATCACAAGAGCCATGCAAGAACCGTTTCTCAATTACAAGGATATAAAGTGAAAACTCATTAAGCAAAGAAACCAGTATATGGGGTACGACAAGGCTGATACAAAAGCAAACTGTTACCAATTCAATTAAACATATTCTAAAGGGTGACCCTTACACGTTAGGCACACAGGCTAAGTAACAAGATATCTACTTTATTGTGCGTAGGGGATTAGTCCTGTCGAGTTTCGAGCCTTCATTGACTTAACTGTTCATATAATTCAATTTGAATCTACTACGAGTTTACTGCTGCTGATCTAAGTAACTAATTTTGTTTTCATTAAAACAATGGGTAGAGGTTAGTAGAGGCTAGTATCAATAAAAAACTTAAAGCAAATATAAAAATTGAAAAATCTGTCTACCTATTCGATGGGCTTAAGAGATAAAAGAAGTATCATATCATTTGTATGAAAGAAATTGAATTCGTTTGCGTATTCGGTCATTAACCACTCTAATATAGCAATGGATTGTTTATATTTAAATGGATAACTCAAATAAAATAAATCATCATCATCAAATCAGCCGAAAGACGTCCACTGCTGAGCATAGGCCTCCCCCTTAGATTTCCACAGCGATCAGTCTTTTACTGATTGCATCCAACGTCTCCCTGCGATCTTCTGCTCGATCGTCGTCTGCCCATCATGTGGGGGCCCATCACGCTGCGTTTTCCGGTTCGTGATCACCATTTGAGAACCTTTCTGCCCCAACGGCAATCGGTTCTCCGAGCAATGTGATCTGCCCACTGCCACTTCAGCTTGCTGATCCTTAGAGCAACGTGGGTAACTCCAGTTCTGATACGGATGTGCTCATCTCTGAGCCTATCCCGCAGACAAACTCCGAGCTTGAAAGCTACGCTACCCTGGTCGACATACTCGCGATCGACACGATATTGTTATGGAGGGAACTCCGGACGATAAACTCAACACCACCTTGGGACTGTTGGTCGCCTTCCCGAAAATAGAGCAAGTTGCCGGACTCAAGGATTATCGTGTCCTCGCCCTCTTTTCGAACTTCTGATAATTCAATGACATCATAATGCAACTTGTCTATTTCTGCTTCCAGCGCTATGATTTTCTCGTCAGCACCTGGAGGGTACACGTGTTATATGTTGCCAGGTCCAGTCGTCGTCGTTTTTGGTAGCCAGATCTCTGCCGCGGATTCTTGGCACCTGCCCCTGCCCCGCCGAAGCCATGTACTTATAGTATCTGCCATATTTAGGGAAGAAGAGGCATAATCACCACGCTTGCCAGGCGGGTTGGTGATCGCAGTTTGAGGCATGATAACGTGTGATGATTATGTTTCCCTCAGCCGACTCCTACGGCACCCACAGGGACGAGAGGGGGGTGGCTCAATTCTAAGCCGGCACCAAACGGCAAACATAATAAAATAAAATAAATAAATAATGTAAATTACCAATTGATAAATTGGATAAAATTGAATAACTTATTTCTTTCTTTTTCTTTCTTTCTTGGGTAGAGTAAATTTAGAAATAAAGATGAATTCTTACTATGGGCCTCATACGGAAGCTAAGGCTTCACAAAGTGCGATCGAGAAAGCGATGCTTGGAGATTCTCTGCGAGATAAATTCAGAAAAACTGGAGTTACCTACGTGGCTCTAAAGGTCAGCAGGCTAAATTGGCGGTGGGCAGGCCATATCGTCTGGAGAACCGATAGCCATTGGAGCAGAAAAGTTAACAAAAAGAAAGAAAACAGCAACTACGAACCGAAAAACGCAGCGCAGGACAGCGATCTCGTGAAGATCACAGGGAGCCGATAGATGACAACGGCACAGAAGTGATCGCTGTGGAAGGGGGAGGCAGTGGACATCTTTCGTGTAATTTAAGATGGTGCCGTAGCATGTTGTACCTAATTTTTCAAATTGGATTGGAATAATAATGTGGAGCAAATTACAGAGTAGCCAAAAAGCGAAGTTAAAACAAAATTGAAATAGTTTGCATAGGTTATCAAACTAAATTGGATAAAAATTTGTCATTATGATTTTATTTTAGAGTTCCTTATGTTTCCGAAACAAACATCAAAAGCTAAAATAACAGTTTAGTATTAAAAAAAATAAGCCCTTTATGAGCACAGTCTTATTTTTTTATTTTCAGTATTGCTTCAATCCCTGAAATTTGTTTCGGAAACTCTGAAATAAAATCAAAATGTCAATTTTTTTTCTTTACAGAAAACCTATAGCGGTCAAACTATTACTTAACTGGTTTACATTTATATTATCGAATACTTCTGACAAACTGTTTTACGACCATATGGAAATCGACCGAATAAAAAGTTTCTTATAGGAAGACGGATCAAAAAAAATCTTTTTGCATTATCTTCTATGCGTCCTCTAGGTCATTCGTGACTAGCAAGCGAAGTGACTAGCCCCCCCTAACACCCCCAAAACTCAAAATTACCCCTTTCTCACCCCCCCCCCCCCCATTTTTAAAAACATTGCAAAATATAGTAAAAGTGAAAATTAAGGACTGAAAATGTCCCCTAGTAGGTTTTCGGGATCGCTGATCACGAATCCGCCATTAGTTTTCCGAAATATTCACACGGGGAGCGGAAAATCGGAAAATTTGGTTAAATTTCCTACTTTTTACTGCTTTCTTCGGTGTTGTCAAATTGGGTTCGCACCTGAAGATGTTTCTGATGTCAAGACGTAAATTTCGAAAAACTGTGGAAAATCTTCGGAAAACTTCCTATAAGATACTTTTTTATTTCCCCGCTTTATTGTCTGGACTAGGAATAATATTATCCCATGGAAGGTTATTGTACAGCAGTGAATGAGCAAGATTACCTGAAAACATACAAGGAGTTCCTGCATGTAAAGCTAAAGTGGGAATGCGTAAACGATACTTATTGTGTCTCAAGCATCCATGAACTACATAAAAGTATATTCAAAACTATAAATTAAAACATTTATATATTACATTTAAATAAAATTAATAACATTTATTGCTACTATAATTCAACCTAAACAGCCATACAACTTAACTCGGATTGAATTTAAATTGCATATTATATACTTCAAGTACCCTTGTACTAAGATTATTTATCAACACTTCGAGTTTCAGAAAATTCTCTATCTAAATTAACATAAACAAAGTTATAATTAAACGCTACCACTGTATTTACATTTTCAACATAAATATCATGAGACCTATTTATTATATCATATTATTTAATATAATACACACTTACAAGAGAACAATGAAATTAATCCAAACTTTTTCATTGTGTAGATAGTTGTAAAACAAACAAATTTCAACATAATTTGAATAAATAAATGTTATCATTTTGTTAAGAAATGAAAGCAATTATTGAAACTTTCTGTATACATTTCTAATAAAAAATATTTTCAATCTATTGTGAAAATTAAATCTTATAATAAATATTTTTTTTTAAATGCACTTAGGTTTATTAAATATAAAATTTCAGTATCCTGAAAATAATTAAATTAAGTATTCTGTAAAACAAATCTGGATAGTTTAATCGATTTACGACATAAGAATGATTTCAAAATGCATATATAGAGCTATAGAATTATTTTGTAATCACGTCCACTGTTGATTGACCTCCTTGCCACGGATTATATATGATGAGCATTCACGTGATCATAGCATAGTAGGTATGTATATATTAAAACAGTGAAGGGTTTATTACATGTTTAGTGCTATAAAAATATTACAAAGAAAGGAAATGTAACATTTGTAGTTATAGCTTGCGGATTTTTGTGGCAAGTTTGAGATGTCTGAATATTAAAAAATTAAAATCCACTCCCGTGTGCGTTTTCTCTAAAACTAAATAACGTAGACACTTGAAATTTGACATCGCACGAAATATTGCTAACTAATTGTGTAAATCTTAATCAAAATTCGAATATTCGATAAAAACGCACAGACAAACATATAGATTTCATATTTGGTGTTCCTGAAAATGGTCTGAGTGTGACATAGATAATGGATAAACCGATTTCTAATAACCATTTTAGTTTGAAAGGTACCTTAATTTAATTTAATCCCGATGGTTTATAAGTCCATTTTTTTATACAACGTCAGTAGCATACAAGCATACGGCCTACCTAATGTAAATCGGTTACCGTAGCATATGAACGCTTGTAATACATTAAGTATCACACGCGCTATGCCACCTCTACTGCTAACACAGCAACTCCTTAGGAGCTTACTGGTGACCTCAATTACACCCAAGAACACGACAATCCACTAGGGAGTTGTTATTTTGGCTGCGGTTTTCTGTGAAGTGGCGGTACTTCCCCAGACGGGCTGCTTTGATGCGCCCTACTTCTCTTAAAATATCATTTCTTTCTGTGTTACTTAATATATAGGAGTTGATAGCGAAAAAATTGGGTAATTTTCCTTTCAAAATTCAATACGCACAGGGATACAGAGATATTCAATGCATAATTATGAAACTTAACCTAAATCGGACGTAGACCAGGCTTACGTCGGCCCTAAGCTGAAGTTAAACCGGTTATTATTTATTTGGATAATGTATCTAGAACTGTATAATATAAGAACGAGATCATCGTATAGGTTATAAACACTTATTAAGTATTTTCGGACAGATCAAAGTCAGCTGGCTATTGTGTACCACTTTGAAATGAAACCATTTTGGTAGTGTAATGTAGGTCACTTGTAGTCTATAAATATTTTTCAAGTTTCATCCTTTTGATAATTTTCTCATAATGACATGTATTGCAACGCATTCTAAATCACACAAGTTAATCTTAACACCGAAATAGATCCTATGAGAACCAATTTCCTTGTTTACAAGGTCGGGAGACAAACAAACATATGACCCAAATTAAAGATGTAATGATTAGCTATTAGGATATGCACTCGTTGGTGATTGTTACATAACTACGGTGAAGTCAAAAGGAGGGTTACGATTTAACAGGTTATATGTATGTATGTGTGTTAATTCTGTGGCGTCCATAAAGTACTACAAAAAAGTAAAATATTAAAATGATTGGTGTTTAATAAAAGATTTTATATGTTACTGTATATCACATACAATACAGAAAATGTAAGCTTATCTATACGGTTTTAGACATAAAAAAGCAATATAAATTACGCGCAAGCATAGGGAATAACGTCGTTGTAACAAGTTTTCGCCTTTAGAGCGCGCTGACAGCATTGCTCCAAAATTGTATAAAAAAAAGTAGCAGTCCTAGTCATGGGCCAATACTAGTTAATATATTACACCGAATTTAAATCCCGAGAAAACATTGAACAGGAATTTTAGAACAGTTCTATTTGTCTTCCGCTATGTTGACGCAGTAGGATAGGCTTGTAACCTTTTAATAAATTACCGACTCAAATAACAGAAGCATTGGCGCTAAATCAAGGATTAACTCATTCCCGAAAGGGACCTTCCGGTTGCAGCCCTTCAGGGTAAGGGCCATCAACTTTGGAAGGCTTAGATTTTACGTGATGTTAGCCTGTATTTTTGCTTGTCATTTCATGTTATAATAAATGATCATATTTATCGGAATTGAAACAAAAGAAAACATATTATGGTCAATTATAAATGTGTATTTGTGTCAGAAAGGGAGAAAACATACATTCTTATACACTAGCTGCATTGCTTGTGACTGGTATGGAGACATAATCCAGATAAAGATAGTCTATACAGTACTTACTATACTGTGATACTATAGTATCATGAGGAATTTGTTGAATGTTCCGTCTTAACATATGCATGTACATTCAGGTAACTTAAGATATTTTATGAGCGGTAGGGCGCATCAAAGCAGCTCGTCTGGGGAAGTACCTCTACTTCACAGAAAACCGCAGATAAAAAACAACTCCCTAGAAGGTTGTTGTGTTTCTGCGTGTGAATGAGGTCTCCAGTAAGCTCCTAAGGAGTTGCTGTGTTAGCAGCTGAGGTGGCATCGCGCGAGTAATACTTAATGTATTGCAAGCGTTTATATAGGCTACAGTAACCGGTTTACATCAGGTGGGCCTTTGGTTTGTATGCCTCCCGACGTTGTTTAAAAAAATCTACACCTTTATATTCAACCGGTATCTATCGGTATCGGTATTTAAAAGTATCTTTAGCAAATCCTAAGTTCAGGTAGCGGACATCACTAATCCTAATGGCTTAAGCGAAGAAGAAGTAGAAGTCATATTTAAATTTTCTTGACCATATTATCCTTTGTACTGCGCCTATTTGGCTATTCTCATCTCTGGCACAAAATAAAAAGCCGATCTGTGGAATTCTCCTTGCATCTAACTCGACCTGTAATTTATTGAACCATTTCAACAAAGTTTTAATGGAAAAACGGTCGCATTCAAATAAGAAGGGAATACTTTTTCATCACAACAATGCACGAGTGCACACCTGCGCCATTGCTATGGGCAAGTTTCGTGATTACACTATGAGTTTCTTGTTTCTCATCCACCATATCGCCTATTCTAGTATTCTATGAATTTAACTTCTCGCGGTTGCATTAAAAAATAGGTTCGTAGGAAACAATATAAGTTCAAACAATATAAATATCATTATGTAGAAGGGATCGCGTTAAATACTTAATAACTTTCACAAAATATATAAGACAACGCAGTTTCTACTTTTAAAACTTTTAAATTTTAAAATATCCTCGAATCACGTAGGTGATCCAATAATTTTCTTTTATTAAGCTCTTAAGAGTAAAGTTAAGTTAGATCACACGCCTTCTGAAATATAATTTCTTGGATTTATAATATACTGATAGTTACAAATGCATATAAATTTAAAGGCAAACGAATTGATGGTGTTATATCGTCAGTTGGAATAGTCAATACTAAGGTAATTACGAGTAGTACTGTACAATTGTAGTGTCAAGCAGAAATTAATGATTCAACGATAGAAATCTTATTTCACGTTTTACTGGATGCATAATCTTTGACCTGTCGCTTATTATAGTAAACGATAGTAATGAAATCGTTTATTACCAAGCGTGCCTACAAATATCCTCACGATCGTATAATAAAAATGCCTGAGGGCCAAGTATCTAATGAAGTATTAGACAATAAAGTAATTGATGATGAAATTATATCTGATTAAACCGTGTCTTAGTGTACAGGTTTTTGGTTTGTTGGGTCGGAGACTGTACCAGAATTATCGTATACGTAGCCTGTTAGAAATCGGTGTCTGCTCTGAGTGGTCCGTGGTGGTACACGGTAAACGGTAGCTCTAGGTGGTACAGTCGGGTCTTGCCATGTAGCGAAGACCATATGACGACGTGACGTGACGGCATCTTGGGACTGTCCTCTCGTTTCGTATTTTCCTGTACATTGATTACAGTGTCGATTAAAATTATGGATGTGATACGAATTGCATTGGATTTCTCATTACACAGCTATCCACCATACGCTCGCACAATATAAGATAGAGCGAAAATCATACGAATACGACATTTTAATAATATACAAAAGTATGCAGTTATATCCGACACCTAGACAAAGACGTTTAAGGACTTTGGAGAGGAAAGAGAGTATGGAACTAGGACGATATTCAGAAAAGGAAAAAGGATTTGCTCTTTTAGGTAGCGGTACTACAAAAGCATCCTTCCAAATTGTGGGAAAGATGCATGAGACAATAGAATTATTTAAAACAATGATATCGGTCGTTTTGTATGAAATGGAAGCTAGGCAAGGAATATGAAGTAGACGGAAGACTAGGTTTAAGCCAAGATTCAAGAAGTATGTCATGAACATTTTTTACATCAAAGCTACTTAAAAGGTCTTGAAAATGCGCTGGGATGCTATGAGCATTAATATGCACTGCATTGAAGTTTTTAGGTGCGTCGTTAAATTTTTTTTCTAACTTTTCGTTCAATGGAGTAAGCAGACTATGAAAACTTTCGCTAGAAGTGGTGGAACCAATTGAGCAAAATCTTTCATCCGCGTCAGACACATTCCGCATCGTTTATTTGAAGCAAAGATATTGAATCATATAAATAGTGAAACAAATAATAATAATGTTAATAAAATAAACTTGTTACTGCAAGCTACCCGCAAGCATTAAACCTACTACTACTACTAGAAGCATTAAAAACAAAAGAAAATTTACTAAAACCATTAATTAACAAACATAATTTAAGTCGTTTGTCATTTTCTTTATTCGATTTGGTTTCGGCCCCGTAGTTTTCATCAAAACTCATTGCTCCCTGTGCCACGTGTTTTCTCCAACGCGTCGCTTCGTTAGGTTAGGTGTTATATGAGTCGCATACTGGAAACGCGGTCACGTCGGGCCAATCAAAAATCACGTTGTAGTGTATTATTGTTGTATGTTCGGTCGGGGTCACCAATTGTACACGTGGTACTGCTGACTACGGGGAAATATCTTACGGGTGCATTAATTAATACAAAGGCGTGAGATGGAACAGTCTGTATTGTCCTTATTCTTTACATGATACAGTTACTTATAATTGTCTGACTCCACTAATGCAATTATTTTACTGAACTTCTATATCATTACATAAACTGAATAGCAACCGATCTATGTTAACTGTACCGAACCTTAACGAAGGATAATGTGCGACTGACAACTTGCGCGTCGCCGTGGGGCTCGCAGGCCCGTTTCGCCGAATCGGCATTATTTAGCAACAATGTACAAGGCGTTTGACTTTAGCTGCATTTGTTTGCATTAAATAAGGTGTAGATGCGGTACTTCGTGCCATCAGAACCGGCAATAATAACACAGCCATCCGCCGTCCTACACTGTGAGACCCCAAAATGCCAAAAAGCCCACGAACCGCCAAAAAAGCTTCATCAAGCCAAGAGGCTTTATCAAAAGCGCAGACAGAGTAATGCCACTGTCTTTCACAGATGTTTTCGAAAACCAGAGTTTCCCTTTAACACTAGCACCCTGGAGCTTCACCAGGATTGATCTCAGCTTATCACAAGAGCGTAGCTACTGTGGTCAAAGCCATCCTAACCTGGTGAGTATAGGTATAGAATTACTATAGTTTTAAAGTCACCTCAGTGATGTCTGATGGTGTAAAAGAACATTCGAACAATCATTCGACGAAAAACGAGACAGACTGCATCTTGACGAGCATTCGGTATATGTTCAATGATGTCTCTGTGATCAATAGAAAGTCTTACCTACCTAGCTACAATAACAAATTAGATATAACAAAAAAAATATCTCGATCCACAACAATTTCGATCTTTCCTATTACACGAATTAATCGGTAATTTGCCTAAAATAAATTAAGAAGTTGTTGATAAAATAATACAAGAAGTAAGCCACATACTAAACAAGTAAACAAATAAGTATTCAATTGTTGTAAAAAACATTTATTTCCTGCTTGCTAATTTTGTGATTTAATGTCGGTTTTTTAAAGTTAATTATCATGAAATATTTTCACTACCTACGACGAACCATGAACAAAAAATCGATTAACAATTTCCCATCAATGAAAAACAAACACGTTTTTTTCGTTAAACAAAATGTAATAATCAAATAGTCACGAGCATCCCGGAGAGCAAAACTTTGAGTGCTACACTCCTGTACAAAATAGGATGAAATACGTAGATGATAAAACAAATTGTACAGAATAATTGAACCATTTGAATACCCATCTAAAACACTAGCTGACCTTTGTGTCGACAACCCCAATATGAAACCCGTAATATATTTTCAAACCCAAAAAGCCTAGGAAATTTTACCCTCGGGGTTCAACTACTCGTATAACAAATTCTAAGCCCTATTAATAGTTATAGCATCGACCCAAAATCTGAATGTACTGTAACTCTGAACTCATCTCATTTTAATATTTTAAACGTCAATAGATATAATTCGTTTCAGCTGTATCTATTTCAACTATGAGTGTCCAAAGTTTCTAGAAAATAAAATTAAAAAACCTTTGTACTTTTTTATTTCCATTCCATTGAATGAGATATCAAATAAGAGCTATCAATGTTAAATACTTTATTAGAAAACTAACATAGCTGGATTGAAAAAAAGTGGACTATAGAAATGTTTGTTCACAATCATAGACAGTATTGTGAATATTTCGGGTTCGGAATTTAAACTAAATTAACTTCAATAACATATTTACACACGTTCAACTATATACAGGTACAAATAACAAGAGCGAACGAATTGAGGCCGTGATTCTATGCGATGAGACGTCCGTCCATCTAAATTACGTCGTACATGATCGCAAAGAATGTAAGAGATCGATCAAGGAGAAGGTATTGATAGGAGAGAATAGTCTCTCCTTTCACTACCTTCTCCTTCCACTCTATCAATAATGGCGCCTAGAATGACAAAGAGATATTCCTACTATGTTACGGAACATTCATGACTTGAATACTCGAAATCAATTTTTCCATTATATTTCAATTTTTAATATTCAATTTCAATATTTATAATAATATTTGTTTTCAAAAATTACGCAGTTCGCTCTTGGCAATTAATCTTAATACCATCCATATTCATTTATTAACATATGCCCACTAATATGTGCAAAGTTGTTTTTTTTTTGCCTGTTCCTTTCCTGTTTATAAACCGCTATGCAATTTGATCTATCCTGCTTTGGTCGCTTCCGCCACCAATTAGTTCATGAGGCCTAGCGCCGGCCGGCACCCGCCCACTACTGTTAGTACATGGTAAATGCCGACGCTGCCATGGCTGCTCCGGTAGTCTCTGCCTCGGCTGCTGCGGTCGTCCGCCATCTGGAACAGAATCCGCATGCCCCCACCACCACCGTCGCTGCCACGACTGGCCTGGTCGTCGCTGCGACACGTGTTTCGTCTCTCCACGAGGCATCATCAGGCGTTGTAGACGTTAATCGTAAGAATAACATGCTACAAGTGACAAATCCATCGCAGTGCCGTCCCTTATATTGAATTGAGGGTGGGGGTGGATGGTGTGAGCGAAAAGATATTTAATATATAAAATAAAAAGATGATCACAATCGCCCAGAAAGGTCACACTTCGCCGAGCATCTTATAGACAAAGGGCATAACTTCAATTAGAAATTAATAATTGAAGTTATGTCCTTTGTCTATAAGATAAGATGCTAGAACAATTAGAAATTAATAAACATAAAAATTCTAAAATTACTCTCATGAACAAACAGACTGACGTAAACCATTCCCCACTATTAAATATCTTTTCGCTCACACCATCCACCCCCACCCTCAATTCAATATAAGGGACGGCACTGCGATGGATTTGTCACTTGTAGCATGTTATTCTTACGATTAACGTCTACAACGCCTGATGATGCCTCGTGGAGAGGCGAAACACGTGTCGCAGCGACGACCAGGCCAGTCGTGGCAGCGACGGTGGTGGTGGGGGCATGCGGATTCTGTTACAGATGGCGGACGACCGCAGCAGCCGAGGCAGAGACTACCGGAGCAGCCATGGCTGCGTCGGAATGTACCATGTACTAACAGTAGTGGGTGGGTGGGTGCCGGCCGGCGCTAGGCCGCATGAACTAATTGGTGGCGGAAGCACACAAAGCAGGTTAGATCAAATTGCATGCAAATTTGACTTTTGCAAAATAACGCCTGAATCTATTAACTATAAACCGCTAAACTAATGGTAATGAGATTTGATACTATAGAGATGGAAAATAATGAAAACTGCGTATTATCACGACGGGGTATATGTAGGAAAACCACAGGTAGAAACTTGAGCATACTCAACTACATTAAAGTAATTAAAAATAAACAGCCCGGTGGGGAAAGTACCACCTTACTGAAGACGACAACTAAATGACATTGGGGATGGTAACTCGCTTGTTTAATAAGCATTAATAGGGTCGGTAAACGCTTCCCATCAAGAGGTTCGTGTTTATTATACCACGTCGGAAGATATAAAAGCGTAAGGCTTATTGTAAAATAATTGCTTTATGAAGTAAAGGAGTATAAGGAGTATCGCTCGCGCGTACCTGCTTCTGCTGCGAACACAGCATCTCCACTTGAAATACTGGTATCTCACTCACTCGCAGGAAGACTACCTACACCCTTATTGAAATAAGTTATTTGGCTGCGATTTTTAGTGAGGTGGAGATACCCAGTATATGCACCCCACCTCACTTATATTAGCTTAACGACTGTCTTCTATAGAAAAAAGTCGGAACCAACATCTTAAGGTTTCTCTATAAAGCACGCAGTAAATTGAGATAACTAAACCGATCGATAGACACGTTGTAACCTAAGTTGCTTAACTTGCGTGTTCAATCAAACTGGTACGTGCAACAATGCCATTGAGATCTTTTCTAATACAACGTCGGCGTGCAAGCAGCGCACCTAAAGTAAACCTCTGCTATTAACACAGCTACACCTTAGGAGATTACTGATTACCTCACTCATTCGCAGGAACACAACAACTCTCTAGGGAGTTGTTATTTGGCTGCGGTTTTCTGTGAGGTGGAGGGAGACGGGCTGCTTTGATGCACTCTACCTTTTTTAAAAACACCCATACGAAGACAAACAGACATGTTCATGCACACAAATGTTTGCCTTGTGTGGGAATCGAACCCACGAGCGTTGGTGTCAAAGTCGCGTCATTCACGACTGAGCCACCGAGCTCGTCAGAGCTAACTTGTTTGCCATCCAATGTAATATAAAATAAAATACACCAAAGTAATGCCATCGTAAATGATAACTAGCCGCAAACGGCCACGAGCGACTTCACAAACTGCGACCGCCTAACGCACCATTTAAAAAGTCAACACAAAGTCGTTGAAAGTACTTTTCTTTCATTGTTTCCGGGCGTGCGGAGTGCCCTCAAGACTCAAGGAAATTGACAATGAAGGTAAAGTTTATCTTTCGCAGTCAGCCGTTTGGGGTCCAGACGTGACCCGGCTCCTGATTCCATTACCGAGGAGCCGACAATAGCGAATTAAAAGTCGAATTCTTACGGATCCAACGAGCCGCTTATACAATCGAAAAATCAATATGGACTAAGTGGAGTCTATTTCTCAGAATTCAGTAGTAGTCGGTCGGGCGTGAAAGGTATTTCAGGTATGTCTGGATGGAATGTGTAATTGATGGGGTCGGTAAAGGTTGGAGTCAGATTAGTACAGTCGATTCACATGAAAATTGACCGTTGCCTCGCAGCCTGTGTCATATTAGTAACAACGTTTGTTGTATATCACATCTTTTTTTTTTATACAACGTCGGGAGGCATATAATCACATGACCCACCTTATGTAAGCGTTTACTGTAGCTTGTGAACGCTCGCAAAACATTAAGTATCACTCGCGCAATGCCACCTCTGCTGCTAACACAGCAACTCCTTACTGATCTCACTCACACGCAGGAACACAACAACCCTCTACGGAGTTATTATTTGCCTGCGGTTTTCTGTGAGGTAGAGGTACTTCCCCAGGCGGGCTGGTTTGATGCGCCCTACCTTTCTTAAAAACCCCCAGACCAAGACAAACAGACATGTTTGTCCTGTGTGGGAATCGAAACCATATGTTTAAAACAAATGTTCTTTGTGAATTGTTTTATGGTATAGGTTTCGCCTAATAGCAAGTTGCAAAGATTTACATGTACTTTCTATAAAAAAAAAACTGAAAATATCAAAATACGTGTAAAAAACAACTCATGTAAAAAAAGTCGATTTAATTATTCCCAAATACACGTGTAAATACATGCATACTCACGTACACGTACGGATGCACGCAAGTATGCACGTACGCACGTTCGAACTCACACTCGAAGGTACTAACAGACTACACACACGCACACAGACATACTTCCATTAATATGAGAAGAAAAAAATCGCATGTAACTACATTATGACGTTATACTACAAAACTGGTTTTCTGGAATAACGCTTCGATTTACTGAACGACCTGTATTTGATTTGTGCAATGCTAATTTCATGTATAATACAATAACAGCAATAATCATTTTCTACAAGTCTACTCAAGATAAAGAATTTACTAAATGCTAATTGCGGTCACGAAAAGGTTTTTCTTATACAATAAATATGCCTAATTTTACATATTTTTAGTTCTTAGAAGGAAGCGTTGTAAGAATACACAAACGATTGGAATTAACGAGCCCGCTGATCGATTGGTTAGCAATGCCTACTTTAACATCAAGGTTCGTGGGTTCGATTCCCACATAAAATAACATTTGGGTATAAGAACGTGGCCTTGTGTATTGGACTGGGTGTTTTTAAAAGAAATAGGGCACATCAAATCACGTTCTGGCCGCCTTACCTTCTGCGGAAATACCTTCTCCTCACAGAAAACCATTCCATATGTAGCCAAATGACAACTCCCTATAGGGTAGTTGCATTTCTGCGAGTGAGTCAGATTACCAAAAAGGTTCGAAGGAGTTGCTGTGTGAGCAGCAGGGGTCGGAAGGCACGAGTGATACTTCCTTTATTGTAAGCGTTATCAAAGGCTCACAGTATCACGCTGTATGCTTATAACCCTCCTGACAATATGAAAAATATCAAAAAAAAGTTGGGAACCTATCAGTAGGAAAAATGCCATCTATTCTATTTTTCTTTTTAGTATTTTTGTCTGTTTATCAGTTCCATGGTATTAGCTTGGGCCGTCCGTAACTTAGGGGGGCATATGAAGCGGTGACCATGATATACGGCGTCAACAAATTATGGTTATCCGCTACTGAATGATGTCTACGAACTTCAACACTGTATTAAAATATGCAATCAATAACAATACAAACTTCAGAAATTATAAACGGCGGCCAGATTACATTTCTACATAACATGTTCGCAAAATATACACACGTTTTGAGACATGTTATTGTAGATTCGCTTTATATGATGTACCTTCATAACTTTGCTTGTAGCCAGGCAGACGCTGCTAAGCTATATTTAAGAATAACACATGCAAGTCCGGACCGATGTGAATATCGCCGGAGAATAAGCACTATTTTCCGACTCTCTGGGCTTCATTTAGTACATGAAAGATCAGCACAAAACTTATCCCCAGAAATCTACTATACGGATTTTTTTCGCGGTCTATCCTGAGAAAAACTTAATCAATGTTTATCAAATAGAGTATGAACAATCCTAATTATATTAACTTCTAAAATAATATAATTTTAAATGGATCTAATATTTGATTACATGATGTTTTAGTGATAGCTCACTGGATAAAGAACCGACGATATATTCGACACCTCCTGGTTCGAATCCTAAGTTCTTTATGTATTTATGTACATATTTGTAATTATCACGTGCTCGGTTGGTAGAGAAACATCATGGGGAAACCTGCATGCCTAAGTTCATTCCATCAGTCAATTATTGATAGATATGCGCCATGAGAATCCAACATATAGACGCCCCATCGACGAGATTGGTGTAACGTAGACTCTCCAGATTATGATGTACATAAGTAGATGTACACTCTAAATGATGGAACAATTCTCTCGCATCCCGATGAAACAATTATTATTATTGTGATATTGTTATTCATTTATTTAAGGATTACGTATATATAAACTATAATCACATACTTAATCACGTGTATTGTTTATGTTAGCGATGTGTAATCTGTTTATGAAACATGCGGTATGATAAACATAATTAACTATTGGAAAATGACGAAATATATTTAATAGATTCAGGTGTTATTTTGCGAAAGGCAAATTTACATGCAATTTGATCTAGCCTGCTTTGTGTGCTGTGCCACCATCAATTAGTTCATGAGGCCTAGCGCCGGCCAGCACCTACCCACTACCGTTAGTAGATGCAATATGCCGACGCTGCCATGGCTGCTCCGCTCCACTAATTGGTGGCGGAAGCACACAAAGCAGCTTAGATCAAATAACATGTAAATATATTTACCTTACCAATTTGTTTGCATTCCGTTCGCATACCTATATAGCAGTATAAAACAAAGCGTATATAAAAATAACAAAAATTTAAACGACTCAACTCAACAGTTTCAGAATTATTTACTTTTCCAAATTTCATATCGTGTAAAATGCATAGTTAACATTTTCACCTAATTTAAATTTTCTTGTTCTTTACACAACCTTTTGTTATTTGTTTTTTTAAGCAAGAAAAGAATACGTAATTCTCATAGCTGGGTATTGTTCACTTATTGAAGAAGGCTGAAATGTAGACAATTTATTGCTTTATCCGTGTCTCTCCCCTCGTTCATACTCAAGTAGGTACATTTGACGCTCTTTCACATGCAAATAGCCGAGGGAACCGCGACTCTGTTGAGCTGGGAATCTCTTCACACCCCCGCCGAATGGATGACATGAAACACGTTTCAGATAATGCATATTATTAGATTCTATTAAATCTTTCAATGACTTCTATTTTGTCATATATAGATGTAAATTTTGCAATTGATATAGATACTATGCAATGCAAACGATTTTGACAAACTTGGTCGCGGAGTAATTATCAATGGTAATGGAGTACAAAGACTCATGGGCTCGATTCCCACACAGAACAAACTGTGTGCTCATGAACATGTCTGTTTGAATTAGTCTGAGTGTTAACTTATGCGTTTTATAACTTATGGCACCCGCAACATAGTACTTTTTTTTTGCACTGAGTTAAGTGGTAAATCAGTTTACGGCTCACTCTTTGAACACTTGCAATACAAGTGCTACTTCCGCTGTTGGCACAGCAACTCCTTCGTCTTTCCTGTTAAATTAACTTACTCACAGAAACTCAACATTTTCCCCGGAAACTGTTATACGTTTACGGTATCCTGTGAGGTGGAGGTACTTGATCAACTGAGTTGTTGCTGTGCCTTACCTGTCATTCAGCAAAGTCTCGTTTGGTAATCGGCAAGATGCATCACGTGCAAGTGAGGCTAGCTTTGTCACTGAAAGTGATGGTGAGTCATTTACATCCCAATTAGATAACCTTATTAATACTACTACTATCTTCACGCCAAGTTCCGCAGGGTAAGCAGGGTCCCGCTCGCTTCTTTAATAGCTTTGTTTCATAACTGTTTTCATGCAACCTCGCTGGTTCCTAAAAAATCTGAAGGTGATGATATAAATTTCTTATTCGTATATATATAGTATATACACAGATAATTTATTTTAATGTTGTTTTTAATTTTATCAGATGCTAATAATACACTATATTATTGGTGCAATGTCTGATTCAGAGTACTATTCGCTATCTTCCTCGTTCGAAAGTGCTACCAGCGCAAGTGACCACTCTGATTCTTCATCACTAAGCACAGTTCTTAATGCTGCCTTATATGCGATGCCCAAAAATTTTAACGTCATTCACATTAATGCCTAAAGTGCTGCGGCGCATTACATTGACTTATTGGCCACTTTTACAAGCAACAATGTACATGCCGAGCTCATGATGAGCTCGGTGGCTTAGTCCTGAATGACGCGACTTTGACACCAAGGCTCGTGGGTTCGATTCCCACACAAGACAAATATCTGTGTGCATGAACATGCCTGTTTGTCTTGGTCTGGATGTTTTAAAAGAGGTAGCGCGTATCAAAGCAGCCCGTCTGGGGAAGTACCTGCACCTCACAGAAAACCGCAGTCAAATAATGACTCCCTGGAGGGTAGTTGTGATCCTGCGTGTGAGTGAGGTCACCAGTAAGCTCCTAAGGAGTTTCTGTGTACTTTATTACAAGTGGTAATAGGCTACGATAACTACTTTACATCAGGAGGGCCGCTTGAATGCCTCCTTACGTTATATAAAAAAAACATGCAATTATAATATCGGAGACGTTTCTTAAACCCACTCTTCCATCTACGCTTTTTCCTCTTTCAGGTTTCAAACTAATTGGAAATGACCGTACGTGTACTAAAATGCAAGGTGGCACCAGTAGGATGGTGGGTTATGGTGGTGTTGCAGTGTATCTTCGTAGCGAAATCCCTTATAAAGTGATATTCCAGTCCTCACCCCTATACCAATCTCCAGAACATTTATTCCTACAAGTAACGCTTCACCACTGTAAAATCTTGCTACGTGTGTATTACAGTCCGTCACTTCATATTGACTATTTCGACTCATTGGAAGCTCTTCTCACACACTTAAATACGCAGTGTGATCACACCATTATTATGGGTGATTTTAACACATCTCTCATTAAAGATGATTCTCGTTGTAAAAAACTGTTGTCCCTTCTACATTCTATTAACCTTTGTCATCGTTCTTTTAGTCCCACTCATTTTCCACATAATGGTCCTCCTTCTTTCTTTCATGACTTGATATATGAGTCCTTCAAAGTTCGCCCACCCAAACGCAGACACAAAACTATGCTCCTTCGCAATTTTTCCACTATTAACTGGGGTGAACTACTGAGTGAAGTGCATGTTGCAAACTGGCAATCTGTGCTATCAGTTTCAGATGTTGACTCTAAGTTGAAAGCTTGCATAATCTTGGATATTTCTGACAAGCATGCTCCGCTTCATTCCGTGTGTGCCAAATATCTTCCTACGCCATGATTAACAGCTGACATAAAAAATCATGTTGCGTAGGGACAGAGCTAAAATTAAATCCCGTCATGACTCCTCGCATGAAAAACGTGGAAACATCAACGCACTCAGAAATGCATGTAACAAGGCTTGTAGGGAGGCCAGGCGTGCGTATATGCATTCCCCTATTGAGAGCTCCCAATAAGCTATAGAAAATCCTTAGTTCAAATGATATTGGCAAGGATCACTCTAACACTCCTGCAATTTAGATCTCAACGCCTTAAATAATCATTTTAGTTCTTCCACCGTCAGTATTGTCAATACTGACAGAGGAAGAACTAAATACCTCCACATAAACAATCTTCATTGGCACAATTGAAATCACATACTCCGAAGATAGCTCCGCTTGAACTTGGACAGATTTCATCAGACGAGGTGATCAAACAGTTAGGCACTATTAAATCTAAGGCTATTGGAAATGATGAGTCGGTATTAGTATATTGGGTCATATAAAGGTAGATATTGCTCCTATTCTTGCCAATATTCTCAATTGCTCTCTTACTTCTGGGAACTTTCCTTCATTATGGAAAGATGCTCATGTAATTCCTTTGCCGAAAAAACTAACTCCCTCTTCTTTCACGGATTACCGACTAATCTCTATTTTACCTGTTCTTTCCAAGGTGTTGGAGCGCTATACCCCTTGAGTCAGTACCAGTCAGGATTTCGTGCTGGGCATAGCACTGTTTTTGCACTTGTCAAGGTCACCGATGACATTAGGAAGGAACACTTTTTTTTATGTTTGCAAATTTTTTTGTGTCCCAAGTACAGGCATCTGCTTCACCATCGCATTAAAATTAATGATAACTAAACCCTGTCAAACCGACTGTCGGAACCCTTCCGGTTCTCCAGCATAATTTGCTCATAAACCAGAAGGCGTCCCTAACGTAGATGCCACCTAGTTTGATCATCACAGCTGTGATCAGATCAATTCTCGCAGATTTTCCATTTTTCAAGCTTCGTATCGACCATTCGATCTCATCCATAGTTATGCCTTCGTCGGACGCCGTCAACGTAGAGTAAGCATCCGACTCACTCTTATTATCAGCGTCCGAGGCATACTCATACATTTTCTCAAAATATTTACTCCACCGTTCTAACACTTCCTGAGTGTTCGCAAGAATGACACCAGCTTTAGACTTCATCTTGCACTTAGTCTGTGTCACACACAAAGCATCCAAACGTCTCTCATTCATCTTATCATTCAATCCACCTTTAACATTCCACTTGCTCGCCTCGTCACGCCGGAACTGGCGCTGCGTGGTGGTTGGCGGCCCCACGCTGTATGCACGTACATTCGCACCGACGGGGGCGGATCGGTGCGCGTCGCCTCCGGGGGATGCCCTAATCCGCACGTCGGTGCGCTCTTGGTCCAGAATTGCAATCTGATTAATCAATTGCAATTCTGGCGTGCTCGTACGCGACACCTGCCGATTGGCAGTGAGCACGCTTCTGGCACATGACTGGTTATACGTACCTACTCCATTATTGCTACATTTCTTACCATAGTGATAGTAGCTACTTTTTTATTCTATGTCAAGTGGTAATTAAGCACATAGTCCTTCTGACACTGAAGTATATTAATAATCTATAAAGAACCGTTGAGACCGATATTACGTAATAACTCAATTCACAGCTGCGTGCATAACTTCACGCTGGTTGGGAGTGCATTCAGGAGACGTACAGCTTGAACCGTAAAGAATTTGAAAAAACATTGTGAATTATGGACAGGGATTTCTAAAAATAGATTGTTTCTAGGTCGAAATCGAGTATCCATTACACGAAACTTGAAACACTCGCCGAGATATTTTGGAGCCGTAGGACTGAAGAGTATGTGGAAAAGAAAAGATACGAGTAGGATATGAAAATTTCTAATGGGTATTAAGCTTTTGCGATATTCAGAAATATGACCAAATTTCCGTAGCCCAAGAGATATCTAATACACATGTTCTGAATACGCTTCAATTTGTCCAGATGGTCTTCCGTAGGATTCAAATACACCACATCTCCATAATCTAGTAGAGAGAGAAGGAGGGAATTTACAAACAAGGTTTTGGTACTAACAGGCAGGAAGTTTTGACGCCTTCTCAAGAATGTAGCGAAGAGTAGATCTTACGGCTGACTTCACTGATCTGAGGAACCCAAAACAAAGTTTGATCAAAGACAATACCTAAATTTTAACTGACGAGGAATATGTAATAATATTGTCACAAAAAAAATACATTTTTACAACACATGACATTTAATAAACGGGAGATGTAATAGAGACTTCCAACAGTTATTACTTTTGATTTAGAAGGGTTAATTTTCAACCTGAAGTTATTAGTCCATTGGGTAATCGCAGAGATCCTTCTTAATAATATTTACCGTACTGCTGACATCGTTGAGCGAAGCAGCTGTATAGATCTGAAGATAATCTGCGTAGTATTGTCTTAGGTTTTCGCGATTGTTACACATTGAAATTAAACAAATTTTAACGGAAGTATCGCGTGTTTTATTTATTTTGTTGAACCTGACGTTTCGAACGCTTCTAGACGACCACAGACGCTGCAAAGCGTTCGAAACGTCAGATTCAACAAAATAAATAAAACACGCGATACTTCCGTTAAAAATTGTTTAATTTCAATCATGTGCGTAAAGATGATACGAAGAGAAGAGTGGAAATAGTATCATTGATGAAGACAGAAAAAAGAATAGGAGAGAGCACCCTCCTGACGTACTCCAGGGATAAGCTGACACGAGTCTGATCTAGAATCATCAATTTTAACAATTTGTCGATGATTAATTAAATATGGCTTAAACCACGCCAAAGCTATTGGTGAAGGATTTAGCGCATGTAATTTAGCTAGCATAATATCAAAGTTGAAGTTAAACGCACTTCTAAAATCAAGTAAAACCAATAGAGTTAATTTCTGATTTTCTATTTTATATCTAATGTCATCGGTAACTTTGACAAGCGCTGAGACAGTACTGTGCCCTGGACGAAACTCGAACTGATTTTGACTCAGGTGATTGTGTTTTCGGAGGTGAGAAATAAAAGGCGAAATAGATATAGGACGAAAGTCTGAGAAAGAAGAAGGGTTTGGAATTTTGAGAAGTGGAATTACATGGGCATCTTTCCGTAATGATGGAAAGACTCCAGAAGTAAGAGAGTAATTAAATATGTGTGCAAGAAAAGAAGCAATGATCTCCTTTGTTGGGTCGATCATGCTGAGGCCAATATCATCATTTCCAACAGCTTTAGATTTAATAATCCCGATCAATTTATAACTTCATGTGATATTATCTCACCAAGTTCAAATAGAGCAGTGGATTGTGATATAGTGTTACCGCATTCAGTAGCGATAAAGTGAACGACTTTCTAATGGGATCTAAAATGACGGGAGAAGCACTGAAATGCTTGGTATACATGGTGGCTCCTTAATATTATTAAATAAGTTGCTTAAATTTAAAGAAAGGGGTGACATTGTGAGCCTCTCTGTTGAGCGAGTTGTAGAGATTTCATGCATTGAATTGGAACGATTCATTGTTATGAACCTGTATAAACCTCCTAGCACGCCCTTTGAAACATTTTCAAATATCATGGAGGATGCCTTAAATAAATTATCTAATAGCCATAAAACTGTTATAATTTGTGGAGACTTTAATATAAATATTTTGGAGAAAAATACTGTTACCTACAACTTTTTAAATTTATTTAAATCATACAATTTGCATCATATTTTTACAGAGCCAACAAGAGTAACTGCTACAAGTGCTACATGTATTGATAACATATTTAGCACTGTAAAACCTTTGTATCAATGTATAATTAATAAAGTTCAGTCAGACCATTCAGGTCAGTTGGTTTCATTTCCAAATTCTTCAAAAATACAAAGAAAGCAAATAAATTATATACCATTTACTAAAAGCCGCTTAGAAAGATTTAAGTCTAATATAGCAGAAAAAATTGTATTGTTGCCCTGTCACGGTACTCCGGACCACTTGTACAGCTCGTTATTTAGCTTAATCACTAGTGAATTTAATACAATCTTTACTCCAAAACGACTGTCTGTAAGTGACCGTATGACATTCAGTGATTGGGCAACTCCTGGTATTTACAAAAGTCGGAATAAATTGTATGAACTTTATGAAGAAAGGACTTGTAATCACAATCCGTTTCGAACCTGACGTTTCGAACGCTTCTAGACGACCACAGACGCTGCAAAGCGTTCGAAACGTCAGATTCAACAAAATAAATAAAACACGCGATACTTCCGTTAAAAATTGTTTAATTTCAATCATGTGCGTAAAGATGATACGAAGAGAAGAGTGGAAATAGTATCATTGATGAAGACAGAAAAAAGAATAGGAGAGAGCACCCTCCTGACGTACTCCAGGGATAAGCTGACACCAGTCTGATCTAGAATCATCAATTTTAACAATTTGTCGATGATTAATTAAATATGGCTTAAACCACGCCAAAGCTATTGGTGAAGGATTTAGCGCATGTAATTTAGCTAGCATAATATCAAAGTTGAAGTTAAACGCACTTCTAAAATCAAGTGAAACCAATAGAGTTAATTTCTGATTTTCTATTTTATATCTAATGTCATCGGTAACTTTGACAAGCGCTGAGACAGTACTGTGCCCTGGACGAAACTCGAACTGATTTTGACTCAGGTGATTGTGTTTTCGGAGGTGAGAAATAAAAGGCGAAATAGATATAGGACGAAAGTCTGAGAAAGAAGAAGGGTTTGGAATTTTGAGAAGTGGAATTACATGGGCATCTTTCCGTAATGATGGAAAGACTCCAGAAGTAAGAGAGTAATTAAATATGTGTGCAAGAAAAGAAGCAATGATCTCCTTTGTTGGGTCGATCATGCTGAGGCCAATATCATCATTTCCAACAGCTTTAGATTTAATAATCCCGATCAATTTATAACTTCATGTGATATTATCTCACCAAGTTCAAATAGAGCAGTGGATTGTGATATAGTGTTACCGCATTCAGTAGCGATAAAGTGAACGACTTTCTAATGGGATCTAAAATGACGGGAGAAGCACTGAAATGCTTGGTATACATGGTGGCTCCTTAATATTATTAAATAAGTTGCTTAAATTTAAAGAAAGGGGTGACATTGTGAGCCTCTCTGTTGAGCGAGTTGTAGAGATTTCATGCATTGAATTGGAACGATTCATTGTTATGAACCTGTATAAACCTCCTAGCACGCCCTTTGAAACATTTTCAAATATCATGGAGGATGCCTTAAATAAATTATCTAATAGCCATAAAACTGTTATAATTTGTGGAGACTTTAATATAAATATTTTGGAGAAAAATACTGTTACCTACAACTTTTTAAATTTATTTAAATCATACAATTTGCATCATATTTTTACAGAGCCAACAAGAGTAACTGCTACAAGTGCTACATGTATTGATAACATATTTAGCACTGTAAAACCTTTGTATCAATGTATAATTAATAAAGTTCAGTCAGACCATTCAGGTCAGTTGGTTTCATTTCCAAATTCTTCAAAAATACAAAGAAAGCAAATAAATTATATACCATTTACTAAAAGCCTCTTAGAAAGATTTAAGTCTAATATAGCAGAAAAAATTGTATTGTTGCCCTGTCACGGTACTCCGGACCACTTGTACAGCTCGTTATTTAGCTTAATCACTAGTGAATTTAATACAATCTTTACTCCAAAACGACTGTCTGTAAGTGACCGTATGACATTCAGTGATTGGGCAACTCCTGGTATTTACAAAAGTCGGAATAAATTGTATGAACTTTATGAAGAAAGGACTTGTAATCACAATCCGACTTTTCAAGAACTTGTAAAAAATTATGCCAAAATATTTAAACGAGCCTGTTCCAATGCTAAGTCTATATATTTAAAAAATAAAATTAATGGTTCAACAAATATTATTAAATCTGTTTGGGATATGATAAATAATGAGACGGGTAGAGCGAAAGTACGTAGTCGAGACTTTCGGTTAAAGATAAATGATATAGATATCAAAAATGATGTAGAAATTGCGACTGAGTTTGAAAAATATTTTTCTAACATTCCTCTTATTACTACGAGAAATCTTATGTCTTCTTCTATATCTGCTGAACTGGTTCTCAAACAGAGCGTGGTAGAATGCGACACAATATTTGAATTTTCAGCTGTAAGCCCAAAAGATGTTTTGAACGCTTTTAAATCAATAAATATGAAAAACACTAAAGATCTGTGGGGTCTATCTGTCAAAACCATTTCTTCTATTATTATTTCAATCGCTCCACATTTAGCTACAATTTTCAATTGTTGTGTGGCATCTGGTGTATTTCCTGACTTGATGAAACATAGTAAAATCATTCCATTATTTAAATCTGGTGATAGTTCGGACCCTTCGAATTTTCGACCTGTTTCCATACTGCCCATTCTCAGTAAAATTTTTGAAAAACTAATGCTTAGCCAGTTGCTCAGACATTTCAATGCACATAATTTGCTTCATAGGAAACAGTTCGGATTTACGAGAGGTTGTTCAACTATAGACGCAGGGATTCATTTGCTTAAAAGTATATTCGCGGCATGGGAGGGTTCGCAAGATGCCTTGGGAATTTTCTGTGATCTGTCTAAAGCGTTTTACTGCGTGCACCATGACACTCTTGTCAGAAAATTACACCACTACGGTATCAGGAACAAGGCTCTCGAACTTCTGTCATCTTATCTGGGCAATAGGATACAGAAGGTCGATGTTAATGGTAAAAGATCTTCGGGGTCCCCTGTAGTTATGGGAGTCCCACAGGGGTCAATTCTAGGTCCATTCTTATTTTTAGTTTATATAAATGACTTACCTTATTATGTAAGGGATAAACATGAGATTGTATTGTTTGCGGATGATACCTCTTTGACATTCAAAATTAATAGACAGTTAGGTAATTATGACGAAGTTAACGATGCTCTCTCTAAAGTTATTCATTGGTTTAGTGTTAATAATCTGCTTTTAAACGATAAAAAGACTAAAGTAATTAAGTTCTCAACACCTAATGTAAGACAGGTGGCTACCAATGTACATGTTAATGGAACTAATTTAGCCCCTGTGGAGACAACTGTGTTCTTGGGTATAACAATTGACTCCAGACTACAATGGGGCCCACAAATTGAAAAATTATCAGGAAAACTAAGTTCTGCAGCCTATGCAGTGAAAACTATTAGACGGCTCACTGATATTGATACGGCTAGAATAGTTTATTTCAGCTACTTTCATAGTATTATGTCATATGGAATTCTTCTTTGGGGTAACTCCGCGGACATTAACACCATCTTTTTATTGCAAAAGAGAGCCATAAGAGCTATCTACAAACTTGGTCCCCGGGAGAGCCTTAGAGAAAAATTCAAAGAAATAAATATTCTAACAGTCGCATCGCAATATATCTATGAAAATCTTTTGTATGTCCATAAAAACATAGACTCATTTTGTAAAAAGAGTGATACTCATAGCATAAATACTAGATATAAGCATAATCTTGTGTTACATGCAAGCCGTCTCCACAAAATAAGTAATTCTTTTATGGGGCAATGTATACGGTTCTATAACAAACTTCCCAGCAATATAAGAGAATTGTCAATAAACAAATTTAAAACTACTATTAAAGCCAAATTGTGTAGCAGGGCATATTATAAAGTATCTGACTATATTAATGATAAAAATACCTGGGAGTGAGTCGATCCAATTATAATGTAATAAATAAAATATGTAAATTTGTTTGGACACCAAAAGAGGGATGCCTGAGTTTTTTGGCAGTATTTTTATCTGTGCTCACCTAGTCATAAACTGCACGGTAGGGAAAAAAATTGTGACGATTCCAAACAAATGTAGCCATTTTTACGGAATAAAAAGATTTTGACTTTGACTTGTAAAGGACTAGAATGACTGAGCTTGACCCTGCCAATACCGTTTAAGAATAGTAGGGTAGAGCTTTGAAGCAGATTAGTTAAGCAATTTTTGTTTGAATGACTATAGGTGCTCAACGATAAGCCCAAAATCGGTGGTCCGTGTACTAATAGGTAAATAATTTATTCCTTTCTAAAAGTCTCCATAGAAATTTATTTCAATAAGTCACATTCAAGAGCTACAGCCTTATTAGCGAAGAAAATCACACTTAGTCAACGTACCCCATAAGTGAGGTAAGTTGAGCCCCTTGCTCAACTATGGGGCAAATTGGGCAATTAGAAATTGTAATCAAACAAAACCATGTCCTGAATGTTTACTATACATTAATAAAAAGGCAATTTGACAATCAATTTTTATTTATAATCTTTTAGTCACATAACAGCGAACCAAAAAATAATTTTCTTTGAACATGAAAATAAAATTAATAAATACCACACTACACTTTAAATAGATTTTAAGGTTTATGCAAACTTGGCTGAAGTATATTTTTTTGTTGATCGACTGAAGTATTTTATTAGACCTCATTCCAAAACAAAATAATAAATAAAAATATATATTACTTTCGTAGGGGTCGGTACCAGAAGCGTGCACGTCGCGACCCTGTCAGTCCAACACTGGATTGCAATTCTGGACCTAAATACAAACCGCACAGACGCGCGGATTAGGGCGTCCCCCGTAGGCGACGCGCACCGATCCGCCCTCGTCGGTGCGGGTTTAAGTGCATGCGGCGGTGGGGGGCGCCACCCACCATGCAACGCCCAACCTGGCGGATCGAGGAGAGCCGAGTGTCGTATAGGCACATGGAATGTGAGAGGTGGATTACAAGATTAAGATTTACAAGATTAAAACCAAAATAATAGTATTTGAAAGAGAGACAACCAGAACGAACACTGGGATTACGGTTGATGATGTAGTGTTGGAACAAGTGGATGAGTTTGTCTTGGAAGCGCTTTTAGAAGCGATGGAAGGTACACCGCTGATGTGGAGAGACGAGTGAGTGCAGGAAATAACGTAAATGGAGCGTTGGGTAAACTGTTTGGCAGCCGAAATCTAAGCCAGAAGGCACAGCTCGCTGTACACAACGCGGTGTTAATCCCAACGCTAACTTATGGAAGTGAGAGCTGGGTTTGGCAGAGAGAGCATGAAAGTACTCGTAGAATAAATGCGGTCGAGATGCGTGTACTGCGAAAAATTTGTGGCATAACGCTTGCTGACCGCGTTCGAAATGATGACGTACGAAAGAGAGTTTCGGACTGAAAGAGAGTGTCGGTGTTAAGATAAGAAAGGGCATGCTCCGTTGGTTCGGACATGTAGAAAGAATGCAACATGAAAGATTGACGAAACAGATATACAATGCGAAAGTGGAAGGATGTGGGAGCCGAGGAAGACCAAGACTAACCTACCATGACCAAATTGGTCGTGTTTTATCAGAAGGTGATGTCAGGAGCCTTAGGAACCGGCGAGCGTGCATGAAAAGAGCTATGAATGTGAAAGAAGCGTGTGAAGTGTGTAAGAACAGCGTCTTGTGGTGCTCGGTTCTCTCTGCCTACACCGCAAGGAACCTGGCGTGAAAATATACATACATATACATATTACTTTCGTTATAAACCACGGTACTAAGCAACTATTGCTCTAAATACCACAACCCTAATTATCAAAAAGAAAAGGTAGGTTACGAGAAAACTATTTAAATTATTTAAATTCCTTTTAAGCTATTAAAAATATACTATATTTATACAAATTTAACATTTATCTGGATTAAAATGTTCGCATATACATTTTTTTACTTTCTCCTCGCAAAATAAACAAAGCGTTCATGTACGTCAGTCGGTCGACAGGTCGACCCGCGCAGTCGTGCGATGAGTTCGATAAGTTCTACTCCCCGACCGCTTCTTTCCGCCATTTTAAATATAGTGTAAGGTGCATAGTTTCTGAGATATTTGAATTTCCCAACTTACCCCTATGCTCAACTAGCCCCGCCCTACACTACATTAAGATCAAGTGCATTAGTTAGTACACGCAAAACACTTATGTGTTAGGCGAGCACAATAAAATGTGTTAGGCGAGCTTCCGTGCGATGAAGCAACTTTTAGAAAATCAATTAGTTTCAATGTTGTTCGCTTGTTTACAAACTTGTTCATTAAGTTAGCGAGTTGTTTCGAAGTTGTCTGTTGTTCTTTTGAGTGCAGATCAAGTAATATCACTGGATGAGCTTCATTACGAGAATATTGTCCGATATTCACGGAGGTATCAATTTGGAATTGTTCACCTAACTTCATTTTTACTTCGATGTACATTTAGTAAAGATTTATCACATGAATCTTATAAGAAGCACATTGTTTACACAACTTCCTGGACATATATATATAAATAAGACTTAATATGTATTCATTCTTGTATGTCAATCGCCTCTGCTCGGGCAATAGCTACGTTTTCTAGTTTGCTATGTCCACATTCGGCGATTAATGATTAATCAATAATATAATACAATAATGTATATCCGTGTAGATTTTTGATACAAAACATTGAAAGGAGATGCCTGGTGGGATGCGGAGGTTGAATCCTCCGTAGCATGAAAGAGGAAAGCGTGGCTGGATTATGTATCTTGTTTGCCTTTAAATGAATGTATGAGAGAGAAGAGGAAAGAAATGTACCGACTATGCAAGAATGAAACCAAGGCTTTAGTGAAAGAGATGCGTGAAAGACAAATTATGAATGAGGAAGAGAGGCTGGCGAATAACTTCGAGGCTAATACCAAACTCTTTTGGAGAGAGGTAAAGAAGTCTCGGGGTGGTTCGCCGGCATCCAGAATAGACAAAATAAAATCTAAACTCATTCTTGCTAACACTCAAGAAGTGTTAGAACGGTGGAGTGAATATTTTGAAGAAATGTATGAATATGCCTCGGACGCTGCCAATGAGAGTGAGTCTGATGCTCACTCCACGTTGACGGCGTCCGATGAAGGTATAACTATGCATGAGATTGAATAGTCGAAGCTTGAAAAAATGGAAAATCTGCGAGAATTCATATGATCACACCTGAGATAATCAAACTAAGTGGCACTTACGTCCGGGTCGCCTTCTGGCACTTAAGCAATCTATGCTGGAGAACTGGAAGGATCCCGGCGGACTAGAGATTTTTATAAAGGCACAAATGGCCAAACATGGACGGTGCCAGCTATAGGGCCATCAGTTTGACCAGCTTAGCAGCAAAAGTATATGGAAAATTAATTGAAAGGAGAATGGGGGTGAAATCTGATGAAATGCTATGGGAGGCACAGGGAGGATTCCGAAATGGAAGAGGATAGACGAATCAAGTTTTCTCGCTATGTAATATTGTGGAGAATATAATATAATAAGGCCATAGACCAGAAGGTTTTCTGCGGTTTTGTATAACTTGAGAAAGCATTTGATAGGGTTGTACGAAAGAAACTGTGGTACATATTACCGAGACATGGGATTGACGTTTCACTGCTGCGTGCTGTCCACTTCACCTACAAGAATTGCTCACCATGTGTGCGGGCACAGCTCGCTATACATAATACAGTGCTAGTCTCGACGCTTACTTATGGAAGCGAGAGCTAAGTAAGGCAGAGAGAGCATGAAAGAAGACTAAATGCGGTCGACACGCGAGCGCAAAATTTGTAGCAAAACGCTAGTAGAACGTATTCGCAATGATGATTTGAAATAGATGATTAGAAATAGATGATTAGAAATAGAGCTGGTCTGAAAGAGAGTGTCGGTTTAAATTAAGAAGAGGCGTGCCCCGTTGTATGAAGATTAACATGTAGAGACAATGCAAGAAGAAAGAATTGCGAAACAGATGTAGAACACAATAGTAGAGTATGATTAAATTTTTAAAAGATGATATCAAGAGCCTTAGAAACCGGCGAGAGTGCATAAGAAGAGTAAGTAATGCTAAAGAAGCGAGTGAGGTTGGTAGAGATCGAATCACGTGGCGCTTGGTTCTCTCTGTCTGCGATTTGCCGTGAAGTTATAGATAGATAGATATGTTTTAAGTACAGCATGTATGTTATCTTTTTCTTAATATGTTAAATATTTTGTCAGTATTTTTACCTAGATACGACAAACTCGCAGTGTATTTTGTTATTGATATATTTGAAACCACATATAGTAGTTTATTAACGACATAACTCGTCTTTTTACGCGACAATTTGTCTTTGGTGGATTTAGTGTAACTGTTGATTTCGCGATCTGATATGTTATAATCCCTACTTAATGGGACGCTCAAGTGTACGATAATTTTTACGCTGTGAGTTTGTGTTACCAAGGATGGCTTGATGACGCAGAAATTGTGGTATCGGTATGAGTGGGTTTACTATATATAGAAAATTGATTAATGGATTGATTTCTAGATATAAAAACAAACTTCAAACATGTAGAAAGTATGCTAGAGGAAAGAATGACGAACGAAATAGACAACGCAAAATTAGGAGTATTTAGCTAGGTGCTAAGAAAGCCTACACTTGCCTATTACGACCAAACAGATCGTGTGCTACCAGAACATAATATCGGGAACCCTATGAATAAAGCGCACATGAAAAGGGTTATGAATGTTAAAAAATGAACGAGTGAGATGCATAAGGATCGAGTTATGTGGTACTCAATTCTCTCTGCGTACCCCGCAAGAGACTTGACGTGAAATTATAGGAAGATAGATGTAAAGAGTTTGTTACCATAACACTATTTTTACAAAAAGAACTCTATAGCAGTTACCATTAAATAACATATCCATAATATCTAACGTATTAATCAGACTGGTTTCTCTACCCGTCCATGAAGAGTTTTTTTAAGAGAGATTGGTTGCATCAAAGCAGCTCGTCTGTGGAAATACACCTCACAGAAAACCACAGCCAAATAACTACTCTTTCAATGGTTGTCATTTAATTTTACAAAAGAACATGAACGTAATAATAGATAGAGCCTTTTAATAAAACCAAAATTGAATTGAAACCATCTGCTTTAAATTTGTCCATATGCTGGGAGAGAGATGGCGCATCTTCCACAATAATATCGATAATTGAGTAGATATAAAAGACGCGTACTTATAAAAGCTGAATCTCTAGTTAACATAATAATATTATGTTTTCAAATATAATACTAATACTATATAACACTAACTAATAGCTACTATTTGGCAAACTTATGTGAGATTAATTAAACTTATAACGAACGCTGTACAATTACAAAAGAATCTTCTTACTTATAAATATTCAAAAACTTCTAAATTTAACTTAACCAAATTAATGTGGAACCACTTAGATGCCTTTCATTAAAAAAAACAGTTTTGCAATAGGCGAAGATATCGAGTAAAATGTATCTACACGAAAACCGTACCTACGATAGAAGAGCTCTAGTTACCGAAGTTGGTTAAAAAGCAATCCAGAAAGGATTATCAGATTTGTTCAAAATATTGCAGTTACTTAGTCCTTATTATTTGACTTTTTACATATCCCATCTGTATGGAGCAGTGACTAAATGGTATGAACCTATCTAATGTAATCATAATATAAGTAGGTAGGTACTTAATTTTTATAATAGCCAACTAATAAACAATAACACACCGTTAAGCTGACAATAATGTTAGCTCTTTCAATATAAACCGCAAACCGGTTGGCTGGAAGAGATCTCTTCTAGAGATAAGCTCGCCTTTGCGAGTGAAATAACTTAAATCTGTATCTATATAGTGTTTTGTGCAATAAAGGACATCTTTTTGTTGTTGCTGTAAAAAATTATATCAAAAATAATTAATATCTATGTCACCTATTCATTTTTAGTGTATATATTAATTCCTAACACATAATTTCAGTTATTGCGTAATGTTTTCTCGAAATTATTATTTATCATTTAGATAGTACAGTTATGCAATGAAGTATTTATTATTCAACATAAAAAATTCGCAACGAACATGCAAAAATAAATAATCGAAGTGTGATATCCCTTTGGTACAATTTACATGTGAAATAAACATGTGGTTAGTTCCGTGGATGGTAGTTCATTATATTTTAGCAAATTTCTGAAACAGTTATTTCATAAAAATATACAAGTTTTATAACGCTATATTCTTTAGTGGATTGATGTTAATATTAAACATTTGACGAATGGTCATAGAAATAATTGATCACTTCGCGTGAAGCAGATCTTTCTGTGATGCAATATAGCCGTTAAGGACATTCCACTCGCTCAGCCCTTTGTATATCTATTCTTATTC
This sequence comes from Pyralis farinalis, assembly GCA_947507595.1. NCBI lineage: Eukaryota > Metazoa > Arthropoda > Insecta > Lepidoptera > Pyralidae > Pyralis > Pyralis farinalis. The sequence goes on from OX382266.1 coordinate 26,809,407, forward strand.
ACATATTTATTTACTTATTGGTTCAACGATACAAATGTATCCTCTTAACAAATATTACAATTAATATATTAACAAGAGATTACATGGACTGGAGACGTGCAGTCATCGTGCCCTTGTATAAAGGCAAAGGGTCACGCATGGACTTCGCCATTTATAGGGCTATCAGTTTGATCAGCTTAGCAGCAAAAGTATATGGAAAGGTGATTGAAGGAGAATGAGGGTGAAATCCGATGAACTGCTGGGGGACGCACAAGGAGGATTCCGAAATGGAAGTGGATGTACGGATCAAGTTTTCTCGCTCCCCAATATCGCGAAGAAGCATCTGGCCATAGACAAGAAGGTTTTCTGCGGTTTTGTGTATCTTGAGAAAGCATTTGATAGGGTTATGCAAAAGGAACTGTGGGACATATTGCCGAGATATGAGATTGACGGTTCACTGCTCCATACTGTGCAGTCCACTTACAAGGATTGTTTAGCATGTGTGCGAATAGATGGTGGCATGTCACTCTGGTTTGATGTCAAAATTGGTGTCAAACAGGATTGCATGCTATCTGCTAGGCTGTTTATCCTGTATCTCGATAGTTGTCTGCAGAGAATAAGCTCAACGAATGTGGGATTGCGCATGGATAACCTAGTGGTGAACTATCTGCTGTATGCAGACGATGCCGTGCTATTAGCAGATACACCATCTAAACGGCAAACACTGGTCACAACGATGAAAGACGAATGTATGGATAAAGGCTTACTATTTAAATATATTAAGGCTTAGTATTTGAAAGAGGAGAATCCAGAACTAATGTAAGGATTACGATTGATGATGAAGTGTTACAACAAATGGGATTGTATATCTTGGATGCGTTTTCAGCAGGGATGGAAGGTACACCGCAGATGTGGAAAGACGAATGAGTGCTGGGAATGGTGTGAATGGAGCTTTGGGAATACTTCTTGGCAGTAAAAACCTGAGCCAGAAGGCACAGCTCGCTATACACAATGCAGTGCTGGTCCCAACGCTAACTTATGGAAGCGAGAGCTGGGTATGGCGGTCGAAATGCAAACGCTGCGCAAAATTTGTAGATTTGCGCAGCGTGTGCAAATGTGTGATGATGTTAGAAACAGAGTTGGTCTGAAAGCGAGCGTCGGTGTTAAAATAAGGAGCGGCATGCTCCGTTGGTTCGGACGTGTAGAACGAATGCAGGATGAACGAATGACGTTATGAATGTTAAAGAAGCGAGTAATATATGTAAGGATCGAGTCACGTGGCACTCGGTTTCCTCTGCCTACCCCGCAAGGGATTTGGCGTGAAGTTATAGATAGATATAGAAGAGATAACATCGATTTGTTTTTGTATCATCATCACAGCCAAACATTATCACTGACCACACACCCTGTTAATTAATTTCATCTTCATGCATCAAGGTGTTTTGGATGAGAAAATCTTTTTCGGGTTGGGTATATATTTCCAATATTTTGACCACCTTTCTGGCGTTAACATAGGTAGTTACGGAATATCATCTGGGACGTTCCCAACTATTATGCCTTGAGATGTATTGGGATCGCTATATTATCGAAACACGTTTTTTTTTAAACCCAGGATGATACTGGAAATATGCAAAGAGTCACATAGTTCAAATTTTCGTGGCAGTTGAAATATTAGGGAGCTATCAAACACCGCGAAAAATTACTTTATTAGCTTACCGTGAGGTCATACAGTGAAGCCACTAAGGTTATACCACTCGCCTTTTGCCATTTGCTATTTGCGCTTCTATTGTACAATTGCTTTACTAGACTTCGTCGATCGTCACATGGGCGGTTTTGAATTTCATCCCTGCGTGCACAGAATGCATTGATGATATGCTGCGTACAATACTAAGTGTTTGTTTGTCATATTTAGAATAGATCTGATAAACTATTTTATTTACAATTTGGGAGGTATACTGTGAGGTATCTATGCTTGCATAGCGTTTTCTCTGACTAATAGTTACGGGCACCCGCGCCTCACATTCGCCAATTATTCCCTGCATCACTCATTGGTGAGGTTATCTGTCAGAATGTGCTTACGTTGTATAACCAATCTTTGTATTAACAATGTAATAAATGAAAACTGATCAGTTTATATGTTTAGGGACTATTCATTATTATAACTTCCCGTTAGTCAGTGATGACCTAAAATAGACAGAACATTAACAATGAATAATGTATTCCATATACTAACATATGTTGATATTGACATACAATCTATGACATTTACTTTCGATTACGAAGTTTCAGGCATTCACATCAATAAGTGCCTGGGGGGAAAATCGTGACAGACAGGCTACATAAATATTCCATTTCACTTATTTTGGCAGCGGATCCCAAATTTAATGTACTAAAATGAATTTGATGTTCTTTTATTTCAAAATTTTATCAGTAGCATACAGGCATAAGGTAATAACGTCAAGTATTGACCAAAATAATTCAATAATGTTGCTTAGTCTAATCAATATTTTGTATTATAATTTGTAATACGATTCTAATAGGATTAGCTTGTTTATAATAATAATAAATAAATAAATATTGTCGGACAAATTACACAGCGCCATCTAGCCCCAAAGTAAGCGAAGCTTGTGTTATGGGTACTAGACAACTGATAAACATACGTAAATACATTTTTTTTTGTAAATACATACTTATCATACATAGAAAATACCCAGACCAAGACAAACAGACATGTTCATGCACACAAATGTTTGTACTGTGTGGGAATCGAACCCACGAGCGTTGGTGTCAAAGTAGTGTAACAACGCGTTTCACCACTGCGCCACCGAGCTCGTCGTGTCGTTATGTTAGTCATTTCTCCGAGTACTAGATGCAAGAGAGTTACAGGACCTAGCCTAGCTAAAGACCTATACAACTAATAACACTTCTTCTTCTTAGCGTTATCCCCTAATCTATTAGAATTGACGAAGTCTACCTGAGCGAAGATACTGATTTTTACATGGAGCGATTTCCGTCAGACCTCCAGAACCCTGAGGGTAAAGCAGACCTTTCTTTGAAAACATAATTTCCTAGACGTGCGGGTGTTCTCACAATGTTTTCCTTCGCCGCTTCAATTTAGTGGTACATTCCAGGATTTGAACCGGGAACCAGTTGGTCAATAGACCGGTACTGTACCCACTGAGCTACCACTGCTCTACTACTAATAATTCTAATGTGTAATTTAATAGTCATGTAATTAGTACTTTATCGTGATAGCCTCCGCTCTCAGAATTCTTCATCCAAACAACTTACAAGTTTTATGAACGGTGCCAGAAACACATGGCTTTAACTTCCCCAAACTTTAAGCTCCCGAAACTTCGCAGAGGATATGAGATGAGCCGATCTGTGAGTAAGTACGTAATAATCTTGTACAAACGTACTGAAATTTAGCAGATAGTACCTGACCTTAACCGCCTTGGCGAGAAATTTGCATTTGTCGTAAGTCTCTCCTTCCGTGAACACCAAAATTCGTACTTTATCACTTTGCTGCGACGTCAGTCCATTTGGGTGCATCAAGCTGTGCAACGCTACGCCAGCCTTGTGCGGTTAGTCACTGGATCGATTATCATATACGTCTGTTATTCGTGCGTGGGACTTTTACTAGCATTAAATTTGTCTTTGCTGTGGGATGTTGTCTTTGCTGTGTTTGTTTGTTTCAAAATCTTAAAATTTTACTTACACACAATCCTAGATTTGCAGCTCGCAATAGCTATGAGAATTCATTAAAAATTGATACAACCCTGTAATAACATACGAGCGATTTTAGGAAAAGCCTGCATTGTACGTTCGTTATATACTATACTTTCTCCTTTTGAAGCTATGTAGAATAATGTTTGTATCACAGTTACTTTCATATATTCTGTGTTTCAGACAATATTGTTAAATGAAATTCTATTACAGCGTATATTAGAAGTTGTTAAACTCAATAACAAGTTGTGTAAAAGCCAACATTGCAACTAATTGATTTCGTAAACTTGTTTATTTAATTGCTCCCCAACGACTACCTCGAAGTTTTTATTGACTGTCGCGAAAATTCAATTATTTTGGACAAATTCTCTTTACAAGGTTTTAGTTTGCCGATCATTGTGTAATTTTGTTTTAATATTTTACAGAGAGAGAATTAGTGTTCTGCATTATGCTTTACAAATATGGCTTTACAAGCGTTTAATTACCTACAACACGAAAAGTGAAATCCAGTTGTATTTTATAGCGAAATATATTTGATGTTTGACAGTGTTATATTTCTAGCGAAACCTGGCGCCATAGCATGAGTAAGCTCTAAAAGCCTAAAAGAAGCATATAAATTAAAGCATTCAGGTTGTTGTTACATAGCTGCTGTTTTCTGTAAGGTCGGGCTGCTTTGATGCGCCCTACAACGCTTAATAACATCTCGGCAAAAACTAATAGACACGTTCATGCACAAAAATATTTTGAACTTAACCTGAAAACCATGTATGGGAGATTTAGTGCTAAAGTAGTCATTGCTAAACACTTAACCACCGGGCTTGTTTAATCTTGATATTATATGTACCTTGTTATTATGCATTGTGCGTAGTAGATATTTCAATTGACTTGATCAGCAATTTTTTCTGCAAATTATTTATTATTTATTTATTTATTTATTTTTGGAAGATTTACAGATCTAATAACAGGAATATGCTAAAGAACAATGTAGTACTTCAATGCTAATTACAAATCTCCACATATAAACAATCATGTAACAGAATTTGTTTGAGGTATACAACCCTCATATAAATATTATTTAATTTTTAGCAAATTCAGAGTATCCCAAAATAAACATTAGCCAATTGTTGTCTTAGTGAAGGAATACTGGTGGAAAACAGGTCGACATCAAATGGTATGCTGTTAAAACTACTACAAACGCGGGTAAGATAGCTATTCTGTCTATAATTAGTAGTCGCAAAGGGTACATTTAGTACAGGACGCGGTCTTAGCTTAAGTTGATGAGTACTGAAAGTTAATTTGGAAAGTAGCTCAGGACTGTCTACCTTCCCTGAGGCAATTTGCATCAACAAACAAATATCGCTTATGTTCCGTCGTATTTCAAGAGGCAAGAAGTGATAACGTTTACACCGTTGTTGATAATCAATACTTTGCTGCTGTGCTTTAAAGTCTAAGTAACGCAAAAATCGTTTCTGTATGCATTCTATCCTGTTCTTATAAAATGCATACTGAGGATTCCATATTTGGGATGCATATTCTAAATGGCTGCGGACGAATGTACAATACAAAATTTTTATTGTCTTTAGAGAACGAAAATCTGTAGATGTTCTAATTATAAATCCAAGCGCTTTTGAAGCTTTCTGTACTATGTTATCAATATGTTGATCAAAAATGAGCTTGCTGTCATGAATGACACCCAAGTCCCTCACTACGTTAACTTTTTTAATATTTTCATTCAACAATTTATAACCTATGTCAATAATGGATGTTTTGCGAGTAAATGTTACATAAAAACATTTGGAAACATTTAGGTCTAGTTTATTAGTTACACAATAGGATTGAAAGCTTAACAGATCATCTTGCAAGTCTAGGACGTCAGATGGTGTGCGAATGACTTTGAGCACCTTCATGTCGTCAGCAAACAACAAAACTTTTGAATGGTAAAAGCAATGGGCTATGTCCATTATAAACAGAGTAAATAGTAGAGGACCCAATATGGATCCTTGGGGCACTCCAGAGGGTATGGTAATCCAGTTAGAGGAGTATCCCTGGATGACCACCGCCTGTGATCGCCGGTCTATATAGGAGGAGAACCAACGGAATAGGTCTCCATGGATTCCGGCCGCTAGGAGTTTCGATAGTAACACTTTATGATCAATCCTATCAAAACATTTCCGGTAGTCTGTATAGATGACGTCAACTTGGGAACCGCCCTCCATGCCCGAAGTAATAAATTCATTTGCAAGAATTAAATTAGAAACTGTAGACCTATTTTTTATAAAACCGTACTGTTCTTCATTAAAGCTACATTTCATGGAAGCATATAATTGTTTGTGAATAATTTTTTCTAATAATTTCGCAAACAAACACAATTTCGAAATAGGGCGATAGTTTTCTACGTTAGATGCATCACCTCCCTTATGCACTGGGGTAACGAAAACGGATTTCCACAAGTCCGGGACAATCCCTTCCGCTAAAGACCGTTTAAAAAGAATACACAAAGGAACTACAAGGCTACTGGCACACTGGACAATAAAGTATGGTGGTATACGATCCGGACCCGCAGCTTTAGATATATCTAAGTCAACTAACAATTTAAGGACGGTTTTTTCATCAAATTCAATAGAGCCTATACTAGAAGAGCTTATATAAGAATTATAAGACGAGTGTTGCTGACTCGAACTGGGCTCGAGTAAGTGGATTTAAAATAGGAAGAAAATAAATTACTAATATCGACACCATTGTCAGCAGTTATATTATTGTATCGCATTACATTTGGTAGGCCATTTGATTTTCGCTTACTCTTAACGTAGGTCCAAAAATATTTAGGATTTTCAGTGATAGAGGATTCTATATTTTGAATATATGAGTCAAAACATTTTTGCTCTAACTTAACAGCCCTGGCACGTAATAAGGAGAAAGATTGGTAATCAGACATACTACCGTAAGTTTTGTACTTTTTATGACACTTAGATTTTTCTTTCAATATCTTAATAAGGGAAGAGTTATACCAGGTTGGATACTTGTTGTGTTTGTTATTTTTTACCGGAATATATTTTTCAAAGCATTCATATAGTCTATCATAGAAGAATGTTACTGCTTGGTTTAGAGGACAGGAGTGAAGGTGTTTATGCCAATCAATGTTATTTAAGAAAGACTTGATTGCTGTGTAATCACCACGTTTGAAATTATAACTGGTTCTTGAGTTGTCATGTAGCCTATGAATTTCCATTTCAATTTTTATTTGATAGATTAACCATCAGACAAGCTGTATACTTGTTTGCTTTGTATATAAAAAAAGATCTGGATATGGATATTTATTTATTTATTTAAATTGATTCGTAATAGATAAAGCTGCACCACAAAAACCTGAGTTCGGCTCCTGTTCCAAAGATGGAAGTAAGCATTTATAATTCTAAGTTGCTTCTAAAATATGTATTACTAACTGCTAACTACGGTTTTATCTGAATGGAGTTGTTAACTTTTTTTATACGAGTAAGGTAGAAAATAAGCGAAGAAACTACCTGATGCCACCAGGGGCGTTACTATAAGAAACCTTTGCAACCATTGTGTTTCGAAATGTGCAAGTAGAATTTCCTCGCCAAATCGACGGTCAAGCAGTGCCGTTACAGAAGGAAGCAGCATCATATCAAGTTTTTTTACACCGTATATAATATTAGCTTTCACTGTGTAAAATTCAGTTTTAGCGTTCCGTCGCTTCCAGGTGACTTTTTAATTTCAGATTTACAGAAAAATGCTTTTAACATTTTTCCTAAATATATAACAGGTACTCATAAATAGAATTTGCACAGTACTTTATAAATATAAACATCAATAAAACCGTAGTGGGATCTATAACATAAACATAGAGAGATAATATATATATATACTACTCTGTGTAAAAAGTATCGGGAATATGTCAATAAAAAGACCCGCGTAAAAGAGGTCGTTCTAATTTTTTTACTGCATGTTGGTAGCACTGTACTGATTTAGCGCGCAAAATTTGAGCGGGATCTGTCATTTAATTTGTTTTAAACTACACTTTTTGTTGGTCATAGTTTTGAGTCCTCGGCGATTTTTACAATGGAAAATATTGTTGAACAAAGAGTGTGCCTTAAATTTTGTGTTTCAAATGATATTTCATGTGGTGAATCACTAAAAATGTTGCGAAATACCTACGGCGAATCGTGTATATCGAAAACAAGGGCTTATGAATGGTATAAGGCTTTTAAAGAAGGCCGAGAAGTAGTAGTAGACTTGCCTCGTTCTGGTAGACCTTCAACCGCTACGACCAGAGAAAACATCGACAGAATCAAGAAGCTAGTGCTCGAAAATCGACGTATGAGTCTGAGAGAGTTGGCTAGTGAGGTGAACATATCTTTTAAGTCCGTCCACAACATTCTCATTGACATTTTAGGCATGAAACGCGTCGCCGCTCGACTAGTTCCAAAAGAGCTCAATTTTGTTCAAAAAGCGCAGCGAAAGCATGTCGCTGAAGACATGGTTTCCCGAGCTTCTACGGATCCGACCTTTATGAAACGTATAATAACTGGCGACGAGACATGGGTTTATGAGTACGACATGCAAACAAGCCAACAGTCTTCAGAATGGCGTCTCGAAAACGAGCCGAAACCCAAAAAACCGCGGCAAAGTCGCTCCAAAATCAAGGTGATGCTGACAGTTTTTTTTGACTACCGTGGTGTGGTTCACTCCGAATTCCTTCCAGAGGGAGAAACAGTGAATAAAGAATATTATTTAGGCGTCATGAAGCGTTTGCGTGAGAGTATCCGCCGAAAACGTCCAGATTTGTGGCAACACAACTCATGGATGCTGCACCATGATAATGCACCATCACACACAGCCATTATAGTGAAAGAGTTTTTAGCGAAAAATTCAACAAAAGTTCTCGACCAAGCACCGTATTCACCTGATATGGCTCCGTCTGACTTTTTTTTATTTCCCAAGTTAAAATTACCACTTCGAGGAAAACGTTTTGAGTCGATAGAAGCCATAAAAGAAAATTCGCTGAATGAGCTAAAGGCCATACCGCAAATAGCCTATGAAAAATGTATGGAAGACTGGGTGAAGCGGTGGAGATGTTGTATTGCAAGCGATGGGGCCTACTTTGAAGGCGATAAAATAAATTTAGATGAATAATTTGTATTTTTTGTTTTATTGACAAATTCCCGATACTTAGTACACAGAATGTATATATACGACTCGACCTCGCTACGACTTCCTCACATGTTTATATTTTAAAAAGACTACGTAAGGACTACTTACATGTATTATAAATCCCGGAAAAAATTTGAACCCATTGTTCCGGAAATCTAAGCTCTATCTCCCAGTCGGAAGTGACGTCGGTATTACACCGAGCCAAGCCGCAAATCCCCGTCATCCGAGATTTTGCATGCACAACCGGCTAACGTAAACTGCACTCAGCTGTTCCTCATCTCGTTTGTCGTGTCGGGACATCCTGGTCTTTATATCATTGAAGATTACTTGAATCTGTTACCTAAAAGGTTTAAATTGGAAAAAGAGGGGTCAAATAACGATTCCTTTAAGGATTGTTGTATCCCTGCGAATGAGAAGGTCACCCGTGAGGACATGCAGTATTGCCAACGAAGATCAAAGCATTATTTGAGTAAAGAGCTAGCGATCGCTAAGTCTTATGTTAGCGATCCTCTGTGAACTCTGGTATTATACTAGTCTTATCTGGCTCTAGTAGTTGCACTTCAGGTAGGAGAATTATCAAAGCGTTTTTATTATTTTCTTAAAATGCAAGTAAAAACAGTTGAAGGTTCCGTTATCGAACAGCTACGTTATTACTTTTATCACAGTATTAGGAATATTGCTAAAAAAAAATATTGCGTGAAGCATCTCATTCTAGATTTACTACTGATTTCACAGCTTATAAGGTATTACATTAAATATCAAGATTATACTAATCTTACTTTATTTATTGATCACTTGCTCTATAATACACTCTCACTACTATCAATCTATGCCAAACAATTACTAATTTCTAAATATCACTGCACTGGTTATTGCAAAGTTATTTCTGATTATTGCATTTACGAGCTAATGACTTAGAAATTCCGAAGTTCAAGAAATAAAATAAGCGATACATAACTGAGGTCCTAATTAACTTAAAAATTTTAATTAACTTACAAAAAACTAACACTTAAAAATTAAAACTGAACTTAAAACATTATAATATGAATTTTATTACGTAAGTAGTTCATAATTTTAAATGGATTATACATAATTAAATTTTATACATAAAGTTTAATAATTATGAAATAAATAATAAAATGTAGAAACAATATAATCAAAAATATACTAGGTATAATATTATTACAAAACATAATGCCGAGGAAGGCCGAGACTAACCTACCATGACCAAATTGGTCGTGTTTTATCAGAAGGTGATGTCAAGAGCCCCAGGAACCGGCGAGCGTGCATGAAATGAGCTATGAATGTCACAGAAGCAAGTGAAGTATGCAAGGACCGCGTCTTATGGCGCTCGGTTCTCTCTGCTTACCCCGCAAGGGACTTGGCGTGAAGATATACATACATAAATACATACAAAACATAATTGCTAATGGTTTTCTTGAACGTCGCGGGGGCCCTTACTAAATTCCGACGAGTCACGATGTGCGTTTGCAGCTCAGTAGCCGCCTCATGCGCAATTGGAAATTAAACAAACGACACTGGTGCATAGTGCACGCTGCAAATGTGCTATATAATGAAAATAAGTTAAAACCTAGTTAATATGTCACGGGAATTCACCGATAGGGTGAGCATATCAGATTAGTTGTTCTTTTCTTGTGTTTATTTACATTTAACGTGCATTATTTTGATAGATAGATATTATATACCAATCTATTATATATCTATTATATACTTCGATTATTTGCTTTAATTGCGACGTAGGTATATTGTGAACTAGCTTTCCGTCCGCAGCTTCGCTTGCAACTTGTAAAATATACTTAGTGAATAGGTCTGTACTAGGTATCCAAATAAAACCTCGTAGACTGTACTTCCAAAAAAGCCTATATTTCAAACTGACCATTTGCCCTGTACATATAAACCACGCACGCAACCATAGCGCGAGGCAAATTGCATGGTAACGCCATCTGTTGACAACTTTTACGAACTAAACACTTGATATGACTGAACATAGCCGCCTACCAAGGACAGAATGACTGTCCTTCACAATTCACCCTTGGCTTATAACCTAAATTTTATCAGAACAAAATAAATTTTATTATAACCGTTAATCCTTATCATTTACGGGTAAAATACAAAGTTTAGATGTAGGACGTTTTATGGTAGAGTTTTTACATTTTAACAAAACAACTCTAGTTAGTCCGTCAGATCCGGGATATTTTTCCAGAATTCTACCAAACAACCATCGACTTGGGGGTAAATCGTCCTCCTTTACCAAAACGATATCTCCAACTGCCGGTTCAGGAATTTTGTAAGCCCATTTATGACGATGCATAAGTTGTGACAAATACTCTCCCGACCATCGACGCCAAAAACTCTGCAGCATCGATTGTGTAACCTGCCAGCGTCTCAAGGAATTTAAGTGAGAATTTTCGTAATTGACTTCCGGCACCGTGACCAGAGGTTCTCCTATCAAAAAATGTCCAGGTGTTATAGGGATAAGTTCCTCCGGGTTATTATTAATCACTGTCAACGGTCGTGAGTTCAAACAAGCCTCTATTTGGGCCAATAGAGTAGACATTTCTTCGTATGTTAGCGTCGACTCTCCAATCACACGTTTTATGTGATATTTAGTTGATTTTATACCTCCCTCCCACAAACCTCCAAAATTAGGTGCTCTAGGTGGTATAAAATGCCAATTGGTACCTTGGATAGCGAGACCATCAATGATTTCCTTGACTATAGTTGATCTTTCAGAATCAAAAAGATCCTTTAACTCTTTTGATGCGCCTACAAAATTTGTGCCATTGTCGCTGTATAAATTTGCACAATGGCCGCGTCTTGCGACAAATCGTTTGTAAGCTTCCAAGAAACCTCTCGAAGTTAGGTCACTAACAACTTCAATGTGAACAGCTTTAGTGACCATGCACACAAATAGGCAGATATAGCTCTTGTATGCCTTATACCCTCTACCCTTTGATGTCCTCAACATTATAGGTCCTGCATAGTCCACACCGCTGTTAATAAATGCCCTTGCAGGTGTGACTCTCACTGAAGGTAAAGACCCCATGAGCTGAGTCCGTACTTTGGCCTTGTGACGAACGCACGTAACACACTTGCGGACGTGATGTTTAATTAGATTTTTACCTCCAACTATCCAATACGCTGAACGTATGTAGTTTTGCATTAACTGCAAATCGCCGTGCAAGGTTCTCCGATGAGCATCGTCGATTATCAGTTTCGACAGTGCTGAATCACGTGGCAGTATAATAGGATGTTTTATATTATCACCTTCCTGTGACTGCGAAATGCGGCCACCCACTCTAAGCAAACCATTTTTGTCTAGAAATGGAGTTAACGACAACAACCCTGAACTCTTTGATTTAACTTGTCCATGCGTTTTTAGTTCGTTCATGTCTTGTCCGTATACTGTACTTTGAGCTAATTTTATGCATGTATTTAAAGCTTCTTCCAATTCAAATGAACTTAAATAAGTATGTCTTTTTTCATAAGTATTTTTTCTAGTAATAAAACGTCTGCAATAAGCTACAACACGAACCATTTTTTTAAGTGAGGAATATCTTTCTAAAATCGATTGATCTATTGTGCCTATATGAACCTTTAAAGATTTCTCCTCGTGAGTGTCATTGTCCTTCAACTTCGTGTATTTTATATTTTGTTCCCATAAAAACCTTGGACCAGATTTCCATATATCTAGTTGAGCCAGATCCGCAGGATGAACACCACGTGATGCACAATCCGCAGGATTGTCCTTTGTAGACACATGTGACCATTGGGAGGATTCTAGTGTCATATGAATCTCTGCCACTCTATTCGCCACAAATGTCTTCCAATTACTAGCATGCTTACTCAACCAAGCAAGTACTATTGTAGAATCGGTCCACGCTCTGATACAATTTCTTGGAATATTTAAAACCTCTGCAATCTCTACCACCAGCTTTGCTAGTAAAACGGCTCCACACAATTCAAGACGTGGAATACTGACTTGTTTTACTGGTGCAATCCTTGTTTTAGCCCCTACTAATCCGATATAGATATCACCTGATGCCTTTACAACACGTAAATAAGCTACAGCCGCGTATGCAACGTTGGATGCATCCGAGAATCCATGCAACTCAACGCTAACATCGTCAGACTGTGTGAGTAACCACCTAGGAATACGAAATTCAGCCAACTGTGCTAACGCCTTGCGGTAAGTATACCAGTCATCTATTATGTCCTTTGGAGGTTCCTCATCCCATCCTGTTCCTGCTATCCACAATCGCTGTATAAATATCTTTGCTAATATGACGCTTGGTGCTATCCATCCTAGTGGGTCAAATAGACGCGATACGTCCGATATAATTTTTCTTTTTGTTACAGGTGCAGATAGAGACGGCAACTTCACAGAGTACTGGAATTCATCATTGTTCCTGTTCCAGGTAAGTCCTAGAATCTTTGCTGTATTGTTTGATTGTATTTCTATTTTACTATTATCCTCCCCTTTCTCCTTTTCAATGTTCTTTGCTTCCATTTGATCTAACATCTGTAATAACTCTTCCTTGTTACTAGACCACTTTTGCAATAAAAATCCAGCTTCCTTTAGGAGTCCATTCATTTCTTTAATTAGCTCTACTGCTTCTTCCACCGTTTGACAACCGCTCATTAGATCATCCATATAGAATTCCCTTGCTACTCTTTCGGCTGCAATTGGATATTTGTCCTTGTAATCTATAGCGACTTGATTAAGAACCTTCACCGCCAAGTATGGTGCCGAAGCCGTACCGAAGGTGACGGTAAGTAATTTGTAATCTTGTATTTGTTCTTCTGGATTATTTCTCCAAACTATACGTTGATAATCACAATCTTCATTGGCTACTCTCACCATGCGATACATTTTAACAATATCCGCGACTACACAAACTGGATATTTCCTCCAGTTCATAATCAAATGTCGCAAATCCGGTTGCAACGTAGGCCCAACCATCAAGGTATCATTAAGTGATACGCCATTTTTATTTTTACAGGATGCATCAAAAACTACACGTACTTTACTTGTAGACTTGTCATCTCTTATGACAGCATGATGCGGTAGGTATACAGCCTGTTCTCGGTTTTCATCAGGTTTCGGAACTAACATCATATGATTTAACTGTAAGTATTCGTTTATTACTTCTGTATATCTTTCCTTTAGGGTTACATCAGTAGCAAGCTTTCTTTCCAAATTCTTAAATCTTCTAACTGCTATTTCACGTGACTCTCCATTTTTACAGGAAACTGCATCTTCACGGAACGGCAGCTTGACCACATATCTACCATCCGAATTACGACGCGTTGTTGCAGTGAAGATATCTTCACACCTTTGTTCTTCTGATGTTAACATTTTAGAAGTTAATAAACTATCAGATTCTAACTCCCAAAAGCGTTTTAAATCAAATTCCTCCGTGTATGTATGTAAACAGGTAACTCTATTTTCAGCTGCAGTTGTATCTACTGGCCCAGATAATATCCACCCAAGTGTGGTGCACTGTGCTACCGGAGTACCCATAGGTGCTCGTAACACGCCTTCCTTTAATATCCGACAGTAAACGTCAGCTCCCAGTAAAATATCAATCTTATTCGGTATCTCAAACTGGGGATCAGCTAAGGAAATCTGTGATAGTTCAACCCAACTATCTAATGATACTCTCCTTGCTGGTATGTGTGTAGTAACATTACTTAGCACATAAGCCTTTACTTCGATTTCAAAACATGGATCTACTTTAGATTTGAGTGTAAGTAATACCATTGATCTCGATACCGTAGAAGAATTTTCACCACCCAAACCCGATATAACGTTAGTAACAGTTCTTCTTTTCAATCCTAAACCTTGCACTGTGGCTTCCGACACAAACGATGCTTGGGAGCCCTGATCGATTAAAGCCCTAACCACGCGATATTGGCCTGTTCTAGATTTAACCTCAACTAATGCTGTCGCCAATAACACATGACCGTTCTTACTCTGGGAACAATATGACATATGATTTACAGTTTCGATCGGCAGTGAGTCCCCTTGTGAACTCGACGCTGCGTTTGTACTATTAACCCTTTCCGAAACTTTTTTTATCGTTTGATCTACAAATCCTGAACCAATAGTTGACGTTAAAACCTTACTTGGATGAAGTAAAGAGTGATGGCGTTTTTTACAAATCCTACAATTAATGGGTGTTTGGCAAAATTTAACACCGTGATTGCTGCCTAAACAGTTCCAACATATTCTATTTTTCATCACAAAATCACGTCTGTTCTCATAATCTTGATTGGCAAACTTTCTACAAAAACATAACTTATGCGGTTCACTACAAAACTCACAAACAATGTTTTGAACATTAGTAGTATGTAAAACTTTAGTATGACTAATATTCTGACATGTCGATGGACGTGTATTAAGTGATTGTTTACTAACATATCTAGTAGGTTCAATTACTTCTAAGGCGCGAAATCTATTACATAAAAATTCACTTAACTGACTATAACTAGGTAAGGAATCCGAATCTACAATTTTTGATATGTGTAATTCCCACTCCTTGCGGGTTTCTGGATCTAGTTTTAAACACAATAAATGTATAATGATTGGATCCCATGTAGATTGTTTTCTAGTACGCTCATATATCCTATATAAAGCATAGATGACAGTATATGTATATAGTAACTTGATGCCACATATTCAATTCACTTTATTTACTTGTCTATGTAGGAAACAAATTATGACACACTCCCTATGGGTTACCTGTAAGCTCCTAAGAGGATGTTGTCTTAGCAGTAGAGGCTACAACGTCTGATCAATGCTTTATTGCACGCGTACATAAGCTACGGTAGCTGCTTTACATCATAAGTCAGAGGTTGTTATACGGTGCGTCATTCTTTTGTTACTTTTATATCAGCAAAATACGTAACTGTCAATTGTCAATATGACATTATTCAAATATGATTTTCTCCGATTCCGGCAGGAATAGCGACGGCGTTCAGTTCGGTGACGTTTAATATTTTTTCCCATTTTCATATATTTCGTCTTTTGATTTAAAGTAGCAAACATCGGTTCGAATATACAATGATTGGAATTTGTGACTAGAGTAGATAAGACGGTCTGTTTGTTTTGAATTTTTTTCTCTATAATTTTTCTGTAGAAGACATAATACTCTAAAAAATATTGTACTTTACTATATGTACGTCAAATCAGGTCAAATACTTTGACCTTCGTATCGTTCTTATGTTGTACGCAATAAGAGTTTTAATCGCATTCTGGCAGCTATGAGCAGAACACGTTTGACACAAGCGTGTTCTGCTCATAGCTGTACTAAAATGAACATGAAATAATTATATAAACTTGATAATGGGATTGGGAATGGAATTGTCTGATTTGTCTCTTCCAAGTGGAAGAACCGGTGCCAATAAACTAAACTAAGAGGAAGAAGCAGTTTTTTATACTATTAGGGTCTTTAAACATACGACTATTATATCACTAAACATACGGTCCGATGGTAAGCAGTTACCGTACCCAATGGACACTTGCAACACCAGATGCGTCACTCGTGCATTACCTTCCATGTAAAAGCCTATTGACGCGTCTTTGAAGAGCATTATACTACAGCTCCTTGTCAGTATTAAGATCATTCCAATACTACAAGTTCTTTATAAACGCACATTACACGACTATTGCGGCTCCAGTATTTGAGAAAGTTGTTTGGTATCATACAACACTTCGAAACGCAATTCATTATGAAATGTGTGGAACAAACAAAGGGAGGCAAAGTCTCTATTTAAACTCAAACGCTCAATACAGTGATAAAAGTGAGACCATATTTTATCACTCTGTATTGAACCCTTGAGTTAATCACGAATCGAGAATAGCACATTCTATGTGATATTTCTGGATTTTCTCCCCTATAATTGGGATTGGGCATGAAAGAAAGACGAAGTATCTTGTTGTGTTCTGAATATGTACCACATTTCATACATCCACAGGTTTCTTTTATTTTAGGGAGTTAAGGTGCGTAGACTTTCCTTGTAAATAGGTGCTTCAAGAAAATCTAATCAAAATCGATTCTAACATTTACCAAAGCAATTCATTAATGACTGTATAAAGCAGCTGTATAATTTATACTGATTTAATTAATTACTGTTTGAAATAGTAGATGTTTATTTAAGGAAACGAACCTCACTAGCGTCACATCAAATAAACACAAAACTGTTTATTTATCACTTTAATCAAATTCGCTAAACTGAAATCTCAATCGCTAAAATCGCGACAATTATTTTTGACTGATTTTGTTCTATCTTTTGCCTGTGGCTTCGGCTGTCTTGATGCGATATTGTGATAATAATTAACTTACATTCTTACCTAGATTCCATACGACCTCCTTGATAAATTCAGTTACGAATCCTATCCAGAATATTTCTAAATAACTGGCTTCTCAGTTTTACTCATAGGCATGAATATTTAAAACAATTAGTAAATCTCTAGAGCAAACTACTTCCTTATTAATTCTTATTAAAGTTATTTCAATGGTTTACTCGTGCAATAGGTTTGCTTTACTCGACTACTGCTGGATTACGATCCTTTTTCGTATTTGAGCATACACTAGCATTATTGCATTGTGCACTTAGTTCACAAGCACTTAGACATTCAATAAATAATAAAAGCTACCATTTTGTCTCATGATTCTCTAATTATTGAGCTTACTTTATAAGTCATTGGTATGAGAACACGCTACAGAGACACCTTACAGAAGATCAAGCAATTCCAGCTAATCAAGCAAGGTAACAAAGCAAGCTAACAAAGCAAGCGTATCACTCACCTAAAATAAAGATGTTCTTAGAGTTGACTGAGGATCTTACTCATTCTCACTCGCAGGAATACCAAAACCCAAGGTCCCAATCAGGG
Source organism: Pyralis farinalis (assembly GCA_947507595.1). NCBI lineage: Eukaryota > Metazoa > Arthropoda > Insecta > Lepidoptera > Pyralidae > Pyralis > Pyralis farinalis. The sequence goes on from OX382266.1 coordinate 26,827,204, forward strand.
GCTCCTAATTAAACGTCGCTATTTCCTACTTCTACTTTACCAGGGCTTTGTTTGCTATTGCGGGGTGTAACACGTGCGGATGAAATTGGCTTTTATCCAAGAATGGTGAAGAAGCACTTACAGTATATTATAGTACAAGGCAAGTACGATAATAGGATATAAACTGTTCTCCACTACTTATTACTTATGTAATTTAAGTAAACATAATTTATGATATGTAAGAAATCGCATGTGAAATCAAAACATAAATAAGCAATTGTATATCTGCGTACTTCTTCTTGCGGTAGGCAGAATTGAACGCCATAAAACGCGGTCCTTACACTCTCTTTAACATTCGTAGCTCATTACATGCACGCTTGCCAGTTCTTATGGCTCCTGATCTTCTAATAAAACACGTCCAATTTAGTCATGGTAGGTGAATTTTGGTCTTCCTTGGCTCCTATATATTTTTATATTGTATATCCTATTATATTATTTATTCCGTTTATTCCGTACCTCATAAGAAAAAACGCAACCCTTATAGGATCGCTTTGTTGTCCGTCTGTCTGTCTGTCAAAACCCTTTTTCTCAAGGACGGATGGGCCTATAAAACTGAAATTAATATCAAACACTCAGGTGAAAACATCAAACTTCTAAGTCAACACAATCAATAGATACGGCTGTTTATGCCTAGTTTATGCGTATATTTTGACATTCGCAAGCAATATAATTCAATACTTCCGTTAAAATTTGTTTAATTCAATGTGTAACAATCGCGAAAACCTAAGACAATGCTATTCGCAAGGAAATCAAAACCTACAGGGTACTTCTCGTTGACCTAGAATCATGAAATTTGGTAAGAAGCAATGCGATGTAGAAGGATGTATTATACGCCTAATTCTTTAGAATCTGAGTTAATACAAATTTATAACGTATTCTTTATACTTATTGTATTTTCCACGCACCTTCAGATCTATCTATAGACAAACGTCTATCGTTATTCCTAAAAAAATGTAGCTTGAGTTCCTTTTCAATTATGATTTTTACATTGTATATTTAATTTAGGCCTTTGAACCTGATAGTTGCATAACTGGATATATTTTGTTTTCGTCAAATTTACTTTTAAGTCATTGTCTTTTAGGTAGTCATGTATATCTTTCATTGTGTTATTTATTAGATTAGATGATTTATTAATTCAAATGAGAATGTGAATTGATAATATAATTTAAGTCGTCAATGTCGCATGGTACAATCAAATTTAAGATCATCGGCAAACAGAACACAATCATAATTAGTCATTAGAGGCAAATCATGTATGTAAAGAAGGCATAATAAGGGGCCCAATATACTACCCTGTGAACGCCTGCAACATTATTTAAATAAGTGGATCTGATATTATGTATTTCTTTATCTTCATTTATTTTAACAATTTCGACACATTGTATTCTAACAGTGACATAGCTTTTGATGCGCTACACCCCTGATCCCAAACTTTTCTCATTTATTTAATAATGTACTGTGATTTACCAATGTGAAATGCTTTGGTCATATACAAAAATATCACTTTAACTGGTTTATTATCGTCATACTTTTGACCAATGAGAAAGCTGCAAGTATAGTGGTATTGTTTCTTTGAAAACCGTTTTGTTCTTTACGGATGACATTATGACTACTCAGGAAATATGTATATGTAAGTCTGTTTTGAATACTTTTCAAAGACTTTTGATAGTATAGGCACTAGAGTGACAGGCCTATAATTATTTATGTATTTGTTATCATTTTTTTATATTATATAATGGTTTAACAATTGAGGTTTTTAGTCTTGTGGGAAAAGTGCCTTCGGTAAATGACAAATTTATAATATATGTCAGTATTGGCGCTAAATAAAATGCGCAAGGCTTCAAGACATGAGTTGATATATGATCACAATCTACTGACTTTGTATTATTTAAACTCATAATTATTTTATGCATTTCATCTTCAGTACAAGGAGCTCATTTAAATTTTTTGTGCAATTTGATCCAGCCTGCTTTGTGTGCTTCCGCCACCAATTAGTTCATGCGGCCTAGTCCCAGCCAGCCCCCATACACTACCGTTAGTAGATGCAACATGCCGACGCTGCCATGGCTCCTCCGATAGTCTCTGCCTCGGCTGCTGCAGTTGTCCGCCATCTGGAATAGAAACCGCATGCCCCCACCCATTTAAATTATTAATACATATTCTGTTCGATATCTTAATTGGTTTAGATCTATCACTTACACTTACAAAGAAGGTATTAAGCGCTTCAGTCACATATTTCGGGTTATCAGTTTCCATTCACCGTTATTGATTCTATGGTAGTATTTAAATTTGTACGCCGGTTTTTATTTTGTATAAGGCAGTTTTAGATTTGTATTGGATTGTTGTAATAGTTAGTTATCATTAAATTACAAAAAAAACGTAACATTTTTTTGTGAATTAATGATACATATTTTTAGGATTTTACCGAATTTTTATTTATTTATTTATTTAAAACTTTATTGACCACTTTACATTTTGGTACAATAGGCGGACTTAATGCTAGTTGCATTCTCTACCAGTCGACCTTTGGGAGTACAGAGAATCACGATTGCGGCTTAACATTATATATATATAATAATAATATATATATATATATATATACACATATATGTATATATATACATATATACATATACTTACAATACATATACATACATACATATAAATTATACGATACATACAAACGTATTAGACATACATAATTGTTACAACTTATATTAAAATAATAATAATAGAAATATATAAATAATGATGACGGTCTTACTGCCTTGTCGAGCTTTCAAAAAGATATTGGTGTACCTTCTTTTTGAAGACAAATTTGCTGCACGATTTCTTGATAGAAACTGGTAACGCATTCCAGAGTTGGATTGATTGCCTAGTGAAGGAGTTGGACATGAAGCCTGAGCGGAAAAGAGGGATAGAGAGTAAGAGAGAATTGTAGGAACGTAGTGGGAGATTGTGAGAGTCACTGAGATACTGAAACTTGCATTTCAAGTATTCTGGAGAATGAGGGTTGGAAAGAATAGAATAGAGAGTACAAAGTAACCTCAGATTTCGACGCTCACGAATAGGTAGCCATCCAAGCTTAGACCGGTAGGAAGAAATGTGGTCAAATTTACGAAGACAAAAGATAAATCGGATGGCATTATTAATTAACCGGTCCAGCTTATCAAGCAGATCTGCATTGAGATCAGGATAACACACATCACCATAATCGATTACGGGGAGGATGAGGGATTGCACAAGGGTAACTTTCGTAGCAATAGGGAGAAAATTTCTGTATTGGTTTAAGAATCGTAATGCCGATATGACTTTACGACTAATTTTAACTAGTTGATTAGTCCAGCTAAATGTACAGTCGATATGGAGACCAAGATTTTTAACGCTGGTGCTGAAGGTGATAATCGAGTCGTTAAGCATGACAGCAGATAACGAATTAGCGTCCAGTCTTGCAATTTGACGTGAGCTGCCTATAATAATTGCTTGACACTTAGTGGGATTCACAGGAATTCCATAACTTTTGGACCAGGTATTAATTCTGATGAGATCTTTATTTATTTGTCTTATAGCGGTATTCAATGTATCGACAGAGGTCTGAGCATAAATTTGCAAATCGTCAGCGTAAAAGTGGTAAGAGCAATTAAGCGAGAATGATAGCAAATTTACGAAAGAAGAGAACATCAGAGGAGACAAAATACCACCCTGGGGGACGCCAGCCAATAGATCATTCCAATCTGAAAAGTCTCGGTCTACACGGACCGCTTGCTGTCGTCCCCGAAGATACGAAGAGAACCAATCCAACGTCGAGGATGAGAATTGCAGGTGTTTTAGTATAGCAAGTAAGATATCGTGGTCTACCATATTAAAAGCATTAGAGAAATCTATGAGAACGACAATAGTGACCAACTTATCTTCCATGCCCTTGCGTATATCCTCAGTGACTTTAAGAAGCGCAGTAGTAGTACTGTGTCCGGGGCGATAGCCAGATTGAAATTTAGAAAGTAGGCAATTTGAGTAAATAAATGCGGACACTTGTTTGTGTGCGACGGCCTCAAGAATTTTTGAAAGGAAGGGTAGTATAGATATGAGTCTATAGTTGCATAACTGCAAAGCAGTGGGAATTTTTGGAATGGGTAATACTAATGCTTTGCCCCAGAGGTGTAGAAACGTACCTGTCGAAAAGGAGAAGTTAATAAGATGTACCAAGATGGGAAGGACAATTTCCAGGATTGCAACAATCATATCTCTGCTCACATTATCGCAGCCGACTGCTTTGGATTTAATGGGATTATTGATTATATTATTAATTTTTAACCGTTGTTTAGAAACCTCAGTCTCGTTTTTCTAGAAATCAGATCTTAGTTTTTGAAAACGGAATTTCGATTTGTTTCTTCACTACTTCTTGACATGTAAGGTTTGATATACTAGTACATTGCTTAAATTTTTCCATATTATCATTATTATAGTCGCTTTTTTTATGAACCAATACTACACTGGGTAGTTTTTTAGCTATATTAAATTCTAAGGTTTGACAAGAGTTATGATCAGATACGTGTACGTGGTGTGTAGACCCCTTGGTATCTGAAATATTTCTGACAAGACTTGATTCAGGCATAGAACATTTGCATGAATCAATTCTTTTGAGATTCATTAATGTGCAACTGCCGATTGTAGTTCCTTAGACGCCGCTAAAGGCATTAGAATTCTCGGTATTGGCAACTCCAGCGATGTTCAATACCAAAGTCACATGGGGAAGAAGGTCAAACTCGCCAAAAAAAATGAGGAAAAATAAGAACCGGGCAAAGCAGCACTTCAGTGAGGGGCAAAGACTTACGTTGTATAAGTCTCAAGTCAGATCGCACATGGAACACTGTACCTTGTACCATGTAGTATGCTAATACCATGTGATTCGGTTTATAGACGAGCTGTAAGAATTGTTATCTAGTCTGGCCATAAATACTGTTTCACAGAATCTTTTCTTTTTTTCAAGTCTTTAATTATTTTGAATTTGAAACGCGTTTACATGTTAAAAACTTCTTTCGATTTCCCGCCGTTTTACATATTCTTGCGTGTTTCACATTACAATATGGAATGGGGTGTTAAAGAAAATAGGATTGAAGTGATTACCTTGCACACATTTGATAAATCGCCGTGTCGCTACTTCAATCTACCCAGACTCTTTAAAAATAATTGATGTGATTTGTCCGATTTACAAAAAAAAAAGGAAACGTAATGACCTCAGCAACTACAGGCCCATAACAATACTGTCCTGTATTTATATTATAATAGAAAGATTTATAAGTGATTAAATTAGTAATTATTTACGGCTTCCATAAGAACAAAAGTACTACAAAACTACTACGAAATTTACCGAGGAAGTAAAAGAAAATTTAAATAATAAGAAACATGAACTTGCGTTATTTATAAACTTTAGTAGGGCTTTTAACATGCTTAAAATAAAATCTTGTACGATAAGCTTTGGCGATGTGGAATTCAGGGTCCTCCTTCTGAAATTACTTATAAATTATCACGAGAACCGGTATAACACAATGAAAATTAGTAACCAGTATAGCGACCATATACACAGTGAAAATGCTACGGCCCAAGGTTCGGCCCATTGGAATACCTTATGTACGTAAATGATATGAGTAACGTCATCAGTGGTGGGTCAGTGTACCAATTCGCAGACGATACCTGCTTATTAGTCGCTCATAAAGATGTGAAAGAAGCCACTAAAACATTGCAGCAAAATTATGATCAGCTGTGTAAATGGGCGCATGATGTAGGTTTAGTTATCAACTCACAAAAGACAAAGTTAATGCACATGCATTCAATCCAAAAGACAGTGAACACTGAGCCAAAAATCGTGTCCCATAATCACGGATGCTTACACAAGCATACTAAACATTTTTTCTGTCGAAGTATAGAATTCATTGAACAACATATTATGTATATCGGATTGATAATTGATAGCAGATTCAGTTGGGGACCACATATGTAATAAACTCCGCTGAGTATCGTAACACGTATCGGCGTATAAAAACAATCGCCCAGAAAGGTCGCACTTCGCCGAACATCCCATAGACAAAAAACATAATTTATCCCCACTAATACATATCAAATCTTACACACCATAGGCAAAGGTTTAAAACTAAATATTAGGTAACAATTAGAAATGATTAAACATAAAAGTTCTAAAATTACTCTCATGAACAAACAGACTGACCTTAACAACTCACCTCTTTTAAATATCTTTTCACTCACACCATCCGCCCCCACCCTCCAATTCAATATAAGGGACGGCACTACGATGGATTTATCACTTGAAGCATGTTATTCTAATGAGTAACGTCTACAGCGTCTGAGGATACCTCGTGGAGAGGCTAAACACGTGTCGCAGTGACGACCAGGCCAGTCGTGGCAGCGACGGTGGTGAGGGCATGCGGTTTCTGTTCCAGATGGCGGACGACCGCAGCAGCCGAGGCTGAGACTAGCAGAGCAGCCATAGCAGCGGCGGCACGTTGCATCTACTAACTGTAGTGGGTGGGTGCTGACCGGCGCTAGGCAGCATGAACTAATTGGTGGCGCAAGTACACAAAGATCAAATTGCATGTAAATTTCACTTTCGCAAAATAACGCCTGAATCTATGAACTAAAGATTTTTTTTATCTTTTATCCTAAACGAGCTACCAGTAGAACTACATAACATGTACATAAAAACGGCAGGTAATTATGTAGTTCAACTAAAAAATATTATATTTCTGAACAAACACACAATGTTACTGCTAGGTGACATGGTTAGTTTATGGAATTTTCATTTCCTTGTAGCTGCGACTCGCCTTGTTGTCGTGATAAAGCTATATATGTAAAATGTATACTAATATGATTTGAATAAAAAAAATATGTTTTTGCACGTGATAATACGAAATGACAAAAACATAAATACAGTTATTAGTCGTCGGAGTAGATAAGAGTTTTGGTCTGTATTATTTAGAAGGAGGGTGCTGGCAACCCTCCAAATTGTATAACAAAGTAGCGATTAGGCTACAATAGAAGAAAAGAAAAATGTCCTCTGAAGTTGAGGACATAATTTTAAATGCTTGAAATCATTTTAAAGGCGATAAGTCTACTACACATACTATTCGTACGTATTCATTTACTCTTCTACAGGTCAACCTGTATTTATGATATTCATTGAAATCGTACAAGCCAAATTTCGACTATTCTAGTAATTTTATTATTATGGAAATTGTAGCCCAGTTGATTGAATGCAATTCAGATGACAATACAATAATGATGGTGATGAGGGATGATTAAGAGGGTAGATGATAAGGACTTCTCAATGTTTAACAGTAATTCTATGTAATTTGAGCTCGTTTGTCTTATTCTGTTGAGCCGCATTAGGAATAAAAGTAATTATACTTATTTTTAACTCGATCTAACTGTATATAGCTATCCGAATTTAAATAACGAAATTGCTACTATTCTAATATTAAAATGAAACTTAAAAGTTTGTTAATGTCCTGATAATATATAATATAGTATTGAGCTTTGATGAGGAATTTCGGAGGTAACCATCGTGACCCCCAATGGCTTCCATTCAAGATAAAGACATTTTTTTTAATTGTTAATGGATTCTCACAGGCACTTAGACACATCGATGGATGCCGGTGCCACAGGATCGAAAAGAGTAGCAGTCTAGAGAGTAGGCTTATTTTCAGCAGTGAACGAGTGCAGGCTGATATGATGATGATGATGATTCATTTCATTTTAGGACTACATCAACGTCTCAATAACAATTTATTATAATAAATAAAACTCGAAAAATACGATTTCTTCTATTTCTAGGATTTCTAGGATTTTGTTTTCATGTCTGGAGACATAAAAATAAATTCCTTAACTATTGCTCCAGTCGACCTTATGAAATGCAATTAAATGTTTTTTCAAAAGCAATATACTTCATCGGAAAATATACTCCACGACCGGTGGAAAACGTAAAAGTTGTACAGAAATACAATTTTATATTTCCATTGGCCGTTTAGGTATATAACAGCTTTTTAACTCCTGGTATATGGTATTTAGTTGCTTAGCAGAAAACTTTCAAGTACTAGTTTTATGAGAAATGACTTCGTGTACTTTCATATCGTGTTTCAAACAGAATGCAGGGTAAGATTTCAGTAGCTAACTTCTGATAGATATTCGGTACTATTCGAATGGTAAAGTGAGGTGTAAGTGTTATATTGCCTATTTATCCTCATTATATCTAGTGAACATTTTCGTTTCGTTAAGATATATGTTATGATGAAGTCAGTCACAGAAATATCCATAAATATAGAACAGATTAAACCAAACGCATTACTTAAAACAGTATTGAATTATGGTGAGCTGCATGGTAGGGTGCATTTAGGACTGGAACTTTAACTGGAATAAAAGAAACTCGTAAAAAGTACCAATTACAGAAGAAAAGTTTTAATCACAACATGCGTAGAATATTGTCACATATATACTTTTGTAGTATTTATTAGTACAGAAAACTTTCTGGGAAAGCGTCTTCCCCCAAATACTCCTGATTAAATAATCGATGAAAAAGTGATTGTTATACCCGCAGGTGTTCATATCTTCCTTGGGAAACTACGAGTATCAAGATCAACTACAGAATATACCGGAAATCTTTTCACCTATCAGAAGCTATATTGTCTGTGATACCCCGGAAAACGTAACGATTCTAACGATACCTCATAAATATAAATCGGTTAAGGCGTTCAGTTATGGTGAATAAAGGAACTTACAGACATTCATACACCGACCCTGAATATAGGTACTCTTTTTGAGGCAATTGTGTAATAAAACGAACAGGCGCCGTTGGCTCGGCTACGTGAATAATGGGCAAAGATCGAACAGATATACCTGGTGTGATATACACCTGCATTGTGTTTTGATGTGTGAGGATGAATTCGCTACCATCGGCAAGCGGTGCGTTTGTAAAAGAGGTAAGTATTATACTATTATTGGTAACTAGCTGCTGCCCTCGGCTCCGCCCGCGTGGAGTCAAATATCGTAGCCTATGTGTTTATCCAGATGACAATCTATCTACGTGCCAAATTTCATTCAAATCCGTTCAGCCATTTAAGCGTGAAAGAGCAACAAGCATCCATACATACAAACTTTCGCATTTATAATATTAATAGGATAACTCCACGGAACACAACCCCATATAGAACGCACAAGAGAGATTTTGCCTCCCGCTTATCCTAAGCGTCTCTATAAGAGATCGATGAATGTTAGCAGCCTTTATAATAAGTGCCCCCGGTGATGTGCATAATAATGAAAGCCATCTACTGATAACATATCATTGATATTCCATAGAAATAGTGTGTGGGACAATACAGCCCCCTATGGTACGAGTATGCCAACGTCGATATCCACCCTATCCGAGCAGGTACCATCTACAGCGGCTTTCATGCGTTTACTGGATATGAAGCTAGTAACCCATGTGCATCCTTGTGTAGTTCGTACGATGATAACTTCGATAAAAGAGTCCGATGCCAGACTCGAACCAACGCCTTCGCAATATCTAAGCTTACAGCCTGAATATCACACCTTGACTATCAATCGCTGAAGCCCATCAGTGTATAACATACACTAGAAGTGCAGAAGATATATAGTCGAACGACATTGGTGGAAACAATATTGACAGTCACTGATATTTTCCATGGAGATGGTACTTATCTAGTGGAGGACAAAAACCGAAAATGGCGCGTCTGTACAGATCATAATTCACAGACACACACTTTCAATACCACAGCCAGTATATCGTTTGTTGTACCCACTCGACTTATGAATGTCGAAAGAGAGTACACTCGCCGCACATCTTTTTTTAAGCCAAACCCCTAGTGTTGCAAATGTCCATAGGCCACGGTAACTGTCACTCATATGTTACCAACCCTGTAAATACCTCTTCACGCCTTTCTTGAAGAACCCCATGCTGTAGTCCCTTCGGAAAACCATGGCCAGCCATTCATTCCATAACTACTACCTATTGAGAGATCTCGGAAAAAATAACTGCGCTGGAACTGGTGTATAAGGGTGAACTCCCCGCCATCGGCGAGCAGTGCGGTTGTAAAAAGAAGCTGTCAGCATCATATCGAACAAGGCTTCAGATCACAACCTGTTGTATAATAGGTAGAACACAGAAAGGGAGACAAATTCTCGCCTTAAACTTAAGGGCTCAATACTGTCTGTAAGCTTAGGATCGCAGATGATTCTCACCGCTCGTTTCTGAATCGAATCAGAAGGTCCTTGCTGGTATCCAGGTGCGCCCGCCCAATAGTGACTACAGTACTCCGAGTAAGTAATATTAAAACAAACTAGACTGTTCAATCTACAATATTAAAAAACCCCAATCTTAAAACTTTATGTACATATTGAATGCTTAGTTAACAAATATTAGATCAGGGATAACACGCCTCAACTTAAAGCTAGATACATACTAAAGTACGAAGTTTATATACACATTACAGCGGTCTGACTTGAGACTTGTATAATATAAGTCTTTATTCCGCACTCAAGTACTGGTTTGCTCTGTTAAGCACACGGAGTTTCTTGGACGCTAGTTTGAACTTCTCCTCGAAGTGATTTCGGTATTGGACATCGCTGGAGATCTCGACGCCGAGAATCTCAATACTTTTGGCGATGGTAAGTGGTGTGTTCTGGAACTGCGGAACCACAGCAAATGGGGTCTTCTTAGCGATGAACGCGCAAACTTACATATACATATTGGCGGACAAATTACACAGTGCCACCTAGCCCCAAAGTAAGCGAAGCTTATATTATGGGTACTAGACAACTGATAAACATACGTAAATATTTTTTTTTGTAAATACGTACTTATTATACATAGAAAATACCCAGACCAAGACAAACCGACATGTTCATGCACACAAATGTTTGGCTTGTGTGGGAATCGAACCCACGAGCGTTGGTGTCAAAGTAGCGTAACAGGTCTCTTATATATACAGGTAAACTTATTGTCTATGCAATTGTATTGGACCAGTTCAGTCGCCCCAGTCAGATACTTTTGTCAAAGTACACTCAATGCCAGACACAAGTTTATTTATTTATTTATTATCGCGGCTTTCCTCCACAAAGGAATGAGGGATGTTAGCCTGCGTAATAAGCAGAGATCGGAATAGGTAGAGCTATTTTTGGTACTTGTGATATGTTGTAATAATGTGGACATACCCGTAGTCCGGAATTTTAAATACTGATATCGGGATTTCATATGAGCTGGAAATTACTTTATAAACAGCCGGTTAATTGTTAGGAAGTTAAGCCACATTCCGCACAAGGTTGATAATTAGATGAAAACACAATCTGTCGCAACTAAAAACTAAATTTTTCATTTAAAATCTCTTAGAATTTCAATATATTAAAAACCATCACGTACAATATTTATTATACAGTTTAGACCAGTACTTCCACATTAATAGTGGTACAACTACTCGAAATCTTTTGGAAGGAGTACACATGTAATAGTAAAAAAGTTAAATCTATTTTACTGATAAAATAATTTCATTAATAAATTCTGTAAATAAAAAATATTTTAATATTTTTTTTAATAATGGGTACGCGTAGGCGAGTACTTTTCTTTAAGTGAGCACTTACGAAAACTAACTAGGAAATGGCATAAATTTTATTCATTCTTCATTTATTGTGGTTCCTCGTTTTCGTCTTCGGCTTCACTGAAAGTTGAACGATGTCCCGAGTAATTGAAATAAATAACAATAAGTTTTTCTATGTTTTTTAATTTTAGTCTATTTCTTTTCACATCTAATATCCACTTATATAAAGAAAATGAGCGTTCAACATCTGTGGAGGCTAAAGGTGCTAATTTGTAAGGCGAAAATTCGTTATTTATTTCATTACTCGATAATGTTTCACTGTATTCTCTTATTGTATCAAAGTCTGGATTTCTATTCATGACATTTTCAATTTTGTCTTTTATTTTATTCAAATTACACTCATTTATTACAGCCCTGACTTGGTCAAATACTAATAGTGATTCAGTAATTGTTAAATTTTGTTTTTGTAATTCTTTTATGGAAAATGGAATGATCATAAAATATTCTTCTATGTATGTTAACTGCTCTTGTATATGGTCTTTTTCTAATATCATTTTCGCGTTTCGGATTGCCATTGAATCAGAGCTGCGTAAATGAGACAAAACATCTTTGATTTCATGAAAATATTTTGAGTAGTACGATGCAGCAGTAAGTGCGAGAGAGAACATGCTATGAACTGTTTCATTTGCACGTTTTATTAAGCTATTTTTTGTTATCTTAAATACTTAACCATTTTTTTGTTTTTTGTAAATTGCGGGATTGAGTCAAAATCCCGGGGCATGTCCATATTAACATCTACGTTTGCGGTCAATGAACCAAAATAGCTCTACCTATTCCGATCTCTGGTAATAAGTGACCCCGGTACTGTCGTCCGCATAACAATGAATGCCATCAATTGACAACATATCATTGAAATGCAGCAGAAACAGCATCGGAGATCAGACAGCAGTTCAAAGCCATGTGGGACACCAGCATTAATACCCATACTATCGGTGCATCCACCGGCTTTTAGGCATCTGTTGGATAATAAGCTGGCAACCCATTTGATCATACAAGCCCTTGGGTAGCCCGTACGATGTTAAATCCGATAGAAGACCGGATGCCAGACCCGATCGAACGCCTTCGCCATATGTAGTTTGACTGCCAATACCTCAGCTTGAATCTCAATCGCCGAAGCCCAGCGGTGTGTAAGATGCACTAGAATATCACCAGTCGAGGGACCATGACGAAAGACGACGAAGTCATATTGATGGTTGCTAATTAAGTCGTGATCCTCTAGGTATGCCAGGAGTCGTGTGTTTATCACACGTTCCATCACCTTGGAGAGAAGGGAGATTATAGCGATAAACCTATAATTCGATGGGTCTGGTCTATCGCCATTTTTGAGTACCTGGTGCACATTGGCGGTCTTCTATGAAGATGGAACTTGCCCAGTGGAGTAGGCAAGCACGAAAACGTGAGTTAGCTCAGTATACAACTCAGGGTCACAGAGCTTCAGCACACTGCCGGTATACTGTCTGGCCCACTCGACTTATGAATATCGAGGAGGAGAAGAATAATGCCCGCCGGATATTTCACTGGGTAATGGAGATTTCCGACATCGAACTACCACACCACGGGACGGTAGATAGCACAGCTCCCCCGTCCGTCATTCATATCCGAGTTATAGGTATAGAGTTTTCCGAGTAAATCGGCTTTCTCTTGGCCCTGTGAGCCAAGCTGCCATCCGGTTTTCGCAGTGGTGGCATGAACGATTGACAGAAATTTCACACGGGAGCTTTAGTGATTGACCAGAAAGAAAGTACGGCTCCCAGAGGGAATACTCGCAAGCCGCTCGCCAACTTTGCCGACGAAATCGGACTTTGCTCTAGCAATCACCATTTTACTGGACCGGACCGGACTGGCAGCATTCAGTTTGCGCTTCAAAACAGAGACATCAGGATCTCCATTAGCACGAGTCCAAACCTTGTAAGCAGCCTGCTTAAGAAGATTGGCTTCTCTACAATGCCGATTAAACCATGGTCGCTTTTTGAATCCCGCAGTAGCTACGAGGCGATTGGGAATACAGCATTCCATGCCATCCAATATCTGGCTGTAGGTAATTAAGATTTTGGGCATTGAGCTAAGGCACCACGGGATGGTATACATACCTCCATCAATCTCATTCGAGTTAGAGACAAGGAGATTACCGTATAAAACGGCTTTCTCCTTAGCACTATAGGTCAAACTGACATTCGGTTATCACAGTGGTAGCTGACGATGGTCAGAAGTTTCCCACAACAACTTTAGCGAGTGATCAGAAAGCTCAGCACTCAGATTGAACGCTCGCAAACTGTTCGCCAACTCTAGAAATAGGCATAGGCCATCTCCTACTGGATCTCAAGGCAACGTTCTCTATTGAGAGGTATACACTACGGTCCAAGCAGCCTGCTTATTCCGAGCATGGTCGGTTTTTGACCCGGTTGCAGCAACTATGTATGACTTGTGCGCTCTTCCACTGTTGACCTGAATTAGCGCAATTCCGGAAACTGTAACATCTTTTATTTTAATTTAGATAAAGTAAAGTTCTTGTATGTCATAATAGTAATTTATTAATTAGCAGACATCCTCGTAACTTATGAATTTAAAAAAATACTCGTAAGTATGAAAACTGAATAAGAGATTTTATCTAAAAATGTAAAACGTGTGTAAGTACCTGCGAGTGCAAAATAGCATTTTGAATATTGTGATAATAGGTGCAATTTCAATTTAGGAACAAACCGTTTAAATCGAAACTGTTACAATTGTAGTTAGTATAAAATAAGACATTACTGAAATTTCAATTTCAGGTTTTACACGGCCAGTGAGGAACACGGTGTTTTAGTTAAGGAAAGTCAGTTTAAATTTAGTTTAGGTAAACTGAATTTTTTTCTAGAATAATTGACTGAAGTTCTGAAGTTGGTAAAACAACTTCCGAATGTACGGCCTGCTCACTCGTACAGCTTTCGATGTTAAAATGATTTAAGTTCTGCTTAGATTTTCAAGATGTTTATTTAATGTATGTATATGTATGTATATCTTCACACCAGGTCCCTTGCGGGGTAGACAGAGAGACCCGAGCGCCATAAGGTGCGGTCCTTACATAATTCACTCGCTTCTTTCACATTCATAGCTCTTTTCATCACGCTCGATTCTTAAGGCTCCTGACATCACCTTCTGATAAAACACGACTAATTTGGTCATGGTAGGTTAGTCTTGGTCTTCCTCGGCTCCTACATCCTTCCACTTTCGCAATGTATATCTGTTTCGTGATTCTTTCATCTTGCATTCTTTCCACATGTCCGAACCAACGGAGCATGCCCTTCCTTATCTTAACACCAACATTCTCTTTTAGACCAACTCTTTCTCTCACGTCTTCATTACGAACGCGGTCAGCAAGCGTTATGCCACAAATTTTTCGCAGTGCTCGCATCTCGACCGCATTTATTCTACTTTTATGCTCTCCATGCCATACCCAGCTTTAACTTCCATAAGTTAGCGTTGGGATTAGCACCGTATAGCTGAGCTGAGCAGAGCTGTGCCTTCTGGCTTAGATTTCGGCTGCCTAGCAGTTTACCCAACGCTCGATTCACGCTATACCCTGCACTCACTCGTCTCTCCACATCAGCGGTGTACCTTCCATCGCTGCTTAAAAACGCTTCCAAGATATACAAACTCATCTACTTGCTCCAACACTACATCATCAACCGTATTCCTAGTGTTCGTTCTGGTTGTCTCTTTTTCAAATACCATTATCTTCGTTTTCTTCGCATTTAATTGTAAGCCTTTCTTCATACAAGCATCTTTCATTGCTGTAACTAGTGTTTGCAGTTCGGATGGTGATTCTGCTATTAATACCACTTCGTCTGCATAAAGCAGGCAGTTGACCACTGAGTCACCCATTCGCATTCCCACATTCATATTTCTTATTCTCTGAAGATAACTGCCCAGAATAGCCGAGCCGACAGCATGTCCCCTGTCTAATACCAACGTTGATATTAAACCAGGGCGACAAGCTGCCGTCTACCCGCACACATGCTGTAGAATCTTCATACATGGATTGTACAGCACGAAGCAGGTTACCGTTAATCCCATATCTAGGAAAGATGTTCCAGAGATTCTTTCGCACGACCCTATCAAATGCTTTCTCAAGGTCCACAAAACCGCAGAAAACCTTCTGGTCCATAGCCACAATGCTTTTCCACGATGTTGCGGAGTAAAAAAACTTGATCCGTACATCCTCTGCCGCTTCGAAATCCCCCCTATGCTTCCCAAAGCATTCCATCGGAATTCACTCTCCTTTCAATGATTTTTACACTTTAGCCGCTAAGCTGGTCAAACTGATGGCCCTATAGTTGGCACAGTCCATACGTGAACCCTTACCTTTATACAAAGGCACGAAGACTGCGCGTTTCCAATCGATCGGAATTCTTCCGGTTCTCCAGCATTTGCATTTGCTCATAAATCAAAAGACGTCCCTAACGTAGGTGCCACCCAGTTTGATCATCTCAGCTGTAACCATATCGATTCCTGCTGACTTTCCATTTTTCAAACTTCGTATCGACGATCCAATCTCATCCATGCTAATGTCTTCATGATACGCTGGCACTGCCGAATCAGTCACAGGCTCATTCACAGTGCCAGCATCCCGGACATAATCATACATTTCTCTAAAATATTCGCTCCACCATTCTAACACTTCCTGATTGTTAGCAAGAATGCCACCAGCATTATATATTATCTTGTCTATTCCGGATGCCGACGAACCACTCCGAGACTTCTTTACCTCTCTCCAGAAGAATTTGGTATTAGCCTCGAAGTTCTTCGTCAGCCTCTCTTCCTCATTCATAAATAGTCTTTCACGCTTCTCTTTCACTAAAGCTTACAGGAGCATATGCTGCAACCAAAAAGACTCGCGTAATACCCAGTTTTATTTTAACCAGAGAAGTCTTGGCCCTACTAAGTCGTAATATTTCACATTAGCGACCAAGCGAGATGAAACCACGATGCCTACGCCAGCGCTGGCATGATCGTCCTGGTTCATCCCGGACCACAGGGCAGATCTTCGGTGTCGCACGGTTTGACACACACAAAATATCTAGGCATCTCTCGTTCATTATATCTATCAACGCATTCATCTTATCTTGTAATCCACCTCTCACATTCTATGTGCCTATACGAGACTCAGCTCTCCTCGACTCGCCAGGTTGGGCGTTGCGTGGTGGGTAGCGGCCCCCACCGCTGCACGCACTTAAACCCACACCGACGAGGGCGGATCGGTGCGCGTCGCCTACAGTGGACGCCCTAATCCGCGCGTCTGTGCGGTTTATATTTAGGTCCAGAATTGCAATCCAGTGTTGCTGAACTGGCGGCGAGCACGCTTCTGGTACCGACCCCAAATGTTTATTTAAATATCGATATAAATTATTGCTAATGATATTATGGTGAGTTACACGTCTGCCGTATTAGAATACAAATCGTGAACTTATTATTATTTATGAAATTATAAAATAAATGAATAAAGTAAATACATATATTGTATATTATGTATAAATAATGTAACGCCACGAAGGGGGGTATTGACACATTTGACCAGTTCAGTCATCCTAAGTAAGACCACTGCCATAAAAACACGTAGATAGCCGCTGGGACTTTTTTATAGTATGCTGGATGCTGAGGGTATAAACTCGTATGTCATACTTAAGGAGAACTTGAACAATAAAAAACTTAAGAAAAGCACATTTTTGAGAAATCTTAATCTTCAATTAGTACAGCCGTTTGTGAATTCGGCTTGGATACCGTTATATAGGACAGGAAGGGCAGAGAGCGATGTGTAAAGTGTTCAAATAATCTGTGTGCGTGCGCCATAGGTTACCTATTTGTTCCCAGTGTGTTTAGTTAATACTGTTTTTTTTTTCACAATTTTTACTTACATATGTTACTAAAATATTCAAAGCCACTTTTTATGTATGTTAAAAATCATTAAAGTTTATTGTTTTCTAAAAAAATACCCTTTTATTTGGGTCACCCGCAACCCATCCGTGGAACAAAATTAGGATGTTGTGGTTGTAGGGTTATGCGATATGCAACAGTATAGATCTTTTTTATACCACTAAAGTAAACAAGCATACGGTATGCCTGATGGTAAACAATCACTGTAGCCTATGGACATTTAAAACAACAGGGATGTCACTCATGGGTTGCCGACCCTCTAAAAACCTCTTCACGCCTTTCTTGACGAACCCCATGCTGTAGTCCCTTGGAAGAACCTCGGCTTGGAGCTAATTCCACAACTTGAGATTTTTCCTACGTACTTCTCTGGAACCACACAGTACGCGACCATTGCATTGAATTTGTCCCTCGTTGAAATTTTAAAATAATCAAAAAAGCATCCTATTTTCATAAAATTACGTGAATAAAGTTGTGACTGTTAATAGAAGTTTGACGAGCTCGGTGGTAGTGGTTAGGAATGCTACTTTGACATCAACACTCGTGTGTTCGATTGCCATACAGGACAAATATAGGTATGTGTGCATGAATGTCCAGCATACGTGCTGTAAGAATAAATAAGCAGTACAGGCCCCTTGTGGTGATACACTCATCAATTTCAAAATAAAATTGTTATTATTAATGCCTGCAAAATACGTCTTAACTAAGCATCGAGTAATCAAAGTGTCTGAACTGCGGAATTTCCCATTAAAGTTTCCAAGGTGCTACCTAATTTTCTGACTGAAACTAGTTTAAATCAGAGTGCCTGTTAGGAGTTTCTGTTAGGTAATGTTAATAAAACATGGGTAGTTACAGACATGCTTTCTATATAAATGCCAAAGGCAGTGACCAAAAGATGATAACGAAATGATATGATAATCGAATACTTTGAGATATCTTAGTCAGGCACACAGGACAAAAAATCAAGGTCACATTCTTTTACAGGCAATTTGGTCGAACCTACTTTGCGTTTTCGAGACGAGCTCGGTGGCGCAGCGGTGAAACGCGTTGTTATGCTACTTTGACACCAACGCTCGTGGATTGATTCCCACACAGTACAAACATTTGTGTGCATGAACATGTCTGTTTGACTTGGTCTGGGTATTTTCTATGTATAATAAGTATGTATTTACAAAAAAAAATGTATTTACGTATGTTTATCGGTTGTCTAGTACCCATAACACAAACTTCGCTTACTTAGGGGCTAGATGGCGCTGTGTAATTTGTCCGACAATATTAATTATATTTCCACCGTCAGAAGGTTCATACGAACTAACGCCGGACGGCACCCACCCACTAGTTTCAGTAGATACATGATGTCACTGCCATGGCTGCTCTATTCGTCTCTGTCTCATTTACTGCAGCTCCGTTTCTAACACAGCAACTTCTCAGAATATGAAATTTTAAGTTAGATTTCTGAAAATACAAATGTGAAAACCGCATAAATATACAGTAGTTATTTACATACAATAGACAATAAAACATTCTAAAGATGCTTATTTGGGCTTCCGCTACTCTTACAAAGAACACCTCCCTGAATTGAATGAATATCTCCTACATACAGACATCGATCTGTTACATATATATATCGCAGGTAAATGATTATATTTCACAAAAACCCTAGGTATACCACGAAATCACGGTAGTTTACTGGAAGAATTTCTCTATTTGGAGGTCAGGGCTTTAGAAAAGAATATAGTTGAGAAAAAATCTAATTTACAGTGCAAACTAAAAAACGTATTTGCAAAAAAAATATTCTATTATTTGAAGATACTCGTAGCATCGCTGACTTTTTAAAAAACTTGAAAAGATTTCCATTTTTATTTTCGTTATTAACGAATTTAAATAAAAAAGGTAAAATTATCATCGCAAGATCTTGTTTAGTCGATTAAAAATTTAATTCATTTTTAATCTCTAATTAAAATCTATATACATTTGCAATGGTCTATTTTATATCGATAAATACTTTTCTCATTATACCAGATTCAGTTTAGAAAAATGACTTATCACTGAGCGTATGGCAGAATATTGTTATACCGCTAGACATTAGACGCAGTAGAAGAGAAAATTCGACATCTACTTTTCCGAATCCCTAGTACTCTCATATCCCTGCGACATATAGATAACTCGGCTTCTTAGCGGTGTATCAAGTAGAAACAAGTAAGCTGTAAGTTAAACCTCTAGCAATACAAGTATGGGAATTGCAATTTCATGCTCTAGATTTCTCGTGATCCGTATACATAATATATAAACAAATTTTGACAGTTGTTATTTGTTATAAGGCAAAACTATCATTTATATTTGATTTTTTGCTGTTGAGATATTTTAAATCTTTATATTATAAGTATCTGATAAAGTTACGCTGTTCTTCTCTTTAATTCTTGTTGAATAAGCGAAATTGGCCTTAATCTCTACTCGACAGTTCAAACTAGGGAGTGATTTTTATTTTCTACCTTTCCTGCCAAGAAGTTTTGTGCCACATGGATATCACTGGTAAGCTGGTAAGTGATATAACAAAATGATGCGAATAGTGATGTCATCTATGATATTATGATAGCTATTATATTATAATCGACATTGTCACATCTCGGAACGCAGCATAAGTAAGCATGTTACAGTGAGAGTCTCCTTATATAATTATTATATTTTCAAAAGAAAGTTTGGTAGCGATCGAATCACACGTGTGAAGTCGGGGCGGGTCATTAGTAAGATATATATAACGAACGAAAATAGTCCATATAAATATTTCCCAAGATAAATGACAAATTACATTTATCGTGTACCTACTTACTGAAGGCAGCGTAAAATTATTATTTCTGTCTCGTATTCAAAACACATTTATGGTAATTCCGCATTATTAAGACAATGTACAGTCCCTTTGCTACACCGCATTTTTTTCATGCAAATTCGGGTAGCAAACAAGCTCACGACTTGTCTGACATGCTCGATGTTTACGTAGCAACTCGTTACTAACAGTCTGCTTATATTTTTCCCTTATTGACTCACTCATCAATACCCCTCCAGAAACAGTTGTCTTCTATATGTTTCAGGTACGCCTCCGATCGGATTGCGTTTTAAAAAGCTCGTATATACCCTACCTCTCTTTTATCAAAGCCTTATTTAAATATTCTTGTGATTTCTATACGTACATTTGAGGTTGATTTTGATAATACAGATGATGATAAGCCACTTCACACCTTATTATTAGAGAGAACTCATTTGGATTTTTACTTTAGCTTGCAGTCTTTTAGTCTTTACAGCTTTTTATGATAAAATACATATAAATAGAGCGACTACTTCGCCATTTACCTGCGGTTTATCTAAATAACTATAATATTCTACGTCATTACCGTACGCAGAGTGCCTTTTTATGAACTATTTCAGCATAAAATCGCTAACCTCGTTTAGTTGCCGGTGTTTACAAAACGAGGCGATATTAGTCAGTGGCGTGCACGTACCAGGGTTGAGTTTTGTTTGCATGTGTACACAGTAGCGTGTTGAACCATACCGACCCCTCCAATTAAGGGGCAGGCAGAGTGCGACGAGTGCACGTAAGCAACCCGTGTCAGACGATATCATAACGTTTACATACGACTTTTAAACGAGTCGTTATTAAATCTTTCCAACCAAAAGTCCAACATAGCAGCGGCAACGTGGACAAAAACGTTCTCCTTTTTTAAATTAACGGGTTTGTAAAGACAGAGCGACAGACGCTAAATAGATTCTTGACGCGAGGATTATGTGTAATTAACAGATAAATAAACGAGTCCATTAGCCACAGAACAGTGGACCGTAATTACACAAGCGAGGTTTCTGTTAGATTCGCAGAATGCCAGATTAGGGGTAATTAAGTCTTGTGGGGGTGCAACCCGGCGAGGACCATTATATGGGATAATGAGGTGTCCAGTCAGCCAGCTCTTGTAATATGTAAATTGAATTTTGCTATCGTCCCTCCGAAAGGTCACTAGATTTTAACAAGTGTAAACTACCTATACGTCGCGTGTAATCTTTTTTACGTAATGTCAGCAGGTAAACATGCACATGACTCGACTGATGTGAAGCGATTACCGTAGACCGTGGACGCTCTCAATACAGAAGTCATACACAGGTTGCACAGGTTGCACTCCCTTTGCACTCATCAGAAATTTCTTATTTATATTAATATTAACTTTGACAAGCTCGGTGGCACATTAGTTAGTGACGCTATTTAACACCAACGCTCGTGAGTTCGATTTCCACACACAATAAATATTTGTGTGCAGGAACATGACTATTCGTTTTGGTCTGGGTGTTTTCTATGTAACAAAAGTACATATTTAAAAAAAAAAAGTAATTTCGTATGTTTACCAGTTGCCAAATACCTACAACTCAAGCTTCGCTTACTTTGGGGTTAGATAGCCCTGTGTAATTTGTCCGACTAAAAACTACCCCTGGTCAGAAAACTTATTAAATATAGTCTGTTTTGACAAAGGATTATTTGCTCGTCAGTAAGGTACCCCATCGACGAATAACGTTAGCTTTGGCTTTAAAAATGATAATGATCAGCAGCATCATTGCATGTGTTACACTACCACTACTACATCTTCACGCGATGTCCCCTGCGGGGTAGGCTGATGCGGATAATGAGCATTCACAGATAAGTCGTCATTGAATAGTACTAATTATTACCAAACCCATATACTTGCGTATTTTAATGTTCGATGTATAGTAAACTTATATACAACAACAACTGCATTCATTTAAGCAGTAACTAAAATGTAATCACTTACTTACCCCGCTGGCTCAGTGACCCGAAGTGTGATCTTGCGCGATCACTCGCCAGTCGCTGGCTCTAAGCTGGTATAGATCCTCCTCCACTAAATCTTTCCATCGATATCTTCGTCGGCCCACTGGACGTTGGCCTTCTGCCAGGTATGATTATGCAAATATTCCATCCAGCGGAGTTTAGTTTCGCCAATGATGTTCGAGGTCGCCACGAGTTCCTCAGTCTTAGCGTTCTTTCGGACTCTCCAGCTACCATTTGCGTCCTTCACAGGACCCAGGATTTTACGGAGAACTTTCCTTTTCGCGACCAAAAGCTTTTGTTCCTCTTTTAGTGTTAGTGTCCAGGTCTCACAGCCATAATCACAGCCTGGGTACCGACACCTGATGCAGATCTATACAGCACCTTAGTTTTGGATGCGGATGTCAATTTCTTGGCCCCTCGTGTAGGTGTATGTTACCGTACAACCCAGATATTTAAACTGGGCTACCCCATGGAAGACAGCATCTCCAACATGTAGGTCTTTGCGTCTAGATCGAGTATTCCTGTAGCGTTTCATGTGGAGATACTCTGTCTTTTCATGTCTAATTCTGAGCCCCACTCTTTTTGCGGCTTCTTCCAACTGTCGCGACTAGCAGCCTCCACCATTTCCTCTTTCCTCTCTGCCAGCAGGGCAAGATCATATACGTACCCGATTACTTTATGCCTTCCATTCAGCTGCAGTCCCCCATTCAGTATTAAAACCCTTCTTATGATATATTCCAGAACCAAATTTAAAAGCATAGGCGACAAAGCATCTCCCTGTTTTAGTCCAGTGATTACTGGAAACTCCTCGGTTAGTTCGGCTTCAACTCTAACTCGCATTCTGTTTTCCCGGGTAGCGACCTCGATCATGGTGGCGAGTTTTTCTACCGTACCAAAAATTTTTGATGAGTTGGTCTGAAAGAAAGCGTCGGTGTTAAAATAAGAAGAGGCATGCTCCGATGGTTCGAGCATGTAGAAAGAATGCAAGATGAAAGAATGATGAAGCAGATATACAATGCAAAAGTGGAAGGATGTAGGAGCCGGGGAAGGCCAAGACTTACCTACCATGACCAAATTGGTCGTGTTCTATCAGAAGGTGATGTCAGGAGCCCTAGAAACCGGCGAGTGTGCATGAGAAGAGCATTGAATGTCAAAGAAGTGAGTGAGATATGTAAGGATCGAGTCACGTGGCGCTCGGTTCTCTCTGCCTACCCCGCAATGGATTTGGCGTGAAGTTATAGATAGATAGATAGACCGAAGTTTTTAAGAATAACGTACAGAACGCTCTGGTCTATGCTGTCGAATGCTATTTTTTTTTTAATTGAACAGTGTGTCGATGCTCTGAGCTAAGATCTGTTGCTATCTCTTCTCCATAAGTTATTTAAGAAGGAAGATCTGGTCAATAGTGCTGCGAATTTTGCGGAACCCGCATTGATAATCGCCTAGGATCCTTTCCACGTATCGTTATAACCTTCTGAGCAGTACATATAATAAGACTTTTTACGCTGTTGGCAACAATGTAATCCCTCTGTAATTTGTGAACTTCTGTCTCTCACCTTTTTAAGACCAGGCAGATAATTTCTGTATTCCACTCCTGTGGCTGCTGCTCTACCTCCCGTGTTTTAAACAACAATTCATAAAGCTTATGTCGTATAGAGCTACCGCCATATTACCACTTGCGATGGTAACCCATTAATGCCTGAGACGTTATTGTTTTTGAGGCCCATAATGTTTGTAGAGAACTCCTCAAGTGTGGGAGCTGTTACTTCAGAGTAATTTCCTATGTTAGTGCCCTGCAGTTTTCTCAGCGGAGGGCAGTTCAGCAATTGTTGGTATTTTTGCCACATGCTCTTGATTTCCTGGTCACCTATTATCAAGTTCCCTTTATCATCCTCTAGCATCTGTGTTGTTGGTTAGTACACTTTTTATAGGATGGATAGGAGGCACGCTTACCTCATATCTTCGCAGCTTCCTGTTGAGTTGGTACAATGCGCCGAGCCTGTATAGTGAACGTACATTCCCTGAGACCAATCGGCGGTCCATTGTTCCATGGGGTGGAGGGGTGTTAACTCGCCGCACAACCCCCGAAATGCTGGAGGACCACACCGTTGGTCAGCGAGCCCACCGGACTTAGCCATTAGCCGGCTAGACCAATGTAACCAAATAACAACTAAACATACGAAATTATTTTTTATTATTATCATATTACGAAATTATACTTCAACTTTTTTTTGTATAATACTTACACCCCACGTATAATGTCGTACAGGAGAATTAAGAGTAATAGTAATGATTTGCCATCAATTTACCGTTTGTTTTTCACAAACCGAATTCCTTTTTATTAATTTTATTTAAAAAAAAATTATGAATAAATATTATCATATTATTTTTAATTGATAATAAATATATGCCCCCCCCCCCCCTCCAAATATGTACTAGCTACGTGCATCTACAAATACAAAGTAAACCGCAACGTACTAAATAAAGTCAAGTGCGTGTAAAATCTCCCGATAATAGTTGCGTACTGGAATTACTACTAGTGAATGATGATGTTCCAGGCAAGGGTAACTGATTAAAACTTCTTTTTGGCAATTTGATCTCCCGGCCCGTCTTAAGTCCCGGCCGGCACCCACCCACTACCGTTAGTAGCATGCCGTCACTGCCGTGGTCGCTCCGCCTATCTTGCCTTGCTGCGGTCACTCTAAACGCAGAATAGTATAGTTATTAACTTTAGCAGCGTAAACTAATCACTTAAATTTGAGAAATATTTATTTTTTATTACGTTTTCGCACCAGCTGAGATAGTTCATCTTAACTATTTGAAAAAGAAGCTATAACCCTGTAAAATTTAATCTCGATTAGAAGTTTTCGGACGATTCGTATACAATGAAGAAAATTAGAGGCAATTTCACAAGTAACTGTTTTAGCTGCTGAATTTATAATAGAGATGAGCTACTTAAATATTACATTATTTGAAAAAGATCGTTCCAAATGTATAGTCGAATGCACTACGATTTTGATATATATAATAACAGATGATATACCTAATCTACTAAATGTCGTATTTATAGCGTTCACCATTTGTCACTGGGAGTTTGTGATTGATGCTAGTATGGACGAAGGCCCAACGAATAGACACTGATGTGAGATCATTTGTCGCTCTAGTTGTATAGAAAACATTTATTTCCAAATTATTATTATTCCAAAAATCCTATAACGCCTAAAAGAGAGGTATACGCGGGTCAATAGCAACAAAAATTCCAATACAGTGCCGACCCCACTAGTGTTGCGTGTCTAACGTATTCGGGTCGCACGAATCTGCAGAAAAAATGTAGGCTGAAATCAAATATTCATATAGGTCGACGACCCAACACTAACACCGTGACGACATTTCGAATGAAATGCTCGCGAATTAAACGGAGTATTAAGTCTATCCTACGTATTCTACGATTATTAATTTGTAGAGATTTTAAGAAGGATATTATGAATATTTTATGAGATGCTCCAAGGAATTGTCTGTAGTCAGATAAGCGGTGAGCTTTTAGTGTAAGCACATTAAAATTAACGGTCCCAATATATTATTCAAGCTCCTTGGGAATAAAAACAGAGATTGTCTGACCCACAGCAATATTTCAGATGATTAATAAGAATTAGAAATAGAAAGAATGCAAGATGAAAGAATGACGAAGCAGATATACAATGCAAAAGTGGAAGGATGTAGGAGCCGGGGAAGGCCAAGACTTACCTACCATGACCAAATTGGTCATGTTCTATCAGAAGGTGATGTCAGGAGCCCTAGAAACCGGCGTGAGTGCATGAGAAGAGCAATGAATGTTAAAGAAGCGAGTGAGATATGTAAGGATCGAGTCACGTGGCGCTCGGTTCTCTCTGCCTACCCCGCAAGGGATTTGGCGTGAAGTTATAGATAGATAGATAGATTAATAAGAATTCTTCAAAATATGATAGTCTAATAAAAATATGTTCACGATAGAAATTATTGGAAATTATTGCACATATGGTAAAGTACCCATTGCTGCCATGTGAGATCACATTTTATAACAAATTAGCTTCACCAGTGAGGATTTCTTTTTCGCGATAAATATACCTATCTCCTTCTCCAGACCTAATGCTTCCTCTGTATTAATTTTCATTATGATCCGTTTAGCGATAGATATGGTTTGAAAAAAAGACCTGTTGCTACCTAATTCTAAGAATTTGGCAAAAGTACAGATTTTGACAAACTAGACCTTTCTTAAACAAGGTCACACGTCTTTTGAAATGTAATTTCTTAGACCTGCAGGTTTCCTGGTGATGTTTATTCCTTCACCGCCGCCGAGCAAGTGATAATTACAAATATGAATATAGACCCAAAACTCCATAAACCATCAGTGAATAGGTTGGTTTCGTGTTCACTGGGCTATTATTGCCTCATTAGCTCACTGGTCAAAAACCTAGTCAACCTTTTAATGATTCAGAACTTGAAATATTACATCAAATATCTGCAACTTAAGGAATTACATTACATCGAGGTTAAACAAAAAAATTAAAGTCATATACTCGTATTTGTTTAGACGCTTTGTAGAGCAGTAATAGTCCAGTGGAAAAAGAACCGGCCTATTGGCCAACTGGCTCCTGGTTTGAATCCACATAATATATGTATAACTAAATATGTGTTTTTTGAATTTATGTACATATTTGTAGTTATCACTTCCTCGGCGGTTAAGGAAAACATCTACAGGTACTATCTACGGGTCTAAGAAACTTTATTTTTCGAACCTAACCTAAGAAAGGTCTGATTATCTCTCTCGGTTGTGGAGGTCTGACGACAGTCATTCCATATAAAAATCTGTCAATCTTCATCAAATCCTTAGTTTTAGGCAGCGGACCCCGCCAATCTTAATGGATTGGGGAACGGAACAACGCTAAGAAGAAGAAGATTTATTTAGACGCTTTATCTTTTAAGAACGCAACCTTTAATTTCAATTTCTGTAGTTCAAATGTTAATGATATCCCAACAAAATAAACTCGTCAAAAAGGAGATAAGTTCAGTAGAAGCGACATCCGGAGTAGTCGATTTCACTAATAAACCAGTTAAGAATACGCAAGCTTGCATTGCCAGAGGAACACCTAGCTCGGCAATTATATAACAATTCATTTTTTTTTTATTTGTTGGCCATTTTGACCATGTTCCTTACTCTACTTTTTTATGCTGAATCCGAATCTGAAGTCAAAATTCGAATATTTGAAAAAAAACGACAGACACACGCATACACAGACACACACTCAGGCATACATATAGATTTCATATCGGAACGGTGTTCCTGAATAGAAGAGATCTAGCGGGTGCGAAGTTCCATAGCAGTTCCTGTGATCATTCCTGTAGTGGTTGTACAACGTTCTTCAATTAATTTAAAAGCCAATTTGTTACTTTTTTTCAAATGTACCTCTAAATTGGTAAGTTTTGATTGTCAATTTTAAAAATCACGTTCAATAAATTTACATTACCAATTAGGTTTTTTTAATAAGTTGAAGTGAAATCACGCGGCAAGCTGATGCAGTGGTTCATTCATAATTGAAGAAGCGAAATATGTTTATTGACAATTTAATATTATCTCTAGAGGGTTGTTGTGTTCCTGCGAGTGAGTGAGGTCACCAGTAAGTTCGTAAGGAATTGCTGTATTAGCAGCAGACGTGGCATCGCTATTATTATTTAATGTGTTCATAGACTACGGTAAGCGTTTGATGTTATGTGGGCCCTATACTTGTATGGTTCCTGACGTTGTATAAAAAATGCACATTTAACAAAGAGCTCGATGGCATCGGTGTGCGTGTCATTCTAACCAATACGAATATATACGAATGTTAAGCAATGTCGATCACAGACTGTCTATGGATGGGTTTGTTTATCTCGAGCTTCACCGTATTTCGGAGAACATGTCAAGCCGTCGGTGCTGGCTGGAGGCGATAGACGACAGTCGTTAAACTAAGTCAGTGGCCTTCGGGCGGCTTAAAGACACTTGTCTCCGCCAATCCGCAGTGGAACACCGCGGTGGAGTATGCTCTAAACACCCTCGGTAGAAGACCCGTATCCATGCAGTGGATGAGGTTGGTATAGTACTAGTAGTAGGAAGTAACCATTCGGTTTCTAAACGAATTGAAGAACATATCTTTTTAAATACAATTCCTTTGTCCGTGCGCATATTACATACCTGCTCCAAAACGGTTGGACTGATCTTGATGAAATTGTCTCTGGGGGGTTTTGATTCACAATTGAATACGGTAGGTAGCGCGGAAATCGGCTTATATATTTTTTGTACTGTACAACGTATGTCCAATCCGCTAGTAAGCATTGTACAATCTGTTTTTTCTTTTGCTAAAAGAGTCCATTCATATTTGCCATGTGATTCGGGTTGATATTGTGATCGTAATTTCGGGTTTATTGTATTAATGAATACATACAAAAAGTTAATACTGCTTCAGATGAACCAATAAAAATACAATTTATGTGAATTTTTCAGTCAGAGTTGATATATGAAATAGCTGTGTGCAAAATAGTAGCGACTTCATCGCGAGTCATATTTAAATATTAGACACGGTTTAAGTAACACATACAAATAGAATTTGAAAAAGAGCTTTAAAACATGTGCAGTTTTAAATAATTGTATGCAATTTGATCTAACCTGCTTTGTGTGCTTCCGCCACCAATTAGTCCATGCGGCCTAGCGCCGGCCGGCACCCACCCACTATTGTTAGTTAATTGGTGGCGGAAGCACACAAAGCATAACCTGCATGTAATCAAATTGCATGTAAATTTGACTTTCGCAAAGTAACGCCTGAATCTATTAACTATTTTAAATAATTATTTGGTGATCGCACAAACTCCATGAGCTTCATACCGTGGATAATTACATGACCATACAGGATTTTTACAGTTTTATAGTTTATTACGTGCCTGGTCTATTTTTAGCTGGCTTTAACTACAAAGGAAGTGAAATGTAATGTTTGCTCATATAATATGTGATGATTGTTTCGTTTGTTTTGTTATAGGTATATTCCTATCTCTGTTCGTCTATTTCTATGTCTGTGTATGTATACTCATACGCCATTCCGCATTTGACCAGCGTGGTGAACATAGATAACAGAAACAATGGGAGATGTGACGAGGGGGCGTGGTTGGTGTCGCCGCAATATGCTCAAAACGAGAACATTGCCAAGAACAGTTAGTTAGTTGCAATCAAGTTCGATTGAGATACGTTGCTCCTTGTTTTAGCAAAATGCCAAGTTGTGCTGTTGCCTTTTTGCAAAAATAGAAGTGCAGTGGTTAACTTTAAATCAAATGGAATCACTTATCACCTATAAGTACAAATAATATTACGTTTTATAAGCATAAATACAGAATTAATTTCAAAAATTCTCTGACGCCATTTCTACCAGGGCCTTACCACGATACAAATTATAAATATCAAATTTCTCATTCTTAATCATACATTGCTTTTCTACCATTACGCAGTCGCCACCGCTCGTTTACCAACACGCAATGTAAAGTGAGTAATATTATTCGTTCACTGTGTGTACAGTTTCGAGATACCGCCGCTTGTTTCTGCCGCTTTATAAATGTAGTAGTGCGTGCTTACTTGGGTGTTGTTTAAATAAACATCCAATGACAGCGTCTTAACAAATGTGTGTCGTTGTACTTGTGTGCGTAGAATGATATTTTTTATTTATTTAAGTGTGTGAGTGTTTTATGGTGGGGTGAAACTCGGCGACAACCGTCCCGGTGTAAACTCGCGTGGTATGTCACATCTCCCATTGTTTCTGTTATCTATGGTGGTGAAGTATGCTCTAAACCCCAACGATTGAGGGAAGACCCGTATCTCTGCAGTGGGATAAGTTAGGGTTGATGTGGATGTGGTGGATGGTTCGTCTATGTGACAACATGGTTGTCTCCAAAAAATAAGTAATAACGGACTAACAGACATGGGAGTGAATAATTTAGATGTTCATGACAATACAAAACCTGTGGAAATCGGCCTCACCATCGACCCGCATTTATTTTAAATATAATAAAGGTAGCACTGAGTTATCATAGACTCCGTTTAAGACAAAGACGATGAGCGTCTAATTCAGTTTCATTACAAGAAGACTATTAAAAAAAAAGAATTCGGAGTCATCAGTTCTGCAGAAATTAATAAATAATAATAATGAAATAATTGTCTGCGTCTTGCTAGTTTAAATTTCGAATTTGGTATCCAAATGTAAACAGAAAGTATATTTACATATAAAAGATTAATAATAAATTACATTCGTCTACGGAAACGTAAAGAATGACAAACTACATACATTCATAGCATCCTCCCGTTTTGTGACTAAAAAAAATGCATCTTACAAAACATATTATTATTACATTAAATATTATGTCAAACTATTAACACCTAAAAGCTCTCAAAGAACACTTTTCCACACATTTATACCTGTTACACTTAGCTTCAGCAATACGAGCATGGGTAGCCTACGTTCTTCTCCAGGTAGCAGACAAACCTGAAGAAGGATGTAATCTAATCTCATTACGACCAGTTCACATGTTTAGCTTTAAAAAGTAAAAGGATTGACGATTAAGTACAATCGCATTGATATGTTACTGCAATTAAGAATTAGATTTTTGAGATAGGACAGGGCGAATAATTTCACCACGGAAGTACCTCCATCTCACAGCAACTCCCAGGAGAGTCGGAGGGTTCTTGTGTAAAGTGCAAGGTTCTGAGGAGTCTTCGCAGCTGGGTTGACAAGGCGCGAACTGTCTTTGCTATACGACAAACGTTCATAGGT
Organism: Pyralis farinalis; assembly: GCA_947507595.1. Lineage (NCBI taxonomy): Eukaryota > Metazoa > Arthropoda > Insecta > Lepidoptera > Pyralidae > Pyralis > Pyralis farinalis. The sequence continues at coordinate 26,858,481 of OX382266.1, forward strand.
TACCATAACGGCTTTACATCAGTAGGCGTATTTACATTGCCTCGAAACAAAATAAACTTTCCGCGTGTTTTATTTGGTCAAGCCTTCGTCGACATTAAAGCACGTCCTTATACCGGGAAAAATGGAACCAGTAACAGGTACTTAATTAGAGATTATGTTAAGGAATAATCCTTTTAATTTGTTACACTTCTGGTTCAAAGTTCATGTTCAACAGTCTGGTCTTTGAAGCGATTATAAGAGAGTTTAAAATTAATTATTAAGCCGCCTTAAGCCAATAAAGCTTATTTAAGAAATACTCAGTAAAGGCTTTAATAATATAAATTTCAAAATGTAAAAAAAATGTAGTACTAGCTAATAAATTATCTATTAGTATGTGACTCGATTTAAATCCTAAAAATATTTATGAACAAAACGTGACTATTGATTCGTTATCGATGTATAATGTGTTTCTAGTCGAGCGAATTAACGAAAATATTGTTTGAATTAACGCCAATGGCTATGCCGACGTAGCCTTTCTTGATCCTTCGGAAGAATTACTGGATAAATTAGACGGGACTTCAAAATCAGGCAATTCGATATGGTTTTGGTCTTTGTAAATAAGACCATATCTCTCAGTTTCAGCAGCAGCTTAACTGGCTACCTATAAGGCTACGTCACAACATCCATATTCTCATATTTATTATTCATACAATGTCCTTTTCAATCCCTCTTCTCCAATATATCTCCGGGAGAGGTTGCATTTTCGGAAAGCAGACGAACGCTTACGGCGTAGCGGAAATCCATTACAGAAGGTCCCGGTCATACTTACAAATACTTTTTGGCACTCATACACGGTACAAGCTGCACGCATGGGGAATGCACTTTCTCTGGAAATTAGGCTTTCACAGTCCGTGAGCTCCTTTAAAATGAAATTAAACAAGCTCTATGGTACTCCCGCATCGAGTTGATGTTCAGTAGGTTTTAGTTGTGTACTTATTGTTTATTTAATATATATATATATATATATACATATGTGTGTATCTATATAATGTGGGTATTCGTTATTTTATTTTTGTACAATAAAGTTGTTTAGTGTATTTAATGTTTTATTCATATATTATACTCTCTTCGATCTCTTTTTCTCACCGCCGTTCATTGCTCCGTTCAGGACCTCTAAAGCAATGGTTGGCTGGAAGAGATTCCTCGAAGGAATAAGCCCGCCTTTGCAAATCATGTAATTTTTATACTTGTAATTATAATCGTAAATAATGCAATAAAGTTACAAAAAAAAAACAATCAATAATAATGCATCTCATTCTACAATGTAGAGTGTAGAATAAGATGTAATGTTAATTGTAGTGCTGTGACATTCACGGATCCTTACCTAACGCATTGAACGAACTGCCATCTAAAGATTCATATATCCCACAGCGACCGATGAGTAGATCTACGCTTGTGCTTCAAAATTAAGAATATCTAATCTGTTGATATACTTTTTAGATGCAGACCACTGAAATATATATCGTCTAAGTCAATAATAGTTGGATTGGAGAAGGAAATTTCTACAGTTCTTCCTCTACGTACCATAGGGGCTGTGGGAAATTACGACTCGCAGCGCAAAAAATAAATACTACAGTTACTAGCATACGCAATTACTATTCAGTAAATTAATATTATATTGTGGACCTACTAAGAACGCTAAAGAAGTATATGAATGGGGGGCCATGTGAATACTCAGATAATAATGGAGACGTCCACGGCATGCGTTTTCAAAATAAATTGCTTTTAAAAACGTAAAATACAGATTTAACTTTTTTACATATAAAACTTATTTGCACACATATAATCCTATCCTACGAATAATATTACATCATAATATTATGTCATATTTAGCTTAAAGTTAGTCCGTAAGGAAGACAGCTTATTCGCCATGAAGTAACCCGCCAGAAATTTCCTATATATATTTACGCCAAATCCCTTGCGGGATAGGCAAAGAGAACTGAGCGCCACGTGACTCATCTTTACATACTTCACTGGCTTCTTTAAAATTACTCTTCTTATGCACGTTCGCCGGTTTCTAGGACTCCTGACATCACCTTCTGAAAGAACACGACCAATTTGATCGTGGTAGGTAAGTCTTGGCCTTCCTCGGCTTCCACTTTTGCATTGTATATCTGTTTCGTCATACTTTCATCCTGTATTCTTTCTATATGTCCGAACCAAGGGAGCATGCCTCTTCTTATTTCAACACCGACGCTCTCTTTCAAACTCTGTTTCTAACATAATCATTGCGAATACGGTCTATAAACGACACGCCACAAATTTTGCGCAACGCTCGCATTTCGACCGCGTTGAGCGTACTTTCATGCTCTCTCTGCCATACCCAGTTTTCGCTTCCATAAGTAAGACCAGCACTGCATTATGTACAGCGAGCCGTGCCTTCTGGCTCAAGTTTTTACTGCCAAGAAGTTTTCCCAACGCTCCATTCGCACTATTCCCAGCACTCACTCGTCTTTCCACATCTGCGGTGAACCTTCCATCCCTGCTGAAAGCGCATCCGAGATATACAATCTCATCCACTTGTTGGAACCACTTCATCGTCAACCGTAATCCTTACATTGGTTCAGGTTTCTTCTCTTTCAAATGGCATGATCTTAGCAATCCTTGTAAATGGACTGCACAGCACGGAGCAGTGAACCGTCAATCCCATATCTCGGCAATATGTCCCACTGTTCCTTTCGCACAACCATGTCAGTTGCTCATCCACAGAACCGCAGAAAATCTTCTGGTCTAAGGCCAGATGTTTCTCTACGATATTACGGAGCGAGAAAACTTGATACGTAGAGTAAGCACGAACATATTAGAAACTCGTATCGTAATCGTGACGATTCCTCGATAGTATTACGCAGCATCACGCTAGTACGTAGCACGAAGCACCTTCGTCGTCCTATCGTATCCTCGATAGCATTTCGATACTACGTAAACCGGGAACGAACAAGTTGAGTTGAGTTGAATGAACGATTCGTTCTGAAATTAGATGAAGTTGTTCTTGTAATTTTTATCTTAAGTATTCTATGAAATATTCAAGTGACTTATGTACAAAAACTTTGAAGTATGAATATTCTTTTTGTATTAACATTTTAAATTGTATTAATATTTAAAAAAATATAAATTATGTTTTAATTTGAAAAACATAAACAGCTGTATTACTTTTATTTCTGAACGGCTTCTTGACATTCTGTCTTAGAGACTCGACAAAGGAGAACTGTCGCAAGCTTTGTTTATTTATATATCGTATAAATAATCACAGGTCGCAAGATATGCATTTAATAGTCTCAAAAATTTCAAGTGCTCGTCCTAAGTATAATATATAAAAAGTCATCAATCGATTTCGTTCATGTCGCACATACCATATCAGTATTTTTTTGATTGTTTTTGTGGCGGAGTGTGAACTCAGTTTTTGTTTTAATTTATTTCGTTTTATTGGGTCAAGGTTGGAGCTCCTTTAAAAACAACACGATATGCATTAGGCAAATATCTATAGGGCTGCTAGTGACACTGGTGGAGGGCTGGTTGTTATCTTTGAAGGCAAAACTATTTTTAAATTCAGTTTCTATCAGATCTAGCAGTTTTGTTGATTTTCTTTGTTAGCCCTGCGACTTACTTCTGTGTACTCGTAACATAATCAATAAATAAAAATAACGGTAGGTACTTTAGTACAAATACATATTTTTTTCAATTATGTATTAGTAGAATGAAATATAAACTATATATTTAATATATAAATTTATTATTTACAAATTTTTATTTCATCCTACTAATAATTGAAAAGATAGGTTTATTTCTCTATATTATTAGTATAGGTTTTCTATATTGTTGTTCATTTACTGGGTGTTCAATAAGACACAATAAACTACGTAAAACTCTAGGTAAATCTTGCATTTTATGTAAAATATTAATCTACTAATGTTTTCGAGCGAAATACTACCAAAAACACTGAAAATAATGGTCAAATACTATGTTTTCACAATTACGCAAGTTGTTTCATCCACAATTTTTACGTGAATAAATATTCGTAAGTTTCGATAGCCAGCCTTCGAGATTTTCGATACCGTCCGTCAAAACAAAGTTCGTGCTCCCAAATTTAATACAAATATGTCAAGATACGTACACGTTACGATACGAACTCGATACGAAAGTACTCGTGGTTCAAAATTTAGTTACTTTTACGTCCGATAGAGGCACCGCTCATACAAATTGTATACGATGACGATACGAATGTTTTTTCGCAAAAAAAATGTGCTTGCCGTATCGTACATCCTCTTCGTATCGACTATTCGATCTCATGCATAATTATGGCTTCGTCGAACGCCGTCAAAGTGGAGTAAGCATCAGACTCACTCTCATTGCCAGCGTCCGAGGCATAGTCATACATTCTTCAAAATATTCACTCCATCGTTCTAACATTTCCTGAGTGTTTGGAAAATTACAAACACTGAAATGCCTTTTTATCTTTCTTCCATTGTGTTGTCATAATCCGCATAATACCTATCCCATCTTCCTACACTTTCCTGTCAACAATTTCTTGTTTACCCGTTTTGTCGCTTCTTAAATCTTTTGAGTTATTAAATTCGTGTTTAAACCTTCACTAGACAAAGACATTGTTTTATTATAATATAACTCGCAAAATTGGAACTCGTTATTATCGCACAGTATTGCTTTTAACATGTTTCATAAAAACGATAAAATGCCTAAAATCACTAATAATCGTTTAAAAAGCCTTTAAAGTATATTTTTACAGTAGAGAAACAAATCATAGGATAAGAAAATCAGGGACAAAAACGAGTATTAATCTCACATAGACGAGCACGGTGGCGCAATGGTGAAACGCGTTGTTACACTACTTTGACACCAACACTCGTGGGTTCGATTACCACACAGTACAAACATTTGTGTGCATGAACATGTCTGTTTGTCTTGGTCTGGATATTTTGTATATATGTATTTACAAAAAAAAAAAAAAATTTACGTATGTTTATCAGTTGTCTAGTACCGATAACACAAGCTTCACTTACTTTGGGGCTAGATGGCGCTGTGTAATCTGTCCGACAATATTTATATTTATTTATATTTACATGCATCGAACGCTTATGAGGTTGTGTATAAAATTAAAGAAAAACTATTATTTTAAAACGGCTAATAAGCATGGCTTGCACAATATACTTTCATAATATTTTTAGACATCTAACATACGGGTTTACGGCCGGAACATATGGCTCGTCTTTTTGAAAAAAAAAACCCATGCCGTACATTCACTTTCTTACACCATTATTGGTGCACGATTGTTTACTACATTATTGTAGTAAACAATCGTGCGACCTGCAAGATGGTAAGTAATTTTCTTAATCTTTGATACTTGCAATTTCGTAAGCAGCCAATAATATCCACAAATTCAGTGTATAATACATTGTAAGAGTTATATATGTATATCTTTGTCTTTGACAAATCAATAATCGAATTTAATGTTAGCACTGAAAGTCATTGTTGTTGTTGTAATCTCTTTATTGCACAAATATACATAACAGGTACAATTACAAAATCGTTGTTCACTACGTGGCTTATAGAAAAGTGTTATTATTCCGTGCATGAATACTTCAGCGAATAAAACAATTAACCAAATTGGTGAAGTAAAGTAATATGATTATTGTCAGTGACGTGAATATTGTTTTTGTAAGTACTCGTAATATAGAATTGAATTAAAGTTACAATGTAATTAGATATTCTAAGTAAGTAGGTTCAGTTTTTGTCGTGCACTTTTAATTTATTCTTGTTGATTCTTGTTGTCTCTCATTTCAAGATGAGCCGGCGAGCAAGCATGAAAAGCGCTATGAATGTTACAGAAGTGGGTGATGATAAGGTGAATGATTTTCGACTGCTACTGCTGCTTGCTCTGTAATAATCGCGTCTTATGACACAGAGTGCATAAGAGATATCTTAGTTCGCCGGTTCGCCTCCATCTTTGTCTCATTCCTTCGACATCACCAATAAAATTTACTTTAGTAGTCAGAAGATATACAAGATATAGATAATACAAATCCAATACATTAAATTGCGGTATAGTAAAACCCTTCAACTGAATGTCATTCCAAAAGGACTGTGGGTCTGCCTGTGCATCTGTTCATTACATTTTCAAGGCTAAAGCCCAGAACGGATGGTAATAAAATTTGGCATTGAGGTAGTGTATCGCGGGTATGAACAAGTCTATATGAACTATACGACTTGGTTTACTATTGATTACTTTTGACATTCTTACTACGACAATAGTCATTTCTGAATCACTAAAATGCCAAAAAAAAACTAAATAACGAGAGAAAACGTCAAGAAAAATAATAAACAAGCGCTAAACGGTTAACAATAACTAATTTTTGTTCATTTCATAATATGTATATTTACTTAATGGAATTCCACAAACTCTTACTTCGTCATTTTTAAGCAAATTTAATTTTGTATTCCCGTTTCATTTTAGGAACATCATATTAAAAATTCCTGAAACACATGCTTATTATTTTGTTTCAAAGAATATTTACACTCAGTTTCGGTTGAATGGTCTCTTCAATTTTTTTTATACAAACTGGGGCCTCTGATTTTACAATCTCCTAAGATTCTTTTGAATTTTTGTATTCATTACAGATAATGTATAATGAATCTAAAATTCGGTATTTCTAACTTCAGTAGTTTTGTCTATACGTTGAAGAGTCAGCAGTTAGTATTGGTTTTGTTGTTGGTTGTATCCTTTGACATCCTATAAAACTGCCACGGTAGCTGTGAATGGTTGCAGCAGAAGGAACAGAGCACTTGCATTCTTATATCTACAACCAATGCAGAGTCAATGCCAAATCAAAGTCTTTCCTCCACAGTCACTCTCAAGTGCAGCAGTGAATAGATACTGACGATAATGATAAAAAGATATTTTATGTACATTACAAGTGTCTCTAGGTCGCTCTAGATCAGATATACTTAACTGAAAAAGGCACAAAATAGGTATCAAATTCTATTGATTAAAATTACTTGACTGAACACCACCAAAACTTACTTAATCCCGACTGAATCATTTTATTTACATGTAAATCGTGCAAACATTGGCTTGGTTATTTATGTTCTTAATTTATTTTTTACGTGTTCTTTTTCAGTAACTCCCAATAAAACACGCTTTCGTTGTATAGCGTACGTAAGAGTCGTTCGTATTTACGATGCGTAGGCGTGTCAACCGCCCCAGATTTTCCAACACATCCTGATTCACGAAAAATTCTGGCCCGTCCGACAGCATGGAATGTTTATTCATTGTACCTTGTACTTTCGAAACAAACTTTAACCAAATATACAAACAAACAAACTTTATTAAACTTTTGTCTGCAATGCACGCAGCGCGTAAAAACAACTCAACGGATTTTGATGAAAACGCTCATTGTCTATACATGGGGCACACTAAAAGTTTTGCACTTCTAACTAATCGGAACTATTTGAATTTCGAATGTTATATTTTTTGAAACGCTGCAACCTACTTAGTAATAAAAAAACAATTGGCGGGAAATCATTTGTCAATTGTTTTTTATCACACATCAAAGTTCTACGTACGCAACGAAAATGGAATTGCGTCGAAAAGATTTTAGAGCGATGATTTTTTATGATTTTAAAAGTTCTCTCTCTCCGCAAGACTGTGCTGCTCGTCTTCAAAATGCTTTTGGGAGAGAAGCACCTTCTTTGAGCACCGTGAGGCGATGGTTTGCTGAATTTGAGAGAGGTCGAGTTTCTTTACATGACGAATTTCGTGAAGGGTGGCCTTCAACTGCCGTCAACGTAAATAATGTGGCTACTGTTAAGCGGCTAATTGAAGAAAACCCGCGGATTACCTATGCGACAATTCGAGAACTATTGGGGATTGGTATGAGACAAATTCAGAAAATTTTACACGAAGAATTGAAAATTCGGAAACTTTGTTGTCGTTGGATCCCTCATGAACGGAGTGGAGCAGAAGCGGGCTCGCGTGGAATGATGCTCACAGATGCTACTGAAGTACGACCACGGACATTCTAATGCTGTTTATGACATTATCACAGGAGACGAAACGTGGATTTATTGTTTTGAACCCGAAAAAAAAACAGCAATCTTGTGAATGGGTGTTTGAAAATGAGAACAGGCCAACAAAAGTGAGGCAGGCGAGAAACGTTGGTAAAAAAATGATCGCGTTTTTTCTCTCAGCTACGGGTCCCACCTACACAATTCCACTTGAAGACCAAAAGACTGTTAATGCCGAGTGGTATTCTACCATTTGTTTACCCAGGGTGTTAGAAAAAGTTCGCGAAAGACGACCAAAAAGCCGCGTTCTCCTACATCATGACAACGCTTCATCATACATGGCCAACAAAACAAAGTCATTTTTAACTACCGAAAAAGTACAACTCGTTACCCATCCTGTGCATAGCCCTGACCTAGCATCCTGTGATTTCTGTATTTTCCCCAAAATCAAAGATTTGATGAGAGGTTTCACTTTTACCAACTCCGAAGAGGCAGTGATAGCGTTCAATCAGCACGTAGAAAACATGCCTTCAGATCTGTGGTCCTCCTGTTTTAAAAAATGGTTTGATCGCATGAAAAAATGTTTAAAATGTAAAGGAGAGTATTTTGAAAAGCAATAAATATAATATTTTGGTTATAACATGTTGTTTTTTTAAGTTACGCAAAACTTATAGTGTGACCTACGTATAAAATCAAACTCCCGAAGCTGCCAGTAGTAAGTAGTTAAATACACTAATATTCTAACTTAACATTTTCTGTTGTTGATTTGTTGTTGAATTATTATGTATGTATGTATGTATAATTGTATATCTTCACGCCAGGTCCATTGCTGAATAGGCAGAGAAATTATTAATAACCAGTTTTTCCGTTTCTTTTTGAAGAATTAGTATAAAACTTGAAATGAAACTAGATGAAACTTACCATATTTTTTTTCTGTATTCTAGAATTCTCTTTGAATTGTAACAAGCAGTTTCGATCTGTACAATAATAATACACGTGGTATTAACTTTCATTAGAAAAGAAAATCATTGTTTTCTGATGTAAAACAGATTGTGATCTAAGTTTCTTATTAGGTAATAATAAACGGCAATATCGTATATATATATTTTTTTTTTTTTTTAATATTTTAAATCTTACACCCCTGCCGTGGGCAAGGCACTTTTTGCACAATATAAATAGTTTTGTTCACATTTTAAAAGTCACTGTACAATATAAATAAACACATTCATACATCACACTCGCTTTCATATTCCACAAATCATTCTTACATTCATCATCTTTCAGTTTAATTTCCAAAAATAATTTTTTGATTTGCCCGTTTTAGAACGCCGGTGAAATATCTTAATATGTTTCCAACTTCCCTCCCCATACTGCATCAGTCCAGCCACGGGCGTCAGCGAGCTTCACAGCTCCACCTAGCCACCGCGATCCCATCCATTAGTCCTAGGTGGAGCTGCTCTGCTTGTTCCGATCTAAGACAGCCGTGGCTAGACCGACGCAGTATTTTAAAAATTTAGATCTACTTTGCCCCATCACTATTTCGGAGACCTTTGCTTCGGTGACCCGCATTCCCAACTCCTGCTCCAAATCGTACCTCTGTTTGGAGAATGCGGGGCACCGAAACAATATATGCTGCACTATCTGGTCCACGCCGGGCTCGCAGAAGCAGGATGGGTCATCCGCGCACTTGAACCTGTGCAAATACGCGGAGAACCCACCATGCCCCGAGAGGACCTGCGTGGTGATGCTCGACGGCACCATTTTGCCCACGACGCCGTACGCCTCCGCCGCACTCGGGAAGAACAGTTTCGTCGTCGAAGCTGTTGTTCCCGATTTGTATCTCCTGTCCCATTCGTCAATGGTCCCCTTGCGGATCATACCTTTGACGAATGAGACAGGGCAGCGGTCGTAATCTGGCCGCCTCCGCAACCCCAGTGCGGCGCTCCTGGCGAGTTCATCGGCACGTTCGTTCCCCTCCAACCCCGCGTGTGCCTTGATCCAGAACAACGAGACGCTCTTACCCTGGCTTTTGCACAGTTTAAGAGCGTCCCGTGTCTGCACCGCCAGGGGATGGGGGGACTCGACGCTCGCCACCGCCTGGAGCGCCGCCATGGAGTCGCTGAAGATGCCGATACTGGGTCCATCGCAGCTCAAAGCGTACTCGGCCGCCGTGCAGATAGCCAGGAGTTCCGCCTGGTAGACGGTACAGTAGGACGACAAAGCAAGCTTGAGGGCCTTGGTTTCGGCGTCACCGTTCCATATGGACACAGCGGCGCCAACCCGGCCCTCAATCTTGCTGCCGTCCGTAAATATTCGCAGGGCAAAGTTGGAGTGTGCCCTGCATTGTTCCTCGTCTACCAGGCTGCCGAACTCCAAGCTATCTAGCTCCGCGGGATGTAACGCGTGGTAATATCGTATATTACATAAGCCACGTTTAGTCGACTACTAGAAAATGAAAAGGTAGATGATAAATTAACTATTGTTTTATAAATAGATATGATAAAAGTCCAAAGACATCACATTACTAACGCATTAGATAAACCGTACCGATAATAATTAATACTTACCATTTTTAGGGTTCCGTACCTAAAGGGTAAAACGGAACCCTATTACTGAGACTCCGATGTCCGTCCGTCCGTCTGTCACCAGGCTGTATCTCACGAACCGTGATAGTTAGACAGTTGATATTTTCACAGATGATGTAGTTCTGTTGCCGCTATAACACAAATACTAAAAAATAGAATAACATAAATATTTAAAGGGGCTCCCATACAACAAACGTGATTTTTTTGCTCGTTTTTGCTCGATATTGATAACGGCAACAGGTAGACGCTTGAAATATTCACAGAATATTTAGTTATATATCCACTTTAAAAATAAATATTTAAATTAAAATAAAACAAATATTTAAGGGGGGCTCCCGTACAACAAACCTGTTTTTTTTTGCCGTTTTTATAGATAATGGTACGGAACCCTTTTTTTTATTGCTATTGGTGGATGGTGTGAGCGAAAAGATATTTAATAGTGGGGAATGGTTTACGTCAGTCTGTTTGTTCATGAGAGTAATTTTAGAATTTTAACAATTTTAACCAGACGTAAACCATTCCCCACTATTAAATATCTTTTCGCTCACACCATCCACCCCCACCCTCAATTCAATATAAGGGACGGCACTGCGATGGATTTGTCACTTGTAGCATGTTATTCTTACGATTAACGTCTACAACGCCTGATGATGCCTCGTGGAGAGGCGAAACACGTGGCGCAGCGACGACCAGGCCAGTCGTGGCAGCGACGGTGGTGGAGGGGGCATGCGGATTCTGTTCCAGATGGCGGACGACCGCAGCAGCCGAGGCAGAGACTACCGGAGCAGCCATGGCAGCGTCGGCATGATGCACGCACTAACAGTAGTGGGTGGGTGCCGGCCGGCGCTAGGCCGCATGAACTAATTGGTGGCGGAAGCACACAAAGCAGGTTGGATCAAATTGCATGTAAGTTTGACTTTCGCAAAATAACGCCTGAATCTATTAACTATTGGTGGTTATTTTCCATGGCATGAACAGATTCTATGAATTTACTGTTGATATAGTTTAGTGTTATACAATCATTTATGCACTGAAAACTATTATGAAGCTCGATCTGAAAGTTCTCGGGGTTTTGTATCAAGGCACGAAATGGACGGGCCATAGACTTTACCAGACGAGACTTTTCCAGTTTTATGTTAAGATATACGTTATCTTCTCTCCTCTTACAATCCGGTGATCGCTTTCCGTTTTCACCCTCTTGATCACAGAGCATCATTGTACAAATTCCGGCTGGTCGTCAAGATGAAGCCTCGTTTTTTGTCTAGCAATTCTACTCCCTGTCCATTTGCACTGCGTTTGCTTCGTGACATATCCTTATCCATGAATTCAACTAACAGTTGCCCCCTTTGGTCGTGTTACCTAATTCGTTCTGTTTTGTGCCCAGTTAGTCCTCATTGTTCGCGTGTTGCAAGTCGCCAGGGCCAATTTGTTGTAGTGATAGTCACGGCGTTAGAGCCGTTGTTAAAACGCCCTGCGCCGCCGATACTCTGATCCTTACGGATGCCAACATCAACGGACTACCGGTGACTAGGACCATTTCGTTCTCGTAATCATTATACCTTGAATCATAATATAGTATATTCTCTATTTTTTAGTCTTCAGAACCAAAGGTCTGCAAAATTTCAGCCTGATTAGCAAGAATCCTCCCAGACAAACAGACAAAAACGAAACAAATTTGTTTATCGTAAATAAAATTTATTGATCGTGAATAAAAGCTTGCAATAAAAAGATATGCAGTGATTCTGCTTATCGTGGTTACGTAACAAAAACTGAAAGTTATTAGATTATTAAATTTATTTAAAACCCAATTGCATTAAACAATTGCGGTCAGCTAGTAGTATAAAAATATTCATATCATACAGACACAAAAAGTGATATTTTGTATAGACTACTGACAACAAATTCATTAATTAAATATGACACTGTATAGGAAAACAGTTAGCCTATGTTAAAATATTCTGTAGACGATACTAGCTTCATACCACAAATATTTTGTGTTCATTGGTTGATCTTGCTATATATAATAAAAGTCTTACATTTTAGAATACATTAAATCGTATTTTTAAGGTATTTAACAAAATCTTACCCCATTTGGTCAAAATATTAAAAAGCGATTACAAAGAACGAAAATCTGTGGATAGCTAAATGTACATTTATTCACTTATACTTTTGTTCTTACGTCGCACGTAATAAGAATTACAATCAATATTCAAGTGTTAAACATGTTCGCCAGGGGTGTCACTCATGCGTTGCTAACCCTAAACCTCCCATACAATACACCCGAATCGTGCCTTTCGGGCCTTGCCTTGTACCTCGATTGTATCAATTACAGTTTGATCAATGAGGGTAACTGTGGATCCGTGATCTAATAGAACGAAAATATCCATCTGCCTAATGGTCCCGAAACAGTTACTGGAATCACCTTCATAAATAAATGCAATGCAATAATGGAGGTGATTGAGACTCGCTAGACACCACAGTATTGCTGCGAAGAGTGTGAGCCACAACCACCGGCGCAGCTTCGGCTTCCATCGTTGGCCTCGATGTATAATTAATACAATTCGTTGTTAATCTACGAGTATGAAGCAACTCATGATGGTAGTTTCTACCCTTGCAGTCTTTTACTCTTTTAGGCCACAATTACCTTTACAAGATTTCCCCGTTTAAGACACTTTTGACAAACCTTGTTATTTTTAACCCAGTGGCATCTATTACACTAGTTACACTTTCAACAAACAACTCCATGACCTTTCTTTTGGCAGTACAGCCTATAAGTTCAGTGTTGACAGCAAGAGTAGATGGAGCCACCTTATCTTTAGAAAAATGTGAGAAACAGTAGATTGATGGGTGAGACATGAAAAAAGTAGTTCAAATTTAAATTTAGAGCCACTATCAGAATTAAGGAAAGCATTCCATAGATCCCAACATCTTTATCGTTCCGGACCTACCATACCCCTTCCATAACTTAAAAGGATTGTTTCAGATGAGGAGACTGGTTCTCATGTCGGCGAGTACAAAGTGGCAACACACTATTTGATAAACTCCTTGCACAAGTTGATAAACTGTTTTTCGAATGTCATGGTTTTTTTCTTTTGTTCATTTTTCAACATTTTCATTTTATATATTGTCTATAAAGGCGAAATATTTACGAAATACTTTAAGTAATTAATTAAATTGAAATGGCCTCAGAAGAACTAGTTAATTTAGCGTCACAAAAAATATAAAAATAGTTCAGTGGTATGCGATATAGCTCATGCTTTGCTAGCAAATGTTGCGGTACTTTTAACTATTGTAGTGGTAAGTATGTTTTATTATCAAGTCTTCCTAAGGTATAATCTTCCTTTGGTGGTTGTTACTTGAATCTTTTTTTTTTTTTTGCCTTACCACTTCTGCCTGCCAGAAAAATATTACTAGAATACACAAGCATCGGTCGTAGTCCACCTGCTAAGTTCACGTGGACCACGGATACTTTTTCTTGCCGGCAGTCCATAGACAACCATTCTAGACAACCACAACCGAAGCCGTAAGTCATATTTTCGTTTTATGTACCTGGCATGTGCGTTGGTGTATATTTGTTACGAATGCAGTGCGAGGGTCGCGGCAGTGGCGCGGCAGAGTGAACCGGTCAGAGTGGAGCCGGTTGAGTTTGTTAAAAGCTTAATGCGTAAGTCTCTGGCTGCGGCACACTATACTCGTGGTTTTGGATGAATGCCACATCATGTGCACTCGGGGCTGCATAAGCGTTCAGGGCCGGTGTGGGATGAGGTGTGTACTTGGGCGCCGCGGCTGCCAAGCCAGCGGTGTCTGGAGCGCGTTTGAGCTTGCGCTCGGCCAATAGCACTGCTGCCGGTACATTTAATGTCGACTGGACAGATGCGACGAGGGGCACCAGCTGTAATACCGACGTCGCAAGCGCCAGGCGACACCATACGCTCGCGTTCTGTGACCGACGTTGTATTGACGGCAACGGACAGTTGTAGCACAGGGAAGGGCAGTGACGATGTAATCTGTCTCTCAGACAAAGATGTATTAGTATTCGCCACGCAATTATCAACTCTAGAGTTAATACTTGATTGTGAACGAAAGCTGGCGGCTTCGTCAAAAGCCGCTAATTTAGCCTGCAATTCTAAGTTTGCTACCATTCGCTCTCGCTCAGTGGCACGTTCGGAAGCGGCACATTCACATACGGCGGCGACGCTTTCACGCTTGGCGGCGGCGCGTTCATGCTCATCGTTTAAGCGACGTGCGTATAAGGCTTTCACAGCAAGTCGTTGAGCTTGTAGCGAGACCGACGAACGGTGTGAGCCGCGATGGGAATCAGGGTTATGAATATTAATTAAAACGCCGACGGATACCTGAGAAGAAGGAGCATCATCAGCTTACCTTAAAATATTCGTCGGGTGCTTTGAGTTGCTGCCATACCTCTTGTCAAAACCATTTGAAGAAAATTTTTGAAATACTGAATTTTGAATATTTTATAGGAATCTAATAAATAAACCGGTGTAAGAACCAATATCAATCGTGAATAGGCCTGTGAATGGAGGTATAGAACAGCAGCTATATAAAATAATATTATAAGAAGAACTTACTTGTGTTTCGTAGTAGGTACCTACGTTTCACTCAAATCTATACAATTGTCAATTCAAAAACATAAGTGATTTAAAGTTTGGGGTTTTAACAATAGAGTTGTTATACATATTTTGAACTAGACGCGACCACACTCTGTCGCATTTGAACCATGACTAGCAAACGACATATAGATAGTGTGCGACAAAGATAACACTCTACGAAGCCGAAATTAACCGATTGTCGCTTTCCAAAGTCGAAGTGCAATATTTACCGCCGGGCACTGTATTAAAAACAAATGGGTATATAAAAAATATGTCAAAAATGTAAAAATATCTAAAAAGGTCTGTCGCCAACATTTGGATTTATTGTAAGGCGCAAAAAACTTAAGATAAAGGCTTTATTTCTAAATCATAGACAGGTAGTTCAATTTTATTCAGCTAAATAAATAAATCCCGCAGATGCTCCGGATTTCGATTGAAGTCTAAACAAAGCGGCGGTACCTGCTGTTGCAGGTGAAATACTGTGTTAATAATATCAAAATGTAATTTACGTACCTACATATTTTTTATTACACATAACAGTGATAATATAATAATTTAATAATCATTAAAGAGCTCCATATGCCAGCAGCAGTGGAATCCATCATCACTCCCGCTAGACTAAAGATGCTCTGAATATAAATTGTGATCGAAATAATGGCATTACGAGCATTTACGATAAATTTTGAAACCGGAAGGTTATAATGTCATCCTTCTGCCAGTGGTTCGATATATAATTTACAATACTACAAATGAGTCCCTATATTATTTGTACATTTGTAACATTCGTAGGCCTGTGGTCGGCCAGTGCACTCAACAACTCTCAATCATCAGTCATGACAGACGAGCCTGCCGCGACCCTTGTGGGAACGAGTCAACGAGACGAGCATAATGATGCAATTTGTCAAACATATTTCACCTGTTCCCTTGCGTGTATTATTTCTTGCCTACACAGTGTATATTTATGTTACAGTGTGAGTACTGTTACTTACCTACTCGTATTTATACCATACTTGCTACAACCCGCGACTTCTTCCGCGTATAACACGGCACCCCCTGGGAACCGTTTTAACTTGCTTTCATTCTTTTTCCTCGGCTTCTAAGGGTCGTAGCGTAATATTGAATAGCTTATAACCTTTCTCACGAATTGGTCTATCAACTAAGAATTTTTCAAATCTGAGAAGTAGTTTTAGAGATTAGTGCGTTTAAACAAGAAAACTCTTCTGTTTTGTATATTAGTATAAATTGGCGTAGACCGATTATCTAAAGCTTTACCGTTTAAGTATCTAAAATAAAAGTAATCGTAAATTTACTGGTTAAACATACGATTAATTAAATAATATATTAGTAATAAATAGTAAAACATTTTTTTCTTAGTGTATAGTGTTAAAGCCGGAAACGATCACTAGATGTTAAGAGGCATCTTGAACATAATGCAGGAAAGGTGACGCCTAGTGAAGTCTACGCTCCGTCCATCTCGTGTCATGATCCAAACCCCCGAAAGCTTTCAACTTGAACTTCGCAATCGTTTTCAGTGCTTAGATGATTGCATAACACTGGACGATATCAACAGCAAGCTCGTGGAAACTGTCTATGCAGCAGGAGCTCAATTTCTAAAGCCTAGCCTAAAAAGAACCCAAAAGCTCTCGACTCACAAGCAGAATCTCATACAGGTCAGACGTGAAATTTGGTTCCAGTCTTCAGTTCACACGTTAGAGCGCAGGCAGCTGAACAGGCAGATTTCTAAATGCATACGGCAAGATATACGCTAATTTAATACAATTCGTGTTAAAAAGGCGATAGAGCGGAATCAAGGCTCCAAAGTCTTCGCCAAAGATCTGTCTGTTGGGCAAAGTCAACTTACAAAGCTAAAGATCAATTAAATATAGACGCCATTATTTCTACGGAGGCCGATACTTGTGGTCCTTCAGAAGGTATTCAATTCCGTCATACACTCCGGTGAAACAGCGGAAGCGTGGATCAGAAGCCCGGTCATGTTGTTCTTCAAAAAAGGTGATACGTGAGACCCTTCTAAAGAACTATAGGCCGATATCGTTTCTGAGCCACGTTTATTTACTTGATACTCTTAATATTGCACTGCTTCTTTCCAAGCTCTAATACAGTTTTGACAGCCAGTTTATAAAATCGTTCGGCAGTTATTTGGGGTTTTCAATCTGTTTCGCTGCGAAGATAAGACGGGTCGTACTCAACGTCTGTCTACATGCCAGTGGTATGCGGTATACCTCAAACCTTATTATTGGGGCTTATTGATCTATTCAAGACACAAGTGTGCGCATTTACTGCGAAAAAGTCCCCATTTATCGCAGTTCCTCGATTAGAAGGTATACCCCTCAGCGTTACGCCTAGCATCGGTATCCTGGGAATCGTCATATCGAGTGCTGTATAGTTTCGTGGTCATCTGGAGAGCAACGCTATGTTGGCGTCCAAGAACATTGGTGTCATCAATAAAGCTAAACAATACTTTTCACCGCAACATTGCCTGTAACTTTATAAGGCCCCTATTCACATGACATACCTACTGTTCACATCTTTGGGTCGGCGCGCCACAGTATTTGTTTACTCCATTTGATCGCATACAACGTAGAGCAGTTCGAATCGTCGGCGACCCTGTGGTCTCCGTTCGGCTGGACTCGCTTTGCACACGATGAGACGTTGCTTCTCTTTGTGTATTGTACAAATTGTATCAAGGGCAGTTATCGGAGGAACTGTTCAACTTAATACCAACCGCTGAGTTCCACTATTGTACCACTTGCCACAAGCAAATTTTTTTAAAACCTTACAATATTGATGAGTGACGAGTGAGAGAGGTAGGATAAAGTTTATTTTAGAGTGACTAAATGTTTTTCGTGTCACAACCTGAGTGAACACAATTTCATGACAATAGTTTTTACATAAATTGTACACGAATTTAACAGGATTATAAATTCTAATGTGTATAATATTACTTCAACAATATTACTGAATTCCAACAAATAGTTAGGAACTTTTGCATAATTTATTTTCCCAAAAACAACTGCAAATAACAAGTTACTCAATTTTATGTTTCGTAAAAACGATGCATAATTTTACTCATATATTATTTTTAACTTAAATATTATTTTAATCATTACTCAAATATTATTTTAAATTACTAGCCATTATAGTAGCGTAATCCGTAAAAGATAATAATATTTTTATGTGTTTTAGTTCAATTAGCCGTTTAATACCTAACGTGACTAACCGTTTTGCATGCGGTATGATAAACATCATTATATCATAAATTACCGACGCATATAATTTATACTAAACCCGCACGTTCAAAAATGTATATTTCAAAAAACGAGTGACCTAAGAAAGGTCGATTGCCAAACTCACATTATGACACAGACGAGTTTGTACGTAACGCGCAAGTCACCGTTCGGTTGTTATTGTACTCTTAAATGACATAATGGTATTCACACACGTCAAAAATATTGTTTATATCAAGAGAAAAATAAATGAATATGCACAGACTTACAAGAATATATTTAACACCAGTCACTAATATTACTTTAATGATAATAATGATTGTACTTGCTTATTTTGTTTCATTGTTAGCATGCTTCCTACTAAAATAGTTTTTATACCTAAACTAGTCAAATCAAAAAACAACTAGAAAGCTTTTCAAAAACATTTAAAAGATTATTCAATAAGAAAAAGCTACTATAATTTACAAATAATCACTATAATAAACAAATAGTATTGTGATGAAATAAATCCAGTTCCTTGCGATACGTACTTATAATGAGGATTAAAATATAAAAAATGGTAAAATATTGTTGAGACAAAATTAAAACCTAACCTTCAAATTGTAACAACGAACGTAACTTAGCAACCACTTATTCTTTTTCCGTGACATCCTCCGGGGGAGGAAGAACCAGAAGGTTAAAATCAAACAAAATCAGCAAAACGACTAGGTAGGTTAATACTTTTCACCGCAACATTGCCTTTAACTTTATAAGGCCCCTATTCACATGACATACCTACTGTTCACATCTTTGGGTCGGCGCGCCACAGTATTTGTTTACTCCATTTGATCGCATACAACGTAGAGCAGTTCGAATCGTCGGCGACCCTGTGGTCTCCGTTCGGCTGGACTCGCTTTGCACACGATGAGACGTTGCTTCTCTTTGTGTATTGTACAAATTGTATCAAGGGCAGTTATCGGAGGAACTGTTCAACTTAATACCAACCGCTGAGTTCCACTATTGTACCACTTGCCACAAGCAAATTTTTTTAAAACCTTACAATATTGATGAGTGACGAGTGAGAGAGGTAGGATAAAGTTTATTTTAGAGTGACTAAATGTTTTTCGTGTCACAACCTGAGTGAACACAATTTCATGACAATAGTTTTTACATAAATTGTACACGAATTTAACAGGATTATAAATTCTAATGTGTATAATATTACTTCAACAATATTACTGAATTCCAACAAATAGTTAGGAACTTTTGCATAATTTATTTTCCCAAAAACAACTGCAAATAACAAGTTACTCAATTTTATGTTTCGTAAAAACGATGCATAATTTTACTCATATATTATTTTTAACTTAAATATTATTTTAATCATTACTCAAATATTATTTTAAATTACTAGCCATTATAGTAGCGTAATCCGTAAAAGATAATAATATTTTTATGTGTTTTAGTTCAATTAGCCGTTTAATACCTAACGTGACTAACCGTTTTGCATGCGGTATGATAAACATCATTATATCATAAATTACCGACGCATATAATTTATACTAAACCCGCACGTTCAAAAATGTATATTTCAAAAAACGAGTGACCTAAGAAAGGTCGATTGCCAAACTCACATTATGACACAGACGAGTTTGTGCGTAACGCGCAAGTCACCGTTCGGTTGTTATTGTACTCTTAAATGACATAATGGTATTCACACACGTCAAAAATATTGTTTATATCAAGAGAAAAATAAATGAATATGCACAGACTTACAAGAATATATTTAACACCAGTCACTAATATTACTTTAATGATAATAATGATTGTACTTGCTTATTTTGTTTCATTGTTAGCATGCTTCCTACTAAAATAGTTTTTATACCTAAACTAGTCAAATCAAAAAACAACTAGAAAGCTTTTCAAAAACATTTAAAAGATTATTCAATAAGAAAAAGCTACTATAATTTACAAATAATCACTATAATAAACAAATAGTATTGTGATGAAATAAATCCAGTTCCTTGCGATACGTACTTATAATGAGGATTAAAATATAAAAAATGGTAAAATATTGTTGAGACAAAATTAAAACCTAACCTTCAAATTGTAACAACGAACGTAACTTAGCAACCACTTATTCTTTTTCCGTGACATCCTCCGGGGGAGGAAGAACCAGAAGGTTAAAATCAAACAAAATCAGCAAAACGACTAGGTAGGTTAACAGTTCTACCAGACTTTGTGACAGTACTAGGTTTTTCAGTCAAGTCATGTCGGTCATTAGTTATCTCCAAGGGATAAAGTCGTTGCAAAGGATGAACTCTTTCTCCAGCTGCAGTCCAAACTTTAGCAGCCCTAATATAACTGTCACTACCTAATGAATATGTTTATCTATCTATAACTTCACGCCAAATCCCTTGCGGAGTAGTGCAGAGAGAACCGAGCGCCACGTGTCTCGATCCTTACACACCTCACTTGCTTCTTTGACATGAATATGTGGAAATATATAATGATATTTATTAAATGAGTAACAATTATTTACTAATTAATATAAGCACCCACGGAAATTAACATATAGTCATTTTGAATTAAATAACGATTGTAAAATTAAATAATATTTAGAAGTATCTAAGTACTGATTATATCTACTCATCTGTGCTGAATTAAGTATGTGGATTTGAGCGATCGATGCACGGATTAATTAAAACTATTTTGACATTCCTTAATTTACTAATCTTTAATATTTAATAATTATTGACATACATACCATTTAATATAATTGTGCACTACATAATAATATAAACTATCTATGTTATTTTCAATTACATTTGCATGGTACATTGTGTGGCTAAATAGGCTTAAGCAATGATATCCATGTATAACACCAGACATTAAATGTACCACCCTATTTAAGGACAAATAAAGAACTTTGTAATTTTGAACTTTGAACTTTAGCGTGAATGGAGCATTCGATAAACTTCTAGGCAGCCGAAATCTAAGCCAGAAGGCACATCTCGCTGTATACAACGCGATGCTAATCCCAACTTATGGTAGTGAAAGCTGGGTATGCTATACCGGACCCGATGGAACGTATGCTTGTATGTCTCCCGACGTTGTATAAAAACCCCCTTTTAGCAGGGATGAAAGGCACACCGATGATGTGGAGGGACAAGAGAGTGCAGGTAACAACATGAATGGAGCGTGGGGTAAACTTGATATTTCCTATCAGGTATTCTATGGTTGACTGGAAGAGATCCCGGATGGGATAAGTCCGCCATTGTACAAACAATATTTTTTATCTGTATTTTGTTTTTCCTTGTAGTACAATGGATAGTCAAACGAACTTACCTGTAAGTGACGTTCGACGACTATTAAACGAAGTGATTCGCCCGAGAGATTACACTTAATTATTTACTTGTAGTAGCACGCGAATGTGCTGCCATCGTACACAATTTTAGAGCAAAACTCCTAGAGAAAAAAAAAACAACATCTTCCTGTTACTTGCGGGTAGCTCATACACGTTTACTCAATCGGCCATAGGTAAACTTAACGTGCTATTTCGTGTAAATGGGTAAGAAAAGATTAGGGATTAGGGTGGGAGTGTAATCTCTCGGGCGAATCACTTCGTTTAATAGTCGTCGAACGTCACTTACAGGTAAGTTCGTTTGACTATCCATTAAACTTCAGTGATTCGCCCTTCGAGATTACACTTAATTATTTACTTGTAGATGTTTAATGACACACGAAATAGCTAACAGCAGACTTGAGAAGAGAAATTAAAAACATAGTGATTTTAAACAACTTGTATTCTATAACAGAGAGAAACGACTTAAGCCTTGCTATATTCTAATTATTGTTTAATAGGTAATCAGTTACAATCATTTGTTGAGGTAGATGGAAATATCAATTCCACTCTCACTCAGGGTTGTCTTGATCCATCGACTCAAAGATTAGGAACCTACTCTTTTAAAAGGGTTTTTGTAACTAATAAACAAAAAATTACAATCACTTTTCCGATTTATAACAGAAACTGATAAGTAGCATTCTAAAGCCCTTGCAGGGCATATAGATGGTCTTTCATTAAAAAACGGTAGAACTAAAGAGGTTTGAACTGGATTAGTAGCAGATGTTTTGATTGGATCAGTTCTATGTATAACAAATTACTGATCTAATTTAATTATATTACTAAGTCTAATCAGAGAAAAAGTTTGCACTCGATGTACTGTTATTAATGCCAGAATAGTTATAAGTTTCCTAGACAAACATTCTAAAGAGAGATCTACATTAGGGTACCAGTTACTCGTATAATCTAAAACTATTGATGGATTCCAAATATTACTATATCTTGGTAGCGAAGGGCGTAATTTATAAATTCCCTTTAAAAAACCCTTTATTTGGGAATTATTTATAACTTCAGGAACTAAAATTAATGCCAGCGCCGACCTTGCGGTGTTAACAGTTCCATATTTGGAACCATGATTAAAAAGCGCTACAAAAATCCAGAACAATAGGTACAGATGTGTTAAAAAGGTCGTACTGTTTCCTTTGACAAAAATTAAACTATTGTTTTATAGATGAGTTATACTGTTTTAGGGTATTAACAGTTAACGAAGCTAGCATAACATTTACCGCTTCTAGTGGGGAACCTTGGTTCATGAACGCCGCCCTGACAATATTCCGGCAACCAGGATAAGATTCAGATGCATCTTATGGACTCTCCTGTAAGGAGAAGATAATAGACGACGATTAGGTGGGAATTCGATACAGTCTGATATTAATAACCTCCTAAAAAGAGGATACCAAGCCTGTGTAGGCCAGACGCTAGAGAGGCACTACGATAATACCCTGAGCTTCATCTGAAATTATCTTTTGTAATACCCTAAGTATGAGGCAAAACGGAGGGAAAGCATAGAAAAAATATGATCTACCAACAAAAAGTGAACGCATCCACTTTGAGCAGTCAGAACCCGTTATATACGTTTTCCCATACATTTCGCGGTCGTATACGACCACCCGGGTTTCGAAGGGTTAAATGCCTCAGGGTCTCGGTGCCATGAAACAAATCTAGCAATTTTTTTTTTGTGTATACAACTAGCAAATAAGTCGATTTCGGGATTACCAAACAATTGGTAAATCTTTCGGAAAGCTGGGTCCGATATTTCCCATCCAATATCAGCGTGAATACGACGAGATTCAGCATCAGCAATGGCATTCAACTTAGTGCTAACATATGAAGCAAAGATAAATATACCCCTAGCCTCACACCATTGCCAAATTTCACGACTTAAATTACTCAAATGTGGAAACTGGATTCCGCCTCTCCTGTTTATGTAACAGATTGCTGTAGAATTATCAATTCTCAGAAGGATTTCACAGTTTCTGTATCTTTCGCGAAGATCTTTAGGCCAAAAAATGTAGCTAATAGCTCTAAATAATTTATATATCGAGTTAGTTCTAGGCTAGACCACTGACCACTCGCTGTCTTGTTAGAACAGTAGATTCCCCAACCAATACGAAATGCAGAGAATATGTTTCAATTTGGTAGCTGTCTGTACGAATAGGAGCATTAATCTAGTCAATATGGCGAAGCCACCAGTCAAAGTCTGCATTAAGGGAATCCAGAATAGTAACGTACTGATCATAATCATCATTTTGTTGTAGTTGAAGATCCGTAAAGCGTCGCTGGGCAAACTGATACCAGTAAACCTATTAAATGGGCTAAATGTCGAAGTCTACATCTCTTGAATAAAGAGAAATGTAAAAGCTCCCTTTTAATTTTATCTCTCTTTTCATCTGGTATACTAATTGTATATTTTATTGAATTAAGAACAAAACCTAAAAAAGTTATAACTTGATTAGGGGTACAAACAGATTTTTTGTAATTGATTATAAAACCTAAATTTTCAATTACATTTTTTTGTTATCTCAAAATTCTTACAACAGGCTGTATATGTGTCTCCAAAAAGAAGGAAGTCATCCAAATAAATAACTGATAGCAATCCTTGATTACGAAGGTGTTGCATCACAGGCCTCATCAATTTTGTAAATATGTAAGGAGCTATGTTAAGTCCAAACGTAATACCTGAAACTCGTACATTTTTCTAAGCCACAGAAAACGTAGTAGCTTCTTATCCATCTCATGAATACTAATAGAAAAATATGCATCTTTGAGATCAATAGTACACATAAAGCAGTTTCTAGACATTAACCTCATTGCTGTCCTGTAATCCTCGAGTTTGAAATGTGGTGCGTGAATAAATTTATTTAAAGGTTTTAAATTTAAAATAAATCTGCTCTTTCCGTTACTTTTCTTAACTAAGAAAATACTGGAAAGGAATTGACCATCACAGGGTTCACACTGACGCACAGCACCTATTTTTATAAGATTATTCACTTCTTCAGTCATCAAACATTGATTAATATGAGACTGGGGTTCATTTACAGGGCAACTCATCTGTTTGTGTTCTATTGATGCAGGAATGCGTAAACCAGAAACCCATGATAATAAAACCGGATCGATAGTGACGGTCTTCCAATCCTTAAAAAAAATTTGAGTCTACCAGCCTGGAAATCGGCCTCTAGCGACGAGCTCGGCCTTGGTTCCGCGGAGCTCGGCGGTTGTTCCCCCGCCGTGGCGGTGGCTGCTGCTTGCGCTATTGAAGGCTTTAACTCTGCTCCAGTCCTAGTTATAGCCTTCATGGACCTTAACTTTTCCTCTAAATTATTCCCGAGAAACAAAACGTCTCTTTTGAGGTCTTTAATATTATCTTTGATCTCCCTGCTATAAGGGTTGATAATAAAAAGCTGCGTCGTGTCATTGTCTCCGAAAAATGTTTGTGACAGAGTAATCTACCTACGTCGCTGAGAGGTTTCAAAATTTTATTTATAGCCACGTTGTTTTTTGACTCGGTCAACAACAAGGTTGTCATTGTATTAGCTACACCTGTTATCACTGTCGCCAAAAGCTTCTATTTTCCTATTAAAATATTGTCTCGTTTCAATATATTTTCGTTCGACGCTGCCTTGATTTCTGCATTAAGTGTTGGAGCTTGGACGAGCTTTAAATTCTCTAGAACCTCAAAACGACTCGTAATTTCTTTTTTAGTTTAGTCTTTTAAACCCGTTGACTAAAATGTCAGACCACCTAAGAGCTATGTCTTTTTGAATGCTCGAGCCAAACTTATCCTCTATGATAGGTTCCTCTCCGAGGATATTCAAAATCTCAGGTTCCAACTCGATGGTTGGGTCAGAAGGCTGCGTCAACACCTCTAGTGATGTTGAAGTTTGGTTAACAGTACTATTCTTGACAGGATACACCACGGATGCGAGCGTGGGCATAGCCGGTAGAGGAGACGTAAGTGGTGTAGTGTTGTCGGCAGTGGGCTGTTGAGTACCATACTCCGAGTGACAAGCATTAACCAAGTCAATAGTTTGAATATCTTCAAGGGTTTCTATAACAATATATTCAAAGTCCCTGCATTGGTACTATTTGATGTACAACTATTACGAGTTAGGTAAAAAATATTGTAACTAATAAAGTTCAAAAAACATAGCCATCACGCCATAGCCTCCCGGACTGTAATCTATGAAGACTCATATTTTGCAATGAGCGAATCAGATAATTCAGTTTCCTCATTTATCATAAAAAATTACGCCATAGTCTCCCGGGCCATGGTCAAGAATTATGAAATTCACGTCAAAGCCTCCCGGACTAAGATCCAGAATGATTGAAAAATATGTGATTTAACAGTTCGTACCTAACACGATGTACCTAATTCTCGTTAAAAAAAGGTTCATGAAAGAAGTTCACAAAACAGATCGAAAATTCATGTCATAACCTCCCGGATTATGATCCAGAATTATATCGTACAAGCCCTTCATATACAACGATCAACCTTACAGATTGCACTGGAGCATAATTAACGGAACGGTATTAGCCTTGCAGACTAAACTCGTGGTACGATGTAGAGCTATTTATTTATTTTGAATTAATTAATTCTTAACAACTCGATATGGGTCATGCGAGCGGCACGTGCGCCTGCCTGGTCGGCGCTTGGGCCGGCAGCCGGCCGGGCGGCAGCGCACGCCAGCGCGGCGGCGCGGCGCCTACGTGGCGCTAATGTTAGTTACATTAGCGCCACGCATTTTTAACTTAAGAAACAGAAAACACTATAAATACCTTCTTGTTGTGAATTCTCCTGCATCGGGTCTGGTTCTAAATAATCCCCATAATTACTATCCCCACTTGGACTAGTACTAATATGTCTACTACGTAATTTTAACTTTTTTCTCTCTAATTTTCCTATCAATATATTCTTCTTCTCCGTAATGTCTGCGTTTTCCCATGTTGAGCAATACTCACAACGATTAATATAACACAATATTAAGCGGAACAGGAAAAAAAACGTGCACGATGGCCGCGACACAAAACGTGTATGAGCTACCCGCAAGTAACAGGAAGATGTTGTTTTTTTTTTCTCTAGGAGTTTTGCTCTAAAATTGTGTACGATGGCAGCATATTCGCGTGCTACTACAAGTAAATAATTAAGTGTAATCTCGAAGGGCGAATCACTGAAGTTTAATAAAGATTATACAAACAAACAAACTTCTAGGCAGCCGAAGCCTAAGCTATTACGCATAGCTCGCTGTACACAACACTGTGAAAATCGAAACGCTAACTCATGAAGTGAAAGTTAGGTATGGCAGAGACAGCATGAAAGTAGAATAAATGCGGTCGAGATGCGAGCACTGCGCAAAATTTGTAGCATAACGCTTGCTGACCGCGTTCGTAATGATGACTTACGAAAGAGAGTTGGTCTGAAAGAGAATGTCGGTGTTAAGATAAGAAAAAGCATGTTCCGTTGGTTCGGACATGCAGAAATAATGCAAGATGAAAGAATGACGAAACAGATATAGATACAATGCGAAAGTGGAAGGATGTAGGATGTAGCCGAGGAAAACCAAGACTAACCTACCATGACCAAATCGGTCGTGTTTTATCAGAAGGTGATGTCAGGAGCCTTAGGAACCAGCGAGCGTGCATGAAAAGAGCTATGAACGTTAAAGAAGCGAGTGAAGTGTGTAAGGATCGCGTCTTATGGCCTACCCCGCAAGGGACCTGACGTGAAGATATACTAACATACATAATATATGTACGTCGTCGTATCATCATGTCGTCAAGTCGTTTTGAAACTTCAGCGAAAAACTTAGAAGTAGGAATAGTTGTGTATGCCGGTACACCGGCTTGCTGGGACTGGTAAATTTTTTCATATAATAGAATAGAATACTCTTTATTGCACCAATAACAAATGCATACAGAACACACGTAAAAAGAACATAAATGTACAATAGGCGGTCTTATCGCTAAAGCGATCTCTTCCAGACAACCATACGACACGATAAAACAATCATATGTAAAAAGTGGGTAGGTGGCGCATTTATGACAGTACAATTTTCATTTTTATATATTAAATGCGTATTTACAACAAATTACACATTCTAACGAATAAAAAAAAAAGAGAGAAATAAAAGTAGTAAAACATAACAGAAGATCAGAACATACAAATATATATATATATATAATTATGTAGTACTATAGTTACATAGAGAGATAGTACGATTTTACCATATCTTTAAAGGAGGCTAAGGAGTGTGCACTGCGTATATAAATTGGCAAGGCATTCCAAAGTTGCACAGCTCGTACCGAGAAGGATTTAGAGTAGTGTTGTGAAGAGTGAGATGGCGTTATTAGACGAAGGGAAAGAATACTGCGTATACTGCGATCACAACGATCCTGTACCTCACTGAGAAAAACAAAACGTTCCTTCAAGTAGCTGGGAGAAGTAGAATATAAATTATATTCGATTTTATAATACGTTGCCTGAAACGGTTCTGTCCTTTCCTGACAATGTATTCAAAAATCACGTTAAAATACTCTCTGTAAAGGGACTTAATATATTATAACTTATTATATTATATGTAACTTAAAGATTTCTGGAAATAATTGAGCACAGACGACCTGTCTTTAATCATCTTTAATTCTACAATTTAATGTTATTATCAAACCAATATACTAATGTGAATTTATTGTAATATCTAATTGACAATTTTAAAAGAGACCTATATTGGCAAAATTCTTTTGGCAATTCTTCTTCGCCAATGGTCATTTCCGAAATGCTAGCAGATTATAAAAGAAAAAAGTAAGATTCAATAATACTATATTTCAAAAAAATTAAGACATGTCTAAGTGCTCGTGAGGGCCCAACGGCAAATGAAGATTTTTTATCTTTATCACGTACTTGATTAAATTTAGTTCATAAACCTGTACTCGTACATGCACTAAATGAACATGAATGATAACGAACTATATAAACTTTATCAAAAATAACATAATACTTTCTTAAACCATTCTGTATTATCTTCCTATTTCACATTACTTTCATCTAAATTAAAAAGAAAGCATTAGATATTATATGTATTTTTTAATAATTAATTTTCCGATAACGAATATTTTACTATTCTTTCTGACTCAAACCACAGTCGCGCTGCTAATTTTTCATCTTGTGATAATTTTGAAGGAACCGTTATACGACAATTAGAGAAATACTTCCCGGTTACATCCTTTAATTCCGGCGCTACAGCAAGGTATATAGATGTTTGCGAAGCTTCCCAAATACTTTGCATCATCACATCAATAAATGTTGTAACTATTACACGCAATATGGGGTTAATTTTATCAAATATTTTAGTACTCGCTGAGCCTGGATGCAAAGCGTTCGAAGTCACACCGGTGCCTTTTAATTTTTTACTAAGTTCTAAACTCATCAGATTCAAGAACAATTTACAGTTACAATACGCTAAATGAACGTTAAAACGTTTCTCCATATTTAAATTTTCGAAATCAACCTCCCCAAATTTGTGCAAAACTGACGACACGTTGATAATTCGACTAGGAGCGGAGGTCTTCAATAAAGGTAGCAACAGAGATGTCAATAGAAATGGTGCGAAATAGTTGACTTGCATGCCGATATGAATTCCGTCGGCGGTCTTGTAATTACGGTAACCACTTAAAGCCGCGTTGTTAATGAGAACATCGACACGTTTTTCTGTCTTCATTATGAGTTCACAAAAATCACGCACAGATTGTAGGGAACTTAAATCTAGATAATGACAACGGACATCTTCATTTCCTGTTTCTTTCACAATCTGATTCCTGGCAGCATTACAGCGGCTCATATTGCGACAAGCCAAGATCACGCGTGCTCCTCTATACGCCAAATCTTTTGCAGTCTCGAATCCAATTCCTGAATTGCCACCAGTCACAATCACCACTTTTCCCACCATATGAGCACTGCACCGACAATATCCACATGTTTCCTCCATGTAAACTTTAAAAATGAGGAGAATTATTAATGTAGTTAAAAATATTATTAAATACGCCATAACAGAAATCCATCCATTTGCTACGATGGTTACAAGAGTTCAAGTCTGGTTAACGTTAGTTTTTTTAACAACGATTATATTAAAATATTAATTTAAAATATTTCGTTATTGTTATTCAAGATGAAACATAGAATATTAGGTATTCTATTCATGTCAAGTGCCTTGCGGTGAAAGCAGAAAAACCCGAGCCAATTATCATAATCACTATCAGGCTCGTGTTGTGGATGAGAACATCGAGACTTATTATATATATATATATATATATATATATATATATATAATAAGTCTCGAATAAGTCTATATATATATATATATATATATATACTACGTCGGAAGGCATACAACCATACGGTCCACTGATGTAAAGCGGGCACCGTAGCCTATCAACGCCTGTAATACATAAAGTATCACTCGCGCGATGCCTCCTCTGCTGCTTAAAAAGCAACTCCTTGGGAGCTTACTGGTGACCTCACTCACACGCCTGAACACAACAACCCTGTAGGGAGTCGATGTTTGGCTGCGGTTTTCTGTAAGGTGGAGGTACTTCCCCAAACGGAGCTGCTTTGATGCGCCCTACCTCTCTTAAATATATGTCTTCTTAATGAGTTCACAAAAATCGCGCACAATTGTAGGCAATTTAAATCCAGATAATGACAATGGACATCTGTATTTCCTGTTTCTTTCACAATCTGATTCCTGGCAGGATTATTACGGCTAATATTGCGCAAGGCAAGAACATGGGTGCTCCTCTATATGTCAACATTTTGCGATCTCAAATCCAATTCCTGAATTGCCTCCAGTTACAATCACCATTTATGCCACCATATGTGCACTGTGCCAACAACATTCACATGTTCCATTCACGTAAACTTTAAAAATGAGGAAATTTATTAACGCAGGTAAAAATATTATTATATATTCTATTATAGAGATACATTTATTTGCTACGATCATTACAGGAGTTAAAATCTGGTTAGCGATAGTTTAGTTAGCACCAACTTCGATACACCCCGATGATGAGGTGGAGGCTATGTAAGTATGAAGACATTTACAAAGCCATACATGCCTCTAAAGCTCACTACACAGCGCTGATGGAGGACTTCAATACAAAGTTCGACAGGAAAAGAATGATGGAATGAGAGTGGGGCAATTTGAAATCGAGCAACGAAACCAAACATATCCCGGACATCAGCCTGTACGAGATTCATTAGCAAAGCGGGCGAAGAACCGATACTTGTAATCCTTCAGAGGCTATTCAATTGCGTCATACACTCTGGTGAAACACCGGAGGCGTGAAACAGCCTGGTCTTGTTGTTCTTCCAAAAGTGCGATAAGACCCTTTTGAAGATCTATAGGCCAATATCGCTTCTGAGTCGCGTTTATATACTGTTTTCGAGAGTCATTACTAGTCGTACAAACCGTCTCGCAAGTAGACTTGACATTTTAGTTTTCCGAAGAAGCCGGATTCTGAAAAGGCTCTAAGCAAGGCGATGTTATATCCCCGAAACTCTTCACCTCATTGGAAGACGTCTTCAAGCTTCAACAGGAAAGCTTAAGCTTAGACTGGAAAGGATACGGTATAAACATCAATGGCGAATACATCACTCACCTCTTATTTGTCGATGATATAGTTGTCATTGCGAAATGGCTTTGCTAAATGACCTCAATAGTGTTTCCAGCCATGTAGGTCTCAAGATCAACATGGACAAGACTAGGATCATGTCGAATATCCATGTTACACCTATGCCGGTCGCGGTTGGAAGCACTAAGCTCGAAGTTGTTGACGAATATGTGTACGAGTATCTGTGACTATGGTTATTCAGTTAGGTAAGCCCAACAAGTTGTCAAGCAGGGTTGCATGTTGTCTGCTAGCCTGTTTATTCTGTATCTCTAATAGTTGCCTACAGAGAATAAGATAGACGAATGTAGGATTACGCATGGGTGACCTAGTGGTGAACTACCTGCTGTATGCAGACGATGCCGTCCTATTAGCAGCAACACCATCTGAACTGCAAACACTAGTCACAATGATGAAAGTCGAATGTATGGAGAAAGGCTTACTATTGAATGCGAAGAAAACAAAGATGGAGAATGGAGAACGGAGAACAGAGAAAGAATGGTATTTGAAAAAGAAGAAACCAGAACTAATGTAAGGATTACGGTAGATGATGAAGTGTTGGAGCAAGTGTATGAGATTGTATATCTTGGATGTGTTTTCGGCAGGGATGGAAGATATACCGCAGATGTGGAACGACGAGTGAGTGCTGGAAATAGTGTGAATGGAGCGTTGGGAAAACTTCTTGGCAGTAAAAACCTGAGCCAGAAGGCACAGCTGGCTATACACAATGTAGTGCTGGTCCCAGCGCTTACTTATGGAAGCAAGGCAGGGTATGTCATACAGCATGAAAGTAATATAAAAGCGGTTGAAATGCGAGCGTTGCGCAAAATTTGTGGCGTAACGCTTGTAGACCGTATTCGCAATGATGAGATTAGAAGCAGAGTTGATCTGAAAGAGAGCGTCGGTGTTAAAATAAGAAGATGCATGCTCCATTGGTTCGGACATTTCGAAAGAATGCAGGATGAAAGAATGAGGAAGCAGATATACAATGCAAAAATGGAAGTATGAGCCGAGGAAGGCCAAGACTTACCTACCATGCCTAAATTGGTCGTGTTCTATCAGAAGGCGATGTCAGGAGCCCTAGAAACGCCCAAAAAACTAGATCAGCGGAGCGAGAAAACTGGATCCGTACATCCCCTTCCATTTTGGAGTCCTCCTTGTGCGTCCCAAACTAATGGCCCTATAGCTGGCGACTAAGCTGACCAAACTGATGGGCCTATAGCTGGCGCTTGCCATTATACGAGGGCACGATGACTGCGCGTGTCCAGCCCGTTCCGACACTTCCAGTTCTCCAGCACAGAGTGCTTAAGTACCAGGAGAGATGTGCATTTCCAAGTCTTTCACTAACCAGATGCACATACGTTCTCCTTACACTTTCATCTTGCAATTTTTTGGTCATTCCGTCTCTATGTATACGTGTGAATATCCTTATGATGAAATATAAAGTATTCGACACGAGGAGGTTCCGTTCCATACATGAGCGTTTGTCTGTGCGTTTTTTTCGAATCTTCGAATTTTGACTTCAGATTCGGATTCAGCATAAAAAAAAGTAGAATAGGAACGTTCAGGAACACCATTCCTATCTCTTACGGAACATGCTCAAAATGGCCGACAAAGTTTAAAAAATAATAATTAAATTGTTATATAATCGACTAGGCAGGTGTTCCTCTGACAGTCGCAGTGGTGCCCTGTTGCTGACAGATCCGGGGCACCACACCAACGCGGCCGATGGCATTTCGCGGGGTCGTTTAGTGTGTATACCGTCGGACAGCCGACGGGGAGTCCCACACTACCACCGGAGGCCACCCAGGCACCGGTGGTGTGCGTAACGCATTTTTCCCCGCGTCACAAAAAAAAAAAAAAAAGGTGTTCCTCTGACAATGCAAACTTGCGCATTCTCAACTGGTTCTTCTTACATTCGTTCTATATGTCCAAATCATGCCTATTCTTATCTTAACACCGATAGTCTCGTTCAAACTAAATATCATCAAACATCTTTATTGCGAACTCAATCTACAAGCGTTACGCTGCAGATTTTGCACAACACTCGCATCACGACTGCATTTATTCTACTTTCATGCTCTCTCTCTCTCTCTGTCTCTATCTCTCTCTCTACCAAACCCAACTCTCGCTTCCATACATTAGCGTTGGGGCCGTCACCGCGTTGTGTATAGTAGGATTAAGTTTTGTTTTTTGACTCGAGTTTTTGCTTTCAAGATTATTTTGTTATTTATAACTTTCGCGACTTTACAATAATTGCTGTTGTAGGAACCGTAACTAGTGTGTAGTTTTTACTACCGATCATCTAGTATAAATAAGGCACTCAAGCCTTTTCAATTTTTCAATAACGCTTAAAAGTATACTGACGAGCCCGTTGGTGTCGGCTATCGATGGCTTCTTTAGCGATATGACTCATGCGTTTTATTTGCCACACAAAGCAAACATTTGTTTGCACGAATATGTCTGTTTGTCTTAATCTGGGTTATATTATAAGTATAGTTTTGCTTAGTTTGTGACTAGACACCGCTGTGTAATTTGTCCCAGAATATTTATTACATATTTTATAGTAATCAATCATAATTTTCTGTGTAACTTTTACGAAAAAAATAAGAGCATTTGTCGACGTACAAGTGGTAGTGATTTGCGATGGGCAGATTTAGGGTCTGGAAAATAGGCGGTTGTCAGGCGGAAGTGCGGACAATATTAATGTGGGCAATAAGTCAGCCCCGCCTGAGTATTTTTCTCTCGCGGCCGCCCGCGCCGGAAGAACGCAGCCTCCACTAATTAACAAGATTAGCATATTCCCTTCAAAATGCTTTTTTGCTGTTTTTCTGAATTATTTGTTTTTCGATTAAATTTCGTACTTTATTATTTTTTTATTTTTTTAATAGCAAACAGAACAGTCACACAACCCTTCTTGTAAAGCGGGTAAAGGTAAAGAGACAAAATACTATATCCAAAGTACGCTTGCAGTGATAGTTAACCATATAGTTTTTTTTATACGTCGGGAGTCATTCAAGCATACGGCCCACCTGATGTAAAGCGGTTACCGTAACCTATGAACGCTTGTAATACATTAAGTATCACTCGCGCGATGCCTCCTCTGCTGCTACTACAGCAACTCCTTAGGAGCTTACTGGTCACCTCACTCACACGCAGGAACACAACAAACCTAGCGAGTTGTTATTTGGCCGCGGTTTTCTGTCAGGTGGTGATACTTCCCCAGAAGGGCTGCTTTGATGCGCCCTACCTCTCTTAAAACATCCAGACCACGACAAACAGACATGTTTATGCACACAAATGTTTGTCTTGTGTGGGAATCGAACCTACGAGCGTTGGGGTCAAAGTCGCGTCATTCACGACTGCGCCACCGAGCTCGTATTATTTGCTTGACTTCAAAAATGTTGAAACAGCCGCTAGAAACAACTTCCCTGTAAATTAATAGTACTAGTTTTTATGTGATCTAGAATGTTGTTTATTACGTCCATGGCAGTCAAAGTATGTTTATTTGCCAGTTCTTTGTTATGTAAGCCGGTCATTGAAACTTAGAACACAATAAGGAACGAACACTGCCA